>OY751550.1:7634300-8234300 GCA_963572245.1 Caenorhabditis sp. 8 KK-2011 | reverse complement strand
TTCAGACATTTATCGGTACCAAGAAGTGGAAACAGTCGATCTAATCACATTTATAAATCAAAAAGTTCGACAAAAAACAATAGATCAAATGATGATCGACATCGAACATGCCGAATATAAAATATTGAAGTTTTTCAGAAAAAATGGAGAATTAGAGAATCATGGAATACATGTTTGTCAGGTAAATTTTCAGAAAAAAAAACACAGACAAAAATATTTCGGAATGGACAATTAACGATTTTTTGAAGTTTAGACGGTCTTATTTTTGATAAAAAAAGAGCTTTCTGATGAGTTAATCTGTCCCAGCCTGCACAATCTTGAGCCTTTTTTGGTGATTTCTGTCACGGTGTGTCATTTTGATTCTCCATGTTTTGGAACATGTTTCTATATTGGACATAGTTTTTTGTTTGTGGCCCGGAAAGAACATAATTTAAAAATAGAAAATTCAAAGAAAAGGTCACAAAAATGAAATAGACGAAAAAATTTTCTGAATTTTGGAGACCTTTATTTTTAGCTATTACTTTTAGCTACTGATGTACACGCTGTGTGATTGTTTATTTTTTTGCAGATAAATATCGAGATTCACAAGCCGGAAAAGTTTGAGGATCGAATAACATTTTCGAAATTTCTCGAAACCAATTTCAACGCCAAACAATGGATTTTCATCAATGCTGAAATTCATCCAATTCTCAAACATATTCGATTATTTATGATCAATGGCAATAATCCAGAATGTGTTAGGAGATATTTAAAAAATCTGTAAATATAAAGAAGTTAATCCGCCATAAATCGATGAATAATGTCCGAAAATTGGAATTTGATTCAGAAATTCGCCGAGTTTCAAATAGAATTGTTCTCTCGATTTCGAGGTCGAAATGAATTTGGTCACTTTTCCATTTTGGATGAGTCGAATTGCTTTTTCGACTCGTGTCATGTCGCAAACATCATTCTTATCCAAAAACCAGAAATTATATTTTTCCAATACTTTTTCCTTATTTCCTCCGGTTTCTCCGTCCATCTGAATCAACATTGGCGCCGATTTTTGATCTCCATAAATCCATTCCCAACCGGTTATGTACCTTTAAAAATTGTCTTCATTTTTGGAAAAAGGGTCACGCTTTTTCGCTGTGTATTTTTCTCGATTTTTCTCGCATGCAGTAGAATGTTTTCTCTTTTCGAGCCTGATTTCACGGAAATGTCCCGTTGAGTTTCTGTTTATATAGTGTTTTTTTTTTTCTGAACTTGTAGGAAGTTTCAATTCTCTCGCTCGGGGCCGTTGAAGATGCTTACTTGTATGGAATATAATCACAATTGAAATCTTTGCGAAGACAAAATAATTTGATGAGATCTGGGTCGGTTATGTACACCGATTTCTGCCAGGATAACCACGAATCGACCAGATTTTTAGATGACTGTTTGACGGGAACATAGAAGTTGGCACCGTTCATTGTTCGTTGTCTGCAATGTCAGAAAAATAATATGGTCTTCCAAAAACTTCGGGCCGGGGTTTGAAATAATATTTTTGTGAAAAATATTATGTGTCAAAAAGTAGTTATAAAATATTGTTTATTCATGTTAGACCCGCATATTTTCTGCCCATTACCTGATTTTAGCAGTTCCTGCAAATCCTTGTTGATCCAGCACTATATCGGTGTCACGTTCATATTTTTCAATTTGGAAATTTTCAAAAAAGTTGTGTGTCCAAACAGTATCCGCCTGCAACATCCAGAATGGTTTGCCGAATTCTTGTAGCGCTCTAATCATATTTGTTCGCATCAAGAAAAAACTCATATAAGTAGTATCATAGGGTCGAAAACCAGCTTGAAGAAGTGGAGAAAGCCAGATAATTATGTTGAGATTGGGATAATTTTTTCGAAGTTCATCTTCGGATGTCTGATCCATGACTATGAACAGAATATTGTCTTGAATTCCGGCGAATTTCTGAATATTACACAACCAATTCAATGTCATTCGAATAGCATGTCTATTCAACAGAATAACACCGTATCCATCCGTCAATTTTTGATCTACAGTATCCTTCAATTCTCGATAATTTATAATATCTGTCCATTTGAATTCGGCCTCATTTCTTTGAAGAATTTGAAGATTTTGATAGTTCTGATAAATATTGAAAGCAATCAAAGATACTGGAATAGCAGAGACAATTAAAATACATTTTAGAAATATCGATTTATATTTTTGGGGAATACTTTTCATTTTATTTTATTTTGACCTACATGTTTTTTAATGTAAAAATTTCGGTTTTATAGGGCGGAAGCTTATCTGATTGAAAATGGATAAATGAAGGTTTCCTTCCGGATTGACAGACAGAGGTGGCCGAAAAAAAAGAACAGTTTAAATGACCCGGCGACTCTTCTATAGTATTCGGTTATTTTGAAAGTATTCGCCATTTTAAGACATATGTGAGTGAAAAAACAGTCTAAAACAACGTATAGCGAGAACTACAGCACAACAAAGAACACAAAATAAAACATAGAGTTGGATTAATCGCGCAAACGCGCTCTACTGCTTCATTAGAATTTGAAATTTTGATCCAACTTTATTTTTATTTATTGTTCTTTTTTGTCGTCTAACTTTTGTTTCTTATGTTTTTGAACTGTGTTTTAACTCGTATATGTCTTAAAATGATGAATACTTTCAATTTAAACGAATACTCTCGATGAGTCGCCGGGTCATTTAAATTGGCATGTTGCAAAACTACTGTACTTTTCAGGCTATTAACGCTCACACCTACAGAACCTGCGTGGTTCACAATAATGATTATGTTCTGTATAAATAGACTATACGTTTCAAAGTATAAGTATAAACAAGTCCAAATTTTGTCACGACGTTGATTTTGGAATGATCGAGAACAAAATTTGTCAAAAAATTTGGAACGCTTCACGAATTTGCGTGTCATCCTTGCGCAGGGGCCATGCTAATCTTCTCTGTATTGTTCCAATTTTAGTATACTACTTATCAATTCGATGTTTATGGTCTGTTCTATTGTTTGATGATTATCGATCAGTTTCATGAGATATTCGTAATATTCTGAACAATACGTGTCGTGTTATAGTTTTTAATCGAGTTATCGAATCATCCCACACATTGATGTGCTCTATTTGTCGTATATAAACCCAGTCGAATTCCCATTTTGTCATCATTTCAAATATGAAATCTGTTCTCGTCATCCTCGCTCTTCTCGTCGTTTCAATCACAGCTTTCGTTGGAAGAAGAACAATCCATGGAAAATAATAATTGAACATCTTTCCCATCTTGAAATAAATATTGCATACCAAAGTACTGTAGTTTTCCCGAGTGTATCGGATTTTTGAACAATTAGTGTGTTTGGGTAGAATGATTGAAGGTGTGAATGCAATTGACACCTTGTCCATCTCTATACCACCCTTCTCAACCCGTTTGGTTGTCGGTCACATGTTTTAGTAAGGGTATATATTCGCGGTGTTCATTGATGTTTTTGTTCTTCCGAGAACATATACTAAAATTGGAACAATACAGAGAAGATTAGCATGGCCCCTGCGCAAGGATGACACGCAAATTCGTGAAGCGTTCCAAATTTTTTGACAAATTTTCGCTGTTATTTTTACAAGCTTGGTAGGAGTTCAACGATTATTGATTAATTGTGAGAAACTAAGTGGGTAATTTTTTTCAGATACACATGGTCGGAAAATAAACACCGGCAATCACAATTGTTGTATTGAGCGCATGGGGAATTTAACGGCCTAAATAATTTTTTTCATGGGAAACAAAAGTTAAACTTCTAGATTTTGTAAAGTCATCCGTGCCTATTATTTTGCAGATCAGACATCGTTTTGTGATTGTGGCTTAAAACGAAGAAATATAATTTGAAAATGAGAAGCCCAACACAGTCCGAGAGTGAGTTCGTGAAACGTTCTTACAGGAGAATGGTGTTGGGACGATGTGGCGTTTCAGAATGAAAATTTGGGATTCCATAGGTTTCGACACGCTGAGAAATATCCCGTTGTCAGAAGTTGCGAAACTCCGCTGCGGAGCTCAAAATTTGACTCCGAAGTTTGAGCAGAAAATCTCATTTTTCTCCTTCAAATTTGGACTTTTTATGGAAGTGGAAGTACTCTGGGGTTATTTCATACGAGAAGAAACGTTTCAACATCCATTTTCAGCGAAAAAGTACTGAAGACCCCAATAATGGTAGCTTCAAAAAATACAATCAAGTTTGACCTACATTTTTGTGAGTGTTCACGTTTTTATTCAATTAATTTATTCTTGATCTAACTCAGGGAAATTTTTGCTCCGGAGCCGCACCAAATTCACCTTCACTCTGGAGCTTCACCAAATTTTCCCCTAATTCTCCCCGGAGTTTCACCAAGATTTGTGTAAAATTTGGTGCGAGTTGGGGAAAATTTGGAGAAGCTCCGGAGAAGTAGGGCTATTTGGTGCGGCTCCGGAGCAAAAATTTCCCTGAGAATGAGAAATTTTGGAAGCCTGACAAATTTTTGGGAATTTTCAGAAAATCGATATTATCAGTAAAATTAAACGTTTTCATGGAAAAATATAAATTGGATGTTGTTCAGAATGGTGGATTACACCAAGTTGACCTACTTAAGTGTACCTCACCCTTCTCTAAAGCGATTTATATCAAGATTTTCAGATCGTGGATTTTCACAAAAAATTCGATATCTCGATTTTGAGAGGAGTTTCGCAAAATCTGACAACGGGATCATTTTCAGCGTCCGAAACTCTATAAAATGACACATCGAAAATCTCCAAATTTTCCTTACACCACTCCCTTGTTAGTTTTTTTTACGGGGTTTTTGTTTTCTCATTTAACAGTATCATGTGTCAAAAACTTTATCGACTCACAGTAGAAAAACTTAGTTTTCCAAAATGTTGAAAAAATTTTCCTGGTAGGTCTAATTAATTTTCGTGACCTTTTTTCTACATTTATCATTTCCAATGTATATTTCTTTGGCTCAGGTCACATCCACATAACTTTGTTTGATGTAGAAAAGTATGGGGAGAAATTGAGATACAAGAATACAAACTGTGCGAATTTCGGATGAGTCGACTCATCCACAACCAAAATAACTAAATATCATGCAATAAACACAATTCCAAAATATTTATTGTTGCAGTTTTTCAAAGTAAATATTTGATGTAAATAGTCCATTTTTCTCAACTGTTTCTACTTTTCGAACACATGACAATGCATTATGTAGAACCCACAAATATGTTTGTTCATTATCTTTTCCTACAGTAATCTTGCTGCTATCTACAGTATTCACATATCCAGTTTGTTTCGATAAATTGTTGGAATCATTAATACTATATCGTTGAATTCTCGATCTAACAAATGATTCTTGATTTGATGAATTCTGCAACAAAAAAAGCTAATATTTTTGAGAAACTACAGTACCCACCTTTCTCAATTTCACATCTTTTGGCCAAACTCGTTCCCATTTTGATCGATATTCAGATAGTGTTATAGTTTGAGTCGATACAAAAATTGTCATTTTTTATTTTCCGAAAAAAAAACAAAAAAAGGAAAATAATTTGTTATGGGGAAAAACGAAACAAGCCCGAAAAAAATGATGAATCATAAAAAATGTACGATCATCAAGTTTATTATTAGAAAAAGGTACATTAATCATTTCCAAGCGGGACCAAATACCATGTTATCTACACTTTTTGCTGTGGTTTTTTTGATCGGTTTCACTGGATCGATTTCGACTATTTCATATTCAATTGATGTTTTTTGTTGGAGTTCTTTATAATTCGATTCATAGTTTATAATTTCATATTGATATTTGGCCATTTGTTGTTTCTGATTTGATTGCTGTATACTTCTAGAAAACCAGGACTGTCGTTCTGAGACACATCTGGAAAAGTTGAGGTTCCCAGAAAAGAAAGCTTATTTCGAAAAAAATTTGGTTTTCTTCACCAAATAAGGCGTTCTCTTGTGCTTTTGCACAGGCTCTTCTGGTGGGGAAAATGGATTTTTCCTGTCAGTTTTTCAGTTTTTCACACCACATTTCCCAGGTGGGCCCCGGAACGACAGTCCTGTAGAAAATAACGAGTTCTTTCGCAGCAAAAAAAAAGATGAAAACCTTGAATAATCTGCAACTGTTAGAGGTCCGACTCCATCAAATAACCAAAAAACGAATTGGATCATAACAATATTTACATTCATCTGAAAAAAAGTAGAGGCTGACCCACAAAAAAACAAGAGATCGTTTCTCAAAGTCAAAAAACATATTATTAGATGTATCTTTTAGGTGCTATATCTTTGATTTTTGACGCAACGTGATAAGGTGACGCATGTCCCTTTGGGAAAAAACGACAAAGAAAACCAGTCAATGAAAAAAAAATTGGTGAATAAAAAACGTGACCACTACTGATATTTTTTTTCTGATTCACGTTGAGGTCCGATTCAGCAAAAAACTCGGAAAACGCGGACTATGTCCCATTTCTTGACTCCGGTTCAATTCAGAAGCTCCGATTTGGTATTTGCCGTTGTTCCGATTCGATGTCAGTAGTATTGTCAGTAATAAAATTGAACAGTTTCGCACAATTTTGGTTTCCGGAAAGTTAGTTTGAAATTGTGAACCGGTGTGTTGATTTAAGTGTACTTAACTCGGAAAAACTACAGTACTCAAAAATGGTATGCAATATTTATTTCATAATGGAGGAGGGCGTTCGATTATCACTTTCCATTGACTCGCTTGAATTTCGGGAAGTTGCGAAACTCAAAATTGAGTAACATTTTGTCCCCAACAACCTGTTTAGTTTTTCAAAAGAACAGTGAAAATTTGTCAAAAAATTTGGAACGCTTCACGAATTTGCGTGTCATCCTTGCGCAGGGGCCATGCTAATCTTCTCTGTATTGTTCCAATTTTAGTATATGTTCTCGGAAGAACAAAAACATCAATGAACACCGCGAATATATACCCTTACTAAAACATGTGACCGACAACCAAACGGGTTGAGAAGGGTGGTATAGAGATGGACAAGGAGTCAATTGACACACGCATTCACACCTTCACCTTCAATCATTCTACCCAAACACACCAATTGTTCAAAAATCCGATACACTCGGGAAAACTACAGTACTTTGGTATGCAATATTTATTTCAAGATGGGAAAGATGTTCAATTATTATTTTCCATGGATTGTTCTTCTTCCAACGAAAGCTGTGATTGAAACGACGAGAAGAGCGAGGATGACGAGAACAGATTTCATATTTGAAATGATGACAAAATGGGAATTCGACTGGGTTTATATACGACAAATAGAGCACATCAATGTGTGGGATGATTCGATAACTCGATTAAAAACTATAACACGACACGTATTGTTCAGAATATTACGAATATCTCATGAAACTGATCGATAATCATCAAACAATAGAACAGACCATAAACATCGAATTGATAATCGAATCATCCCACACATTGATGTGCTCTATTTGTCGTATATAAACCCAGTCGAATTCCCATTTTGTCATCATTTCAAATATGAAATCTGTTCTCGTCATCCTCGCTCTTCTCGTCGTTTCAATCACAGCTTTCGTTGGAAGAAGAACAATCCATGGAAAATAATAATTGAACATCTTTCCCATCTTGAAATAAATATTGCATACCAAAGTACTGTAGTTTTCCCGAGTGTATCGGATTTTTGAACAATTGGTGTGTTTGGGTAGAATGATTGAAGGTGTGAATGCAATTGACACCTTGTCCATCTCTATACCACCCTTCTCAACCCGTTTGGTTGTCGGTCACATGTTTTAGTAAGGGTATATATTCGCGGTGTTCATTGATGTTTTTGTTCTTCCGAGAACATATACTAAAATTGGAACAATACAGAGAAGATTAGCATGGCCCCTGCGCAAGGATGACACGCAAATTCGTGAAGCGTTCCAAATTTTTTGACAAATTTTCGCTGTTATTTTTACAAGCTTGGTAGGAGTTCAACGATTATTGATTAATTGTGAGAAACTAAGTGGGTAATTTTTTTCAGATACACATGGTCGGAAAATAAACACCGGCAATCACAATTGTTGTATTGAGCGCATGGGGAATTTAACGGCCTAAATAATTTTTTTCATGGGAAACAAAAGTTAAACTTCTAGATTTTGTAAAGTCATCCGTGCCTATTATTTTGCAGATCAGACATCGTTTTGTGATTGTGGCTTAAAACGAAGAAATATAATTTGAAAATGAGAAATTTAGAGAAAAGGTCACGACATTTAATCTGACCTTCCACAAAAAATGTTCAACATTTTGGAAACCAAAAAATTCAGCTACTGAATCTTTACACATAGTGATTTGTGATAGGTGTTTCGTGTCACCCTTGAGCAGGAGCCATGCTAATTTATTGTTTATCTACACGTATATACTTCAAAAAGGTTTTGTGTAGTTCTTTTGGAAGAATGTTGTCTGCGTCTCCTAATCTTGTTGTGTCAAAAACCAAAACTCGTATGATAATTTTTCACAGAACCAGTCAAATCGAGACAAATCATCGTTCAGTGCGCAAAAAAGCGAGAGATAATTGATAAAAGAGAATCTAGAGAAGCAGAGAAAAACTAGTTGGGAACGGCTACTACAGAATGGCTAGAACGAACAAAAATGTGTTCAAGTGGTGTTTTGATCGATTTATGATCAACGTATGAATAACAATAACAATGATCAGTTCTTTAAGTTTGAGGAAAAATTCAAGAAAAAAATAAGGAAAAATTGGTAGGGTCAGAATGACAAAATGACAAATATGTCAGTCAATTGAAATGTGGCCAACAATTGGTGGGTGGATGAGCAAAAAACGTGTGTTCTATTTTTGAGAGCTCGAAGAAAATTTCCATTTTTTCGAGTATTGAAAAAAGCTCTTGGAGTAGTATACTTCTGTTGAGGATTTCGATTCTGTTTTTTTTTGTTTCCAGATCGTTTGGAACTTCAGAATTCTGTTCGAAAACTTTTCCGGTCTGAAAAATTCGGGCTCTTGGATGAGATTTTGGCTTTTATTCAAGCATCGGGCTCGTTATAAATAAGGCCCAAACTGTTCGGTTCTTGACTGTTTTATAGAGCCCTACTGATAAAATCAAGGCCGAGACTGTTTTGAGAAAAACATTCTGAAAAAGTCCGAATCTCAGCCCTGTTCGGGCCGTTTGATCGGCGGCAGGTTTTTTTTTTTTCAAAACTTGTGGCTCACTTTGATAATATATCTGATTTTTGTAGTATTATTTTTTCAAAACATTTCGTTGACCCAAAACTAATTGTTTTTTTTTTCTGTGGTTGTCCTGAACTGTCTTGTCGGGACGCTTTTTGTTGAAAAAATCATCATGCCTCTTTTTGAAAGTTCTTCTTCCCAATGATTTAAAACATTTGTTTTGAGCTGAAAACCACAAAACATAAATCGTTTTCAAATAATCACCTTGATATTTGATAGTGATAATAATGATGATGAAAATGATTTCTCTCTAACACACATATAGTTAAAAATGGGTCAATATGTGTGTGTTTTTTTGCATGCGCATCGCTTAGAAAGTAGGCGAAAGTAATGTTGATCAGGAATGATAAGCGCGGACATGCGCGGGCGGAAAACACCGCGCCCCGCCTCCAAGCCCACAATCGACGGATACCAGTAATGATACCCATACGAGTATAAAAGGCAAATGAAGCCGCTTAGAAACCATCATCATTTGATCATCTCTTATATATTCTACTAATATATATTTGATAATCAAAAGAAAAGATGGATTCTTCCGATGGTCGTACAAAGGCCTATAAATTTGTCGCCTATGCCGCAGTTACATTCTCGATTGTAGCCGTTCTTTCGGTTGTGTTGACACTTCCAATGGTCTACAACTATGTGTCACATGTTAGACAACAAATGAACCATGAATTGTCTTTCTGCAAGGTTTGTCTTTTTTCAGCTCATTTTATGTTCTCTTCTTCTTTTCTAGGGATCTGCTAAGGATATCTTTGCTGAGGTCAACTTCATGAAGGCTAACGCAGGACCAGTTGCACCTGGAAACAGAACCGCAAGACAATCTGGATACGGACAAGGACCTGAAGTCAACCCATCAGCCAACCTTCAATGCGAAGGATGTTGTTTGCCAGGACCACCAGGACCAGCTGGTCAACCAGGAAAGCCAGGAAAGCCAGGACGTCCAGGAGCACCAGGAGCCCCAGGAGTGCCAGGAAAACCACCAACTGCACCATGTGAGCCAACCACTCCACCACCATGCAAACCATGCCCACAAGGACCACCCGGACCACCAGGACCACCAGGATCACCAGGAGACCCGGGAGAGGCCGGAACCCCAGGACGCCCAGGAACCGACGCCACCAACGGACTTCCAGGACCACGTGGACCACCAGGACCACCAGGAGAGCCAGGACAACCAGGACCACAAGGAGATCCAGGAGCACCAGCCCAATCCGAGCCACTCGTCCCAGGAGCACCAGGAGAGGCTGGAGACGCCGGACCGGCCGGACCACCAGGACCACCAGGAGCACCAGGAAACGACGGACCACCAGGACCAGCCGGACCAAAAGGATCACCAGGACCAGACGGACCACCAGGAGTCGACGGACAAGCTGGACCACCAGGACCCCCAGGACCAGCCGGAACACCAGGAGAGAAGGGAATCTGTCCAAAATACTGCGCTTTGGACGGTGGAGTCTTCTTCGAAGATGGAACACGCCGTTAAGCGGTGCAAATTTCTCATTTTTAAGTGCAATTTTCAACTTTTTTTCTTTTTCTTTATCTCATTTTTTGGTCACAAGGTTATTGCGCAATAAACATGTCATTCAAATATTCATCTTTCTTTTATCTTTTTCACATTTTCGAAATCAAACAGCACATAATACGTTTCAAACTTCTTTGATAAATCTAGCGTCGTTTTGCGTCTCCTATCAATTACCATGTTTCAAAACACGTTTCCAACAGCACGCACGGCTTTCAAAACCATGTGTTTATCCTTGTCTCGAACTGGGCCCCGCAACATTGATAGGGAACAAACTCGAATTCTCTCGTCGTTTTTTTTTCTGGCATGTTCTGAATTTTAACCCTATTTTTTTCTTCGTGTGTTTCACACAATTATCAGCTCCTTTCAGTTTTGTGCCGACAAGAAACAAGTGAAAAAATATTTCGAGAAGAAAATTATTATTGACAATTGATTGGAAAATTAATAGGAAAGTCTCCTAAAAAAATGGTCTCCAGGTGGTGTTGACTATTCTCTAGTTGCATTATTATTTCATTGATTTCGCTGCTCAATTTCGAATCCTTGTTATTACACTGAAATTAATTAAATAGTCGGAGAAAGATCCGCCCGCTTGGGCCCATTCGATTTTTAAACTTTAGATTCAAAAGGTCACGTTTTTATTTTTTACGTTCGTGTTTTTTTTCGCTGTCCATAATTGTTAAAATCTAGCTGCTTTACCTCTAAAACATTATCGATACCATTTTTTGAAAATTGTTCGAGTTTATCGATATTCATAATATTGAATGCAATTTCATATTCTTGGCCTTCGAATAAACACACTTTGTCGTCTTTTTTTTGAGATGTCTTTGTTTCGATCAAATATTGTTTGAGCATATTTACCAGATCGTTGTTACTCTCAAATAACCTCTCTAGCAGCTCTCGATCCCATTGAATATTTTTCCGAAGTTGTTTTGTGATTTGATGTCGAACATTTCTCTTTATATATATTGAAATAGCTAATGAAAAATATGAAGTTATTGTGAAAACCATTGTGCTGATCAACAGAGTTGGTAATAACATACATGACATAATACTAGCTCCAGTGCAAACTGCGCAACTCCATTTCCCAATCATTGAAAACTTCGACAATTGTTTCTCGAGTTCGTTGGCCTCTTTCGAATCATTTTTTAGTTTTTCAATAAGATTTTCACGTTGAATATGCCATCGATCGAAATCATTTTGCCAAAGTTCTACAACAGCCGCTCGAGAATACTTGATTTTTTTCATAGACAGACGAAAACTTTTATCCATTCGTGAAGACATGAGCAAGGTGAATGTCATCTCATTGATAAAACCATCATTTATACAATTTGGCATCGAGGCGGAGCGTAGAAAACGGAACAAAACTGTTTTAGATAGAGAATTATTTCATAATACATTCAAAACAAAATAGCGTGTTACATGAGCTGATAACAAAAAAAAAACCAAAAAAGAAATATTTCGAAAGATTGACAATGATGGAAGATGTTGTTGGAATGTATAGGAAATATTGCGATTATGAAAAATTGGCAGAGATCGGAAGTTGATTCTTGAAAAATCTAATACTTGTTTAGTATGAGCATAAATTATACAGGGGTGAGCCGAGGGCCCACTCATTTTTCGGGTCACTAAAAAACTCCCCCGGGGGAAGTTAATTTTACAAAACAGGAAATGAAAAAGACTTCTCCTGAAGGTTCAGAAATCTTTAACGATCATGTTACCTATTTTGCGCCCAAAATTGTGCTAGAGTTGTTCTGGTCTTCGAAGAAAAAAAACGGGCTCGCGTGAGCCGATTTCCAGCCGGCCCGAAAATGTCTCAAATCTCAATCCTGAGCATTTTTGAAATTATACTTTTTTTCTCGGATCTTGTACGTTTCGTTAACACCGTTAATTTTCCTCACAAGGGAGGTTCAACTTGTACCATCTCAATTTTTGGCGAGATTTTTTATTTCTGACTAAATCGGACGTGCTTTTAAATTTTTCTTTGAGCACTTCTAGAAAAACTTCATATATTCAGTGGTTTCATCACTACTGAAATCTTTACAGACGAAAATAGATAGTTCACGTTTTTATTAATTCAAAATTTCATCTTTTTTGCAAGGGATATTTTTCATTGTTTTCAACTTTTTTGGGTTTTATTTTTTCTCAAAGAATCGAAAGAAAAACGTTATTGACACGTTTTTGATCAGGAGGTTCGGTTTAGTAAACTTGTAAATTATCCCTAAAAGTTGAGATGGGGACACGTTGAACCTCCCTTGTCAGTGATGTGACAAAACCCTCACAGATTGTTAAAAATCAAATCCTCGCAAGCGATTTACAGTTGTAACCTCTACGCGTTACAGAAAGCTTCGAATATTGTTGGTCTTCGACAAAACCAAATTGATTTCATCATGTTGAGCAGTAGGTAGAATTTTAAAGTCAGCAATTGCATTATCAACTGTTTTGTGCCTATTTAAGAACGAAGAGATAGAACAAAAAACATTCACGACTGTTTTTAGAAATGCACAACCAGGGGAAACATCCGCCTGCTTGGCTGGAAGTTTTACGCACGGAAATTATGCATCTGTGTCACCCATTAGGCTCTTCTGGGCGACGTATAGGAAGGCAGAATTTCCAAATGAGTACCATGGCGGGCCACTCAGCTGACGGGATTATCGCCGCCCAAGCGGGCGGATCTTTCTCCGAGTATTCACTTTTTTATTAGTTTTGTTTTTTTCGTGTTTTCAAAAGAGTTTTTAGTTATAGAAAAACGTGAACTCTGATTGATCTGTAAAAATCTCGGTTACAATGATTGTAGAACTTATCGGAATCTGAATAATATTAGAACATGATTATCAAAGTAATTATATTTGTCGACGCCTTCGAGAAAAAACTTTTTCAAACTTCGATAAAAGAGTATTCTCCCCGTCCTCTTTATTTCATTTTTTCTCTTATCATCAGTCAAACGAGAGAAATCAAATCGACATCAAGAGCCCATATCTGTAATTAAACTAACTTTGTCGTCCGCCCTGTGTGTTCTGTGGACCGTAGTCTTTTCCCTCTCCTATGTTCTCTCTATTTTTTCGGTAAAAAAGAGCCGCGTCGCAAGTTGATTTGATAACGTGACTAAATATTTTCAGAACTGCAAAAAACGCTGTCAAACCTCAACCTCTGGCATAAATAAATACATATATGCGAAGTGTAGCATTATATAAGGTAAGAGATAATTTTACTTTTTGCACATACACACTTGGATAAAAAACAAAAGCTAATTGTAAGCATATTTCGAAATTATTGAAAATTAAACTCATTTTTGTAAATACATGATTTCATCGCGCGCGATATCGGGCCGGGTCCGATAAAAACCAAAGTAAAATCGGGACATGGTCAAGAAATCGGACCGGACATTTACATTTATCTTGTTTTTCTTCTCTTCTAACAAACTATGATGTTTCAGCTTTACTTTCACTACATCAAATCACGCCAACATCATTGTGGTATCTCTTAACAAAAATGCAACAACAAATTGATGGAGCACTATCGGAAATTGGAAGATGGAGAATCATACGCCAGGATTTCATTGCAAAAGCTAGACATGATTGTGAACAGCTCAAAGAATATCATCGCATCAATTTGTCTTCGACTGGCTTTGCCAGTTTCATCGGATTTTTGAGTGGAATCGCAATTCTCATCGGCTCCATTTATGTTCCGTCGTTGGTTCTCTGCGGATCGATAGTTAGTGTATTTTCTGGTGTGTTGAATCCTGCCATTTTATTCATGGAACGACAAACTATCGAGAGAATTCTCAAACGAATTCGAAAGTTTAAGTTGGGAGACGCGGATAAACTCGAAAGATTACTTGAATACCAACATCTGCAATCAAAAGCACTTGAATTTAGAGCAACATTGTCGTTGGAAATACATCACCAAAAAAGTGATGTTTTCGAATTGATAAAAGGTGTCTATGGTATTATAGCAACTGTCCTCCGTATTTCGATAGTTGTGTTAGTGTTTCAAACATGCGGAGTACACGAAATTCGGTCATCTGGTTTGATTCATGCATTCACTATCATCGTTGCAATCTTTGATTTTGTCACCCTGTATGTGTGTTGGAATGTGAGTAGTTTATAACTATTATGTATGTATTTTGTGAACTTTTATTATTTTCAGAATTTCGAAAATTGTCCGAAACTTGTCGACGAAATTAAGAACCTTGCTGTAACATTCGAGAACCAGATGACAGATCTGACAGCGAATTTCGACAATGGAGTACCATTCATCAGACAACATAACAATTATAACTGAATATCGGGTTGCGAAACGGGCTCCGCATATGAAACGCACCCACCCTACGCATACCATCGGTCAACACTATTAATTAGCCATTCACAGATCGGTACCAATCGCGTGCTCTATTGATAATGTTATATGTTCAGAAGTGATTTTCAATGTTCAGAAGTGATTTTCAATTTTAATATCAGCATCTGATTCTACGTGTTTAAAAAGTCGAAAAGTATGCTTGTTACATTTTTGAAGAATCTTGTTCTGAATATTTTCGCTTCTGAAATTTCAATCTACAGTAACCGAGTGGTAGCGATTTGTGAATGGCTAATAATATTATGTACTTCGACGCACATTCCTTTTTTTTCTGACGAAACGTGTACGAAAGAGGCCGTGTTTGACGGATTCTCCTTTTTAGCTCTTCAAACTACCTTTTTAGATTGAATTTCCTTGAAAAATAAAAAAAATAAAGAAAAAAACAAAAGTGTGCGGCAGTTGCGACCACGCCCCTAACCTGAAACTCCCCTTTTTTCGAAAACATGTTTTCTTTTTTTTTGAATTTCCGCAGTTAATTTTTTCTGTGTAAAAAGTTTTTTTTGCTGTGTGAAAGGTCGTAAAAGGCCATAAAACATACTGTTCTCCTTCCCAATAGTCTTATTACTCTCTCAAAACATTGTTTTTGCTGTAAACACAGTTTTTTCCTTTTTTGAAAGAATAAAAAGAAAAAGACATTTTGAATTCCCGCACACACAATTATTTGTGTGCACCGCGTGAAGAAAATTTCGTTTCTTTTTTTTGCTGTGGGCTCACAGCCTGAGAAATCCAACATTCTCTTCACAAAAAATTCGTCGTTTCTTTTTTTATTTTATCATTGCAATGCCCTCTGAAAGAGGGGGTGCGGTTTCATTTGCAACTGCCGCACACTTATTTTGGGAGAAATAGTGTGGGGTAGAGAAAATAGAATGTAGTTTGAACTCAATTGAGAGAGAAAATTTACGCTGATTTTGGTAGATCAAACTTTTCAACAACGATGATTCAGGTTGTTTTTCTCAGGCTGTGATGAGCTGCCTTCACGGCCTGAAAAACTTGCTTCGATGCGGTTCAGAATTGGTTTCAGGCTTTTCTCGGTGACTTGATTCGCGATTGACTTGATCCGCGATTATTTTTAAAATAACGTTCATCTTATGAAAATGCTTCTATTTTTGCCAATAGTGCGCTTTATAACACTATTGAGATCCAACTTTTTGCGAAGCAATTCCTTTCAACGTTTGAAAACATTATATCTCAAGATTTTCTTTTATTTCCACCTAAAAGTCTTTTTTCAATCGTGTTTCATGCAATTAATTGAGGTTTAGAACGTAAAAACACAAAACATAAATTTAAAGAACGTCCGATTTTTAATCATTTTTTTTTGGTTCACGTTTGAATATTTTTTCGAGCTCACGTTATCCTCATTTTTGTTCGAATTTTGTTTTTTTTTTCAAAGTTAAGAGTACGAAAGTAGTGAGAAACAGCTTATATAAAACATTTTTTTACTCACAAAACAGATTTCAGAGAAAACTTGTGTTTTTGTTGAGTAGAAAAAAAATTAAAATAGATTGCATGGGTGAGGAATCGAACCCTCGATCTCTCAATTTAAAACCACAGGCAAATTCCTGGACACATGTGGCAGGTGTGCGGCAGCGATGCCGGAATCGGTCCAGAACTGCGGCATCGATGCGACATACATGCCTGACGTCTGCCAGCAAAACATCGCTGCCGCACACCTGCCACATGTGTCCAGGAATTTGCCTGTGACAAACACAAATTTGAATTGCCGCCAAAAGGCGAGGGAAAATCTCTTGTGATTTTCTCCACCCTCAATAACGTTATTTTTCTCTTTCTCCACCCTCAATAACGTTTATTATAACTCCAGCTGGTTTCTAATTTTTCAAGCTCTTCTCGTTTTTTTCAGCTCCGCTGTGAAAAAAGATGTTATTAATAATTTTATTAGAAACATTTTCCGTTTGAACATATTTGAAAAAAGTGGAAAAGAGTATTTTTACACTTGAAATTGTTTCAAAACATTTTCTATTTACAAAAATGTGTTTAACTTCGTCTTTCAACCCCTCCATTTTAGGATTAATAGACTATTTTCTCATTTTTGTTTACTTTCCTTCTCGCGATGAGTCAATGCATCATTTTCGCTCTATCGAACTCGGCGATTTTCGTCTGCGTCTCTTGAGAAACAATTGCATTGCAATTTCAATAATTTTCGATGATTTTGCTTTTGAATTTATAATAGTTTTTAGAAAACAAACAATGAGTATTACCACGTATTTGAGACCAACACCTAGGAAAACTTCACGTGGCTGCATTTTATAATTTTTATTCTCGAAATTATTTATTTTGTTCTGCTCAAACATTTTTTTCTTCAGGATGGACTCACAAGGTAGAAAAGTAATCGTAGTTGATAACGGAACCGGGTTTGTGAAATGTGGATATGCTGGAACCAATTTTCCAGCTCACATATTTCCATCTATGGTTGGTCGACCTATTGTGAGAAGTACTCAAAGAGTTGGAAATATTGAAATAAAGGTGAATCGGAAATAATGTACATCAACGGACGTTATTTTTAGGATTTAATGGTCGGTGAAGAATGTTCACAACTTCGACAAATGCTTGATATCAACTATCCAATGGACAATGGTATTGTTAGAAATTGGGATGATATGGGTCATGTTTGGGATCATACATTTGGACCAGAAAAACTCGATATTGATCCAAAGGTTCGTTGTTTTTTTCACTTTCAAATGTTCACCTAATAATTTTCAGGATTGCAAACTATTGCTCACCGAGCCACCATTGAACCCAAATAGCAATCGCGAAAAAATGTTCCAGGTTATGTTTGAACAGTATGGATTCAATTCAATTTACGTCGCAGTGCAGGTAATTTTCTCAAAAAGTAATATTTTTATCGTGAAAATTCACAACAGGCTGTGTTGACACTATATGCGCAAGGATTGCTAACCGGTGTAGTGGTGGATTCGGGAGATGGTGTAACTCATATTTGTCCAGTATATGAAGGTTTTGCTCTTCATCATTTGACAAGAAGATTAGATATTGCTGGAAGAGATATCACCAAATATTTGATTAAAGTTGGTTATTTCCCAATTTTTTCTTATATCTCTAATGTTTACAGCTTCTTCTTCAACGCGGTTACAATTTCAATCACTCGGCTGATTTCGAAACTGTTCGACAAATGAAAGAGAAACTATGTTATATTGCATACGACGTGGAGCAAGAAGAGAAATTGGCTCTCGAAACGACAGTTTTGTCACAACAATATACGGTCAGTTCAAATTTTGTTGAGTTTCTTTTCAAGTGAGACATATATATGCTTATACATAGTTTAAAAAAGAAATGAGCCATAACCAAGAAAAAAAGCAAAATAAAAGACATCAATAATAGGAATCGAAAAAAAATAGAATACATTTGACAAGATATAATGGGTAACCGTTTTTCAATCATAAATAATTAGAAAGATGCAGGACCCGCAAGAGACCCGCATCAGTGTGTTGACAAAGTCTATTCAATTTTATAATACGCTTATCCAATGTAAAACTGATCTATCCCGACAAATTGTTAAAATATCGGGTAAAAATTAGTTTTATTGAAATAGGAGACAATTTTAGCTATAGATAATCTGACACAAGAAGTAAAAAAGTAATGACCTTTTTTTTTTAGAAAATAACTCGCAGCAAAATTTTTTGCGCAATATGTGAAAACATTTTTTATCATTTTCTTTTCTGTGGATAACAACCAAAAAAATCAAAATTTTCGAGACGTGACCTATAAATTTCCAAAAAAAAATTGGGAAAAAATATTTGACGAAGTTTTTATGAAAAACTTATTTAGCAAAATAAATTTTTCGAAAGATTTTCCTCGTCGGAGAAAATTTTCAAAAAATTGTTTGATAAAATTTCGAAAAATGTCAAAAACTTTAATTATGAAAAGTTAATTCTGCCCAAAGCCTAGTGTTCTGAGTCTCGGCAGAGAATATAAAAAATACCATTTACTCATAAATAGACGGATTATTTTTGCTTTGAACATTGACACAAACAATTTCCTGTCTTGAAATGTTTGTTTCATAACCGTGTGTACTTAAAATTGAATTTTGTTGCAGCTTCCCGATGGACGTATCATCCGACTAGGGGGCGAACGATTCGAAGCTCCCGAAATTCTCTTCCAACCTCATTTGATCAATGTCGAAAAGGCTGGATTGTCAGAACTTCTTTTCGGATGTATTCAAGCTAGTGATATCGGTAACAAAATTGATGAATTTCATTCATATCTTTTTGTTTTTTTCTTCCAGATACTCGTCTTGATTTCTACAAACATATTGTTCTTTCCGGTGGAACAACAATGTATCCAGGACTTCCTAGTCGACTGGAAAAAGAATTGAAACAATTGTATTTGGATCGAGTATTGCATGGAAACACAGATGCTTTCCAGGTAAATTTATTTCTCGAAAACAAAATGTGTTTATTGTTTTTGTTTAGAAGTTCAAAATTCGAATCGAAGCGCCACCAAGTCGAAAACATATGGTGTTTTTGGGCGGAGCGGTTTTGGCGAATTTGATGAAAGATCGCGATCAAGATTTCTGG
The DNA here is from genome assembly GCA_963572245.1 of Caenorhabditis sp. 8 KK-2011. Taxonomy (NCBI): domain Eukaryota; kingdom Metazoa; phylum Nematoda; class Chromadorea; order Rhabditida; family Rhabditidae; genus Caenorhabditis; species Caenorhabditis sp. 8 KK-2011. Next base: position 8,214,656 of record OY751550.1, on the reverse strand, counting down.
GTGTCGAAAAAAGACTACGAAGAAGGTGGAATATCGAGGTGTATGGCCAAATTGGGCATCAAAGCCTAGACAAAATATTTGTAAGTTTTTCGAATTATTCGAGCCCATATGTGGCCCCAAAACAAAATGTTTTATTTGTTTGTTTATCCCTTTTCGTGTGACCAAAGTTAATTCATTTCATTGGTTTTGTTGACGACAGAAATTCGAGGAATTTCATTTCAAATAAAAAAATGAGAAAAGATTGATCACACTTCAAAATGTGAATTTTTATAGGATTCAGAACAAAGTTAACAACTGTTTCCAATATTTTAAAGACTCCTTATCACTCAGAAGTTAATTTCTTGTGTTTATCAAAATCTCAATATTGAAGACTTCAACTTTCGATGTATGAAATTCAAAAATTGAAAAAAGTACTTTGTGAGGTCGAAAAAAAGAAAAAAACTGTTTTTGAATTCGTTCTCAGGAAGATTGGCGGCCGCAAACACCGCTTGTGTGTGTGTGCGGGTACAGTAACCCACGGCAAAAAATGTTTTTGTTTTTTTCTTTCAATTATTTTTGGTTTTTTGAACCACATGCATCGAAAGTTGAAGTTTTCAATATTGAGATTTTTATGAACTCGAAAAAACTATTTCTGAGTGATAGAGTGTCTTTAAAAAAAAGATGCACAGAAACATTTTTTTTTTCAGACTCGTGCCCACATTCTCATTTTCCAATTTTGATAATTATTTATTGCTCGAAAACTGAAAGTTCATATGTGCTTTATTTTGATCCGGATTTTTCATGTAAGTGTATATAATCATTTTTTTTCTCTGTTTTTTTCTCAATCACATTTAATTTTGTCTAAAATTCACTTAAATTTTTCGTTTGTTTTTGCGATCTAAATAAATAAATAAATTGATGATGATGATATGACCCGGTTATCCTTTTTATTTTTTTCTTCATATATCTCTTAATTTTTTTGCAATTTATCATTTGTTGCCTTTTTCGTTTGGACAAAAAGGGAGGGTATATCAATTTAACAGCATACTTTTATGTTGCCTTTTTCATCTTTTTTTCGATTTCTTGAAACCCGTATCTTGTTTTCTTGTTTTATTACTGGGTTTAATTTCTTACGCTATTTTGATCTATAGTTCCGACATCCGCGAACCAAAATTAACTTGAAAAAAATGAAGTGGAATTTTTAGCTCCCGTCAAAATTATTCCGAAACTTAAAACCGATTTTTGACTGCGAAAATTCAAAGATACACTCTGACGTCTGACCTCGTTTTTTCATCAGATTCTACGGAAAATACTGTTTCGGATAGTGAAATGAATTCGATCCTTGAGCCAAACTTTTTCGGATTTCGGGCTTCTATATAATCGTGACCTTCGAACTGCAAATTTCTTGTTTTCTCTGGGTCTCTTTCGATTGCAAATTTCTCCAGGTTTGGCAGGCTTTGAACCTTCCGGGTTCCCGAAAAAAAAGTGGAGATTTTTTGGCTGAAAAAAGAGATTGTAAAATGAAATTCAACAATTTATGCGCCTAATTTAACACTTCGAAAAAGCCGGGCCGGACCTGTTATCAGATCCAGAAAATATTCAGGAGTAACCCAGTATTTTGTATTTGAGATTTTTTCATCGGTCCGGTCCGGTTCAATATTTGCCCTAACAAATATGTGTCTCAAAAATTCAGAAGAAATTCTTGCTTTTTTTAAAACTTTTTTCATTTCAAAGTTTGCAGGGTGGAAAACGTAGTTATTGTTTTTCTTTTCACTTTCTAGATGATAAATTGGTAAAGATTTTATCACTCGAAAAGGTGTTAAAACAAAATAAACTTTTTTTTGAGAATTCTTTTGTTTTTGTCTTTTTCTCAAATATTGCCGAAATCCTATTCGATTATCGAACGAAGACCCAATTTTTCGTAGTTTCAAATGAGACTCATTAAAAAGAGACAAAAAGTTGTAAGTTCTAATTACTTTTCTAAAAAAGTAAAAGTGACCAATGGTTTTTTTCTTGTTTTTTTTTCCATCATCTTGGGAGGCCTGAAAAGGGCGATGAAAACGATCGAAGAAAAGGGGAGACCAATAAAAATTTGGGTGATTTATTTGACAAATTCCACACAACACTTAACTGTTTTTTTTTCGTCGATTGTGTCGTCTTCTTTTAACATTTTCTCATCACACCCGGTAACGGCTTTGAGGGTTGACAGAATGTTTTTAGTTCAGGAATGAGATTGTAGCCCAGAAATTTTGGCCCAAAAAACACCGTTCGGGTCGAGTTGTATCTTCTCTTTTGGGAGTCCCGTTTCCTGCAGGAATTTTCTCTTTTTTCAATTTTTTTTTGAGAACCGATTCTCAACAAATTCCATCCCAAAAAAACTGTTCCGTCGGGACACCGACCGAACGAACTACTCTCCAACAATTTCAAAAACATTTTGTACGGCCTGTCGTTAAATCGTTCAGACCGGCAAATCCTGAATTTTGTCAAAAAACTGTGCTCATGTCAGTCTATTTTTTTCATTCTGGCGTCCAATTTTTTGACCCCATTCAGGGAAATGCTGCTCAAATAAGTGGCCCGGTCCCTTTTTTTTCATATTGGACCCTATTCAGTGAACTTCCCGGTACCACTGGGTCCCATTCACATTCAATGGGGCCCGGCCTTTTCGAAACATTTTTTTGAATAAAAAGGTCTCGACATTTTTTCCGAAATTACTTTTCGAAAAACCCCGAAATTTCGGAACTTTCCAGGCAAACGCCCGAAATCACGAGAAATTAGACATTTTTGCCAAAATTTAGAATAATTTTTCAATTTCTTGGTATTTGGTTTTATTGTGAAAATGATAACTTCATCGAATTTTTTGCTGGAAATGAATAAGAAGTATGAACACCATAGATGCTTTTTTCAGATTATCCGAAATAATTTCGGAAAAGATTTCCGGAAAAGTTTCGAAAATAAATTCGGGAAAAATTCCACCTGAAAAAAGTTCCAAAAATATCCGGAAACTCCGGAAATTTCCGGTTTCGGTTCCGCCCAAGCCTTATCCAGGCCACATCCAGAAAATTGTGCCTCATTTTTGGAAGTAAAACAGGAGGTCTCTGATGTTTGAATGTTTCTATAATTTTCTGAAGTTATTTTTGAATTTTCATGATTCCACAAAGTTTTAAAGATATTGATACACTTTTGATGAACCATAAAATTTTCAAACTTTCACCGGAACACATTCCATTATGACAGTTGAACAGATTCATTGAAATGTAAGTGCAAGAAACATCAAATATGTGTCACTCGGCGATTTTTTTCTTCGCCGTTCGCCTAAACAACAACCGATTTATATATATATGTGCACATTGATATTTTTCAGTGTTCGTTTTTTTTTTCTTCTTACTGATAAGCGCTCTCTTTTGTTCGCATGAAACTGTCACCTTTTAGACGTTTTTAAGGTCTGCTAGGTACATTTTTACAACCTTGTTTTTTGCCGACGTTTTGCTTGTTCAGCGCATAGAATATTGTGATTTGACGGTCATTTTGGGTAGAGCTTCTGCGAATAAAAATTGAAAGTTTTGAAATTTTAGTCCAGTCGTCTCAAGACCTGATGCAAATCATGTGTGTTCCTTTGATTTACGGTACTGTACTCATTTTTTATTTTTATTTTTTTTTCATTTTATTTATTTTATTATTTTTTGTCCGTCGTTGAAACGAAAACCCAGTCTTCATCAATAATTCTAGAAGTACAATAAAATTTTAACACTACACGTCCACGCTTTTGACTCTTGAAGCAAGTGAAACTGTTTACTTGGAAATGCATGAAAACGACCTTATCACTATTATTTTTTTTTTTTTCAATTGATCCTCATTACTTGATCTCTTCTCTCATTTTCATCAAACACACTGTTGTATTTTAATCCATTTCCCGTCATACGGGAGCCAATTTTTGTCTCTTACTCTCCATCTTCCTATTCTTTTTCACTTTTCCTCTTCTTCTAACTGAGCAAACAGAGCCAAGCCCATCTCTTACAGTTTTTGGCTCAATTTCTTCTTCTTGTTGCGACGAGAGAAGAGGCGCGCGCGCCGCCGACGACAACGACGACCAACACAGAAAAGTGGGCGGAGCCACGACCGACGAGAAGCTGCTGAACACATCGCGAGGTGATAGGGGGGACAATGACGAAGAGTTTTTTTTCGATTGTTTTTTTTTGTTGTTGGTAAAATTGAAAGTGTGTTTTTCCAACAAGAATAAATGCATGATGCCCGGAGCAATGTTTTATATTTTCTCAATTTTTCATGTTTCTCGAGAACAAATGAGACTCATGACAGATGTATTGTTCCGTTCGCAAAGTGAAACACTTTATCTTTTGCTCACATGTGATTTTAATTTTTGTCTCGTTTTATTTTCTCCAAAAATATTCATTTTCCAGCCAACATATTTCAAGAAATGCGCTAGAATGACAAATCTTCACCTTTTATTTTTTCTTCTCGTATTTTTGCCGATACTTGTGGTTTTGGCGTGCGATGAAAAATGTGAACCAGAAAAGTGTCGGCAGTTGATAGAAGGTTGTCAACAGACGATTCTGGATCCCTGTAAATGTTGTAAGGTGGGGCTTTTGAATTCGAATATTTATATATTTTCTGCGAGACAAACGAAGAAAAAAAATAACGTGGGAGCTTTGAAATTTTTCACGTTATTCTTTCCAATGCAGAATCGCTTCATTTCTTGTTAATGAAATTGGAGAAAATAAAGGAGGAAAAACATGACAATCAAGTGTTTCTTTTTCTTATAGGTTTGAGGTTTACTTTATCAATTATGAAATCACGGTGAACTTTTCCAATTTTTTTTTAGATATGCTTACGTCAAGTTGGTGAAAGCTGTGGAAATTCCAGCGAAGTGTGTGATACCAAGTTACAATGCCGTCAAAACGATCATCTCAACGAGACTGGTATTTGTGAAGGTCAGTGCGTTTTTCAAAAACAAAAAAAAAGATCAACATCGGCTCCATTCTTTCTTCTCAGTCAATCTTGTCTACCTGGCGCCTACGAGTAATGTAAATATAAAACAAAAAAAAACAGAGAGAGAGAGAGAGAGAGACAGAGAAAGATTGTATGTTATGGTGTGCTTTTGCTGTGAAGCGAGCAATGGGTTTAGGCCGAAAAGGTAGCGCAAATGCTCAACTTTTTTGTCAATAGATATCGAATTACCAAATGCACAAAAAATCTTTGGAAGATCAAAAATGGAAAAAAAAACCTCGATTTTTTTTTACGAGAAGAGAAAGTTAAAACATTTAATTAATTCCAACAAGGCGTTTTCACACCCAACCAACAATGGCAGACTTCAGTTCTGTAAACATTTTTTGTCAAAAAACTGGAATAAGTGCCATCTTTTTTTTCGTCTCGTGAACAAACAACTGCAATGATTATGTACCATATTGACAAACTTTTCATGATTTTTTTCTAAATTTGTTTCGTTCCAAAAATTGAAAAAATTGTATTCGACGGTCCAAAACCCATAAATTTGTAAAAAAACAAAACAGTTTTTTGGGCCAGGTTTTTGTGATAAAGAAAATTAGCAAATGGTACCCTGAAAGGATTCGCAGAACGAAGCTTAAGAAATGATGAAGAACCTAAAAATAATCAACCTTCTTTCCAAATTTTTTTTTTCCAATTCGAAAGTGAAAAAAAATATTCAGAAAAGAACATAAATCTATTCAAAAACAAAGAAAATAGTGCACTGCAAAAAACGTCATCCTCCTTTTTGTGTGTGTGCGTGTTATTTTCTGATATCATCATTCCTGAAATACCACTTATCACCTAGTGTTTTTCTGTTGTTGCGTATTTTTCAGTGTTTCTTGTGATACCTCTGTCAAAATGACCGTTCTGTTGCTGCTCCTTCTGGATAGTTTTCTTGATTTTTTCCATCTTCCAAACGAACATTCTCATAATAATGTCCAATTTGTTCATCGTGTATGAATCACATGTTCGCTATTTTTTCGAAGAACAAACTGTGCGTTCCTTTTGCCGCCTTCCTGATTTTCTTCTTTCCCACACTTGGTTTATTCACATTTCTTGATTTCTTCTTTACGATTTTGCACTGTTTTACACATTTCTCATACGTTTCACTGTTTTTTCAAAGACAGACCCACTCATACAAATTGGTGAATGTCACTGTTAGTTATGAGTCTCGTTCATTTTCAAAAATAACTAAAAAGGTTCGATGGGGTTCTGGCTTTTTTCGAATCCCGAAGTTTTTTTTTCAAAAATGAAGTCCGGAAATTTTTTGCAGTTTTTTTTTCTTTTTTTCTGTAGACTGGAATTTCGGTTTTTGTCAATTCTATAATTGAAATAACCTGGCCTAAAAGGGTACCAAAATTTCTCTAAAATTTTGTCACAAAAAATCTCGGACAAATATTTTTGTTATTGTGAATAACATTCAAATAACAGAAAAAATAGCTTCCCATTTTTCAAAGTTTGAGAGAAAAACATAGTTTTTTTTTTAAATTTTCGTGGCGTGACCTATATTTTTTTTCTTGGAAATGTCACTGTGAATTTTTGACCAAAAAATGTCATAAGAGAGGACCTATAGAGACGGGTGGTGTTTTTTTGTTATTGATAAACGTGGCCGGGCTCATACCTCGGCCAAAAACGTAGAATATATTTTTTCAAAATGCCCTCTGTGATTTTTCACACAATAAAACTTGAAAAGTTTTGTGTTGTCTGAATTACTGTATAATTTTTGTGTTCTGAAATTGTGCTCCGTGGAATTTCACGTTTTTGCCGAAGTATAAAAAATATGTTTTTTTTTTTGGAACATTCTTATGACAGGTCACGAAGTGTTTTCATACATAATATAAAAACAAATTTCAGCAAAAAATGGCCCCGTAAAAATGGGAAACAACGAGTCTGAAACACGATGACGTAAAAATAAACAAAAACCAAGCTCAAGTTACCAGATAGTAATGTGAAACGGCATTCTTTTTTTTTTGCTCGAAATTTTTCACGTAAAACTCGTCAAAAATTGTCGAAAATCCTTGTTTTCCCACACTCATCAATCTTCTCGTTTGTTCCTCGTATTTGTGTCGTTTTTGTGCGTTTTCATGATATGTCACCCTATAGAACTCCAACAACCAACAAAAAATAGGGAAATAAAGACAAAACTTTATTTGGGGAAAGAGATGACTCGACTCTTGTTTTGTTTATTCTTTGGACAACTTTTTTCCTCCTATTTTTTGCTTGAGCTTGGATTGACCGAAAAGATTGCTGTCCCCCTTTTTTATTATTCGGAGGTTATTAGTGTTCTTTTTTTCTCGGGCTTTCTGTAATTATATTAGAAATATCGGTAATTGACATGTGTCGAGTAAATGCACATACTCTTAGCAAAAATAGGGTTTTTTTATTCATACATTTTTCAAGGTTACTGTAGTTTTTTTGAGCGAAAAAACAAATTAAATTTTGACATTAGAAAAACTTATATCTAATAAAATACCTCGGAATTTGTGTACTGAAAAGTGTAACAATTTTCATGTTGCCAAAAAACCGAAATGTTTCCTGGTCACTTGACACATTCATTTTTTTTTGTTCCAGAAATGCATTCGGACAATTGCGAAAACGCCCAATGCCAAATCGCCTTCCATCCACGCTGTCCCGATGATTCGATGATTGTTCACACTCCGCCGCCACCCGGCGAATGTTGTGGTCAATCGGGCAAATGTTATTGTGATCTACAGGTACGTCTTTCCTTTCGAAACACTGTTTTTCGAGCAGCAAAAAAAAACGACAAAAAAGAGAAGAGAAGTCTCTTATTTGTACACCTTGAGAGCTTTTTTTCTGCTTGGGACGAAGAAAGCTGATGGTGCGCGAACTTTTTGAAAAAAAGAGAAAAGAAAAGACTCTTTCGACGTATCAAGACCATTGTTCGATTTAATTGAAACAAAAAATGAAACAATAAACAGCACGAGATAGATTGGTCGATCAAAGATTTCAACTAAAAATAAAGAAAGAAAGTAGGGAATACTATGGTTTTTGTAGAAATGTGCCGCACTTTTGCCAAAATGCGAAAAGGAACAAGAGCTGGTTTTGGAGCAGAAAGCGATTGGAGAACCTGGAAAATGTTGTGATATTTATGTATGCAAAAAGAAAGGTGGGTAAAATTTCATCTCTTCGTAATTTTTTGTAAAACTTTTTCCATTAGAAATTGGAAGTTGTAAATTCGAAAATTTTCAGATAAGAAGTGTCATTGTCCGCCATCTCGTTCATTTGATGGCGATGAAGAATGTCCAGCGGACAGTTTTCGTCCACCAGAACACGTGACATCCGACTCGTGTTGTCCCATCAAACAAGGATGTAAATGTCGCGGACTCATCTGTCGACCTGCTCAATGTGCTGACGGTGAAGAAGTAGCGATACTGAAACGAGGCACCGGATCGCCGGGCAGATGTTGTGACGAGTTCGAGTGTCGACCGAAAGTCGAAACGCTCAACTGCGGAACGTATAAAGAAGGCGATGTTTGGCACAACAATTCGTCGTGCGAGTTGTGTAATTGCAAAAAGGCGCTTGTAATGTGCAAAAAAATGTCATGTGCAACTACTCCAGGTTGGTCATATTCGTTTGAGCTCGGGCCCTATATGCCGACTTTTTTTGTTGCCATTTTTCGGTTCTACCAGAGTCCATTTATTATTCATTTGTAATTCAATCGAAGGTCGGGATCGGCCTGAAGAACATGTCTGCCAGTTATTTTCTGGCAAAAAATTACGAGGACAACTGAGAACTAGTTACAGAACGTTGTACGTGGATCGCAATACCGGAAGGAGAATGTTGTCCGGTTTGTTTGGGATGTCAAACTGATTCTCTTGAAAAGAAGAAGATAAATGAGACGTGGCAGACTGATGATTGCACATCGTAAGTGATCAAATCCATTGAAAAAAATGAATAAGAACGCATGAATTTTGAAGGTGTACATGCTCGGCGGACGGAGCCCATGTATGTACAAAACATATGTGCAAGACAGATTGTGAAAATCCGCGAAAAATCAAAGGACAATGTTGTCCGGTTTGCGATGAGCCCACAATTGTTCGACCACCAGCCACGTGCCCGAGTTTGGAACATTGCACATTGAGGTATGTTAAAAATCAAGTTGAAGTTCTAAAATACCCGATCTTTGTTTCACTCGAAAATCCCCAGTGTTTATTGTTAGATTGATCACATGTTTCGAGCCGGCCTGGATTTCCTTCTCTTTTTCCTGTTTCGCAAAATTTCGGGCCGAGCTTGTCGAAATTTAGACAATCCAGACAATAAGAAATTTGCAGATGTGCCAATGGGCTTCGACGTGATAATGTTGGGTGCTATGAATGTGAATGTTTGCCAGAAGACGTTCCTACCGATGAACAATGTCAAGAGCTTACCGATGTGAATTGTGACAAGTGAGTTGGCTCATTCCAAAAACTCTGACAATCTCAACATTTCAGACAGTGTGCTCATGGATATTTGAAAGATAACGAAGGGTGTTTGTCGTGTAAATGTGCGAAATGTCCGCCACTTCATCAATGCTTCAAACATTGTCTCTACGGTTTTGAAACCAATTCGGCCGGTTGTCCACTTTGCAAATGTCGCGCCAAATTGTTGGCCGAAAAAAAGGAAAATGAAGAAAAATCGATGAAAAATGGTTTGTCAAACGGCAAGTGTATTTCGTTTTCACCGGATGGTCATCAAATTGAACGCGACGGTGGTGAGTGGTGGAGCGACGGATGTCGACATTGTTTCTGTGAGAACAAACAAGAGTTCTGTTCGCTGATCTCGTGTCCATCAAAACCGTCCGATTGTTCCGACGAATTGTGGCTGCAAAAAGAAGGCGAATGTTGTGCGAGTTGTCAGGACTCAAAGTCGAAACAAAAGACCAACGGAAATGCAGTATCGACAAGACAACAGAAACACGAACACACTGTTTGTCAGTCGCCCGGAACGGGAAGATTGTTCACCGATGGTGAAACGTGGAAATTAGCACCGTGTGTTTCGTGTACCTGTCGAGTTGGACACGTTCTATGCAAAACTCGCGAATGTCCACCTATTCCGTGTAAGAATCCTAAACGAGTGAGCGACGAGGATTGTTGTCCAGTGTGAGTGAACTTGACTATCTCAGAGATACAGCTTTTTAAACATTTTATATACTTCCTATCAAGATTGACTCTTCTAAACTTTCTGAACAAAAAAAATCGGAAGTTCCGAGCCTGCTCCCAACTTTTCTTTCTGAAGTATTCCCTCACTTGAAGAGAAAACCGTCTTCTCAGGCCTTGGATGTTCTCACCCGGGCCAAAATTGAGCAAAATTCAAAAATACTCCAACCTGAATCTTACAAAAATATGTATTCCCAATTGAAATATCTCCAGTTTTATAAAACAAACAACAAAAACCCTCTTACATTTTCTAAACATCTCATTTATACAGATGCCCCGATATTCTTCCACCAACCCCGCTCAATCTTCCACCCAATACCGAGCCAGTGATTTGCACAGATGAACTTGGCACCGCACATCTCGTCGGTTCGACATGGCGAAAAGACGATTGTACATCTTGTATCTGCGGTGAAACGGGCGAATCGGAGTGCTTCAAAGAGGCTTGCGATGATATGGGATGTCGTGGAAATCCGCTGGTTATCAAGGGAAAGTGTTGTCCAGTTTGTTCTGGTGAGTATGCAAATTACACAGCACTAACTCCCAAACGACGTTAGAGTTAGGTACGAGTTTTTAGTTTGAAGCAATATGAACGTGTTCAGAAATACAATGAGAAAATACTCGATTTAATTTGTGAAAAACTTTCGAATATTCGAACATTCGTCCAATCTCGAAAGTGTCAATTGTTCCAGACGCTCTTTCATCATCTGCTGTCTGTTCTTATCAATCGTCAGTTTATTCGATTGGCGAACAATGGCAAGATGGATATTGTTCGAATTGTTCATGTGTTGCTGGCGGACAAACTGTTTGTCGTCAAATGGTCTGTCCTGCATGCCAAAATACAGTACCCATTGAAGGACATTGTTGTCCGTTGTGTAAAGGTGTGTTATTGTTCATCGAAACCTTCTCATAGTCTATTTTTCAGATGCTGGTTGGGTTCCGCATGGAATCGGTAATAAATCAGTGTTTTTTGCGGGACATCCTCGAGTCTCTACCGAATCATCGGCTCCAACAACGGCGATGTCGCTTCTCACAATATCGCTGATGTCGTTGGCCGTGGTTGGAATGCTGATTGTTTTGTTGTTTGTTTATAAGAAGAGCCGAAACAGCAATAAATTGCACAAGTTCAACGAGGTTGGACAAATGAGTTCGGGAGGAACATCGTCTGTCCGATTGTCGGCATCGAAAACGATTGGATCGATGCCAAGACTGGTTGATTGGAAGGATAACAGAGAAAAGTATGTTCACAAAAGTCGATAACATTCGAAAACATGAACCATTCCAGTTTCAAACCTGAAGATTGTGAACTTCTAAAAACGACCGGACATCAACACATCCGACATGACTCGCAAAACTCCGATGATCAATCTGACAGTCTTTTGTCTACTATGTAAGTGTACTTCCAGAATTTCCACCCCAAGAAAACATCGGCTTCTAATTTTTGAATTTTCCTTCGGGAGTTTTTCAGAAAAAATCAAACTGATGTTTTTGAGAAACAATACTTTCAAACCGTGACCCGAGAAAAAGATTAAAATTTATTATCCATGAAGTCATTAACTACAGTAATCGTGACATATATTGAAATCGAGCCACAATCTCAACCTAATGTTGTTACAAATATTGGTTTTTAGGTCGGACACATCAACTACGCCATCTACAGTATCCTCGGGAAATGCGCCAGTCTCTGATACTCAGCCATTAACTCGAAGATTCCCAGTTTAATTTTTGTTCCAAATTATTATAACACATTTAATATCCTGTACAATTTCTGTCATCTTTAAAGGCACCTATTATGTCTCGATTTAGAGCGGGTATCTTTCTTTTTTTTCTATTTCTCCCCATTTTCATTCTTTATCTGCATTTGTTCTGAACATTACCAATCTTCATTAATTTTAATAATTTCGTCACCGTTTTTCAGCGGGTTGTATATTGTATTCTATTCGGAAAATATTTCATTTTTCTGTTTTGATAAACAAGAAAATCAAAACATTTTGCTAAAAGTGAAATAAACAAGTTGTTGGCACCTAGATGTGTTGATGTTCTCTTCTCAGAAAACGAATGGAATGAGGGCTTTGCGAGATTTTGGATATTTCGAACCGAACTTTTTTTGATACCAACGATGAGTGATTTCGGCGGCCAACATTTGATTGATGAATACGAATAGGAGAAGGAACTGGAAATTGAAAACCATGAGAACTAAGTTTGTTTAGAAATAACTTTCCGGAGAACTGCCTTTATGATATATCTCAAAAGCAACGCAGAGAAATCAGTTTTTTGCAGTTTGGGGTCACGTTAATTTTTGTTATTTACAAGGGAACTATGATAGCTTACTAACGGACTTTGAAATGAGATATATGCTCACCGATAGAGTTTTTTATGCTGATCAAGATCCCGTAGCTAACTTTTGCAAAGCTCCAGCCAGAAAGCTGAAAATCACGTTTTTGTGATCAGTCCAAAATTTTTAAATGCATCCTAACTTTTTCAAAGTTTTATACTCATGAAAACTAACTAGTGGATCTGATAGGAAATTCAATTCTCTACACGATGGTTTAATTGAAACTTCAAAAAAGTTTTGAAAAAAGTGTTTTTTTCTGAAAAAACATGAAAAATCAGAAACAATTTCTAAAATTTAATAATTTTCACGTTTTTCAATGCATTTTTTTTATTTTTCACGTTTTTTTGATCTACCTTTTTTATAAAAAGTTTCGGGCTCATTTTTTCAGCGTTACAACTACAATTTCGAGGTTTTTAAGTGCTCCTATCGTTCCTGGCATGCCAAATAACCCTTTAGTAACTTCTCATCACTAAAATAATACAAATTGAACAAGATATTTCAATTTTTTTGCTCAAACTTTGAGCTCAATTTTCAGCTTTTTGGCTGGAGCTTTGCAAGCTCCAGGATCTTGATCAGCGTAAAAAACTCTATCGGGTGACACATGTCTCATCTCAAAGTCCGTTAGTAAGTTTTCACAGTTCCCTTGTTAGTGTTCACGTTTTTCGTAACGTGGGAGAGAACCGAGATGAGCACGTGGGGAGCTTTTATTGTGTAACAGAGTTCCGACAATGATTCATGTATTACAATTCACGAACGATATGTGTCTTGAAATTAGGCCTCAAACTGTATCTCAAAAAACTGCATTTTTTCATATTGCTTCCAGTACAGTATTGAAACGATGCAGTACTGATGCCTCATTTCTTGGTTCACGTGATGAACGATACATGTATCATTTGGTGCATCATTCATTTCACGTCCCATTGAACAATGCAGAAATGACACATGTATCGATCCCGTTCACGTTTTAAAAATGCTCAAAATGATGCAAAGCTCGGGATACATTATAGAGTACACGAGCTGCATCATGATGCTTTTCTATAAAATTTCCAAATTTTCGACATTATGTTATTGTGTTAGTAAATTAGAGAAGTTTTTCAGGGGAATTCCTGAATAGGAACAACCTAAAGAGAATACTAGATTTTCGAACCGCAATTTCTGAATGGGATTTCAAAATTTGACACAAAAGTAAATCGTATTTGGAATCCCTATCACTCCGAATTCGGTTTAGAATAAACAGACGGCTGAACCAATTTTTGAACTCGACTTCTCAAATCGTGTCAAAATCAGACACAAACTTTCATAACTCATTTCAGAAACATTCGTTCCACGATGTTCCAGGGTTACTAACGAGAACTAGAGAGAGAGAGCGAAAAAAGTTTAAGGCTCTTCAAATCATTAAAGGGGTAGGAGTAAAGGGCCCAGTCAGTCCGTCCCAAGCAAAAAAACTCATTCGGGCCCGTTCAGGTCCTCTCAATCAGGATTTTTTTTTTGGGAATTTTTTCTTTCACGCCAACAAATTTCAATGAAATCGGAGGAGAATAAAATGGAAATGCTCCTTTAACAGGTTTCCACGTTTCTACGTCTTTTTAAATGTCGAATGACCATTTTTTTACCCGAAGAAACAACTACAATAATTTTTGAGTGAAGATTGTGTAAAACTGCTAGATGTGACCAGTTGATAGAACTCAGAAAAGTGAGTGCGCGGTCGCACGCTACCACGCTGCGACCACGCACTAACCGCGTTGCGACCACGCACAGTTCGCGCACTAATCTCGCGGCGATCACGCACTTCACGCCGCGACCGCGCACTTTCACGCTGCTACCACGCACTAGAGAGTGCGCGAACGCAGCGTGGTAGCGTGCGATCGCGCACTCGGTCCTATGCGCGCGCAGCGGTCGCGCACTGACCTTCCTGAGAATGGCATCAGGCTTGATCGAAACCGGAAATCGGAATTGCCGATTTTTTCAGTTGTTCTGTCGGAAAGTTTCTGCGGAGCGAAAGCTCATCTTTCTTTAAATTAAAAATTTATTTTTTAAATAAAACATGAACTTGGACTAAGTTTCTCGGTTTTTTCCCAAACAGGTGGCAAAAATTAAATAAAAATCAGGTTTTAAAAAACACTCGAAATTGGAAATTCTATAGAAAAGCATCATGATGCAGCTCGTGTACTCTATAATGTATCCCGAGCTTTGCATCATTTTGAGCATTTTTAAAACGTGAACGGGATCGATACATGTGTCATTTCTGCATTGTTCAATGGGACGTGAAATGAATGATGCACCAAATGATACATGTATCGTTCATCACGTGAACCAAGAAATGAGGCATCAGTACTGCATCGTTTCAATACTGTATCATTTCGAAATTTTGTGAGGTATCGGTACAACAGTACAGTTTCTAACTGCTGACCGATACGTGCTGCATCGAGAGAACAGCTCGATTCGGAACTCTGTTGTGTAATCAGTTACAGAAATATTAATAGGAATTTCAGAAAACTGAGCAAAAAGTCAAACCCCAGAAATATTGTAAAAATTTTTGTCCGGTGAAAATCTCAAAAGACACTAACCTTGTAGGCATAACAATACGGAATAATAGGAATGATGGAAGCATAAATGAGAATTTCGAACAAGAAATGAGGACAAGAAACCCAGTCGAACATTCCACCGTGGCAAATTTCGTATCTGTAGTTTCGAATGTCTCCTGAAACGATATTTTTATGTGGAGTCTTTGATTTCAAAATTTAATGTTCACTACTTCCTATTTCCAGATATCTTTTAAAAGCAAGAATATATTGCGAACAATTAATGAGGTTGTATTTCTTGTTTTGCAATAAAGAAACAACCGACTAACCCCTTGAATTGGTCCGTGTTCTTGCTATTTGAGTTGCCACTTGGAATTGTTTGAAGTTACAATAAACAAATATTAAAATGGAGATCCATTGATTGAGTGTGATGTCGTGCATGCTTGGAACTGCAAAATCTTTTTTCAAATGATTCTTCCCAAAAAAAAAACCAACTCAAGTTTCGATGATTTGATGCTACTCCATCAATTTCGCAAATAATTGTGATCGGTAAAACGAGATAGTGAACAATGCCGAGGATATAGTGAAGAATGTTCATTTGACTTGTCGAATAGACACAAATGTAGCGAGTTTCGTAGAAACGGCGAGAAACATGAAAAAATATCAACAGCATACTCAGATGGCCCGTGTTATTTTCAACTGAAACATTTTTGGAAATGAAACTTTTCAAAATGAATATCTTACTCAAAGCGCTGCCACCCTCCTTTGTGAGAATTTTTAAAAAATTTTGAATCGGTTCGACATCTTCTGGCCATGTAGCATAGGCAATCCAAAAACATGTATTGATAAGTCCTACCACATAAAAGTGCCGGAAAAACCTGAAAAAAAGTTAAATTAGTCGGACACATTGAATTTTGGTCACCTTTTTGGCACTGAAATAGAACGAACAAATCCGCTAGTATCTGATGTTTCTTCAAAACTTTTGCCATAAGTAGTAATCGCCGGGATAATGCTCCAATAATGCGGTACGAAAAGTGTGAAAATGCAGAGAAACGAGATTCCAACAGTTATTAGGAGAAAATAGACAGGTAAAACTTGACGAAGGTTTAAAATAAACTCCAACATGTCTGAAAATTGTCAAAGTTGAGAGAGAAATGAAGCACTTCGTAGAAATTCTGGATTTTTTTTTCAGAAAAACAGCTTCTCCTGGAGAAGTACAAATTCCAAAAAAATTGGCCGAAGTTTGATGGACGAGGAACCGACATACTTTGTAGTTCTCTCGGATGATGATTTTTGTTTTTCATTTTGTTCGTTGTTTTTCATCTCTAGTTGTGTAGAATGGCGTTGTTCAACGAGAAATTATTGATCCCTCACTTGCCAGAAGGACTTCCCGATGGGTTCCGAGCTCGCCCGTTGCATGAAGATGACTACAATAAAGGTTACCTGGATCTGTTGTCTCAATTGACCACAGTTGGAAAAGTCAGCGAGACTAAATATTTGGAGAGATTCGAAGTTATGAAAAACACTCATCCACTTGCATACTACATCGTAGTGATTGAAGATGTCGCGACTGGTCGAATCGTCGGACAAGCTACGTTGGTGATTGAATGGAAATTCATTCACGAAGCAAGTTCACGTGGAAGAATCGAAGATGTTGTTGTAGATAAGGAGCAACGTGGCAAAAAATTTGGAGCATTTCTCAATAAAACCCTGGTGTCTCTCGGAAAATCGCTCGGATGCTATAAACTTTCCTTGGAATGTGTTGAAGGGCTTCTTCCATTCTACAGCCAATTCGGATTCAAAGATGATTGCCATTTCATGACTCAAAAGTTTTAAATTTTCATTTTCAATATTTTATTGCATGCGTTCTCGTGATATTCTTTTAGTCATTCCCATAATCATAATAATAAAGTTTTTTCAGCCAAAATGGAATCAACTTACGGTTTAACCGAATATGCATCTGGTGAACAACTGGAAATCGTGCCATGTATTTTGAAAGAAATGTATAGTGATTTTATAGTTGAGGAAATATTGGAAGACAAGTCAGTTTTGACTATCCCAAGTCCTGATTATATCGTAGAAAGTTCTGCGAAAAATGTTCCTGAAGTTCAGCCAGATATCGAAACACCGAAAGTATTGAGTGAAGAAATCGTCAAACAACTAGACGAAAGATTTCTAGGAAAAGGAGAACCAGTAAAAATTGAAACAACGGTGAGGTTTATTGGTTCGAAGAAAAAAAACTAATGAAAAAACTCATGTCTGCAAGAATGAGGATAATTAAAAAAAGACATTAAAGCTATATTTGTGACGAATTTCGTACTTTTTGCAGAAAAAAAGAATAAGAACTTAGGAAAAATCAAGAATTTTCAAACAATAATCAATGTTTTCTAGGGAATGTCAAAAGACGAACGAAAAACTGTGCACAAATTTGTTCGCGAAAAATATTCTGGAAAATTGATAAGTGAAACAAAGGATGATACAATTCTCGTTTCACATGGTCACACTCAATCATCTCGAAAACGAAAACAATGGGATGAAAATATTCCAAAAGAGACACATTTCACAATGTGTAAAGAAAATAAAGACACGAGTTATGCGTTGGGAATTGTTGCCAAGTTTTTAGGAGTTCGCGCAAGTGCACTGAAAACTCATGGAATAAAGGATAAAAGAGGAGTGACATCTCAACGTGTCAGTGGTCGACAAATTACCGAACAACAAATTTTGAAATTGAATTCGATACTTCGCCAAATTATAGTTTTAGATGTTGCTCATAAAGATCAACCGATTCAAATGGGAGGCCATTGGGGAAATCGATTCAGCATTATTTTGAGAAATTTACCCGAAAATTCTGAAGAGTTATTGAAAACAAGGTTGGCGTCTTTCAAAAATAATGGATTTATCAATTATTTCGGTATTTTTTTTTATTATTTGCAAGACTGAACATAACTTTGAAACTGTTACAGGAACCCAACGTTTTGGTTCTCGAGAAGCGACAACTGCCGAAATTGGTTTATGTATTCTACGAAGAGACTGGGAGAATGCGGTGAAGGCTATCTTGAACAATGCTCTTCCTCGTAAGTTAACATTACCTATAGAGTTATAAAAAATGGCTCCTGACTCTCTGAAAACTTCGACCATAGTTTATCCGAAAACTGAAATGTTTTACACGAACATCCGAGAATTTTTCTAATTTTCCCACATTCTTTTAAAATTTTCCGTCTGAAATTCAAGTGAAAAATAATTTTTTTTCCGTTTTTTAGAACATTTAGAAGATCGAACTGTTGGAGCGGCGATTCGATGTTTACAAGAAACAGGAAATGTAAAAATTGCTTTCTCAAAACTGAAAGGAGCTCAAGCTTTTGCTACGATTGAAGGAATGATTCTCAATTGTCTCATGAAGGGAGGAACTTGGCAACAGGTAAAAAATGTTATTTTTGCCAAAAAAATAAGGTATTTTAGTGTATAACAGACGCGCTTCCAATTCAAACTAGAAGCCTTTACGTTCATGCGTATCAATCGCTTATTTGGAATCGTGTAGCATCAAGAAGAGTGAAAGAACTCGATGGTGCAAATGTTAACATAGAAGCTGATGTTGGATGTGATGGGTTCAAATTGGATGAAAAATGTTCGCATTATCATATTCATATTCCATTGGCTGGAGAGAATGAAGCATTCAAAGAGTCTCTTGGTGAGTATTTTTGAAAAATAAAAAGTTCATATGAAAATTGAAAATCAAAAGTAAAATCAAAAATTCTCACTATTAGTTATTCCACGTTTCAGCATACAAATGGTCAAATGAAGAACTTCAAAAAGATGATATAACTCCAGACGCGTTCAACAAACTTCAAGAGTATGTTTCATCTAATTTCTAAAATGATTTTGATTCAATATTTCACAGTCGATTCTCACTTGGCGCATCGTCTCGTCCTTTATTTGTCGAAGCCGAAAACCTCGAATATCAATTCATTCGTTATCCAGAACCGCGTTCTTTGCTTCAAGATGGGCTCAAAACACGCGCAATTCCAGAATCCGAAAGAACCGGCCCATATTTGGCCGTTCAACTGAAATTTGATCTTGTTTCGGGAAGTTATGCAACAGTTGCGCTTCGTGAAATCACCGGAGAAGATATGAGCAAGAATTCAATGAAGGCGGCCAGTTATCGAATGAAAGAGGAGAATGGAAGTGTGACTGGTGGAAATATGGAAGCGATTGGAGAACGGAAAGTGACTCAAGATGCTTGAATTCATAATTGTTTGTTTTCATGTTATTTGTTGATTTTTGTTTTTGTTAAAGTTATTACATGATAATTTTTGTGAGTTTTTAAACCTTGAGGTTTTTAACATCCTCACATTATACCTTTACTGGCGAAAAATAACGATTTCATTTGAAAACTTTCAGATTTGTATTTGTAAATGTCTGCGCTTACCATAATATGTCCAAATGCCAAAAGGGTACAAGTCAAAACGACGCCAATGATGCTCATCAGACAGGTAAGTAATAAAAAAAAACTTTTTAACTATACCATCAAATCGAGTATGCTCTTTCGTTTCCACCTACTTTTGACATGAAAAAAAAATAGTTTTTTAAAAAGTTTTCTATTTTGAAAAGCCATGTTGTGCTCAGGATGCTCATCCTTGCCTAGTCCGAACGTGCGATTGTTTGAACTTTTTCTCTCATAGGTTCTCGAGGAAGCATGCCTCAAATCGGGTTTCGAAGTGTCATCACATCAACTTCGAACTCAAAACAAGAAACCCGTCGATTTATCGCTCCCGTTCCGATTGAGTGGAGTACCCAATAATGCGACACTTGAAATGATTGAAAAAATAGGAAATCCGTCCGGAAGTGGTGTTGTTGAACTGGCTATTCAGGTTTGGAAAAAACATAACATTTTCCACAATGTAAAAATAAATTCCTGTCAGATTCCGTCCGGTAAACGATGTCAGAAATCGGTGAAATCGAACACTCCCCTTCTACAGATTTTGCAAGATTTCTCCGCTGATTTTGGAGAAGAGTTAGCTGTCGAAAAGGACAATATGGTTCCGTGTATTGTTTATATGAACAGAAGATATTGTGGAGGAAATGAGTTGACATCGAGTTCTCTGGAAAGCCTCGGAGTTATGTCCGGAAAATGTTTGGTTAGGTAAGATCCTTTTTCCTTTTGACATTTCAAGAAAATTGTATGTAAATACACATCCAACGTTTCGTGAAAAATACTCCAAGGTTTGGTGAGGTGTTGACAATATAAGCCATTCGTACATCGGTACCACGCGCTCTATTGACTCAATAATATTGAGAAATGTTTGTGTACTCGGTTCAGAAGTGATTTTCAACATAAATTAATATACCGTGTTTTCCTATTTTCTCCGCATCTGATTCCACGTGTCTCAAAAGTCTGAAAATATAATTGTCACATTTTTGAAAAATCTTGTTCTGGATATTTTCGCTGCTGAAATTTCAATCCACAGTAACCGCATGTTAGCAATCAGTGAATGGCTAACAAAACTCTAAAAAAAATGTTTCGAAAAATTTTCTGAAACTTTTTACAGTTGTATTCTCGGGCCCGAATCTGGAAAATTCAGCCTTACATTTAAAATTCTCGAAAACAACTACAATGTAGCCATTTAGAAGAAAATGATGATGAAAAAAAAATGTTTTTTTTTTCAGATATAGTAGAGCTGAGCTTTCGGCTGCTGAAATTCAACAGATTCAAGAAAAACACGAGCATGATCAGGAACAAAAACGATTGGCCGATGAGAAATATCAGAAATTAAAAGCGGAGAATGAAGAACGAGCACGAATCGAAAAACAGCGACAAGAGGCATTTGAAAGAGAAAAAGAACAGCGAGAACGGAGAGAAAATGAACAGAGACAGGCATATTTGCCGACAACAAACGCGGAACATGCAGAAGATGAACGCATGGATACGTCGGAACTGCCGGCGAGAAATCGAGACATTCTACGAGATGTTCCGCAAGCGAGTTCGAATGATTGGTCGTTTGATGGACACGCATTTGCGAGACCGGCAGCACAAACTAATACAATGAGATTGGAAGAATTGAATCAGTTATTAGAACGGGTTAACTCGAGAGATTCCCGAAATGATGATCGAATTGATGCGATGGTTAATGCACTGGCTGATGGTGGTCGAATCTCGTTATCACAAGTGAGACAAAGAGCCGAAGCGGAAAAAAGTGAAGAGGAAAAAACGATCGAAGTGTTTTCCGAACCATGTGATCGACAAGCGGTTCTATTTCAAAAAATGTGAGGTTTCATTTTTTTCCAAAATACCCTAGTGATCAGACTGAGGCTCATTCGGACCCGGAAAATTCCGAGATTTCCGACTATTTTCGGAGCTTTTATCCTACGGAACCTTTTCCGAAATTTTTAACATAATTTTTTTCTAATGCGATGTGCAACGTAGAAATACTGTGCAACATGACCTCATTAAAAAAAAAAAAATTTGCAACATTTTTCAATGAAAATTAAATCGAAATGAAAAAAGATCAAAAATCAATGAAAAATGGGGCAATTTTTTTTTGGAAAAATTGAGGTCACGTTGCACAGTTTTTTTTTTTGCAAATTTTTGCATTTTTTTCTACGTTGCACATCGCATAACAAGACTTTTTGAAAGAAAAAAAAATTTTCCTCTCGAAACTTTTACCGAATTTATTTTCGAAACTTTTTCGGTAAATCTTTTGATTCCAAGTTATTGAAAATATTTTCAGCGCTCCCAAATTGTCTGGAAATGACGAGAAAGTTGATGTTTCTGATGAATTCTTCGAAGTGAGAGTTGAAGATATCAAAGCAATGCAGAGAGATCTGCGAAAAACTGTGTACGTTTTTATTGCTCGATGCTCTTCAAATATTTCTCCACTTTCAGAAAAGAACAAACACAGGCCGGATTCATGTCCAAAACATTTTTGGCAAACAAAAATCGGAGTCTCAAAATGGCCGCCTATAAACATTGTGTTATTCGAGTTCATATTGGAGAAATGGTCTTACAATTGTGTTTTAACAGTTCTGAAAAAAGTGAGTAAATTCGAAAAAAAATAAAGCAAAAATTGTTTTAGGTAAAAATTTGGAGACCTACTTGAAAGGTATTATTGTAAATGAAAAAGCGAAAGATAATTTGAAAATGTTTTTCACGAATCAAAAAGTCTTGGTGGACGAATCAAAGAATTTTGTGGATTTAGAAATTGCACCGAAAGCTAATCTTGTGGTTAGATTTGGAATTGAGAACGGTAAACATTATAAAATTTTCATTTCTTCACATTCACAGTTTCAGTAGTGGCTAAACAGTTGTTATCGCCGCAAATTCGAGAAGTTCCGTCTAGCGAAGCTGATGAAATTTCACAAAATTGGTTGGCTTCTAATACACAGTTTGTACCATTCAACACCACTATTGAGCAAGAGAGAACAAATAAAAGAGAAGCTATCAAAACGGGAACATCACCTCCTGCTAAATCGGCTTTGCCGAAATGGATGATGAACGCTAAAAAGTGATAATTTTTTGTGAAATAATTTAATTTTTTTGGATGTATACAGAATGAATAGTTTTACGATTTCATGTTCACCAAATAACTACGGCAAGACCTGTATCTATATATCATATGAAAGTTAGGCGGCAATCGCGTCATCAATGAAATCATCTAATTGATCATCGTCAACAACTCCCGAAAAGCTCGAGATTTTTTCGCCGTTCTGAAAGATTTCGAAAGTAAAGAACTATCTAAAAATTAGGAAAAATCACCTTGAAAGCGAAAACAGTTGGGACTGCTGAAATTCCATAGTCCATTGCAAGTTCGCCGGCATAATCGACGTTGATTTTGGCGAGAAGAATTTCGCCACCGCGACCGTTGACTTTTTCTTCGAGGCGTGGGCCGAGAATTTGACACGGCCCACACCATTCGGCGTGAAAATCAACAATTACTGGAGTTGGAGATTGAATAACCTGCAAAACTTATTTTTATTTTATTTGTTTATACTCATTGATAAACCTTTTCGTTAAATGTGTCTACCGATTCTACGTCGAAAATAAACTCTGACGTTGAATAAAATCTGCTTTGTTTTGGAAGGAAAGCAGTGGATCTTGCCATCGCTGTACCGAATCGCAACAATTTCAGCATTTTAGGCTGTAAACAATTTTTTATAAAAAAAATAAATGTTGTTCTCGAGAACTACACGAAAAAATAATTTGGATTTCTAGTCCACTTTGCGGTTTTTGATTATATTGAGTTTTCGCGCTTGCAAGTCGTTGTATATGAAAATGATACATTCAAATTGAAAAATTGACGCTATTCCATTAATTTTTACATTATATTCGCTAATTAGTTTCTTCTCAATCATGGTTTTTTGGTCAGAACAGAAGGACTAGAATTCTGAACAATTTCATTAGAGCGCATTTTCTTGTCTAACATTTGTTTTATGTTTTTTTTTTTTGAAAAAAAAAACTAGAAAAGTTTTAAAATTATGTCTGTTTCTATTATTCATCCGCTGTTCACACTTGGAAATATTTATTTATTTTAAAATGAAATTTAACAAGTTTTCTTTTCGTATTTTTTCATTACAGATAATGGGTGATTTCATCGAATTAGCCGAAGATGGTGAATCTGCATCACAGCGTATCGCAGAAGCATTGAGAGATGCCAGAGAAGGCACTACTTTCGACGCAAAGATCAAATCACTCGCCTGTGTAAGTGTTGATAAAAGTTTCCATACAAAAAGTTGGGATATTTCAGGCAATGCACATTCTTGTTGATCCAACTCGCCCAAATCATCTTATCGATAATTTTCTTGATGAAATGTTGGAATTTGCCGAACTCGGCGAGGCTCGAGTCATCTGTCTGATTATTGATTTCCTACAAAAAGCTTGTGCTAAAGACCCAACGATTTCTTTCCGCGTTCTCGAAAAGTACAGCACTTATCTGACACCAAACACCGAAATCGCAAGATATTATCGAGTTATTAAACGAGTTATTGTTGCGTGCACAAATTTGTATCCAGTTTTTCTACAATACGGAATCGCTCATCCAACAGATGCAAGAGCCGAAACATGTTGGGAAGCAATGACAGTTTTGAAAACCAGAATTCTTTGTCTAGCAGATTGTGATAATGATGGAATTCGGACTGTTGTTATCAAATTCATAGAAGCGATGGTGATTTGTCAATCACCAAAACCGAAAGATGTATGTCACTAAAAAATCATTTTTTTTTCTGAAATCATACTCTTCCAGATTTTATCCGATGGAAAACTTCAAAAATCACAAGAACAACAGGCAATAAATGAACAATTGACCCGGTTCAACTTGGTTTCTCTTAATGACATGACACGTGGACATCGATTCATCTCCTATCGAAAAACTCAACTAGAAGCTGAACAGAATTTTACGGCATTAATTAAAATGACAACAGTAGCACATATCACTGCACAGGTAAAAAAAAATCTACATTTCAAAATAATTTGTTTGTTGAATTTTAGAATCTTCTAACCGTCATCGATTCTCTTTGCCTGATCACAAGATGTCGACCACTATGGGAAAATGCGCTGAGTCGAGTTTTCGACGCGATGAAAGCTCTCCATTCGAATGTTCCGCCAACTCTCAGTGCGGGACAAGTAAAAGCACTTCGAAAAGAGCTCAAACGGAACTTTCTGAGATTTTTGAGATTGGCAGCAGCTCAGCCATTACAGGCAAAAATAAAATCACAATTAGTCGATTATTTGGGAGCAACTGAGAGAGAAATTGTAAATGCTATTCCGGCACATTTAGTGGTGAAACCAATGTCGCGACAAAACTCGCAAAGAGCACAGTTCGCGGAGCCAGCTGCGAAAAAACCGAAACAAAGTGAGTTAGAATATTAGAAGAACAATTCAAACATTGAAAAATGACGATAATTCAAAGTTTTGTAGGTCTATCGTTTCTGCAAGATGACGACGATGATGAAGAAGAGCCTCCAGGTATAACAGGAGTTCCGGCACCATCGGAAGCTGCTCGAACTAAAGACGCCCTTACCTCTGCCATCGACGTAACAGCCCAGTACGTGTTCGAGCGTCTGAATCCGCCACTTGTCACTAATCTCGTTCTTATCGCACTTCTCACTCTTCCCGATGAAATGCCGCCATCATTTGCATCCAGTTATACGCCCATCGAAAAAGCCGGAACCGAAGAGCAAATGCGAGAAGTGTCGCGAATGATTGCGACACAGGCGACACAAAAAGAGATTGGGCCTGGATTCGAGGAAATGAAGAAGATCAAAGAGAAACAGTTCAAAGAACGACAAGATGCGAGAAGAGAGGGTATTGCGATTGCGGCAACACCTCTTCATATGCCAACGACCAGTTCGAAACCGATTCTGGCGCCGAAAAAAATGGCCGCATCAACAGCGCCAGTTTTGAAATCCAAAAAGGCATTCAATTTGATAGAAGATACAAAAGAATTATCTCTTGATGATATGGATGAATTGTTTGAAATAGCATTCGAATCGGTACTAATGGCTGAAAGTGAGTTTTTCGCACATAAAATCACAAAAATGATAAGGATCCCAGTGGGAATGTGCGAGATCAAAACCTAGAAGCCTATGATCACCCATTTTCTTAATTTTCGGCCCGGCCCGAGTGGACCAACTTTATTGTTCAGAAAAAAATAAACAAAACTAGTAGAACCAGGAAAAATTGTACTCCAGATTTTGAAATATTTTATTCCCTGCGAGGCCTATAAGTTGATGTCATTTTTTCCAGGACGAGTAGTTCAAGGTGGTGCAACTGAAAAATATCAGCAATTGGTTGTCCGATTAGCTTCTAGATACAAAGAAGATTGCACTCAATACGAAGATAAATTGGTCAAATTCATCGCCGAAGATCACAAAAAACGAACCGACTTGGCACTTTTATGGATTTGTGAACTGTATGCACAATATCAGGGATTCTCATATTGTTCCTTATGGCTCAAAGAGTATATTAGCGGCGAGGATGGAAGCACAAAAGAAGCGAGATTCGAAAGATATGATCGAGTTTGTTGTAAATTATTAAGCGAGTTGGTTAAACGACAGTTGCAAACCGAAACGTAAGATATCTCAAAATGTTTGCAAAACGAAAAATCCATTTTCAGTTTATTCTTCAAAATTTTGTTGGAATCTCCTTTAGTCACACCGAATGCTTTCGAATTTCTCAAGAAAATGTGTATGAATTCGGTAAGACAAAAATTCTCCAAACCATTTCTGTTTTGTTTTTTAGGATACAAATGCCGATGGAATGTCAATTTTACGTGAACTTATTTTGACCCGAAATCGACAAAGAACTCAGTTTTTACAATTTTTTTTCGGACTTTGTTTCATGGAACGGGCTGAGGTAAGAATGCGGAGTTTTTCATCGAAAACAAATTTTTTGTAGCTTCGAAACTCGTGTATTGAAACAGCGAAAGAGTTATGTAATCTGTCACATATTCGAACTGCTCTTAGTGAAAGAGCAATAAGTCAAATCAATGAATGTTTGGAACGAAGCCCGCCGGATTATATTCAAATACCTGGAAAAAAGACGGATGTTTGGACCGAAGACATGTTCAAATCAGCACTTATCATTTATACCACTATTATGCCGTTTGATTCGTCACTTTTGTTACCATTGGGAAAGGTTTATGCACTCGGTTCGACGATTTTCAAAAAGGTATAATTTGAAAATTTAAAAAATCTTCATAAGTTAAAAACAGGGGAACAGTATCAGAATCCGAAAATTAAATAAAAACATGATAGTTTTCGTGACGGGGCCCAGGCACAAAATCTTGTGACAAGAATGGTTGGGAAAATTGTATTTTGATAAGTATGTTTTGCAGGTCGTGTTGCGTTCTATCGAACCAGTAATGCGAACGATTGGAATGCGCGATGAACAAGTCCTTCTTCTCATCGAAGAATGTCCGCCCGGTGCCGAAACTCTTGTCGCTCGCATCGTTCATTTGCTCACCGAACGAGCTCCGGCCACTCCGGAACTTGTGGCAAGTGCCAAAAAACTGCACGACGAACGACACATGGATATTCGCGCATTGATTCCGATTGTTGGTGGATTGACGCGAGACGAAGTCATTCGATTGATTCCCCAATTCGTGCTCCGATCCGAATATCAAAAATCGGTGCAGCTCGTTTTTCGACGACTTTACAATGCGAAAGATTCGCGAACTGGGGATTCGAGTTTCGATCCGATCGATTTGATCAAACAATATCATTTGGTTGAACCGAAAGATGATGTTGAAATGGAGTATCATATAAGTAGTAAGTTTCAAAATGTGGAACCCTCGAACCCCCGGAATCATTTGTCCAAACAATTTGGAACAATCGGATCTGTTAATGCTTGCCAAAAAAAACTTTTTCTCAAAATTTTCAGATCTAAATGATTTATTTGACACGAGATTTGTGACCAAAGACGTGGCCTCACAAGCGATTGAGACAATTTTCGAAATATCTCCACTACCATATCTCTTTTTACATTCTCTGTATATTTTGGTGAACAAGGTAGGTTAAATACAACAATTTGACTTTGAAAATTTCCATTTTCTCAACAGTTTTCCGCTTTCGAAAGTTTTGTGTCGACATTGTTGCAAAAAGTGACTGAAAGGAAGTTGTGGCAAGAATCGAATCGAACCAAATCTGCATTCTTCACAGCGGTTCGAAAATTGAAAACTACAGCTTATGGGGTTGGTTTTGTTTTTCAATTTCAACAAAAAAATTTGATTTTTTAGGCTGTTTTGACGTGTTTAAGCTATGAAGAATATTGTGAATTGAAGAGTACTTTAGGAACTGTGAGTTTTTTTTGAAATTGTTTCATAATTTTTTGTTTTCAACTTATAGAGTTTCGTCGAAGAGCTCAAGGAATTCTTTCCAACACTGTCTACTTCACAGCAGAAAAGTGTAGAGTGAGTTGTTTTCTTTTCTCTTTTGAACATATTCATCGTAATGGGTTCAAAAAAACAGTTTCCTACAGAAAACTCGATGCCATTTTGTAGCAGGCTTCAAAATGTATGGTTAAATTTGAAGAAACAAATCTGAAAAAAAGAGATTATGACTTTTTTACCGAGAAAGTTGTTCGGAAAAAATTGATCTCGACATCGAAAATAAGTTCGAAAAATGTTCCGTCTGAAAATAAAAGTTCCGAAAATGGTAAAAAATTCCGGGAATTCGGAAATTTCCTGTTTAGGTTCCGCCCAACCCTGGTAGTGTGTGCTTACTCTACGATGCCATACTGCAATTGAGATTTGTGAGCACCTTTTTTTGTTCTACACTCCTCCACATAAACATAGGTTCACTTGTAAAAAATCGAAAAAAATCAAAATTTTCTGAACTTTTCAAAAAGTTTTTCCGTGCAAAATATGTCAATATCGGATACATTTTAGTACACCATTTTATTTTTCATAACCTCGAAACATTTTAGAAAAATTGCATTTTTTATGAAAATCCGTGTTTTTTCATTCCACATAAAGATAGGTTCACCCACTAAAATCAATGTTAATTTAGATATTATGACTCAACATGATTGAACATCATTTAAAAATGTTAAAAAGGGTATTTTGAAAAAAAAATCATCAATTATTGACCCATTAAAAACTTAAAAAATCAAGTAAGAAAAGAAAAATCCGTAATATTGTCAGTTTATGTAAAAATTGAGCTCCAAAAAATTGTTTCACGGTATTTTGGATTTTCAGTACTGTATTGAGGTATTATTCGAGTTTTCTGACAAATTTAAACTTCAAGAATCTTGAACATTTCAAAAAAAGTTCACGTTTTGAAATTATTTTTGAAAAATTGCCACGAAAATGTCTAGATACTGATTTTTCTGATTTTCTCCCAAGCAGTTTGACCTTTTATTTTTCATCAAAGCCACTGCAGATTTCTGAAATGCTTACGTTTTTAGTTTTAACATGTTAGGTTGGAGATTTGAAGCTAAAAAATGTGATAACAACTTTTTGAAACAGAAAATCTAGGCATTTTCGTGGTAATTTTTCAAAAATAATTTCAAAACGTGAACTTTTTTTGAAATTTTCAACATTTTAGAAGTTTATATTTGTCAGAAAACTCGAATAATAGCTCAATACAGTACTGAAAATCAAAAAAACCGTGAAACAATTTTTTGGAGCTCAGATTTAAATAAACTGACAATATCACGGACTTTTCTTCTCTTACTTGATTTTTTAAGTTTTTGATGGGTCAATAATTGATGATTTTTTTTTCAAAATACCCTTTTTAACATTTTTAAATGATGTTCAATCATGTTGAGTCATAATATCAAAATTAACATTGATTTTAGTGGGTGAACCTATCTTTATGTGGAATGGAAAAACACGGATTTTCATAAAAAAATGCAATTTTTCTAAAATGTTTCGAGGTTATGAAAAATGAAATGGTGTACTAAAATGTATCCGATATTGACATATTTTGTACGGAAAAACTTTTTGAAAAGTTCAGAAAATTTTGATTTTTTCGATTTTTTACAAGTGAACCTATATTTATGTGGAGGAGTGTATAAACGTTTCGTATCTTCGTAGTTTCTCAAGCTGACATTACTATCAAAAAAGTCGCTGTAAGTTTTTGTCTGAAATAACTCGAAAAGTACAAAGAATGGTATAATTGTACTTGAACCCCCCATGGCATCGTAACTGACACTCCCACATGACTAATGGGAATACAAGCCACCACTGGAAAGAATAAGCGCACCCATTCCTTTTTTAACAGAAAACAGAAAATTTTTTGTCCTTTTTTGAATATTTTTAATCTTCACGTGTGACCTCATGAAGATACAAGATTAGAATGACTCATTTTTTCTTTGGAGAGAAATAGAAAGTCGACGCGCTTATAATGAACAAGTTTACCTAAACAATTGTGGAAATGAGAAGTGTCGTCGATTTGAATGATGTTTATGAGGATTTACCCGAGGCTCATGATTATGGGGGTGTAATGTGTTTTTTTTTTTGACAAAGCGACTGCAATGATGGTAAAAGGGGAGGGAGGTGGTTGATTTTGGTCAAAAGTAGAACCCTCGTGTACCAACCCTCGACCTTTTTTTCTCCTAAAGGTTTCGAAATACCGTGCGCACAAAAAGCGTGCTAAAATAAAAGTGCAGTAAGATAAAAATAAAAGTGCAGTAAAATGAGGGAGGGGGGCTGATGTAAAAAGGTGGGGGAATTTAAGATTTTACAAAACGACAATCAGTCTGGGTATTCTGGCGAACCAGATTACAGTGTTCCTTATAGGATCAGGGTGGTTTTTCTATCTACATTTTCCTTATTATTAGGAAACTGCAGATTACCTATTGACATTTCCATCATAACTCTCGTAAGAGTTACAACGAAGACCCCTTTCATACTCACTGCACTTCGGACGTATCCTCAATGAGTGAGTAATGTTCTGTTTCGGGTAAACCCTTCAATTAGCCATCCATCCCAATTGT
Organism: Caenorhabditis sp. 8 KK-2011; assembly: GCA_963572245.1. Taxonomy (NCBI): domain Eukaryota; kingdom Metazoa; phylum Nematoda; class Chromadorea; order Rhabditida; family Rhabditidae; genus Caenorhabditis; species Caenorhabditis sp. 8 KK-2011. The sequence goes on along the minus strand of OY751550.1, from coordinate 8,184,239 downwards.
CTACTGCCTAGTTGCTGGCTCACAGGCGCCCGCCACGACGCCCAGTGGTCGCATTCAAACATTTGTTGGTGATATGTGTGCGCTTTTGTATTTTCGCCTATTTCTCTGTTTTCTCTTGTCAGAGTTTCAGGCTTTGAAGTTTTAAAAATGAAATATAATTTTTTCAGCGAACAAATCAAAGAAGAAGTGTATGATAAAGAGCGAGAGAATCGCGATCGGCGAATTCGAAAAGAAGAACGACGCGAAAAAGAACGCGAGAAAGAACGATATCGCGACAACAACGACCGGACTAGTCGAACATCGTCGCGACGAACAAAGACCTCTAATTAATTGAATGTGATCTCCCAAAAAGTTTTTCTGAACATCATTTTGTTGTTGTGGATTATTGTTTCTGTTATAAATTTTTATTTATTTATTTATTTTTATTTTTCGGAATAAGTTGTATAGTTCGAAAACAAAACTGTATTTGTAGACGAAAAACTAATTCTATGTCTAAATTGATATTTCGCAGATGCAACCTGTATTTTCACATTTTGGAATTCGAAATGGAGCAAATTGTGTAGCTATTTCGAAAAATCATATTTTTGTCGGAAGTTCGATGGGAGATGTAGAAGTGTATGAAATAGATAGTTGTTTGAAATTGGATCGAATTTATAGTAAGCGTTTTCAAATATTCTCCCAAAGTAAAATACAACAAATTCGGGCAAGGGATCAGGCCCACCGAATAGTCTTCACTTTCTTTTTATTACAAGCGAAAAAAAATTGGCGTCGAGGTTTAGAAAATATAAAGCTTTTAAAAGCCCGAATTTCACGTGTATTTTTGGAATAATATCGAAAAAAAAGTTAAATTTCGACGCCAATTTTTTTAACCTTCACAATAATTTCATCGAAGGCCGCCAAAGGAACATATATGAACCACACCATTTAGAAATCCGTCGATGACCTTCATGTGCTCCGGAAAAATCTTGAAATTCATACATTTTTTTTTGAGATTCTGAAAAAAAAAATTACAAGAAAAATCGTACATCGAAGATCTCATTTTTTTTTTTTTTTTTTAATTTTTTTTGTTTGATTTTCGTACATTTTTTTCGCTAATTTTTTATCAATTTATTCGCTTTTTTTTCCAGATTTCTGTGCGTTTTTTATTGCAATAGTCGTCAGTTTATGGTATTGTCAGAGTTGAACATAGTCAGCAAACAGTAATTTAAACACTTTATTTGGAAATGAAACAACAATAAAAAAGTACGAATTCATAAGAAAAATTGACAATACTCGATTATGCAATCCGTCAGATCGAAATTCGACACGTTGTTTTTGATCCCGAATGGAGTGTCTGGAAACAAAGTAATTTTTTATTAAAAACGAACGAAAAATCATGAAGTCAACTTTACTAGAGTCAGTAGCGACACTCCTAGCATACCCTATTTTAGTTCAGAAGGTTTTCTGAAAAAAATGTACGATTTTTGACGTTACCAAAAATCGTACATTTTTTTTTTTACTTTTTTGAGAAAAAAAAATTTTAGTTTGAAAATTTTTTGAAAAAATGTACGATTTTTGAGATGACTGAAAATATTACATTTTTTAAAGAATTTTCAAAATCAAAGTTTTCTCTGAAAAAAGTCGAAAAAAATGTACGATTTTCAGTCATCTCAAAAATCGTACATTTTTTCAAAAAATTTTCAAAATCAAAGTTTTCTCTGAAAAAAGTCGAAAAAAAATGTACGATTTTCAGTCATCTCAAAAATCGTACATTTTTTCAAAAAATTTTCAAAATCAAAGTTTTCTCTGAAAAAAGTCGAAAAAAAATGTACGATTTTCAGTCATCTCAAAAATCGTACATTTTTTCAAAAAATTTTCAAAATCAAAGTTTTCTCTGAAAAAAGTCGAAAAAATGTACGATTTTTGGTAACGTCAAAAATCGTACATTTTTTTCAGAAAACCTTCTGAACTAAAATAGGGTATGCTAGGAGTGTCGCTACTGACTCTAGTAAAGTTGACTTCATGATTTTTCGTTCGTTTTTAATAAAAAATTACTTTGTTTCCAGACACTCCATTCGGGATCAAAAACAACGTGTCGAATTTCGATCTGACGGATTGCATAATCGAGTATTGTCAATTTTTCTTATGAATTCGTACTTTTTTATTGATGTTTCATTTCCAAATAAAGTGTTTAAATTACTGTTTGCTGACTATGTTCAACTCTGACAATACCATAAACTGACGACTATTGCAATAAAAAACGCACAGAAATCTGGAAAAAAAAGCGAATAAATTGATAAAAAATTAGCGAAAAAAATGTACGAAAATCAAACAAAAATGAGATCTTCGATGTACGATTTTTCTTGTAATTTTTTTTTTCAGAATCTCAGAAAAAAATGTATGAATTTCAAGATTTTTCCGGAGCACATGAAGGTCATCGACGGATTTCTAAATGGTGTGGTTCATATATTTGCAGGCAAGATGTTTTTTTCGCTATCGACAATAGTCGTCTATCCAAAACCTCGCCTAGGCGTAAAAGTCAAAAATTTGAAATCTCGCCAAATTTTTGAAACTTTGAGTACTGTAGTAAGAAGAACTACTAATAGTTTTCTGGGGACTTTCATAAAAGAGCTGAACTTGATTCTGAAAAATTTCTCTCAATCGAAACCAATCCTTTTAAGAGAAATGCGATTCAAAAATCTGATTCATTTGTTTTTGAAAATTTGGTCAAGCTCAAGAAGTTTCTCAAAAATCGTCTGGATCCCATGGAGAAAATCATATTCTAAACTCGATTCAGGGTTAGCGATTTTCAGTGTTTCAGGCGATCCCGAAAATCGACCATGTCAAAGTATTTGCTCGTCTCCCGAAAAATTATATGTTCAAATAAGAACTCATGGAATATTGACAATAAAAAATGATGGCGAAAAATGGGAAAAATTAGAGTTTTACAAATCCAGTCACATTGGTTTTTGCAATTCAGTTGTGCTCAATTCGCACATTTTCTACATCTCGCAAAACTCGAACGGAAAATCGATAATTTGTTGGAATGAAGGCGGAAGTTTGGAAGTTGATGAGGTTATCTTCTGACTCACATCTGTAGAACTTATTGATTTCAGTTTTAGACAACTTCGATGCACATGTCAACACATTCCGATTGTCTTGTTTTGGGATCGGAAGATGGAACAATTCGAGTACTTCAAAATTTCGAATTCACTTCTCAGGTTTTTGTTGTGACCAACTCGTAACATAATATAACTTTTGCAGGTTCGTCCGATTTGTGAGACAATTTTTGCCACCGCCGTTTGTGATGAACATATTGCGGCTGGATATGCGAAATCGCCCATCCGTTTATTTGCAAATAAAAATTTGGGCTCTCCTCCAAAAGAAGTACACTACCCTCAAACATCATCTGGTTGTTCATCTCTTAATTTTTCACCAAATTCCAAACAACTTCTCGCTGGTTTTTGGGATGGATCAGTTCGTGTTTTTTCGGTGAAAAAACTTTCGGTTCTTCTTGTTTTATCAAAAGCGCATGAGAGCACAGTAACTGGTCTCGTTTGGAAAACGACAAAAGAGTGTGTGACGTGTTCGAATGATGGTACTGTGGCTGTTTGGAATTTTGAAAAATGAAATATTTCCCCTCAATGTACATACTTTCGTTTCTAAAGTACTGTATCACGGCTAGCAGGGCTGTGGTTTTGGGCCGGGCAGGTTGGGCCCCAGCCTCGGCCCATTATAGACGTGTTTTGACCATGAAATGAAACACATTTCAGGTATTATAAACGTAAAAAAGTTGGCGTCGAAATAAAATTTTTTTTTCAAATCATAAATTTCGCGCGCTGTGATCTCCTCACGAACACAGGAAAATTCAATGATAATGTGTGTGTGTTCGTGACGAGACCATGTTCGCGCGAGGTTTTTTGGTTTGAAAAAAATTTTCTATTTTGACGCCAATTTTTTTTTACGTCTATAATAGATATTTTTCATGGTCGCTTGATTAAAAGTTAAAACGGGCGGGCTGGGCGAGCCCGGGCCAACATAAGGCGGGCTACGAGCACCCGCAGGCGGCCCAAACGACACCCCTGACGGGTAGAACCGAATTGAAACGGTACAACATAGAGCACGATTGCTGGCGTAATAGAAAACATTCGAAAGAATCTAGTTTCAGCCAGATTCCGAGAAAACTGAGCCTACTTCTGCTGTCTCTCAAATACTTTTTGTATGATGAATCGCGATCGGCGAATTCGAAAAGAAGAACGACGCAAAAAAGAACGCGAGAAAGAACGATATCGCGACAACAACGACATGTACGAATGAGATTAGATTGATTATTTGAGAGCCCGATAAAATCGGAGTTGGTTCGGTTCAACATTTTATTGCATGACCGATTGTCCGGCTCCTTCGAGAAGACATTTGAATGCCTCATTGATCTGTGCCGTCTTCTGATTCATCTTCGGATCGTTCAACTTTTTCTTGATATAATACACAAGACACAAATAGAGCGAAGTGTATTGTTTGAACGATTCAACGGCACCGGGTCGTTGTTCTCGAATCGTTCGGACAATTTCCAACAGTTTCGGCTCGTTTTTGTTGTTGAGTGAGCTGACCGCCGAGCACAAGGCGACGAAGAATCCGGCTCGCCCAACTCCAAATTTTGACACTATCAAACATTTTTCATCGGCTGGCTGCAAATGATACAGACATTTTCAAGGAAAAAACGAAGAACTCGATGAGAGACTGAGGGAGAGATAGAGACGCAAAGTAAAAACCCAAAAGTTGATTCCAAACTCACCGAACTTTGCACAAAATTGGTGACATCGATGACTGACTTGACAGTTTTTCCGAATTTCGCCGGCACATTTTGCTCGAGCCAATCACTGTGCAACACAATTGTGATGAGATTTGAATTTGAGCAACCAGTCGGCAGCACTTCCATTGTCAATCGGCTACTCTCTGCGTCCATTTTCTCAACCTTGCGATTGTTGACAAACATACTTCCAAAATGCTCATAGGCTCCAGCTTCGTGTGGAAAAAAGTCGGCAGTTTCATCGGGACTAATCAACACATGCATCAGCATCACATTAATCTAAAAGTATTGTTTTATTTATCAAATCATCACCAAACTATTACTAGACTACCTCAAACATTATCTTCCAGAATTCTTCGAAATTCTCCTTTTTCGGAATTTGTCCAACGAGAACTGGTTTGACTACATGAGGCACTTGAATCGATGTCGCGTTCACATAGTCTTCCGCGTTTTGCGCACTTTTCACCAAATGGTGATCTAGGCACGGGAACAGCTAAAAAAAGATGAAGGTTAATATGATGAAATTTCAACAAAAAAATAATATACCTCGGTCTGGTTTTTGGCTTTGTTTTTATTCCACGCAGAACATTTCGAAACATCACATACAATTGTTTGAACTTCGATGAATTCTGTTCGAGCCACCATTGTATCTGTAAATTTTTCTTTGACGAGAAAAAGCACCAATTGTTTTTGTGTCCCGGATTTGGTTATTTTTCGATGAAAACCGGACCCGGTCCGATTCAGTATTTGTCAATCATCGTCTCTAAACGGGGCCCCTGAATGAGGCCGGACACCATAATAAGGAGTCCGAAACACAAGTCCCTGAATGGGACCCGGTGGTACCAAAAAGTTTCTGGAATACGGCCCGACATGAAAAAGGGGCCCGGACCCCATTATTGAACAGAATTTCCTTTTTTCGGGACCCAATTCAGGATGATAAGAAAACTCGATTTGAGTTTCTGTCCCATTTTTGGGCCCCATTCAGGAAAATGTGTTCAGAAATAGGGCCCGGGCCCCTTTCTCTTTTCATGTCGGGCTCTATTTAGGGGACTTTTCGGTTCCTGAGACTCGGACCCTATTTCATGGGTCTCGGCCCCATTCAGGGGGCCTCATTCAGGATTTGCCATCGACTCACCAATCCTATCAATGAATGATTTTGCGACATCTCTTCCAATCCATTTCTCACTCAACGACTTGTCTTTCTCCTTCATCTCCTTTCGTTCTGATTTTTCTCTTGATGTCGCTACCGCTGTATGCGCTGTCGGAGTTCCTGCATCGATTTGAGTCGTCTTCGTTGACATACTCGTCATTTCAGATGTTTCCATCGCATCCTTCGCCCGTCGACTTGTCAATGTTGGTTTTTTGGTTTTTCGTGTCGATGTCAATCCGGTGCTCTCTTTTTTGTTCTTTTTCTTTCGATCTGATCCTTGTGTTGTTTCCATTTGATCAATCATTCGAACACTTTTCACAGCTTTTGTTTTTCTTTGCGTCGTCTTTTTATTTTTACTTCCATGTTTTCCTTTTTTAGTTACTCGTTCACTGGGAAAACTGAAAACGGATTACTGTATTCGGCTGAAAGTGTTCGGATCAGAAGGTTTCGTCGGTTTCGCAAAATCAACAAAATCGCCAATGCATCTGATTCGATTCAGTCACATTTTCATGATTCATTTTTTCAGATTAAATTTCATTTTCCTCGATTTCGATTTCGATTCCGAAAAAGACTTACTTCATAAGTGAATTCATATTTTGTATCAATCGTTACTTCCTTTTAAATTTTTATCGAAAATAGTCAATTTATCATTTCGAGACTTTGTCACGTTTCAAAAAGGTCACGCTTAATTTATTAATTTATATTTATTTTTCAAAGTTTTTTGGTTTGCCATCTCATGACTCTCACAATTCCTCGCTTTCAACCATTTTTTTTTCAAAAATGAAGTTGGTGGCGTATTTTGAAAAAAAAACGAAAACTCGAGTTTTTATGTTCTTTTTTTTTCGAAAGTCGGGCTGGATCGGTCAAAAAAAAAAAACAAAATAGGCCGGCTCGGCCTATTTTGATCTCACCCCTCTGTTTATAATCTCACCCCTCTGTTTATGTTTCGAGGACAAATTTCCAAGTTTTTATTGGTCTGGTTTAAAAAATTGTCAGACATTAAAATAACATTTTCCGAGCCTCAAATCAATATCATTTTCAGATTTTTTCGAAATTAAAAATGTTGTTAAATTTGTCCTATTTTTGCTAGTCATATTCGAAAGATGAAGAAATCAAAAAATCACTTGTAGATGCTTTTGTCAGAGGATGTCATGCACAAAGTAAGTCAGCAATCGACAAAATAACACAAAATGCAATACTGTGACGTTGAATTCAATCGATTGCAGTTTACTGGTATATTCAAACCGAATAATGTATTGAAAAAGTTAGTCCGTATGAGATCATTTCGAATAGAATTATTAAGAATGAAAAATTTGAGATTGTGATAAAAATCGAAGAAAAAGAATATAAATTCGATATTGGAAAAGTTGGTTGAGAATATGTTATCAGTTCGATGAAACAGATGACTTGTTCCAAATAGTCTCGAAAACTTGTATTTATACACACTTGTAATAAAACTTTATTTTTCCCGAATCTCATCCCTGATATTAACAAAAAGTTGTGTAAATTAATTTTTTTTTTCTTGACTAATCTTTGTTGAAAAAAACTGACAAACAAAGTCTGATACTATTCTGACAAATCTGTACAAAAATCGAACGATGAACAAAAAAATCAGACAGATAACAAAAATAATGATATCTCGTGGTGAGTGTGACTGGTTTTTGAGTATTTTTGCTAGTTTTCTAGAATTTTCGGTGTAACTGAAAATTGAACAAAATTATTCAATGGTCTTCGGAACCGCCCTAAATTTCTCTAATTTTTTTCGCAGGAAATATTTTTGGGCCGGGCTCTATGTAGAGTCTCGGGGACAATATCTGTCCTGTTTCAAACTTGAAGACAAAACGAACCTCGGATCAATCAAGACTTTCTGAATGCAATTTCGAACTTCGATATGATTTCCCAACATCGATTTGTCCAACTGGATAGCTCCTTTATGTCTTGTCAACATGTGCGCATTTCTGTGTTGATCTCGTTTTTTACTTTGCACATCGCATAAACATTCGAGGGTTGGTACACGAGGGTTCTACTTTTGACCAAAATCGACCGCCTCCCTCCCCTTTTACCATCATTGCAGTCGCTTTGCCAAAAAAAAGTCGCTTTGCCAAAAAAAAAACACATTACACCCCCATAATCATTAGCCTCGGGTAAATCCTCATAAACATCATTCAAATCGACGACACTTCTCATTTCCACAATTGTTCACTGAAACAAAGTTCACGGCAAATTGTTGAAATTTTGGAGACAGGTAGAAAAATACACATTGTGAACTACAGTACCCAAAAACTCACATTTTTGGAAAATAGACAGAGAAAGAAATGACTCGATTTTGAAAAATAAAACCATCCAATCATTTTCAATAGGGTTACGTTCAAAATTCTCTCGACATTTATTATTTTTCAATAAAAAAAGTTGATTTTCATTTCGCGCACATGGTGAGAAGACTGAAAAAAGGGGACTGGAACATGGCTGTAAAAACAAACAGTTCCGTCTTTTTCCGAAAATGTTAAATTGCCAGAGAGCCGAAAATATTGATGAGACGAAAAGTCCGGAAAAATCTTTCCAATCAAATGAACCCGGATTCGGCCTGACCTGGCCCGAAACCTACTTATGTATCTTTCTTTCTCTGATTGAACCGGGCGTGTCCACGATTTCGCGAGAAGACTTGTTGGAAGAAATTTTGTAAAATCTTGCAGCATTGTTCGATAAAGACAATGACCAAATGACATTCATCGGAAGAGCCAAAAGTTTGTTGGGTTTCTTTTTTGCTTTTGGCTTTCTCAGGAAAGTCAATGCGCGACCGCTGCGCGCGCATAGGACCGAGTGCGCGATCAGTGCGCGTAGTGCGCGATCGCACGCTACCACGCTGCGTTCGCGCACTCTCTAGTGCGTGGTAGCAGCGTGAAAGTGCGCGGTCGCGGCGTGAAGTGCGTGATCGCTGCGAGATTAGTGCGCGAACTGTGCGTGGTCGCAACGTGGTAGCGTGCGACCGCGCACAGTTCGCGCACTAATCTCGCGAAATGAAAATCAACTTTTTTTATTGAAAAATAATAAATGTCGAGAGAATTTTGAACGTAACCCTATTGAAAATGATTGGATGGTTTTATTTTTCAAAATCGAGTCATTTCTTTCTCTGTCTTTTTTCCAAAAATGTGAGTTTTTGGGTACTGTAGTTCACAATGTGTATTTTTCTACCTGTCTCCAAAATTTCAACAATTTGCCGTGAACTTTGTTTCAGAATGCTATTTTATCGATTAAGAGTCCGGCCCGAAAAGTCAAGCATACCTAATCCACAAATATATGCCGACTCAGAGAACGCCAAATCGAATTTTTCAGCTCTCAAAGCATCAATAATTTGTGAATGTTGCATAATGTATTCACATTGATAACTTGCTGTTTTTGTGAAGTTTTTCAAAATCGGCAAAAGTAGAGAAGTATCTGACACATTGTTCCACACATTCTTTCTCATTATATCTTCGGCTTCACTGTATTTCAATATTTGTTGAGCTCTTGGATCTTGGCCAATTCTGATTATGTTTTTGACTTTTTTCGATCCCACTAAATTTGCTTTATCTTCCGCATATGTTGAGATCAACATTGTCTGAGAATATATATACATTGTCAATGTTGAACTATTCGATAAACCCTACCACATAATTTCCATCGTCTATCAGAATATCAGACACTTTTCCAAGAAAGTTTGAATGACTAGCACCGAATGCTGGACTGAATACTAGAACTTTATAAGTATCACATTTTTTCAAAAACAATAATAGGAGTATTTGATGAATCTGCATTTTCTAAAAATCACTCATATAAAATATCCAAGAATGTTTTTTTAGAAGTAAAATAAATAACCGACTGGCAACACAAATATGAATTTGTGTGTAGTCTGCTCTTCACTCTTTTTTATTCTCTTCTTCTCTGCGTCTCTCAATTCTTCACTAATCAAGAAATTGAGGTTTTTTGAAAAAAAAAAGGAAAATCTTCATAGTTTCATATCCGGTGTGATTGTAGCCCGGAGCCCGAGAGCCCAGCCCGAAAAAAAAACCGGGCCGGACTTTTTTTGTTTTTCGCGTGTCAAAAAAAAAAAGCCCGGCCAGGCTCGGCCCCGAGTTGCACCAGGAACATAATTTTTTTGAAAAAGTTATGAGAACCATTTCTAGAGTTTTGCTTATTTATAAAAAATATGAGTTGTACACGTAAGTACCTAAACTCTGGATTCATTCAAGGCCTGTTTCCGGCCGCGCTTTTTTCTAGCCTTCCAGTAGAAAAAAATCTGGCCAAGCACACTTTTTTAGGATGCAAAACCTCATAGATTTAGAGGGCACAAGAGAGAGAAACCCGAAATTTCCGTCTCATTTTTTTAATCTTTGAAAAGTTTTGAGGTGAGTAAAGCATATTTTTTATTTCAAACTACTTTTAACTCCAAAAATACACAGAAGAGTCAACCTTGATTAAAGTGGACTGCGATGTGTTTGAGAAAGAAGGTGTGAAAAGTTGCGTCTTTTGTAGTGTAGTCGAATTTCTTGAAAATGTGTGTACATTTTTGAATTTATAATGTTTCAATAGTGGTCCGCGACCGTTCGCACTACGACATTTCTCCAGTTTTGTGTTTTCGCCACTGTGACTTTTCACCACCAGTGGCTAAATGTCACAGCAGCGAACGGTTGCGGATCCTTCAATAGAGCGCACATAATCGTGAAAGCGGAGAGGCAGATATGCTTTTTTTGATTTTCAGTTTATAGCTACGGTCGTCTCTACCGGAACCTGACAATTTATCTCTTTTTTTCAGTTTATATCAGATCAGCGAAATTTTATTCTGTGTGGTTAAAAAGAATGATTTCTTCATACTGAAGTGAAACTTTATTGAGGTCTAACTCTTACAGTTTAACACTCTGTACAGAGACAAAACATATTTTCCATCAACCTGTTTTGCTTCGTAATACCCATTACTTGTCCCGTTTTCAAATGTGACTGCAAATTGCAGAACTCCATTATTCACTTTGAATGACGAATCGATGTTGTATGAGAGAATGGGAAACGACATCTGGATTTGTTCGAAGCCTACAAGGAGTTGTGAACGAGTTATCTTGAAACTACATGCTTCGAGTTGAACATCCTCCGCAAGAAGTTCTCTCAAAGCAGTTGAACTTTTGTTGAAAATTGCTAGATCTATTGAATCCAACAGTTCTTTAGCAATTTGTCGTTCTTCTATTGAATCAGCTAAGAATGAAGAAAAGAAAAATAAGTGGAAGATGACGAGTCTCATTCTGGGAACAAACGACATTTCGCTCCGATACTTTTGTTTTTTGTATGTCTGCAAGCTGTTTAAATCGTGCGAAACAGCAAATTGATGTCGCTGACGACAGTTAAAAAGGCAACGAATATTCCTGCTCCGCCCACTCTGAACTACTCACATATTCAATTGAAAAGTGAAAGACACTTGTTCTATTTTTGTATGCAGCTGGAAAAAAAATGGCAAAACGACAATCAGTCTGGTAGTATCCTTATAGGATGGGGGCATGAAGAATCGTATTTTCGTCACAGGCGATGCGCACCAGATCTATAATAGATCTATTTCAGGTCTATACACGATTAGATCTGTCACAGATCTATTTCAGATCTATACGTTCGTCCACAGGAAAATTCCTGGATAGCTGCGGCAGAGCTGCGGCAGCTATTTTCTGCTGGCAGAGGTCAGGCAGGTACCACGCAGCTCTGCCGCAGTTTTAGAGCGATTTCGGTAGGTCTGCCGCAGCTCTGCCGCAGGAATGCTGGAATCGGTCCAGAACTGCGGCAGAGCTGCGTGGTACCTGCCTGACCTCTGCCAGCAGAAAATAGCTGCCGCAGCTCTGCCGCAGCTATCCAGGAATTTGCCTGTGTCTAGAGCTAGAACTGTAACAGATCTAGCTGAAAAAGATCTGTACCAGATCTATGTTCCTGTGGTTTACCAATTGGCAGGGAGCGAATTTCGGGAGAACCCTTTTGTGCGCGTTTAAATACCATTCCAATTGTCTACTGCCTAGTACTAGCTGGCTCACAGGCGCCCGCCACGACGCCCAGTGCTCAATTTGTTCTGTTTTTCGGTGAAGTGACTAGTCTCCTTTTGAGAACAAACTACATCTTGCTCCGATACTTTGTTTTTTTTTTGTCTACAAGTGGTTTGATTTGTATGGCAAAAAGCAAAAACAAGGGAATTTTAATGTCGCTATGAAAGTGAAATAGCCAATGGCTGGACCCTGCCTGTTTGGCTCACTAGGAACTGTACAATGAAAGTGTTTTTGAAACAAAAAGAAACGCACTAATTATAGTATTTATGCAGTTGGAAAAATGGAAAAACGACAATCAGTCTGGATGGTATCCTTATAGGATCGGGGAATGAAGAATATTTTGGCTCGGAGCGAAGGCATATTTTGTTTCGGGAGAACCCTTTTGCGCGCACTTTCCATTCCAATTGTCTACTGCCTAGTTGCTGGCTCACAGGCGCCCGCCACGACGCCCAGTGATCAATTTGTTCTGTTTTCTGGTGATGAACTTATTGTTTTGTGGAAAAAAACGGAACAGAAAAATATACTCGGAAAATTACCCGCAGACGACACGCAAAAATTGCGGGCGGTGTCCGCAAGTGTCTGCAAGTAACTTTTTGAGTAGTTTATTGAGTAAACATTAAAATTGAAAAACCACAGTGTGTTATTTTGAATCTCGATGTTTTCACACATTTTTTCTGGGATGAAGACATAGTTTTCTGGGCATGCACCATCTGTAAAAAACAAACTCATGCAAATGGAAAAAATCATCGCGGACAAAAAGTTCCATCGCACACTTTTTTCATTTTCTAATTAGTTTTTTTTCTTCGGAGACACAAGTTAGTAGACACAGTATGTATTTGAATAGCTAAATTTTTAGGTCTCCGAAATTTTGAAAATTTTTCGGGGTAGGTCAAATTTATTTTTGTGGCGTTTTCTCTAAATTTCTCATTTTCAAGTTATAACTGTAAAACGAACACAGCGAAAAAAAGAAACAAATTGTACAATAAAATGTCATTGCGGACGTGGCCGAGTTTTTAACCCGCGGCACGAAAATATAGACTCCGCCCTTTTTTTGCACACCGAGGCACTGTTTTTTCCTCTTTTTTTCTTTGAAAACAACAAACAAAAAACGTAATAAACTGCGAACAGTCTGCAAAAAAGATGTGCGACGGTTTGCAAGTGGGCGGAGTCCCCCCGTAAATCGACACTGTGCATACACCACACAATGAGACAATTTGTTTATTTTTTTTCGCTGTGAGTTATACTTCTTCGGTTTAGGCCAGATCCACAAAACTGTGTCTGATCTAGAAAAACGGGGTCGTGAAAAGTTTAGTTAGTCATACAACCGTACTTATGATATCATTCGAAACGTTAGTAACTTTATCCTTTTCCAGACCAAAAATACGTTGAACATGCCTCCGGAACGGCAGAACCGAATGCATTGTAATAGCTGGATCAGCCATACAACCTGAAACTGTTTCATTGTTTTAGCAACAACAAAAGAAGCAAGATCGATGAAATTCAATACAGGGTCTGTTGGAACATTGATATTTGAACAACTAAGATAACTTGATAATGGAAACATGTATCCTAGGATACACATAACAATACATGTTCGGGAAGTTAGGCTTCGATCAATTATTGACAGATAGCGGTAGGCCATTGAGAGCATAATAGAAATGTAAGAATTGGCAGCAAGATGAACTGAAAAACAATTATGTTTCCGAATTGCACATGTGATTTCCGTTCTTTAGACCCTATCATATCATCACTACGGGAGAAATGTTATCAGGCCCGGGCCGAAACGAGCGGACACAAGTACAAAATCGGGTTCGCTCCGTTCACAAAACCCGACCGGGACTTCAAAAGACAACAAATGCTGCCAAGCTTGCGGCAATGTTTTGAAAATCAGAAAAAAATATGTCTTACAACTGGTGCACATACAAAAGGCTTACCCATTCCCATATAAGACATGGCAGATAGCCATTCTCCGTAAAACTGAACTGGTCCCATGTAGATATTAATTGTATAGGAATCGACTGATAAAACACGAGGTTGACTTGTCAGAGTGACTATTGCGTAAATGAACTGAGTAAACGAATTGTCGGCCAAAAAAAAACGATAAGGCGATAGAGTTTCGGGACTTTTGAAAAAGATTAGATAGAGTAGAACAAGGTTCAAAACTAATCCTGTGCTCGAAAATGTTGTCACGATCGTAACAAATACAGCGTCTCGTAAGTCCATCAAGAAGTTAATAATTGATTTTCGAATACAGAAAAAAAGTGTTTCTATTATATTGTGTTTCTCGAAAACGTGTTTGCCAAGTGTGCCAAACCTTGTAACAATAAAAAGGAAGTTTTTTGTTCACACAAAAACTGAAAAACAACAAAAATATAGAGTAGACTTGATTATTAGTGATTTCGAACGAAAAACAAACTTGATGTTTGTTTCAGTTCTTATAATTCTTTTTTGGACCCAAAGTTTGAGAAAAGCAACGTCGTGAAAGTATTTGATCTGCCCAGATTGACTGTGGATGTTTTTATTTAAAAAGAACATCTCACAATAGGTGTCCAGCCAGACCGTCCAACGCAAAATTGATCTATTGTTTTTCAGTTCGTTGTTGTTTTTGCTGTCATTTTTCTGAAGCATTGCTTGACTCGCTGCTTTGACTCGATAAACATTTTTTTATGAACCTATTCATGATCAAAATGAAGAGAACAAAAATAAATTGCTAACACCTTTCCACGAAGAAAAATTCCATGTCTCTGATTACTGTAGTTCCAAATATACCAAAATGCAGATAGTTCATATGAGAAATGTGACAACAATATTATGTGTTCGAGACCAATAAAAGCATTTCGTCGACTTGAAGAAAACATTCACATTTCTGCAAGAATGAGACTTATCATTCTCTTGTTTTGCTGTTTCTCTCCGATTTTCGCCGATTCATCAGAAGTAGAACAAATTGCGAGAAAACTATTGGATTCGATAAATCAAGCTCTGTTCGAAAAAACACGACTGCTTTGAAACATCTTCTTGCGGATGATGTTCAAATCGAAATGTGCAATTCGAAGATAGAATTAAGTCGTTCACGGTTTTTTGATGCACTCGACAAAGTCGAAGTCAAGAAATCGACTTCTGTTCATTCATACAATGTCGATTCGTCGTTCAGAGAGAATGATGGAGTATTGCAATTAGCTGTCACATTGGGAAATGGAATGAACAGTGGGTATTATGAGGCAAAAAAGGTTGATGGAAAATACGTTCTCTTTTTTGTGAGACTGTCGTCAGAATGTGACAATAAAACACCAGAATAAAGTTTTCAGTTTTTATCATAAATGTTGAAAAACTAACTTTGAAGGTTTTTTTTGGATTGAAGGTACAAACTAACTTCGAAGGTATTTTTTATTTATTTATTACGTGTTTTACACGTGATGACAATGACAGGAAACAAACAACAAAAAGTATTACATTTGAAACAGAAGGGGAAAAATGTGGAAAAAAAGGGGTAAAGTGAGATGAAAAGCCAGGATCTGATTCATTTTTCCAAAATAATTTCGGAGAAAATTCCCGGAAATGTCCGGTTTCGGTTCCGCCTTAGCGTGTTTCCCAAGTTTTTTTTTTCGAAGATCTACTGTGTGTTCGGTTGAATAAGCTTTATTATATGTACAACCTTCTACATTCAGGATCAGTTACATTAATTAAAAATATCCGAATGTATTCGGCAACATCGACAAGGAACGGCTTAGTTATTATATACTCGCCGTTCGCGATAATGTTCTGTAAGAACATTTGGAACAACAACTTCTCATCCGTAACATAGTTCAAAACATGTTTATGAACTTCCATATTGATTTGACATATACTAATTCCATTTTGTTTCAATTCTTTGCTCGATTCAAGATACTTCATTATTTCGAATTCGCCTCCTTCTGTATCAATCCAAAGAATGTCGATTCGCTGCAAAAATCAGTTTCGAACACACAACAAAAGTCAACAATTGCCCTCACTTTCTTCTTGATAACCTCAGTCAGAAAATAAATAAAATTGAGGTTCATCGTCAATGATTCTTGATAAATACCTGAAAATATGAACACAAATGTGAGATTGATATTCTTCTAATTCACCATCGGCCAGAACTCTTGATGACCGATACCCGGTTTTTCCTGTGATTGCGACGGGGAAATATTTGCCAATTCTCTTGTATAAAACATTATTCTCGTAAGATGGATCTGAACCATAGAACTCGATGTTGGGAATCATCTGTAATTCACTTTTGAAAGAGGCTTTCAGTCGCTAGACTCCCTTGTTCTCACCTTTTTAAGTTCGACTTCAGCTCCCGTATCATTTCCAATTCCGAGAGTTATCATTGTCAGTGTTTCGTTAATTTTTGGGTAAACAATCCATTTTGTTTCATCCAAATTATTCGTTGGTCTTATATCTAATTTGAGAGCATTGTTCAACTTATCACATTTTCTCGCATCTCTTTCGAAGTTTTTCCACAATTCCTTCGTATTGTTGTTTTTATCTAGAACGTGTTGTTTGTAACAAGATTGGAATGCTTCTAATAATGGATTGCCGATGGATTGTGCCACTTCACCAACTTCTTTCGATTTTTGGATGTTTGCAACTGTGTTTTCCTCAACAACTCCTTCTAGAGGTGTTCGATTTGCCACGTATATTGTTGTGATGACAACCAAAATAAGGAAAATTGAGCGTTGAGTTTTGAACTTCCTATTTTCACCAAGAGAACCCATTGTAAGAATAGAAATAATATAAAATTGATATCGTGGATCACAGCTATATATGAATTTCCAGAACAACAAAAAAACAAACATATGACCACGGTGTGCTAATGAGTACACCCGCCTCTTTCGTTATGTGTTTGATAGTTTTTTCTGTGACACAACTGACGGAAAAGAAGTTTTTCGACAATATCCCAAATGATCCTGAACTATTTTTTTTTCAATAAATATATACGTGACAACATAATATGTTCGATTGAACATCTTAGATAATGTGAAAAAAAAAACAAATATTTTTGATGCAATCTTCTTTGAAGGTCTATGTCGAATCAAATAAACAAGAACAAAAAATGGTTTAGAAAACGCTGCTCAAGCTGCTCAGATGCTCGAAGGGGTGACATCGCACGAACGTGAAAAATTGGGTGTTCTTCAAAAAAATTATCTTCGAAGAAACACTGTGGTGTTCAAGCATTTCCAAAAACAAAAACAACCAAAAAAATCGGAAAAACTTTGAAAACAGCTGGCCTAAAAAGCACGCCGCTCGACCTGGACGTTTTCGGCCTGTCAATGAAGAAGCCCCAAAAAACACTTGAAGTTTCATTTGAAAAATATTTTTTTTTTTAGATTTCAGTAGTGAAAAGGGAATTTAGAGCGGGAAAACATTTGATCTCTTAAAAACCATGGGAATTCAATTAGAAAAAAAAAGAGTCCGATTCTCAGACCGGATCGTATCGGGTCCGAGAGCGAGAAACGGAGAATGATCTAGGGGGAAAATCCGCACATTGTGCGACAGTTTTTCGCACACGTTGCGCCGGAAACGGGCCTTACATAAATCCGGAGTTTAAGTACATACATATACAACTTATACTTTTTCTAGATGAAGAAGAGTGTAGAAATAGTTTGCACAACTTTTTCAAAAAATTCTATTCCCGCTCTGAGGAACAGACGTTTAAAAGTTGGGCCGGGCTCTCGCTCTCCGGGCTACAATCTTACTCCTGTTGCGACAAAATAGGTGATTTTGAGAGAAAACATGTCGAACGCTTTGCGAAAATTTGCCGCACATGTGTCGTAAAGTGTGCGACACTGTTTGTCGCAAATTTGCGGCTAATTGTCGCAAAATGTTCGGATTTTCTCCCAAGATGATCTACTACGAAAAATCTATTGGACCTATTCGTGACAATTAAAAAAAGAAAAAAATTGAATAAAAAAATAAAAATGCCAATGCGCGCCGAGGAAAAAAATTATATTTTTTTCTCAAAAAAAAGTCACGAAAAATGATGATTTATGCGAATTTTGGGTAAATCAAACCGAGAAAATCTCTGCGTCTTGGAAAATGCCTTGAATTTTTCGATTTTCTCGGTTTGATCTACCCAAAATTCGCATAAATCATCATTTTTCGTGACTTTTTTTGAGAAAAAAATATAATTTTTTTTCCTCGGCGCGCATTGGCATTTTTATTTTTTTATTCAACTTTTTTTTCTTTTTTTAATTGTCACGAATAGGTCCATATGAAAGAGCAGGTCAAAATAGGAAATTTCAAAATAAGACAAATAAAAGTGTTCGGCTTACCGTAGTGAATATTGAAAACAGTTCAGGAATGTTTGTCTACGCCCATTTGTCAGCAATTCTCGGCCGGAAAACCTGAAATAAGTTAGATTGTTTTTTGGTAAAAATAAATATTGAAATTTTCAATTTAAGTAAAATAGGAAATATTTTCGAAACCCTCTCTCAATTCTTTGTATGAACACAGATGGCAAGCCCAATTATTAGATCACTCTTCGTCACTGCTTTCGGGTCTGTTCCAAAAGGTCACCAAAAAGGCATCCTCACTCGACCGAAAACGGTCAAATGGAGTCGGACTCGGACTCTGGTAGACGGTACTTGCTCAGAAAAGTGTCGCACATTGTGTTCAATTGAATTGTACTCGGATTAGACATAAAATATGGGGAAACAAACTTATCTTGGACTCTTTGAACATAGTACGCGTTTGATAAGATGCTGATGAAAACAGAAAGGAAGAGTCCATCTTCTTTCTGATTGTCGCAAATTGATAAATGAATAAAATTGTGTGTTCTCGAATGAAAATGAGCAACGTGCCACGTTCAACGCGTGAACATTTTTCCCTTATTTTCTTTCTTTTTTTTTGTGCTTTCACAATTCGAAAAATAAGTTGTCCGTTTTTGAATTCGGAAGTTGGTAGTTTAAAACTTATTTCACATATTGATGTAATGTCTTGTCTCAAAGCAACCCCGGGAGTTCTTACCGTATGTGTGTGAAGCCTGGGCTTGACTGGCTCGAGGGTTTTGGAGTTGGTGAGCCCTGAGAAAGCGGTTCAAACGACGTTCATGTTTTTTTTTCATTTGAATTTTGATAACTCTATCAGATTTCGAAATGTATAACAAATATCTTGTGCTGGTTTCAAATTTCATGTTTTAGTGATAACGACAAAAAATTGCTGAAAATTACGAGTTTATGTTAAAGAATACAACAGTATCAGAAGAAACATCTATAATTGCGATTGAAATATGGTTCCTGATTAAAATGAAAAGTGATGGGTGTCATTCGAACACCGGACCGATATCTAGCATCCGAATGAATACATAAAATTGCATCATTTTTCGTAAATTTGCAGAGACTTATATTCGGACAAACTTCTTTGTGAGACTTTCGCATTCTTTCGAGACATTTTGACAGAATCCTAGAGTATTGAGTGTAGTTTGATCTGAAAAATAGTATATTTTCTGCGTTACATTTTTTGAGCCTTACATTTTGAGTGGATATTGTGTTATCCGTTTGATTTCATAAGTGCTTTCATTATTTTCATCTCCGATATATTTTGCAACAAATCGTCCATGTGAGTTCCAATAACTTCTTGTGATATTATAAAAATCTGGTCGAACTACATGAAAGTCCCCATTTCTGAGATACAATCCATCAAAACCTCTCATCACATTCTCAAACTCTTCATAATATCCTCCCAATCCAGTTTTCGGTTCAAAAATATCTTCGATGTCTAGATTTGCAATGAATTGTGCCGCTTCTTTATATCGAATCAAACAATCTGTTGAAGCGGCGGTTTGAGTTCGAAATTCGAAATGTGTCCAGTATCGACTTCCAATCACATTATACGTTTGTGGAAATTGTATCGAAGGCCATGGTGATAACGAAACATTGTCGTTCTGTGAGACAAATAACATTTCTCGTTTTCAAATTATTATTCTTCGGTTTAGGTCACATCCACAAAACTTTGTCTGATCTAGAAAAACATTGTGATACAAGAACACACGCTGGCACACAAATGGACCTATTTCAGAGCAGGCACGGCACCAGCTTATGCTGGCCCGTGAAAGAATCGGTTCATGGCGGCCAGGCGGTGGTTGTTTTTCCAGGCAGTGGTGAGTTGTCTTGGGCCGTATATTTGAGGCCCGGCTGGAAACGGGCCTCAAATATATCCGGAGTCCGGGTGCTTACATACTCATACAATTATTTTGTTTTTCTAAAATAGCGGACCGATCAAAAGAGCAAAAAAGCCCGGCCCGGCGGGTTATTTTCAGGCGGTTCTCCCGGGCTTTCGGGCTGCGATCTCACCCCTTTTCCAGTTCAAAACTTACCAAACTCTCTAATTTTCTCAGAACTTTGTAGAATTCTTCCACAGCACTAATAACATAAATATGAAGATGTGCTCCGTATTTTCGAGCCGACATCACTTGTGCCGACAAAACTTGCGAATCTTCTCCTGCTATTATTGGATTAACACAAAACACAACCGGGTTTTTAACATTTCGAACCGGTTTCAAAAATTTGATCTCCGATGTTGTTGACTGAAAATACATACATTGCTGAATAGATTGATAAAGTATCGCTCGAACACTTACATCACTCCAAAGTGTTAATGATCCTTGAATTTCTAAACGAGACATGTTTCGCATCACATTTGTAGACATTATTACGGTAGTATAGTCACAAGGATCATCAGGTTTAGAGCTGTAATCAAACTCTTTTCATTGTATTCAAATTCCAATCAACACTTTTACATTTGAATTTTGAGAGGTCGAATCCATCGAGTCATCGAATAATTTGTGGCTACTATTGAGATTTTTCCATCGAAATCATTCTGCAGATCTGATACAGTGTTTTGGTTGATGGTAACAATCAGAACAACAGCATCTCTTCCAAATCTAAATGTTTTGGATGATGTTCAAATGTTCATTTTTTATACTTCTTACGTTCTTGAGTTTGCAAAATAATACGCAGAATGAATGAATGCGTTGGTGTTCGTCAAGTATCTAATGCCATTGTTCGAGGTTAAAAAATAAAAATCGATAAATCGATGAATGATGGACAAAATGAGACATAAAAGGAACAATTGTAGAACCACCCTCAACATACGAGAATGACTTATCTCATCTGATCTAAAATGTTGGTTTCATTTTTTTCGAGATTAATGTAAGTAGGACACTTTTTTAGGGAAACAAACAATTCATTGCAGATCTAACAAATGATTTCTGGAGTAAATAAATAATCGATCCACGTGTCTTGTGATCCGTGAAACGTGAAACGTGACACAATTTCCCAATGAAAGTGTATTGTGACAAAAGTTATTTTTGTGGTTTATATATTGTTGATCAACAATCTTGTCCGTTCATTGTTATAACTCGAATGATGATTCGGAATTAGAACATCTCAGAACATCACGAGCCGATTCTTTGAATCTAATTTTCTGCAACCCGCCCGCAACTTTGCGGCTCAATTTCAAGCAAAAATTTCGGGGAAGCCCGCGAATATGCGGAAGTTTCGCGAGATTCTAATCTAAGGTTTTTCGTCACTCACGTTCGAGAAATTCGATGATAAAAAATCGAATGAACAAAAATAATGTTGTTTTGAGCAGTAGACTGTACTAGTGATGTTTGGTCAATGGTTCGGAGTATCTCAAAGTGCAGGAAATCAGAATACACGTATTACCAGTATTGTTATTTTAAACAGAGTGCGAAATCTTGGAAGCATTCTAAAATGATAACAATCTCTGGTAACCCTTTCTCCGAACACAAGATTGTTATCTGCCCAGAACACTCCTAACCAGCAAACAACTTCGAAAAATTCTGAAGCGTACTGTTACTACTCTTTTGAATCTGAATTGAGCGAAATTCAGGAAAATATTGGTTGACTGTCTACAAATACTGAACCGAGCGCGAAAATAAAAATTCGAACCCGGTCCGTTATTCTTCAAAATTTTAGAAGATCGAATGCGAAGAACTTTTTTTGGGGCAATCATACGGTCACAAACAATTTCGGTTAGTCGGCAATATTTCATAAACTCATTGATAATCGAGTGTGTATTTCAGTAGCTCCATTCTTAGGTCTCCAAAATGTTCAAAATTTTTCGAAGTGGGTCAAAATAATTTTTGTGAATCTGAATTTCTCTTATTCATATTTTTTCGGTTTAGGCCACACGACCCTTTTTTTTTGCAAGTCGAGCCAGACGCTGGGAAGAAAAGATAAAAACTAGAGAACGAGAGGTCGCGGCGAGATATTTTGATAAACGCTGTGGCGCCAAACTTTATAAAGGCAGAGTACAAGTGTTCGTTGCGAGAAAATCTTTTTGGCGCCACAGCGTTTATCAAAATATCTCGCCGCGACCTCTCGTTCTCTAGCCTTTTATCTTTTCCTCCCCGCGCCTGGCGCGACTTGCAATTTTCTGTTGTTCTAAAGGGTCGTGGCCACATCCATCAATCTGTGTCTGATCTATCTCAGGGAAACCGTGGCGAAAACTTCGCGAAAATCTTAGCCAGGCGTTTTTTCGCTGATCCGATAACAGGTTTTTTTGCGCCAGAGAGTCGGCGTAGAAATGGCGGATCAGCGGCTGATTAGCGGAGCAAAAAAAACGGCTTGGCTGAAATATGGCTGATCAGCTGGAGAAGATAGGCTGAAAAGAGGCTGCGCAGCTTCAACTCAGCCAGAATTTGTCTAACTGTGTCTGAAAAAGGTAAGAAAACATTGAGATTCCAAAATACACACTGTGTACATAAGTTATCAAATCAAATTTATAAATTGAGTCGTTCATTCAGATGAATGCTTCTGAACTGGTTTCTTGACTATTTCTTCTGATCAACGGGATAGCAAGAACGATGAAAATAAGATTGAAAAACATCAACACTGGCATAGTAACTGAAATGATCATGTTATCTCATCTCATCTCAATAGTTACAATCCAATCTCATGCGCCTTATTCTCTTACCAATTCTCCAACCAAGTGATGCAATCGGTACAAATGTATACTTATCGAAATACGACAAATATCTCGAATAACTTTCTGCCGCATTCTCAATACTTTTTTGAATTTTCGGATTTTCGATATCATTCGAGAAACGAGCCACTCGCAAGAATTCGGACATTCTCAATTTGAATGTTCCAAATCCCATAACATTTTGTGACTTGAAATATTTAACATGTGTATGAGGATATATTGTGTCCTCTTCTATCAGTGTTTTGAAACGAGGAAGTTTCGAACTCAATACTTTGCCATTTTGACCAAGAAACGGAAAACCATCATCGGGTGTTATTACATATTCTCGGATTCTGAAAGCATTCCCACATTTTGAAATGAGAAAAAAAAAACCAATGAACAAACTGTTTCCACGCTTCCTTGTGACGCGCTTTGATTTGAAAATCGGTGGTGGTAAATTGGGAATAAGTTGAATAGCTATCAACTGCCGAACTGATCAGATTCCTGTCAAACAATGAAAAAGTGAAATAGAACTAGAAGAAAGGAAATGGATTACCATATCAGAAAATATTCGAGAAGAATGAACAGTAGAACAATAGGTTGAATGTATTGAATTATTTTGATGATTAATGGATCTGAATAACAAATATTGCGAAAAATACCATCAAAATACGGAACGGGTATGTCATCTATTTCAGTCCATTTCAGGTTTAGTTATTAGGTGCAAATTTGACTCTCGGATTCAATCATTTCAATGTTTCAAAAACATTTCAAAATCTTACACGTATTCTTGATCTCCAAAACAATGATTGACCAAACCAATATAGTATAAAACACAGTGATTATGGACATAATCAGAATGATGCTACGTGTTATATTGATACTTGTTGTTGTTGGAAAGTTGAGTTCATCAAATGTTTCGCGTATGGCTCCTTCAATTGGTTTGTATAACATCGCAATGATCTGACTAATATGGCGTACATTAGAAAGCGCTTCGATTTCTCCCTCTTTTTTATCTCTAAGATAAACCGCTTTATAATCGTAATACGTTGGTTTTGGGAAATATTGTTGACCTTTCGGTATACTATTCCTAATCAGTTTGTCAAGATCTTCTAGTTTGCCACCAAAAATGTGTTTCTCATGTTGCTTGATCTCGTCCAAATTCAAAATGTAGAAAACTACG
Organism: Caenorhabditis sp. 8 KK-2011; assembly: GCA_963572245.1. Lineage (NCBI taxonomy): Eukaryota > Metazoa > Nematoda > Chromadorea > Rhabditida > Rhabditidae > Caenorhabditis > Caenorhabditis sp. 8 KK-2011. The sequence continues at coordinate 8,160,123 of OY751550.1, read as the reverse complement.
ACCTCACAAGCCAGCTCGCGCATTGTTCTCATTTCCAAATAATTGATCCCTTGAAAACAAAGTGTATTGGAAAACATTTGTTTGGACTAGGGTTGGAAAAATCGCGCATACGGGCGTCCGGAAACATCATTTTCCCGAAAAAACCGAAAAATGTCACGTAGATAATCAAAATATACGTTGCAGCGATTTTCTCCACGATTTCTAGGTATTTAGAAATGAGTGAGTGTTTTCGGGGAGGTATTGTCAATCCGAAAAAAGTTGACCATTGGAAAAGTGAAATTGTGGTCATCGAAACTACCGTATAGGGTGAAAGATCAAAAATAATGTTTTGAGTCTGAAAATTTAACTCTCGTAAAACAGTTGTACTCCGGCCAAATGGTGCTAGAAAAGTTTGTAAAAATTATAAATAATGTTCAAACTTTGTATGATTTTTCGATTCTTCTGATTTTCCTCTCAAACTTCAGTAGTAAAATTGTTTGTATTTTTCAGGCTTACAAAGTTTACTTTTGATCTACCTTCTTTTATTTATGCTATACGGTAGCGGGTTTCTCTTCCATTCTAAAATTTTCGGAATGACAATATTTTGAAGGAAAATAAGTTTTCGGGAAACACAACCTGAATCATCGTTGTTGAAAAGTTTGATCTACCAGAATTAGCGTAAATTTTCTCTCTTAATCGAGTTCAAACTACATTCTATTCTCTCTACCCCACACTATTTCTCTCAAAATAAGTGTGCGGAAGTTGCAAATGAAACCGCACCCCCTCTTTTGGAGGGCATTGCAATGGTGAAATAAAAAAAGAAACGACGAATTTTTTGTGAAGAGAATGTTGGATTTCTCAGGCTGTGCGGAAAGGTGTTTTCGTTCAGCTACGGTATGGCCGAAAGCACTTCGGGCCCATTTTTTCAACCCTAGTTTGGACACTACACGACGTTTCAGGTTAAAGAAAAAGAGCCTGGAATGACAGATGAAGAGACGTAGAGAGTGAGATACAGAGAGAACATTGAAGCAATCAAACAAAGACACAGTTGGCCCGGCTAAACATGTCCCTCAAGACCGGGCGGCCTCAAAAATTGGTCCAGAGCTGAACATGATAAGCGTCGAGCCCGAACAAAACGTGTTAGTTGAGCAGAAAAATAGATTGAAAGTTTGAAAAAATCACAAAACAAAAAAAAAACATTTCCAACGAAGAAGTAGAGCTGGACGGGCTCTAACAGCGTTTTTTTTGTAGGGACGATAACAAAAAGACCTGGCACGATGATCAGGCTTGGCCGGGGCCCACGGAACCGAACTTTAGTTTCAAAAAAATTTGAAAGAGGTTCTGTTTTTTTTCGAAAGAAATGGTTTCGACAAAGTTACCGACTATTTTTTCCAGAAATTTTGGAGCTTTTTCAAAAAAAATTGTCCAGAAGCATGAAAAAATGGCCCGTTTCGACCATACCTGTTTCAAGTTGAAATAATTCGAGTTCACGCGTGACACGTGACAATCTCTGCGCCTCTGAGATCTCTCAAAAATCGCCAGTGATTATTAAATCGATTGGAGGTCGATGTTGACAATAAACTCACTTCGCAATGCGGTTTGTTTCCATTTCACAGCATTCTCGAGAGCCGTGATGGCGTCTCTACTCTCATAACCAAAATACAATGACATCGACAGAATCATGAGACAACAATAAACTGGAACTATTGTGTAGGCCTTGACAAACTTTTGAAATCGAATAAATTTCGAAAATCCACGAATAAGATCATTTGAAAGGGCAAAAGCCACGAAAAGAAAAACCATAGAAATGGCAAGAAACAACAGCGAAATGTACAGAAATTGAATTCTTCCCTGCAAATTCGAATTATTTTTGAGCTCAAACACATTGATTCATATTTTGAACCAGACCAGGAGTTCGATTCAAGATCTCATTTGAACTAACCGTCGTTGGTTGTCCTTTTTGATAACCGGCTGAGAAATCTTGTAGAATACCCATAATTTGTTCATAATTCTTCGGTTTTTCTAGTGCAATAACTTGTAGCGGTGCTGTGAAGTTGTGACACAAATCCATGTTAAATTTTCTACTTTTTCCAATATTAAACAGATCAAAAAATGACTGATTTTTTTCCAGTTATCCATTCCATCGTTTCTTGTTGTTTATGTGGCGTGTCACGTCAAAAATTAAATTGAACACCAAAATAATTCGAACGTTTTCTTTACGGTTTTTACGTTTTTCATTGAACTAACATTTCCATGCGTTGCACTTGCTAAAGAATTGTTTTAGTTCTCAATTTAGTTTGACTCATCGCCAACTAATGAAACAAAAAAACACAAGTTTTATCTATGATTCAATCGTTTCGCAAATATCGAAATGTTCAAGTTTTTTTTTCCCAAAACATTATACAGATCGATGAGGCGGCGAATGGTTCGAGAACTTATGACGAACGTTTTCGATGTTTCGAAGAAAAACATACCCTGAATATAAGATTTGCTGAGATTGAAGACATAACATCCAGAGCAGGCTTGGGCGGAAAACCTGAAACTTCCGAAATATCCGACCATATTCGTAACATTTTTCAGACGGAACCTTTTCCGAAAAATTTTACGGAACTTTTTTCGGTAAACCGGAAAACCGAAAATATGATTTTCATTCATATAAGTTATTCTATATTCTGACAAAAACGCCTCACTTTTTATGGTTTGGAACGTCTGGCTGAAAAGTTCCGGAATTTCGGGTTTTTCCGAAAAAAAATATTTAGAAAAAAGTCGGAACTTCTTTTTTCCGATTTTTTCGGAAATTTTTCGTGCCGGAACTTTTATTTCCGAAATTATTTTCGGTAAACCACACACCTTGCGTAGCTGAAACATAAACGGCGTCTCTAAAATTCATTGCGTAGTTGGTTCGTATCTAGCCGACTGAATTCAGCTGATTTTATATCCTTCTTCATTTGAACATTTTCGAGCCTCCGAGGATGCGAAAAACAAAACTTCGAGCATAAAAATTAGCTCGCAAAAATATCATAGATTGTAGGTTGCAAATAAAAAAGTTTGCCTAATTTCAACGAATTGCGTTCTTATGTTAGAACCAAATTAGTTAACTTTAAAGACTCCTGGTCACTCAGAAATTAGTTTCTCGTGTTTATCAAAATTTCAATATTGAAGACTTCAACTTTCGATGTGTGAAATTCAAAAATTGAAAAAAGTACTTTGTGAGGTCGAAAAAAAAAAAGAAAAAAACTGTTTTTGAATTCGTTCTCAGGAAGATTGGCGGCCGCAAACACCGTTTGTGTGTGTGTGCGGGTACAGTAACCCACGGCAAAAAATGTTTTTGTTTTTTCTTTCAAACATTTTTGGTTTTTCGAACCAAATACATCGAAATTTGAAGTTTTCAATTTTGAGATTTTTATGAACTCGAAAAAAACTATTTCTGAGTGATAGGGTGTCTTTAAGTAATTTGCGGTTTTCTGAATTGGTCTGTAGTTCGGCCTTGATCATTAGATTGAACATAATGATGATGTGTATTTCGTTCCGCATGCAGACGTTTTTTTGCGACCACCCAGCGAAAAAAAGGCAAAAGGACGTTGAAGATGAAATCAAGATGGTTGAGATTATATTCGTTCGGAATCTACTGTCAGTTTCGATATTCATATTTTATTCGAAATGGAATGGCTTCCCAGCTTTTCACCCGATGCTTCACCCGAACCTGGACTGTCTAAAAAGCAAAATCCTCCATCAGTTTGTGGAGTTTGTCAAGGAAAAGCTTCGGGTTATCATTATGATGTGAGTTACAGTATACAGAGATGAGAGAGGTTTCGGGTCGGCCCGAAAATCACTTTCAAAAGTCAAAAAATCGTACTCTACGGTCTGAGTTTTTCAGTTTTTTCAATTTATTTTGTTTGATGAACTGGCTGAATTGACAATGAAGAGATTTTAGAGAAAAACATGAATTTCAAAAAAAAAAGTTTGACAAACTTTTTTCTTTTTTTTTTTGACTTGTAAGAGAGCATCGAATGTTTGGCCTAGCTGGAGTGTATAGAAAAACCGAAAACCCGATCCGGTCCGTGATTACTGTAACAGACCCCCCCCCCCCCCCCCGAATTTGACACAGATTGCGAATGAAAACACAATTCGCGATGAGCGAGCTATTAATATTTTCAGCACAATTCAACCCGAACAATTTCAGGCAGCATCATGTGACAGTTGTAAAACATTTTTTCGGCGAGTTGTAATTGGAAACAAGAAGTATATTTGTCAGTTTTCTGATGATTGTTTCGATGTTTCAATACCCGATGCAACACAAAAATGTCGAGCTTGTCGGTTCAGAAAATGTCTGAAAATTGGAATGAAACAATGGAGAGTGAAATACGGAGAGAACTCGATGTCTGATGTCGAAAATCCACTAAAAACAAATGACTCACAAGTTGCCGATATAATCGAAACCCTTATTCGATTAGATGTTCAATGTGAAAACTTTCGAAGTTGTGCCTATAATCCGAACAGTTTTCCAAGATTGAGAGAATGCATAAAGGAGAAACGATCAATGTTATGGATCGCGGATAAGTATGGAGTGAGTTTCCATTTTGAACAATAGGTTGTATATTTCTTTTCAATTCTGATTTTCCCAGCCGATGCAAGACTGGCCACTTCATCCAAATATTCTGAAGGAATTCGGTGAACTCGAACAATCTTTGAATGATCATCATCCAACTGTCAAAAAATGGACATGCTACGATTTACTGACACATATTGAACTGGCCAAAACGTTGCCAGTGTACTCAACATTGTACGAATCAGACAGGGTTAGTCACAATATATATCAACGGCTAAAACGAGAGCAATTTCAGTTTTATCTTGCTCGAGATACAATTCTAATGGGTGTTCATTTGACGAGAGCATTTTATAGTTATGCAAAACAGAGTGATAGATTGGTGAGGCCAGATGCAACCAATCATTATTATCTTTCTTCCGAGTTTTACAATGAGTTTTGGATCAGTTTTCGAGATGATGTCAGTATGAGATGTTTGAAAACAATACTAAGAGATGGGCTAGATCGTGTGGAATTTGTCTTGTTGAGAGTATTAGTATTAACAACTCCAGGTTAGTTTATTGTAACAAGAAAACAAAACACAAATCTAAGTGACCTCGAAAATCCGGATGACCCGAAAAACACGGCAAATCCTGAATGGGGTCCAACAAATATCGCTGAATTTGATTTTAAAAAACCGTGCTCAACCGTGGGGCCCGGTCCTATTCAGGAGGTCCCATTCAGTAACTCCCGAAAAACACGGCGGCCGGTCTGGATGATCGTTTCTCTTTTGTGACAAAATGTTTCCAGGTGTTCGCGATCTATCGGAAGATGCGCAAAAAAACCTGATAGAAGCGAGAGAAAAGTATTCGGAAGCACTTTTCAAATACATCATGACAAAAAACGGTTCAGCTGGTCCGACGAGATATGTCAATATTCTAGGGATTATCGATGTGTTACAACACCAACAGAGAGATCATAGAGATCTACATAATTTAGTTTATCTTCGTTTAAACCGGCATTGTGCTGATGTAATTGTAGATGATGTAATGAATCGTTAAAAACCATAAATACAGAAAAGTTCATTTCGAAATATTTGTGGAACTTGTCCCAACGGGAGACCCATTCCACCATCAGCGCGAATAATCTGTCCAACAATATAAAAAGATGTTGAACGATCAGCTAAATATACAATGACATTTGCAAGATCTTCTGGTTCTCCACATCGACCCACAGGAATACAATTTGGATTCGAACCCATTGAACTGTATAGTTGTTGTGCTGCTTGCCGACTTGCACCTTTTGCTTCAGCAAATCCAGTCGAAACCAATCCAGGCTTAACACAATTCACTCGAATACCAGTCGCAATCAATTCAAGAGCAATGTTGCGGGTGAATTGATCCAGAGCTGCCTTTGATATCGAGTAATGAAATCCATCGGGTTGCTGAATATTCTTCAAAAATTCGAAACAATCAATCAATAACATACCCCTTGTTCTCCCGATGCCAAACTCGACACATTCACAATTTCTCCTCCCCTCTTCTCCAAATATTTTCTAGCCTTTTGTGTCAGTTCAATAACACTTTTCAGATTCAAATCCATATTCTTCTCGAAAAATGCAATATCTTGACTCAACCCATTCTGGCCAGAAGTGTCGATGATGTTGGCCCAGCATTGTTGACCAGAACATCGATTTTTCCGAACTTCTGAATTGTGGAATCGATGAGTTGGTTCTGATTATTTGAGGAGTTCAAATCTGTCACAACAGCATTGATGTTGTGTTCATCTACACCATTGGCAATGATTTGTTGACGAGTATCTTCCAATCTTATTTCATTTCTTCCTGTTATTGTCACTTTAGCACCTTCTCTAGCCAATAGAATAGCAGTAGCTCTACCAATTCCATTTGAAGATCCAGTTATAACAGCTACTTTGCCTGAGAATCGAGATATTTCTTTGTGTCGTTTTGTGTTCTCTCATTCTTTTATACATCCTCCTTATTTCATGGCATGTGTCCAGTAGTTTGTGTATATGTGTGTGTTGTTTGATAATTGAACTTCACACAAAATTCATTTTACGAACATCTATGCTTCATTTCGCAAATGATGTCGATAGATCGGAATTTTATTTTTGGTAGAAATTGGAAAACTTGGCCACGCAAATTGTTTTTTATTTATTTGACGTGTACATTTGGTTTCGTTTCATTATCTTTTTGACGATGAAGCTTTTCATTATAATCATCTCAAAAAATATCTGCGATTTCTTATTTCAATCAGATGGTACCATCCAAAGCCGAAAGTATCAACGAAACATTTTTGTTTTGTTTTTTTTTTCGAAAATAATATCTCGATTCTCAGGCAAAGTAGCTGTTATAACTGGATCTTCGAATGGAATTGGTAGAGCTACTGCTATTCTATTGGCTAGAGAAGGTGCTAAAGTGACAATAACAGGAAGAAATGAAAAAAGATTGGAAGATACTCGTCAACAAATCATTGCCAATGGTGTAGATGAACACAATATCAATGCTGTTGTGACAGATTTGAACTCCTCAAATGGTCAGAACCAACTCATCGATTCCACAATTCAGAAGTTCGGAAAAATCGATATTCTGATTTGAACATCAGAAGTGTTGTTGAGTTGACACAAAAAGCCAAACCGTATTTGGAAAAGGTTCGAGGAGAGATAGTGAATGTATCGAGTATTGGATCAGGTCCACAATCGGTGAGCAAACATCAAAAGAGAATTTGAAATAAAAAAAAAGAGTTTCAGCAACCCGATAACTCGTACTATTGCATGGCAAAAGCAGCTCTGGATCAATTCACGCGCAACATTGCTCTCGAATTGATCGCTTCGGGAATTCGAGTGAACAGTGTCAATCCGGGATTGATGTCGACTGGATTCGTCGAAGCAATGGGTTCGACTAGAAATGAAGATCTTCTCAAGTGAAACTGTTTCGATCTTACAATAAATTTGTGGAATTCTGTCAAACCGAAAGAAAACGATAATTTTTGAGCAATCACTGTTTTCCACGTGTCACATGTGTGGATTATTGGTTCACTCCAGGTCTAGGACTATGGTGATTTTGGGCCGGCCGGAGTCTGGCCGGATTTCTCCATGAAAGCCAGAAGTCGGATAGGAAACATAGTTGCGCGTAATTTTACTTCCATATTTTACTACAGACTTCTAACTTCTGAAAAATAACGATATTTTTTGATTACTGGATTCCGGAAATATGAATCTTATGACACTTACTGAACATCTACTTCCGCGCAACTCTGATAGGAAACGGACTCCAAATATATTTGAACATTCAGTGCTATAGGAAACAAATCGTATGTTCTGTAGAAAAACTTTGTCAGACCACGCTTTTATTTCAATGATGCGGAAATTAAAAACCCCTAGCTCGTGATTTCCGGGACTAAATTTGTGGCATCGTAGTGACGGATTGTCAGTTCCGAATATCGCGGAAGTTTTGATGTTCAAAATTTAGAACAAATAAACAAAAAAAAATAAAAAAAATTTAATCATCAAATCAAGCAAGAATGATGAATGCAAGATGTGTGCAGTAGTTATGATGGCAAGATGAGTTGCATCTGTAAAACATCGAAATAAGCACACGTAGTTAAATGGAGAAGAACAAACGAGAAAAAGTCGAATTTTCCATTTTTTGGATCATCGTTGTCGAGATGGATGTATATTCCAACACATTGTCTGTCAACTGATACATGCGGTTTGTCAACCCATGTATAATATGAATGCATTGGATTAGTTGGATCGAAAAAACTGAAACCCTGCGGGTATTGACAGGCAGATGTGCCTATCATTTGCGCAGTGTTGCACGACTCATTACGTTTGCCATCTGTCATTGCAATCGACTTTGTTATATCCAAATAGTTTTCAATCAGTAATTGGAAATTGCCAGTTGTTTCTGATGGAACTATTGGCGATGAAAGAGTTGCACTCGGAGTATTGTTTTCAAAAAACTTTTGAGCTTCATTGAAGTTTTTTGCTTTCCCGGATGAGTGATACTGTAAAAGCGCAATTTAAAAATAGAGAACAATTCAGTTTGGGTTTGTTTAACTTTCGTGATATGAAAAGAAATTCAGGAAAATTCAAACAAAGAAATTGAAATTTTTTTGACGGGATATTTTTTTTTCACTCCTTCGTTGTTTTGTATGACCTGATATTTGTCCATTTCAACCAAGTATCGTTCTCTCGTTTCCACACGTAACACAGTGTTTGTTTTTTTTTCTCGGTATTGTTTCTTACCGTATAGCAGATAACATCGGTTCCTCTCATCGAAACTTCATATGATTCCGGGCATGTTGGTGTTGCTTAAATATCACTTTTATGTTTGACCAAAACAAATGAGTAAAGAATCACAGCCTGAGAAAAACAACACAGCTATGCATAGTCAAAAAAATAGAAAATTGTAATTCATTCCTCACGTGCTCCTACGTGGCAATTTAGCGTTACCAAAAAGTACTGTCCAACCCCTTTTTTCAACATTTCAACCCCGCCCCCCATCAAGAACGGAGATTTCTGTGGTGGGTTTGTTTTGTTTTCTTAGGTTGTGAACTCACACTTGATGGACCAATATTCATCTCTATCATTCCATAAAATAGTATGATGTGGAGTTGTCGCATTTTGATTATTATGAGTGGGTGGATTTTTTCCCGTTTGACAAGTATTCCCGTTCACCCGAAATCCAACTTTTCGAACATTTTCCTCTGATCCACGATGAACAGTTGATATGAATAAGCAATGAAAAAACGGGAATCATCATCCGGATAACCGAAAACTATCACCAGATGAGTTGAAGATCCCAATACATGCTACTGAAAATTTCGAAGGTTACTCTAGGTTCACTCAATCGGAGAGACTTGTATTTCAGACACCATTTAATGAGGCACGGCCCTATTCAGGGGGTCTTTCCTACTTTATTATACGGACAAAAAATCTCGGCTTGTCTGGGTCAATATCTCCTCCTTATGGTAACTAACCCAAAGAATGCAAAAAATTGCAAAGAGTTGGAACATTGTCTGGTAGAAGAATGCATAAATTCAAAGTTTTGTGAAACCTGGCAACGTTTCCAAATTTATTACTTGTTTCTTTCCATTTTTTGAACTCTTGATTTTTTTCAAAAACTTTCAAAAAGCTGTTTGTTATCAGAAAAAAATCGCGCGAAAAATCCAGTTGTCAAACGAGATTTTTGTTCGAAACACATCTCGACAAAAAATGGCAGTTGGCTATCACCTTTTCATTTTTATTCTATTATTATCGATTTTCTTGAAATCTCTTCAAAACACATTATGTTTTCCCGAAAGACGCAACTTCAAAATATACTATCCATGTGAACACCCAAGAACACAAAGTGAGTTGGGGTCTCGGATACTTTTGAACTCTGTAAAATATGAATTTTCAGAAAGTGATCAACTCGATATTGTCGCAATGATGCGTGGAGAACCTTCCGACTTTGCGAGAACGGGAATCTACGACAGAATGTTCAGGTATTTTCAACAAATCTCCAGTTTTCACTAGTCTCTATTTCCAGACAAGCCAATCTACCACAAGTATTCGATGACAAATATATAAAGTATCCACGTTATGGCTACAATCCAAACCTCCAATTAACCGGTCCGTATCGATATAGTAATTGGTATTATCGGAACAATTACAATTCTCCATAAACTATTTCAATTGATATCACGTTTTTATGTAAATATAAAAAATAGGTTTCACGCTTTCGTTTTTTTTGTCGTATTTAATTTGACATCCCAATGTTACGAAAGCTACTACTTGCACTCAATATGATTCGAATGTTTCTCTGAACATGTGATCTGTCTCAATGTCTCATTTTCAACATGTCTTGAGAACACATGATTCATAGTGAATATTTGAGAAGATGAATTTTTAGGTCTCCAAAATTTTGAAATTTTTTCACTGTAGATCAAATAAATTCTCGTGGCCTTTTCTCTGTATTTCTCATTTTTTAATTATATTTTTTCGGTTTAGGTGACATCCAGAGGTGATTTTAGCCGAGGGTCCGAGATCCGGCCCGAAAATCACGGGCCGGGTCGAGCTATTTTTCAGCAGGTCAAAAAAGACCTAGACTTGTATTTGCAAGCACTGAAACTCCGGATATATTCAAAGCGCGTTTCTGACCAAACTTTTTTCTGCTTTCAATAAAAAAACACGGAACGGCTAATATCTCACTCCTGGCCACATCCACAAAACTTTGGCTGATCTAGAAAAATTTTGAAGTACAAGAATACACCCTGTGACATCCTACAAGTTGTCGATTCATGAACAAAAAATGCAACAAAACAAGTTCAAAAAGTTCGATTTTGTGAAGTGACAAAAATAGTTTGGCTCTGAAGTTCTGGGGAAAACGTCCATTTTTGTTTACACACTTTCCATAATCCAGGATTGCACATGATAACTATCATTCTGAATGATGTTTTTTTTTATTAATTAAAAGTTCTAGTGACCCAATGTTACCCATCGACAAAATGAAGAATCATCCATGGAACAGTGATGATTATGAATCTGAGCCAGTTGTTATCGATCAACTCGGATAAAAAGAAATATGTGAATAATCCAGATGTGTAAATACTACATTGATAGAATATCTGTAATCAATCAAATATTAATTATCAACAGCTCTATTTCACCAATGTCGTCTCTGTTTTTTATGATGAAGTCACGTAGAATCCGCTCTGATCTAATTCATATTTTCAAAAGTATCAACCGACTCTCTCACCAACCCGACATTTTGAGATTCATTAGATTGTCTAGTTCAAAACGACATCCTTACCGCTTAGTTCGTGTTTCCAAATATTCTGACTATCCAACTTAACACCTTATTCTTTCTTTTTTTTGTTCATTTCATTTTCAATGTGTACTCTATACTTGATATTTGTATTGTTGAATTGTATTTCACGTGTCAATTACGTATTTTAAAATAAAAAATATATTCTACCAATTTGGAACAAAATAGCCCATCTAATCCCACAAAAAATTAACCTAGATTCTTTCAATGACCTGATTACTGGCCCTGGTTCATCTCTGCTACAATTGGCTTGACAGCATATCTCTCACAATTTTTACATTTCTCATTTCGGTAAAATACTGATCCAAATAAATTGACTATGCTATTTCACTCACTGACTCAATCTCTTGCGGGATTGTAGTCTTTCATAAATTCGGGTCACCATCTACACAGCCATTTTCTTTTCATGTAAAATAAAATAAAATTATATATACGCTTTATTTCTATCCCCCTCTTTCTGTGTCATATAACTATATTTACCTATTTGATAACTTATTTCTTTTTTTTCTCTTTGTGTGTGTAGGGGTTCTGAATAAATAAATTAAAATTAAATAAACTAAATTAAATGAGAGCCACGCTACCCTAGATACCCTGTTTTGTTTTTTCTCTCGTTTATCCTCGAGTCGCACACTCTCTCGCTTTGTGTGTGTGTGTGCATTGTTTTTTCTTTTTGTTTCTTGCAACACTTGTTTGGAAATAGAGTTGTTTTATAATTTTTTAAAGTCCTAAATGAAAAATCTGGCTCCTATAACTTGTAGAGAAAACTTCGCTCTACAAGAAGAAGTTAATCACAAATTTTGAAATTGTGAAACCATAGATATTTTAATACTTCAAAATGAAAAAGATATTCGAAGATGAGAAAGGTATTCATCTGGAGAAACAAAAGAAACAAATTTCATATCGCGCGGATTTTAGAAACGCTCATATTTCTAGAAAACAAAAATATAAAAAAAAAATCTGGCTCCTATTACTCGTAGAGGAAACTTTGCTCTACAAAATGAAGTATAACACGAATTTTAAAATTGCGAAACCATAGAGGAGTAGTCTCTGAAAGATTGGCGAACTTCAAACTGTATCTATTCTCTGGTTTCGCAATTTTATGAAAAGCCACAGTGCGAGAAATCCGCGCTCCCCTTCCTCCTTTTCCATTGTTTTTTTTTTCGAATCCCTCTCTTTCTCTGCGTTTCTCACACGCGTGCACAATTGGCGACGAGAGGTCGCAGGTTCGATTCCCGGCTGGTGTATGAAGCTGGATTTTTGTTTAGTTTTTTCTGTATATTGGTATAGAAAGATAGTACTGGTCCCAGGCATACCAGAAAACATAAAAACATGGCATCTTGACCACTCTGGAACTTTTTATAACCAAAAACAGATGAAAATAGGCTATTTTTGGCCCAAAACCCATTATAACTCGAGAAATTTTTAGTCACTTTTTTTTATACTTTCCAATATCAAAGAAAAACATGTTAGAAACCGAAAAAATAACATATGATCCGGAGTGAATCACTCTAACAGTACCAAAATCGACCAAATGTGTCCTAAACTACGGTTTTCAAGCCATTTTTGGTCCAAAACCCATCATAACTCGAGAAATTTTTAGTCACTTTTTTTAATACTTTCTAATATCAAAGAAAAACATGTTAGGAATTGAGAAAACAACATTTGGTCCGGAGTGAATCACTTTGAGAGTACCAAAATCGGCTAAATGGGCCCTCAACTACGGTTTTTGAGCCATTTTTGGCCAAAAATTCATCATAACTTGAAAAGTTTTGTGCTGTTTGAATTACTGTATGTTTTATAAGAAGTTATTCAAATTGAGTGGAAAATTTGAAATAGACATCGTCCAAGATCGTCATACTTTTTAATAAAACCAAAAAACTAAATGTACTTATTTCATCCCTTTAATATCATTATCCTAAAGTATACTTTAAACAAACTTTGAGGAAGATTTAAGAATGAATAAAGAATAAGTATACTTTAAACGTACTTGGCCCAGGTATCTTTTAAGTATATTTTCCGTGAAAACAAGAAAAATAATTTTTTTTTGAGCTCTAACCAGATCAAAATGATTCCAACCAAGTGGAAACAATGTATGACAGTGTTGTGAAAGTATGTGTTTATCTAAATATTCAGAGTTAGACATTCTTTTTTCATCCTTATTTCATCCTTTTGTTAAAGTCAACTTTAAGTATGCATTAAGTATGAATTAAGTTTGAAAAAAGGATAAGTATACTTTAATCATACTTGGCCCAGGTATAGTTTAAGTATACTTTTCGTAAAAATGAGAAAAAAAATCGTTTTTGAAGCTCTAACTTGATCAAATTGATTCTAACCGAGTGTAAAAACAGTCCTAAAGGAAGACATATATTTATCTAATTTTCAACAATGAGACATTCTTTTTTCATCCTTATTTCATCCTCTTGGCCAAGTCAACTTTAAGTATGTATTAAGTATGAGTTAAGTATGAAAAAGGACCAAATGTACTTAAAGTATACTTGTCCCCGGTGCCTGTGAAACAACTCTATTTCCAAACAAGTGTTGCAAGAAACAAAAAGAAAAAGGAAAAACAATGCACACACACACACAAAGCGAGAGAGTGTGCGACTCGAGGATAAACGAGAGAAAAAACAAAACAGGGTATCTAGGGTAGCGTGGAGAGAAAAATGAAAACCGCGTTGCGGACACGCGTCGCTGACGACATCACTGATTCGCGACAATTTCTCATTCATGGTTTAGGCTATTCTTTTGAAATTCCCACCTGTTTTGCAAAATTCCTCTCAGCTTTTTCTTTTCTTTTCGATGTTCTTTGATCAATTGAGCTCGAAATGATTTTGTTGTTTTTTCTAAATTTGAAAAATGTCAGCGCACTGAAAAAAGTAGTGGCCAAAATAACGATGATATGAAAAACAAAATCAGAATAGAATGTGATTTCGGGACAATTTCCATTCATACTATAAACATATACCCAATATTGATCATCATAATAAAGCTGACAGTCTGCAACCAAAAAAAACTAGCACTCAAGTTAGATGAAATATTTGAATACCATCTATGTAAGTGATAATTGTACGAGATATCGAGACACTTAACCACAATCCAATCAATAAATAATATGTTGGTTGGATGTTGAATAGTTTCGAATAATTGTGTGGAAAATAGATTGCTGTGAAACGATTTATCGATCCTAATAAATAGGATTCATTCAGAGTATCATAACAAATATACATCAAAAAACCACTATAACTTGATTGCTCTTTCAGTTTCCGAATATCCCTGTTCAAAAATTGATAGCGTATTTCCTCTAATATAAGGGCATGCCCTTCTATTGTTCAACCCATATTTTCTAGAACTCGTGTTAACTGTGTTTTTTGAGGTTCCACTTTCGTTTTCGGATGGCTCTGGATGGAACAACCATTGCATGACTCGTTACAACAAAACCAGCACAAAGAATAATTGTTGACCAATCATGAAAATGAGACCGGTCTGACTGCCCTTATATTAGAGGCGCCCTTCTACTGGAGGTGCCCTTGTCAGAGTAAACACGGTAACTCATGTAGCCCGAAGCTCGCCTGACCCGAAATTTGTAGGCCGAGTTCGTCATTTTCATTTTATGGCGCTTCAATATACCCCTACCCAAATATCATCTTTGAATAAACTAACCAAAGAAGAGTTGGTACCAAATAAATCAAAGTGAGAAATAAATATGAGGAGTTACATAATGACGAATTGGCCGAAATGATACCGAAAGAACTTCGAAGTGAATCGACTTTTCGGAAAAATAAAACAACTGACAAGTTCACCCAAAGACCTATCACACAACACTGCAAAAAGCCACAAAAGTTGGGACCGAAATTATAGGCTTTGAACTCACTAACATCACGATCAATCCACCAATTTGTTCGTCCGTCATTTAGATGTTCTATAAACCATAACCTATCGTTGCGAAAAAAATGACAGAAATTCGAAATTCAGATGCACCAACTTCCTGTTCAACTTTTAATTAACTTATTTTAGAAAACAAAAAGGCATGATTTTTGCAAAATGACGGCTGAAATTAGAACTGTGAAGACAAAAAAGGGCCTGATCAGACAACCTTTTCAGCTCATTTCCTTCATTTATTATTTCCTTTGTTCTTGTTTTTCTCACCATTCTTGAAAACAAATCTATCCAAGTGTGATCAACATTTTCGAATAAAATAATTACACTGAAGTTTTTTTCTCGACTTTCAGTTAAAGAAAATTGTACGTGTGTTACATGAAAAATTCCAAGTTTTAGGTTTGAAAAATATGAAAAATCAATATAGACTGATAGAAAAAAAATTGATTAAAAAAATTCCAACTTGAAAAATTGAGAAAAAATGGAAAGTTTTATTTACAGACACAAACAACTATAATAGAGTATGGTGATCATTTCAGTTTCTTATTGGCCTTTTTGACCCATTTCTCTTTGATATTAATCGGTTCGATTTCTTTTTTCGTTTCATCATCAATAATGATCAATTTGTATGAAGAAGGAAGAAGCCAAGATGCTTCATTTGTCAATCGAAGATAATAAAAACCCGGTTCTTCGCACATATAATCAAACAAATCCATTGCGGGAAGTCCGCATTTCGGAATCGAGGCCACCATTAATTCCAAATCATTCTCAGGGGTATTCTGAAACAAATATCAAAGAAAAACATTCGGTTTATAAAAAATGTTGGGGAAGAGAACAAACAACATAGACAAATTCGGGCCGGTAGTTTTTATCAGAACCCGAATGTCACGTCGTATCAAGCAAAAGAGAATTGGCAATCATTGAAATAGAGCGAGACGCAGTGTGGGCGTGGCCAAAGAGAGCTTGTTCCATGGATTTGTGTGTCACAATCAGGGGTGTCGTTTTGGGCCGGGTTGGCCGGGCCAGCCCAGCCCAAGCAAGAAAATACGGGCTCTTCAAGCCCGCGGTAAAAATTAAAAAACCAACGGAACTTCTTGTTCGGCCCGCATAAGGCCCAAACGATGTAAAACGGTTTTTGCTTCCACAATGATTCATAATTGCAACAAATTTTGGTTTTGCCAAGCCATGCCGGCTCCGGGACATTTCGCAGCCAGACATTTCGCAGCCGGACGTTTCGCAGCCGCATTAACTTTTGAAAAAAAAAGGTGTTGAATTTTTTGGTTTTTTGGTTTTTCAGGTATGGCGAACAGGTTTTCGGGTATGGCGAACAACGTGGTGATGTTTGTTTTGCACCAAAATTGTTAAAATTGCACGGAGAACAACATTTTTCGAAATGCAGAAAAAAACGCCGCAGGAGCTCCGTTGACAGGAATTCCATTTCTCAAAGCCATTCGTGCGGCGAAAAAATACGTCTAAATCTTTGTTTCTGTTTTTTTTTTACTTTTTTTTTGTTTTCGAAATGTGTTTGTTTACTGTCTCAACTTTTTAAAATAATTGTTTTCAAAAATGTGTTGTTTTGGTGCAAAACAAACATCACCACGTTGTTCGCCATAGCAAAATATTTCTTGTCTCAAAAATTCAACAAAATTCGCATCAATCGATTTTTCACGTAAAATACGTGAAAACTTAGGTGCGCCTTCATTTTGGTGCAAAACAAACATCACCACGTTGTTCGCCATACCCGAAAACCTGTTCGCCATACCTGAAAAACCAAAAAACCAAAAAATTCAACACCTTTTTTTTCAAAAGTTAATGCGGCTGCGAAACGTCCGGCTGCGAAATGTCTGGCTGCGAAATGTCTGGCTGCGAAATGTTCGGCTGCGAAATGTCCGGCTGCGAAATGTCTGGCTGCGAAATGTCTGGCTGCGAAATGTTCGGCTGCGAAATGTCCGGCTGCGAAATGTCTCGGCTGCGAAACGTCTGGCTGCGAAATGTCCCGGAGCCGTTTTCATGAGGTCTTTTGATACATACACAAAGGATTCAAATATTTTCGCATTATTATTGAAACTTCCAACAGATAGTTCATTTTTCCAAAAAAAAAGAACG
The DNA here is from genome assembly GCA_963572245.1 of Caenorhabditis sp. 8 KK-2011. Taxonomy (NCBI): domain Eukaryota; kingdom Metazoa; phylum Nematoda; class Chromadorea; order Rhabditida; family Rhabditidae; genus Caenorhabditis; species Caenorhabditis sp. 8 KK-2011. The sequence continues at coordinate 8,142,805 of OY751550.1, read as the reverse complement.
TGAAAACAATATAAACGTGAACTATTTTAATTCCACCGGCCAAAAAAATTACAAAAAATGTTTCTCTGAATCTTTGGGGCCAACGCGTTTCAGACCCTCTCGAATTTAATTCAACGATTTTTTAAACTGAGATTTTCGGACTAGACCTGGCCCAGTCGACTCGAATCTATATAGTATTCAATGTCTGTCAAATACCTTTTCTTTCGAATAATACAGAGTTATTGTCATGTCATCTTCGTTGTGCGAATACATCAGAATCAGAGTTTCCGGTTTATCAATTTTGTAGATTAGTGTTCGATGCTTGGCTGGAAAACATGAGCTTTGAAATTGGTCCAGTTTTTCAGGATTTTTTTTTTTAACATTGAAAAAGCATGTGTCCAGGTGATCTGATTTTCTAGTTGCCAATAAAGTTTTCCTCAAAAAAAAAAACACTTTTTGATGAGATCATTTCCTGCCTAATTTTTTGCGATAAACCTGTCAAAATGACATCATTTTTGCCCATTTTCCAGTATTTTTTCTGGTTCAAACTCACATGCTGGAATGGTTATTTTGTGCAAACAATCGATAGATGGATGATGGTCTTTTGGCTTCCAATAAACCTCTTTTGGTACAGCCAACACTTCTCTGAAAATCGAGTTCAATTCATTATTCATCATTTCTTTTTTTTGTGGTGTCTAATCAGAAATTGATAAGTGTTTTCTGGGGGTGTTTGGAGGGTATTTAAATGAGGTATCATCTGCTTTCAAATAAGACCGAAATGAGGTGGTTTGTGTTTTTATTTTTATCGATTATTGTCGTCAAAAATGGCATTTTGGCTGCGATAACTTGTCCGAACGGATTCAGCTCTTTGAATGATAAGAAATGTATAAAGGTGGGTCTGGTTTTGATATGAGACCTAAAACAAAAAATATTATTTGGAAAAATGAGAAGGAGAAAAAAATTCAATATCCGCGTGAAGTGATTTCAAAGATAAGTATTTTTGTAACACCGCAACCCATACAGGTACCTAGGTAGAACTAGGGTGCCGAAAACTTTTTCAAAAAAAAAAACTGCCCCGAAAAAATCAGAGTATTTGGTATTTTCGATTTGTTTTCCAACAAGCGAAAACGTTTAAAAACCATAAAAATATAAATATTTTCACCGTTTCTCAAAACCTTCGAAACACATTTGCAGCTGTTCACAAATGCGGCGAGCCATCTGAACGCAAGTATCAGCTGCGCTCAACAATCCGGGAGTCTAATTTCAATCTCAAACGCAATCGATAATTCAGCAATAACAAAACTAGCACAAAACGGGTCGAATCCAATTTGGTTGGGTTTGAAATGTCTCCAATCTCGAACACCTTCATCGTGCACTTGGGATGATCAGACCGGTAATGCGAGTACATATAACAACTTCAACAATGGTTATCCGGTGGTCGAAGTGGGAGCATGTGTGTACCTTTTGACACAAGGAACATTGAGTGGAAAATGGTCGAGTGGGGATTGCGATTCGACACAACTCAACTATATTTGTGAAACATCTCAAGTCACACCAGACACCGATAATTGCAGTTTCAAATTCAACGAGAGTTGCTATTTTCCGTCGAGTTCTGAACTAACCGAACAAGAAGCACAATTTGCGTGTCAACAACAATGCGCCAATCTCGTATCAATTCATTCTCAAAAAGAGAATGATTACATCAAAACATTGTTCACTGGCAATATTCCAACCTATATTCGAACTGGTGCACAATTGATAAACAACACTTCAAATCGAACATGGACTGATGGAAGTTCTTTCGACTACAACAATATTGGATATGAGAATGTGAAATTGGGACAATGTTATAGTATGGCTCTTGTAAATGACATTGTCAGTGAGGGTAAATGGATCAGCAGCAAATGTGACACACAACTACCATTCATTTGTAAACGAGAGCAAGGAAAAGGTGCGCAATGTCAACAAACTACAGTAGCCCCGACAAGTGTCTATGGACAATGTGATGGCCCAATGTTCTTGGACAATTCGGGCTCGTTCTATTCGCCTAATTATCCGCAAACCTATGTTGGTGTTCAATCTCAACCGTGTTCTTATATTTTGGACACACCTGTTGGAACCATTGCGACTGTTCAATTTCCCGTTTTCAATCTGGATCCGGTTCGTTATTTATGCGAGTTTTATGGTTCTCTAAATGTGGGAGAATATCACAAAAACTATTCAAACTTACCAAATCCAAAAATATGTCAGAATGTTCGGTTATAAACCAGTTATAACATTCTGTTCCGCGAAATTTGTGAGAATTTCAGAACCCCGCTCTGAAAATCGCAGGCCCGCCCCCCCCCCCCCCCAAGTGTTTTTTTTCATATCTTTGTCATCATTTTAGAAAGCATCAATCGCGCTCTACAATCGTCTCGAAGATTCGGATCCGTTCACAGTTTTAACATCTCAAACATTCTCCGACAACTGGTTCAACTCAACAACCAACACAATGAAGATCATCTTCCGACCATGTTCTCAATCCTGTGATACTTCTTTGATCTACTTGTGGAAGGCAACATTCCAACCATTGATCAATGTTCAACCGACCACTCCGGCGGTGACCGCAACTCCGGATCCGGCAAATCCGTCTGGATGTAATGCCACTATGCTCATTGCTCCTTCTCAAATCACATCTCCAAATTATCCGGGACTTTATCCGAATAGTATTCAATGTCTTTATCATTTGTCCACTTCTGGCGGTTATCGGTTAGTGTTTATTTTTGATCGCCTTGAAAACAACAATACCTTTTTTGAATTTTTCAATTTTCAGTATCAATCTGTATTTGAAAAAAGTGGACATTGAAAAGAACTTCGACTACTTGCGCATATTCGACGGCGCTTTTCAATCGAGTTCCGTTTTGGACACCCTTACTGGTTCCTATCAGGATGTTATCTATCAATCATCGAGTAACAACATGTTGCTCGTTTTCTCAACCGATAGTTCTGGACAATTAACTGGTTTCACCGGCAATTTTGGTGCTTTTTGATTTTGTGTTTGGGGGGACAATTAGAGAGGGTATTTATTTATTGAAATAAATGATTTTTTTTCAAATATGTTTCTCTGGGTCTCTGAACTTGAATAGATACTTAATCAGTCTATTTTCTACAAAATTGAACCTGTTCACCAGGTCCGATTTTTCAATTGAATTTTTGAATGAAATCAAAAATTCGGACTCATTTTCTCATTGTTTTTTTAATGAAACTCATTTACAAAAAAACCCTTGACTACAAAAAATCAAAATTAACGTGACCCCGGACATCAAAATTCTGATTTCTCTGCGCCTCTTTTGGAGTTTTCAATTCAAAAAATCCCTCGACAAAATCCGACTTTTTCTTCGAGTTCAATTGAGTACAATTCTGATTTCCTGAGTCTAATTGGGTTATTATGACGTGTGCCCGTTTTCCCTCAAAATATGTAATCAAAAAAGAAACCAACTTGAGACATGTTTCATCGGCAATAGTTCCTCCATATCTTTGTGGCAAACATTGTGAATCACAAATCATGGCAAGTTCTTCTTTCCAATTATTTCCCGTAAATATGATTCGATGTCTCGATTGTTCAGGTATAAAAGGACAAAGAGCAGACCACAAAACATTGATATAACTCGGAGCATTTATAACAATAAATTTGTCGATAAATTCTCGATAATTCAATCCAACCAATTGCCATGATACTCGAAATGGTCCATTCACAACACTCAATAAAGTCGGATCGAATTGCAAACCATCAAGATCGAAAATATAATACATTGAACATTGTCGATCAACTTTTTCCTCCATTTTCATCAACTTTCGTTGAACTTGTTCGAAATTGCGATACATTTCGTGTAGATATTCGGTTGGTTGAACTGATTTCAACAATCCGCCAACATCGATTCGACCCGCCTGATCTACAACAATCAATCGATCTCCATTTTCGACTCGTTGTTCTCCGATTATCTCCATTGGCATATATTTTCGACGAGCCTCGCTGAATTGCAAAAGAGATTCTGATTCCGGTTCATCGAGTCTGCAAACAATACTTCAACAATTGGAACTTCACTGAAAAATCACTATTTTCCTATCCAACCCGAAAATTGATTTACTGTCTAAATCTCTCATTCTGACCTTATCTCTCGTAGATTTTTGTGGTAGATCATACTGTTCGTTTGGCAGCGAAGAGTACGCGTTTTTCTGTGGGGAGAGGGGAAAAAGACACAAAGAAAATCAAAGAATATGTGTGAAAAGTAGAGTGCAGAGAAACAAATGGAAAAAAGGGGGATGTGAGATAGAGCGCGTATCCCTCGCTGCTGAACGAACAGTAATCACGTTGAATGATCTGGCTGTGTTGACAAAACGTATTTTGAGAGATTAAAGACGAGCCTGCTTGAAAATCATAAAACACTCGGTTTGAGAAATACAGTACTTTTAAAATTATTTAAAATAAAACAGTGAGACTGGTTCGTAATCATTCTCCCATCCTATCTGGAAACTACAGTCTCCGTTTTGATCGATTTTTGAAGACATTTAGTCGGGTCCGAAAACTACAGTACTACTACCTTCTTTCCTTTCGCCATTTTAAGTGTTTTCTGAGCATGTGAACTGTTTTTGGAATACTGAAATTGTTGGATTGTAGCCATCGAAGAATGTTCCATTTTGTGTCGTATCGCTTGTCAATTATATCTCGAACTTGTTCGCGAACCTGCAAAAAATTTTAATCATGTGAGTGGTTCAGAAAACGGTAGATTCTGAATCGGACCTTCTGAATCGGACCAGGTCCGATTTTATCGGACCCGAAAATGACCAAGTCTGAATCGGACCAAAACATGAAAAATGTGTCTGAATCGGACCAGAGCGAAGAAATCGGACCCGGTCCGTTTTTATCAATATTTTTGCTGAATCGGACCACAAAATCGGACCCGGTCCGTTTTTATCAATATTTTTGCTGAATCGGACCACAAAATCTGACCCGGTCCGTTTTTATCAATATTTTTGCTGAATCGGACCACAAAATCGGACCCGGTCCGTTTTTATCAATATTTTTGCTGAATCGGACCACAAAATCGGACCCGGTCCGTTTTTATCAATATTTTTGCTGAATCGGACCACAAAATCGGACCCGGTCCGTTTTTTTTGTTGAAATTTCAGCTGAATCAGACTAAAATCGAAAAAAATATCAACCAAAAAAACGGACCTGGTCCGATTTTGTGGTCCGATTAAAGGTGGACTGCGATATATCTGAGAAAGACGGTGTGCAATGTTGCGTCATTTATAGTGTAGTGAAATTCTTCGAAAATGTGTGTACTTTTTTGAATTTATAATGGTTCGATAGAGCGCACATGGTCGTGAAGACGGAAAGGCGGAATTGCTTGTGTTTGTTTTTTTCCTGGCACTGTATCAAATTTTTTGCGTTTTTTTGGTTTTCGCATCATTTTTCAGGGGCACACAAACTATATCATAGACGAAACACTCAATTATCTCGCAGTCCACCTTTAAGAAAAAGTTTTGAAAAAAACGGACCGGGTCCGATTTCTTCGCTCTGGTCCGATTCAGACACATTTTTTAGGTTTTGATCCGATTCAGATTTGGTCATTTTCGGGTCCGATAAAATCGGACCTGGTCCGATTCAGAAGGTCCGATTCAGTAATTGCCAAAAGTTTCGAATTTCTGAGCCATGTTTTTAAGAACGTGATTTTTTTTATTTTAATTTGATTGCAAACTCTGAAAACTTCCAGCTGTGATTTCCCGAAAAAGTTCGAGCCAGAGTTCAAAATTTCCCTCTCAATTTTTTTAGACCCGAAATTTTCAGATTCATAAGTTTGATCTCATTTCATTTTCCGATTTTCCCAAAGTCGACCCATAGAACCAACCTTCTCAACAGCCGACAAATCCATCTCATCTTGATTCGTTTCCACTTCCGGCGCCATTTCTATAACTAATAACTTTTCTCGCGAACAAAAAACATGTTTTCAAAAAATGTGTTGGTCTTATCAACAACCAACAACAAAAAAAAAACAAATGTTGAATTAACCAAAAATTGAGAAGAAGAAGAAGAAGAAAGAAAAACAAGTACTATTTCAAGGTCGAGATTTTGAGAGGATTAGGCAAATGAAAAAAAAAACTGGATTTTATTTCAAAGTTTAACTGTTTTTTTCTTGGTTGATAATTGATTCCAAACCAAAAACATGTTCTTTGAAAACAGCTGAAAATGAGAAAAAGTAAATGTACATAAATAGAAAACGACTTGGTACCTCAATTGTTACACACTTATTCGTTTTTGTTGAGGTTATATGTCATTTCATTTTTTTTTTGACAACAAAAAAACCTGTCATTTGAAGGATACAACATGGGCGTAGACATACATACAACAAGGGAAGTGTTTATCAAAAAATGAACTTGAAACTAAACGGGCCCGTAGTCTGGCCCGAAACGGCCCGAAAAAAAAGAAACTTTGAAACATTCAAATTGTTTTATTTTGATTGGCATATGGTCTCGGGAGTTCGACCGCCACAAAGGCGGTCGAGTTTCGCCCATGCGCGGTAGTGGGGCGCCCATGGGCGCCATTTTTTGCCGCCAGACGCGCGCTGACGTCGCTCGTGCGCGCTACGTTGGCGGCAAACAGCGCGCATGGGCGCCACACTGGCGGCAAAGTGGCGCGCGTGGGCGCCTCACTGGCGGTTAAAGGCGCGCGTGGGCGCAAGTGCGGCAGAAAAAAGCGCGCGTAGGCGCCACATTGGCGGCAAAGTGGCGCGCGTGGGCGCCACACTGGCGGCAAACGGCGCCCGCGGGCGTCATTCTGGCGGCCAACGGCGCGCGTAGGCGCCACGGTTAGCGCTTATCGGATCCTGTGGTGTCTTTCAAACGTTTTTTTGTGATAATGGAGCATGCGTACATTGAATATTACAGACCTATTTTATTAGAAAAAACACATAAACACATATATAGTTTAACCGTAAAGAATATAAAGGAAATCAGAGATCAATTGAAACCGTGTATGATATATATCGCAGAATGCTTGTTTGAACTCAGTCTTTTTGTGGCGTTCTTGCTCGCTTCATTTTGCGGGCTGTCGAGTCTCGCTGTTAAACATGAAAATGCATTTCCAATCATTTCTCTCAACTTACATTTTGTTTCTCCAACTCTTTCGTTGACAAATTGAACTTTCTTCTTCGAAGTTCCCTCCTGTAAGTTTTATATTTTTTTCATTGATAAAAAAGATTCTTACATTTGTAGTTGCATTTGGTAAGGAAAAATCTCAGAATGAAACAGCCAGTATTGATACTGAACGTCGTGCAATTTTTGCAAGCCTTTTTGCACATCATTTTTTGCCAAGCTTTGGAAATAACCATCGTTTTTCAGACCTTCAAAGGTTATACAACTGCTGTCTTTTATAATTTCATGGTCGAAATCGAACAGCTCTTCCATAATGCCTGAAATAAGACAGAGTTCACATATTTTTCAAAGATTTAATGAATTGAGGAGACAATGTACAATGTACAATTTTTGAGATATCGCTTACAGTCATAACAATGTCAAAAACTCAGATATTCAAACATTTTTGAGAAAATTAAGTTCAAAGCAAAAAACCAGTAGTTTCTTCCTTATTAAAAATTTTTCTAATGGAGTTCTAATGGACAGGACCGTTTTTCATGTTTGGCCATTACTAAATCTCGTTTTTGCCTGCAAAAACTCCCCAAAAGCACGTTTTTTTCGAAAAATAATGGGTTTTCGGGCGATGGTAAAGTGTTTCAGACAACCCGAAAGCACTATTTTTCTAACTGAATAAGATATTTTCATTTAAAATAATTTATAAAATTTAATTGTTGAAATCAGATCTTCAGCGTTTAAATGAAATTTTGACGAATTAAACAATTTTTCTAGGCAGACAATCATACCTCGACCAAATGTGAGAATTATAAGAACTAAATTTTTCAAGATTTTTTGTGTGAAAAATCCCAGAAGTATGTAGACAGCGAGAAAAAAAACAAACTCTAACTCACCTTCAATTTTGTCATAATAGTATGAATCTATAGCAACTTTTTTGACTTTTTTCCCGTTCTCATCAACAAATTCTTCTTCCTCTTCATCAATTTGTTCATTATCGCCCAACGTCTGATTTCGAGCATTGTTTGTGAACGGATTTACGACAGTGTACTTTTTTATGAAGTTTCCTGGTTTCATCAGCTGGAAACATTTCATTGTTAATTTTCTAGAAAACCAATTACCTTTGTGTTTGCAACGTTGCCACTCTCGAGTAATTGAGGCAGTTTCCAAGAAAAAATCATCGATTTTAGAAATTCGTTTAGGAAAGCGTGCGTACGGTGAGAAGTGTTGTTTCTTTGAAAACCCGTCAATTTTATACGCGACACACTGAATGGGGGCTATTATAAGCACTACCACATTTTTTAGAACAGTTTGATAAGATTTCGTCTCACCATTACATAGTATTTTGAAGAAAATTCTTGTTTCACGCCTCTGAAGCAGCTGAAGTACAGCGATAGGTACATTAAGTTGACAAAGAACGAGTGAATTGTTGACAAAGAACGAGTGAATTTTTCTTTTCACGTGAAAAGAAAAAAAATTCGAAAAAAAAAGAAATCCCAACAAATCTGTGCACCATGACATAAGAAGCACTGACACATTTGTGTCAGCTAGCTCTTTTTCGGTGGCCGCGCACGTGCGCCACATTGGCGGATGGCGCGCGCGCGCGCCATGATGACGATGTTTCTCTCCTACTTCTCAAATACCGCCACTATGGCGCACGCGCGCGCCAAAATTCAGAAACTCCGAAAAATCGTCGCGCGTGCGCGCTGTGCATGCGCCGGTCCCCCACGCGCGGTCAGCCGGCGGTCGAACTCCCGAGGTCAGTAGCCGTTTTGGAACGGTCTGGAAATGTTTTTTTTTTTTTGAAATAATGAAAAATGCAGACTTTACATTTGTTCAGATAGTATTGAAACGCATTGTTCTCACGATCATGTTACTTTCTAGAATTTGTTTTTTTCCCGAGGGATCCCAAATCCTGGTTTCACGTGAGGAAAATAGAACGTTTCCTGAGTGACCTGATTCGATGTTCTCATTTTTACATTTCAAATTTAGGCAACATTTTATTGAAAAACACGTGACATTTCGGTGTCCCTTTTTGGCATACCCAATGTGTTCTGTGGTTAATCATTTCGGTATTTCATAATTATTCAATGTAGTCGTGATTCTCGAATATATCAATTCCATATCAAAGATGTAGATTCTGAAATGTAATATTTCGATGATTAGTATTCCAATCAAAAAATAGAAATGAAGAACAAAACGAGCAAATCAACAAAGTTTGAATCATAATGTTGATTTTGGAAATTGGTCAACATCTTATAAAGAACATGAAATATTTATCGCCGTTGATTTTTCGAATGAAAATGAGAATACGTCTTCTATTTTTGCTTTCTGCAATTGTTTATACAAACAGTTATACGGTCGAAGAATGTGTTGACAATATAAAAGTGAAAAAAAGAGATCAACAATGTGAAGATTTTGTTGAGAAGTACGAAATAACAGTGGAACAACTCGAGACATTTAATGGAATATCGTGTGATAAACCACTCGAATTTATGAAATCGTGAGTTTTTGGGAAAACCAAATCGGAGGCAAAATCAAATTGTACTTTCTAAAAAATTTAGCTAGAATATTTCAATATTCATGAAAAGTGTCGAATCTGTCACATTTTTATTTTATCCTACTTTATTTAGAAGACACTTTGAAAATACTAGTTTAGATTGTGTGTGAATAAGATGAATGTGACATACGAGTGCTCGACGTGGTCTCCGATAACAATCGACACTTCTTGTTCTAATCTCATCCAAAAAACTAATTTATCAGAAGATCAATTCAAGAAAAACAATCCAAATACGACTTGTATTGATGATAAACTCACTTTGAATATTTGCACCAAATTTGAGCCAATTTCGGAAGCATGCCAAGGTTAATTTCCCCCCATTTCTCATTTTTTTTTTCAATAAATTGATTTGAGGAAAAGACGGAATTTGTAAAGAATCAGAGCGGATCACAAAAAATAACAACTGTACAGTTATTTCAAAAAAATATGGACTGAAATTGGGAGAATTGGAGAAATTATATGACTGCAAAGGACCATCAAATAAGACACGAGATACTGTGTGTTTATCAGACTATTGTCAATATCGATATAAAATTGAGACGAATATGACATGTAATAATATTACAAATATTTTCAAAATCAAAACAGATGAAATCGAAAAATACAATAATTTGAAATGCGCAACACAACAATACTTACCTATTGGAATGAAATTATGTGTTTGGCCTCCGAAAAAAGAGAATATCACTAGAATATTACCCGATATCACATGTATCAATAAACCCAAAAAACCAGGTGAGCTGAGAACAAGCTTAGAGCTCCAAGAAATCATATAGAAAACAATTGGCTTCTTGACAAGTTTGCACTCAATTCGTCAATGAGTGTTGAAGAATTTCGATTTTTGAACCCGAATTTTGAAAATAGTTCGAGAATTTGCACACAGTCGAGATCTTCGATGAAATGTGTTCAATTCAAAAGTGTGAGACCACAACAAACATGTTCCGAGTTGGCATATGAGAATCTGATTTCCATCGATGAATTGATGCGAATCAATCCGACACTTCGATGTGACAGCTTGCAAAATACAGCACAGGTTTGTTTGTCAATCACTCAGCACTTGAGTGCTATTTCTTACTAAATAATGAACTGTGTCCAGTTTCGGGAAGTTTCGAAAAGTTCGGCCTGTCCTTCCGGGCCGCACCAAAAAATGTTTAATTCGACAGCGAGAAAGGGTCCAACCGGGAGGCGGTATTATATTTTCAGTGGCAAAGTATGGTGAATTCGGAATCGGACCTGAACATGAAAAATGTTTCTGAATCGGACCGGTTCCGTTTTTTGAAGATTTTTGCTGAATCAGACACATTTTTTGTTTAAACGGACCGGATTATTAAAAATATGAATGAAACGGATCCAGAAAAAAAACGGACCCGTTTCGTTTTTTTTGTTGGAATTTCAGTTGGCATTTCGTCTGATTTTTTCTCTCGGTCCGTTTAAGCAAAAAATGTGCCTGGTCCGATTCAGACACAATTTTTATGTTCTGGTCCAATTCAGACTTGGTTATTTTCAGTTCCGATAAAATTTGATTTCACTCCTGAACTTTCTTTATTAACCTATTTTTTGGAAGGAAAACAAAAATTAAAACATTTTCTTCGTCTATATTCCGATAATGTTTGCAGGTTTGCATTCTAACTGGTTATTTTATACCAACCCATTGCACAATGCATACAACTCTTCTAAAAAACGAAAGTTGTTCTTCGATATACAACCAATCAAGTCTAACACAAAAAATGATTGAGGAAATGAATCCGGGATTGAATTGTAGTCAATTATATGATCGAAAAATAAAAGTATGTATACAATCATTCGGAATGGATAATGACGAAGCGTATGAAACTGTGGCCAACGGATTGAAAAATGCATCAATTTCACTTTATGAAGCATATAAAAACTATATCAACAACATGACCGATGCGAAAACAATAGAAAATATCAGAAATCAGTTCGGAGAGGCTATGAAAAATGAGACAACTTATGCAAAAATCAAGAATGTTTATATGACTAACAAACAATTCAAAACGGTTATTGACAATTATGATCGAATGGGATCTGCTAATTCATCTTCAAACTATTATTGTGATTATATCAAAAAGACTAAATTTGGGTATGTTGAAAAACACACATCTTGTCACTTATAGTACGTTTCAGTTATTATTTTGACCTTGTTTCATTCGCGAAACAAGCAAAAACTAAATATAATTCTGAATCGGGCGGGGGTCCGATAAATATCGAACCCGAAACTAACCAAATCTGAATCGATCGCGACAAACTCGGGTCCGACCCGTTTTTTTCAAGATTTTTTCTGAACCGAAATCGGGCCAGTAGCATGTTCTACTTCAACGGGCCAGGACCTGAATCCGTCCAATTTTTGGGCTAGTTTAATTCCAGACAAATTTTTGTGATAGATTCAATGGAAAGGTACTGGTCCGATTTGGTCGCCTGATTTGGCTAAACTCTCAACAACAACTAAACGGATTTCGGTACTCTGGACCGATTCAGTCCAGTTTTTTTTTGTGTCGGGTTGTTCTCAGATGGGATCTTCACCGGACCCGACTCGATTCAGATCAGATTAGATTCAGAACCCGTCCGGTTTTGGAAAAATGATAAACTGGGATGTGGTCGGGTTTTTGCAAACTGGCTTTGTTTCAGTGATAAAGTCAAAGCATGTTTCTGCGAGGAGAAAGAGCTGAAAATGTATTGTCAAAGCCTGCTTGCCGAAGAATTCGAACTGACAGGAAAGAACATGAACAACACGGAACAACGTTCGCGACGAGTAAAACGGTGCACATTCGATCTAGTCAATGGAAAAAAGAACGAAAAGGGTCAAACGTGCCGAAGTATGGGATGTGGTATACCTTTGGCACCGGCCCCTTTGAAAATCGATATAAAAGGAGAGTTATGCAGTCCAGATATATCCGATCTCACATCACTATTGAAAATGAATTTCGAAATATCTGAGTTGCCAAAAATTGTGGAAAAAATAGAAGAAAAGATTGGCGAATTGGCCGAGATTGTAGACAAGGCAATTGAGACAAGTGCTTCAATCACTATCAGTTTATGTTTTGTTGGATCGGAAATTGTCGAAAAATTTGGAGTAGATCCGTGTTGGCATGCATTGAAGATTGAGATTGCAGTCCTCGCTAGAAGATTCACAGTTTCGACCGAGTTGAATTTGCCTATTCTATCAGCACGTGCTCAAATCGTACTTCATATCCCTGGAATTGATATATCTGGACTGTGCAAATACGAAAGATTCTTTTGCAAAGACTATTGTCAAGATTATACATATTACGGATCAGCAGAAGTCAAATTAAAACTAGGCCCGTTTCCCGGACCAACAGTTTATGAAAAAAAATGGAGTGATCCAATAGGATCGTGTTCAAAAAAAGAATATCGAGTTTTTATAGATTATACGAAAGCGTATCATGATTTTAAATTCATAGGAAAGTATTTGCCCGGTGCAAATTCTCGAAATGAACAGTTTTATGGATCATACTTTTTGAACAAAGATAAAAAATGGGCATTATCATTCGAAAAAGTGAACAATGATGATACGCATTATGTTTTTCTGATCGATAACAACAATCAAACCAAGGCTTCGTTTCCTATATCTGGACCCGAACTCAGAAAAATAATTGGCACAGAAGAAAAAATGACCTACTTTGTTTATAGTGTGAGTCAATCAGTAATATTTTTGGCATAGGGTATATTAAATTGGATAAGAATAATTTCCAGAGTTAAAGGGGGGGGGGTCATTGTTCATTTTCTCAGATGTTGGAAAGGGAGCCCAGTTAAAAAAAATTGATTTTCTTCACGGAATAAGACCTCCTCTTATGTTCCCACATTCTGGTGAAAAAATTGATTTCTCCCGTCAGTTTTCTCAGTTTTCAATACCACTTTCCCAGGTGTTGCCCTGAACGACATCCCTGAAAAATACGAAACAATCAGACAATGATATTTTTGCAGAACAATTCGATATACTATACTTCTAGACAAGAAGGCGATCCAGAGAAGAAGGTTGTTGATGTTGTTTGGTGAACTGTTTTCATAATTTCTGTCGTGGTTATTGAGTCTGTTTTCAAAGCTTTCGCTTGAATGTTTGATAAAATAATTACGAATGTTTTCAAAACATCCAATTGTTCGTTTGACAAATTTCTCATTATTTTTAGCAGACGGAGAGAATGAAAAAGTCCATTTTTTTGTTGTTCATCATCGTCAATTTATTGTAAGTTTTCCATCCAAAAGCCTTTTTTTCATGAAAATGTTCGAATTTAGAATAGGAATCAATGGATTACGACGGATTGTGAAAAGATCATCTAGTTCAGCATCTGGGTCCAATTCGAATTCGCACGAATCTGAATCGAACTCGAGCTCGGAGAGTTGTGAACAGTATGACGGTTTGGAGTATTTTTGTTAGTCATATATTTTCAGACAACAAACTGTGACAGATCAACCAGCTATGACTATGGAGAATGTAACAACTGCTCAAAAACTAACAACCACTGATCGTTATGAATATCAAAGTGTGACTGTGATTGCTCCAAGTGAGTGATTCAAACAAGAAACCAATTCATAACCGAATGCATATTTTCAGCAAGTCCTCAAGCACGGCAATCTCGATAATTTTTGATGATATTTTTGTAGTTAGAATGAATAGATATTTCGCCAAAAATGTGTTATTGATATTTTTGTTGTGTACTTTCGAGCTTTCGACAAACAACATACCGAATGATCTGTTCGTCCTGTCAATCTATAAACTACTGTATCCAAGTTTGAAAAGGTGTTCAAACAAACAAGCAAAAAAAATGGAATGTTGAAAGTAAGAGCAGGTCACACAGAACATGTATAAAAGAGAAGGCGAGACCACCCAACATCAAATCATGCTCATCGCGATATTCTCAATAGTTTTCTTCTTTTTTTGCTCATCGACAACATTTGCGGATAGTTGTGGAGATGGCGGATCGAATTGTGCAACATGGGTTCGCAACGGTTTTTGCTCTTCAACATTCTATACGACGGCTCAGAAGATGTCATATTGTGGAGCATCTTGCAATTTGTGCTCCGCGACGTCTGGTACTGTATCTTCATCATCTTCTGTCTCGTCGACGTGCTCTGATTCGATAACAAACTGCGCGAGTTGGGTTCAGAGCGGTTTTTGCTCTTCAACATTCTATACGACGGCTCAGAAGATGTCATATTGTGGAGCATCTTGCAATTTGTGCTCCGCGACGTCTGGTACTGTATCTTCATCATCTTCTGTCTCGTCGACGTGCTCTGATTCGATAACAAACTGCGCGAGTTGGGTTCAGAGCGGTTTTTGCTCTTCAACATTCTATACGACGGCTCAGAAGATGTCATATTGTGGAGCATCTTGTAACCTATGCTCCACGTCGTCTGGCACTGCTTCTTCTTCTCCTTCTTCGTCTTCATCATCTTCTTCTAGCAGTACAACATGTTCTGATACTTCTTCGAACTGTCCGTATTGGGTGTTGAATGGATACTGTTCGAGCACATTCTATACATCGGCACAAAAACAGCAAAACTGCGCAATGTCTTGCGGTTTTTGCGGTACCGCTTCTTCTTCTTCGTCTTCTTCTTCCGCAATCTCTTCCGCAACGTGTTCTTGCGGTGACGCATCGTCGAATTGTGCCGGATGGGTTTCGAGCGGATTCTGCGACAGTAGTTATTATACGACATCGCAAAAACGGCAATATTGTGCGAGATCTTGCAATTTGTGTCCTTCCTCCGGATCATCATCATCTTCAGGATCGTCTTCTTCCGGATCGGCTACAACTGTATCAGCTACTTGCACAGATTCTTTGTTCACTTGTTCAATGATGGTCTCCGCTGGATTGTGCACAAATACACTGTTATATAGTGATACCGAGAGAAGAGCATGTGCAAAATCATGTAATTTGTGTTAGCCCTATTTTCAGTGTTGTTAATAAAATAGTTGTTTTTGGAAACTTATTTCATTCTGAAATTTTCCTCTGAAAAAAAAATTTTTTGAGTCTCAAAGTTTATGAATGTTGAATTTCGCCGCTGAATATTTATGAGAAAAAACTTTGAAAAAAATTAGAATAAGTTAGATTTATCGAATCAGAGACTGAATGAATCGGAAGTCAGGCCCGATTCAGGATGTTTGACTTTCACAGGACCAAATTTCATTATATACTGAGTTAGGTAAAAAAATGAAATGTGTGCGGCCCAAAAATCACGGGCCGGGCCATGTTTTTTCCCAAAATTTTGTGCATATTTTGACTATCAGCAAAAAAGTTGTTCTGGCCATTTTTTGTATATTTGTTCAGCAGGTTCTCGATGATGTTCTGCCTTTTCTAATGGTTCGGCCGATCCCGTCCTTTCTTCAGTCTTCGTTTTTTTTGTCATGGAGTTCCAATTTGTGTGTCTCTGGGGACCCCTCAAAAAAATGTCTAAATTGTACTTCTGTCCGCTTTGTGTTGATTCCGTCGCGCACACACAGACACATACACAAACGACCACATGTGGTTGATATATGGAGAAGATCCTTTGATATTTGAGAACTTTTTGTCTTTGTTTATAAGATTTAGTGAGTTGTTTATGATCACACACACAGGGTTAATGGAAGAATCATATTGGCGACGGATTGTAAATTTTCTTTCGACTCGGGTTAGTTTTTTTTTGTCTAGTGAGATCAAAGGATCAAAAACAGAAACATATGTGTGTGTGTTATGCGGGTCAAAAATTGGAAGAAAAAACAGATCTTATGGATCCAAAATAGTTTTGGACCTCGAAAATATACATATATCTCAACTTTTATTTTTTGGGTCCGGCAAAGGTTTTTTTGAGGATTGGGAATTAAAAAGCGAAAAAGCAAGAAAGCCTAGCTTGAAATATGATTTTCCGACAATTTCGAATCCCTGCTTCCCCACTCAACAAAACTGAATTTGTATTTGTCGCGAGACAAGACCACCCACGACGAAAAACTCCAAACCTACCGTACTTTTTGCACTTTTTCTCATAATTTGTATCAAAACTACAAAACGAATGTTGTCCTTTTTTATTCACCCCTCGTTCCCCCCCCCCCCCCCCCCCCCCCAGACACTCGTTTTTTTTTCTCGTCGAAAATCCCCCTTTTTTCTTCTTGGGTGGTCTCTCATTATAGTATTTACTGGTTGTTCCAATCTTTTTGTACTTTTTCGATTATTTTTTGCGGGGAAACAATTTAGTTACAAAAGGTTTGTTTTTTTCGCATGGTCTGACAATTGGATTACTGTAGTTTTATGTGGGATTTTTTGGGAACAAAAGATTGACATTTATAATAGAAAAAAGTGGTTGGGAGTTGGTTGGAACCTGCAAAAATGAAAAAAAAAACAAAAAATTTTTGTTGAATGTCAGAATCGAACAATACGAAAAAAAAAGACTTTTGGGAAGTGACCTCGAAACATTTTCACATTTTTCGTTGAATTTTTGCGCTTTTATTCAAAAATTTCTGCGTCCAAGATTAATCTTCAGAATGCAATTTTTTTCTCGGAAAAACTGACCTGATCTCATTTCGACTCACAAATATTTGAGCCCGGGAAAAGTGGGCCCGGAAAATTTCGCATTTTTCTCAGACCCCATTTTCTTGGACCCAAGAAACTACAGTACTTTTCTGAAGCCAACCGACGTTTTTCTGGTACTGTAATACAAACTAAAGATATTTCGATACCCCCAAGATGGTGATATCTGGTTCCCTGTTCTCCAGTTTTTTACCCATTTTCCTCGAAAAATGTCACCCTGCTGGTTTTTATGATTTTCTTTTCCTTGGTCTTTTCAACATCGCAACATCATTTTAATGAGATGCACGAATAAAGAGACCACACACGACGAAAAAAGAAAGAGAAGAAGAAGAAGAAAAAGATGCGGATCGGAAAAGAACAAAACAATTGATGAGTTTGCACTTTTAGAACCAAAATACGGTTTGTCGAAATCAATTAAAATACACATTAAAACGGAAACATGATGAGTTTGATGATTTCAGATACAGATACAGTATTCCTTTTGCAACTGAGTTTTGGTTTTTTGAACCTCCCAAAAATAGGCGAATTGTTTCAACGCCGAAAAATGAGCTTCGAAATTCTCGTAAACCTGGTTTTTCAACAAAAAATGCACAAGTTCGGATTTCCTGAAAGAATTGGAGAAATTGAGTTTTTGGAAAATCCTTTCGAATACCCGGTCATGTTTTATAGTGTATTTTTCTAACCAGATTTGAAGCAGGGCTGTCGTTTTTGGGCTTTCCGGTGCCCGCGGATATTTTTCGAAGAACAAACAATATCCGGTCTCTTATTTTTAGAAAAATATGAATATTTGAACTAGTAGTATTTTTCTCGCTCTTTCATAATAATATGAGCAAAATGTGAAAAACTGACTCCAAAAGGAGATAACAGCAAAACAAGCCCAACCGGCCCAGCACGTTGGGTCGCAAAAAGCCCAAAAACGACCGCCCTGGTTTGAAATCGAATAATGAAATTCGCAAAGATTTCTGCTCCTACAAAAAAAGTCGGAAAAAACTGAACTCAAATTTGGGCCTAAAAATCGGGCCCGACAACGAATACTACTTGTTTTTCTGCTTACAAGGGAACTACATATAGATGTTAACGGACTTTGAGATGGGATATATACCACCCGATAGAGTTTTTCGTGCTGAACATCATCCCGTAGCTAACTTTTGCAAAGCTCCAGCTTTTGTGATAAATTTGAAATTTTTATATCTCTCCTAACTTTTTCAAAATTATACATTTACAAGAATAAACTAATGGATCTGATAGGAAATTTAATTCTCTACACGATGGTCATTTTGAAGTTCCGAAAAAATTATGAAAAAGGTGTGATTTTTCGAAAAAACATGAAAAATCAGAAAACAATCTTCAAAATTTAGCCACTTTCACGTTTTTCAATGCAATTTTTTTTATTTTTCACGTTTTTTTGATCTACCTTTTTTATAAAAAGTTCAGGGCTCATTTTTTCAGCGTCCAAACTACAATTTCGAGGTTTTTAAGTGCTCCTATCGTTCCTGGCACGCCAAATAACCCTTTAGTAGTCTCTCATCACTAAAATAATTCAAATTGAACAAGATATTTCAATTTTTGTGCTCAAACTTTGAGCTCGATTTTCAGCTTTCTGCATGGAGCTTTGCAAAAGTTAGCTACGGGATGATGATCAGCATGAAAAACTGTATCGGGTGTCACATGTCTCTTTTTAAAGTCCGTTAACACCTACTTGTAGTTCCCTTGTTAATCGGGCCTCAAAAGTCTGGCCGGGCCAACAAACAAATTTACAAAACTTTCAAGGTGTTGATAAAGATTCAATAGATGCATTAAAAAAAAGCACAAACCCAGTTTTTGTTCGGGTCCGATTCAGTGAAAATTATAGTTATCAAGCCATTTTCTGGGTCACGGTCTAGTCATTCTGCGATTTCGCATAGAAACATGCTTTCGCGCACTGATCATCCGTTTCGACATTACTTCGATCGTCCGCGGTATATTTTTTTGTCTGGGCCTGGATCCCTTTTCCAAAAAGTACTCTTTTTTTTTCGCAGACACATTTGTCTTTGTACTATACCTGAAAAGTGCAAAAAAGGGGGAACAATGTTTCGTGATAGGTTGCCAGAATCGCAACATTTCGCGTTATCAATAAATGCCCTTTTTTGCAACTTCAAAGTATCGGCAAGATGAAAAAAGGGGGTTGGAATTGCGCAACTCTTTTCAGACCCCTCAAACATAACCTTGGGGTTGGGTTTGTTGAAAATGTATCCTTTTCCGCATTTCATTTAGGAACGACAAGTTTTCAAAAATTATGGGGTATCGTTTTTTTCCCTCAAAAATGGAAGATAAATCTACAAAATGTGGAAAAAAAACGAAAAGTTCTGAAGCAAAATTTTTCATTGCATTTGTAAAAAAATCTCAAGCTGTCGGAGTACTGTTTTGACTTTTTACATTTCTGTTCTCACCTTCACGTCCGAGCATGAAATCAATTTTTTCTTCTGTAGAATTAAGGAAGAAAATTAATCCTACTGTGGATATAAGGCAGACATTTGTTAATTTGAAAAAGTGAAAATTGGTCATTTTCACTATAATTTAGGAATCATCTTTAACGGAAAGTCATAAGAAATTAATTTTTATTCAAAATAACTATACAACATGAAAAACTAAGCAATACATCACTGTAAAACAATTATTTTCTTGTCCTTCGCGAAAACACTTTCATCACTTTGTTGAATCGACGTAGTACAATCTGGAATAGAAAGTTGATTACTCGATTTAAAAAATTTTAAAAAATGTCGAAAAAACCGACATTCGATTTTTCGACAAATTTTTGAAATTTTTAAAAATGTTGAAAAAACGAACATTCGTTTTTTCTACAATTTTTTGAAATTTTTAAAAATGTCGAAAAAACGAACATTCGATTTTTCGACAAATTTTTGAAATTTTTAAAAATGTCGAAAAAACGAACATTCGTTTTTTCGACAAATTTCATTTTTTTGGGAAAATATTATCTGTTATTGGAAACTGTTGAAATACGGTTAGTACTCACCAACTGATTATTTCCACTGTTCAGAAGCAAACGTTGACCGAGGTAAAGCAGGAAACATCGAGATTTCTGTAAAAAGCTATGGGTTTTTCGAACAAAAGCTAATGGGGGTTTTAGATTCCTGACAAAATTCAATTTAAACGTAAAATATTGCTGATTTAAGCGAATATGGATTTCAACGCCTTGTTTTCTGGAAAGGTTTCTTCTCTTCTCATTACGCGGAGAAAATATCTGAATAGTTCCATAAATAATTTGTGATGGGATGTCCAAAGTTGAAATTTTCAAGAAAAAATTCCCAGATAATCTATTTTTCTCATCAGTTTTCAGTTTTTTTAAGCCTAAACGTCACGGCTACATCTGTATACAGCTTTCCAAAAAATTTAAAATAACTTCGAAACCAAAAAAAAATTCAACTGATCAGAAAATTTCGATATTCCCGAAACCGCTTTGAACGTTTTTTTCTGGAAAAAGTTCAACGTTGGACGCCGCATATATGTTTTTCTTATGTTTGCCAATCAATCGATAGTTATAAGACACTCACTTCAACTTTTGTGTCCCGAATTCGTTCCCGCACACTGGCAGATTGTTGTCTGTAAAAAGTCGGACAATTGTTATGTTATACAAACATTTCATTATCAAAAATTTCCATTTTTACGTAATTACAAAATATTCTATCGAAAAAGTTGTTGAAATGAGTCGTTTTCACTTACTTTTCTCGTTGGACGCAGATGATGTTCTCGAGATGAGCATCTTTTTTATTTATTTTGATGAATTACCTGAAAAATAGCATGTTTTCATCTGGAAAAAGTCAAAAAACAACAAACAGAAAAGAGAAATAAAAATTATATCGATTGATCGTTTAAAGGATTATAAATCAAAATGCCTTTCGTCTCACAGCGAACACGAGAACGTGTACTTCTCTCGGACTATTTTCATTTCTTTTTCTTTTTTTTCGGCGTTTTACGACTACGTTTTTTCAGTGTTTTTCGTTTTTCTGGTAATTAGATCCGACTCATTTTTTATTCCAGATGAACAAAGTATACACAGTGCCGAAGCTGCCCAAGCAACACGCTTTTAAAAGGTATGGTTAGACCTTTTCAAAAACAAGAAACAAACGAATCTCGTGACAAATCTTATGACAATGATTATTTTCCGGATTCTGGTGATTTCGAAATGCAAGAATTTGAAAGCAATGAAATAATCAGTGACAAGAGCTTATATGTATATTTCCAGACGCTCCACCAACACCCAATTAATTTGTCACTGTATCATCTCTATCGTCAAGACTTCCTTCTGAATCGGCAATTTATACAAGCCCGGTTAGAAAGAAATTGGAACAATCGACGTTGGAAAATGTGATGGTTCAACTAAAACCTGTCGGTCAGCTGAAATCTCAGTTATGACTGAACAAGAGTTTGGTGTCCACGAGAGAATTATGGCTGAACAAAACGAGGAACCAATTTCAATTCCAACACCAGTTGCAGAAGTTAAAGTCAACCCATTTGTTCGAACAGTACGAAAACCTATGAAACCAAAGCCTCAAGTTATCCATAGGGTAACGCCAAAAATTATCGAGAAAGAATTTGAAGACGATGATGACATCGAGTCGATTTTAGGTGATTTGCATAGTGGACGACGTTGTCGAACCGTTAAGAGTCGTTGATAATTTATAGACGATGAAGGTTGGTTTTTTGTTGAAAAATCACATTAAACAAATGAACAACCACAATTTTCAGTTGTCCCTGTAAGATGTTAGCTGACAAGTCGAATGTTTTTTGAACAACGCGACATCGAAAGGGTGGATTGGATACACTTGTCAGGAGGCAATTGAAATCGAAAATCAAGTGAAGAAAAGACTGAAAGAGAAGATAGGAAGCGTTGCAGAATCAAGTGAAACGATTAGATTTGATTTTTGAGGTTAGATACTGACTATTTTTCTGCAATTCAAAATACCAAAGATTTCTATTCTTTAAACGTTATTTTCTATGTTAAAAATAAGCTTTAGAAGTTTGTCGAAAAATCGAATGTTCGTTTTTTCGACATTTTTAAAAATTTGTAGAAAAATCGAATGTCGGTTTTTTCGACATTTTTTTATGTTCGAAATTAGTTTTAAAAATTTGTCGAAAAATCGAATGTTCGTTTTTTCGACATTTTGTAAGTTTGAAAAATTTGTCGAAAAATCGAATGTTCGTTTTTTCGACATTTTGTAAGTTTGAAAAATTTGTCGAAAAATCGAATGTTCGTTTTTTCGACATTTTTAAAAATTTGTAGAAAAATCGAATGTTCGTTTTTTCGACATTTTCAAAATTCGGGTAATGAAATATTTCTCTTTTTAGGTTTCATCGTAACAATGCGAAGAAAAACTCCTGGTTGGTTGCACTCTCGTGGACACCAAAGTAATAATTTCACCGACAATCGAGTCTACAGTTATAATACTCATATTTTTTGTATTTTATGAATTGTGATAAATAAACTATTTTTGGTGAATGCTATGGCTTTGAGTTCGAAATTGGTGGTAAAGTGAATGTATAACTTAGAAAAGACTGACTGGAATGTTAGAAGCTCGTATATGACGATTTTTATGTGTACCATTACTTATCTCTACCGTTCACAGTGAAAGTGATACTATAATCAAAATTATTACTCCGCAAATGTGTAAAATTTGAACAAAATTTTGAGAGGAAAAAATAAAACAAAAATGTGAAAAAAAAACTACGTTTTTCATGTTTTTTTCGATACCCCAAAATATTCAATTTTTTCGGTTCTTATTTGTTGTGTTATCGTGAAATCTAAACTTTTTTTAGGTGACGAAAAGATAGAAATATCTGACAACACTTAGACTAATTAATCAACTTTTGTTTCGAACTTTGATGCGATTCGAAATGCGCCAAATCCTTGTTTTTCTATATTTCATATTGGCTTATATTATTGGCTCTGAAACACAGTGTGACTTTTCGATCTGGTATAATCATTTTTTAGCAAAAAGAAACGTGAAAGTAGTTTAAACGCGTTTTTAAACGTGACCTTTTTATAAACGTGACCTTTCGAACTGCTAACTCTATTTTTCTCTGTGTCTCGTCTGGTTGACAAATATCTCTATTTCTGATATACCGTGATCCCACAGACAGAAAAATGTTTTTTGATGTTAACAAGTACAATATCATTCGATTATTGTTTGCTGGTCAATGACCCAAAAAGATGTGTAGTTCTCTCGGACAAGTGAACCCCTTTTTGCAATTATGAACACACCGAAAATGTGATAGTAGTTGTATATTGATAAAAAAAAAGAGAAAAGGAACAAAAACACATTTGCACTTTATTTGAAGTCACCCGAAACAAAAAACGACTGTTGATTGATTGATTGGCATGAACTTTTGATACGTGATTTGAACAGCTAGAAATTACAAAAAAAAAGAAGAAAACATTATATTTTTCTTCTTTGTCTATGGGTATATTAACTCGGTTTTTACAGTATCCACGTGTCATACCAAAACCGGGCCCAACCTTTTTGGGCTCAGTTGATGTTCTCAATTTTTGGAGAGAAACGTGAAATCTGAGAAGTTTTATTTCCAAGTCTGGATTATTCCAGCCCAAAAAGTGTCATACTTAATTCAATTTTTGTCCCCAGGAACTTTTTCCAACTTTTCCAAAAAATCCCGAGCCCGACTGGTGAAAAAACAAATATACTAACACCCGGTCCGAAACCAGAGTTGTTCATGGGTTTCGGGCCGGCCCGAATCTTCCTTCAAACCCGCACCCATTTCTCTGCGTCTCTTCTATAACATCTGGAACAGTGCACTTTTTTATAAACATAGTAAAAATAAAGTGTTTTTGCGGTCCCTGATTTTTTGATATCCAAGTGTTTTTTTGTTCGAACAGTTGTTCTTTTTTGTTTGAAATATAACTTTGTACTTTTCGGTTACGTTTTCTGGAAATATCAAAAATAAGTTTTCTCGGCGTTGCGTATCCAAAATGAGAGCCGCGTCGCGGACACGTTTCGCTGCGTTTTGTTTGAAATACGCTGCTCGAAAATCATAAATATTTGATTTGGTTGCAATAAATTTGTAAGTATTTAATTATTTTGACCGCCACCGGATTTTCGACGAACAACCGGATTAGTCCCTAATCCGGCCACCTACTGCGTGTAAAATATGCGTTAATATATTGTTTTTGAAGTGGTGACGGGTAATAATCGAGCCCCCTCTAAAGTGTATCCTCCTTTTTTTCAATAAAAAATAGATGTTGCCGATTTTTGCATATTATTGAAAAGTGCAAACAACTTTATTGAATATTTTATCTCTGAAAATTGCGACTAATATAGGGGTACTGTATATGGCGAGAAAATCGCAACATTTTTGCATGCACTTTTTTGTTGGAAATTAGGTGAAATTTGTCTCGGAACACGTATAAAAACAAAAAACATCTCCTCACTTTTTTATTCTCCTTCTTCCCAACCCAACTTTTTCTATATCCTCTTATCATTATCATTTTCCCAGGCAATTATCAGCGCGTTCGTGGTGTAATGGTCAGCATGGATGCCTTCCAAGCATTCGACGGGGGTTCGATTCCCCCCGAACGCAGATTTTTCTTTTTTTTTAGCAAAATTTTCTGGTTTCTATTTGTTTCATCCTTATTTGCATATTGTCCATCCGGTCAGATCATCCAACGGAAAAAGTGATCTATCACAAAACTTCGATGAAAGAGCATGTTAAAATGAGAGATTCGGGAAGGTAGATCAATTTCTCGTTGGATGATCTGGCTGGATTGACAATACCTATTCGGGTATCTTCAAGAGTCTGAAGTGCTCAATAATTCGCTGGTAAATATGTGCGATCTCTAAACTACACTTTTGTTGTTTTGCCCATCATTGCCAGATGGACGCAGTTTTTTTTTCGAATTTTTTTATGAAAAAAACCGCGCGGGCAAAAAAATCTGTTTATTTGTCTACTTTTTCGGCTCCCCTCCAAACATTTACCCAGCCATCATTCGTCTTTTTTTCTACCAAAAAAAAATATTTTGTTCAGTGTTTGTTTTGTGTCAGCTGAGGCACCCCAACGGGTTAATGAAAAAATGCCAACAAAATGTTTAGTGTTCAAATTTTTAGTCCAGTTTTGGAGCTTTTTCGAAATTTCAAAAAATGGAGAGGTGACTCAGGTACTTTTAGCAATCCATGCCTAATATTTTGAATCAACAATCATGATGTCAATATTATTCATGTTTGAGATCAGGTCTCTTTTCAAAGGAAACGTTTTTTCGTACCTTCCAACTTCAAAGTCAGGTCAGTTAACTCTGAAAACCTCCTGATCTTCTTGTCTGAACTTTGCAAATCTGTTTGCCAGAAAAATTTGGTCCGGGTCTGAGAAAAATTTCGATTTTCGAGTCCCCTCATTCTCAGGCCGGAGTTCAAAATTAACAAAAAATGTTCTAACAAAATTCCGTCAAATTTTATGATCCGCATTCTAAACTCTCGGCAGACCCTTTTTATCTAAATTCACCTTACATTTTTGCTCGATCTTTGATCATTAATCAAATGAGTTTTGGAACAGTTGGCGCTCTTCCAATTCTTACTCATTTTACACCATCTTTTTCGTTACATTTTTCTACATTTCTTGTTATCTAAAACTTTGTCCTCTTCTTCTAATTATTCATGTTATGCACAATGTAAATATTAGCAACAAAAAAAGAAGAGGTCATAAATGAATGTTGACCTCTGCCCCTTTAATTGAGCCGACGATGATTACTGTTAAAAAAAGGAGTACTGTAGATATATATCTCAAAATGAAACACTAAAAAATTGGTTTTTTTTTTCAATCTCATTTGAAACATTTATTTAATTATTTACTACACAATGTTGTGAAATGGCAAAAATTAAATCTTTGGATCTCTTTTTTTTTTTTGCATTTTCAGCTTAAAAAATAACATTCACATTCACCTCCTGATTTTTTATTTTTATTTATTTATTTATTTATTTATTTATTTTTTTTTGAAAAATCCAGAGATATTTCAATTTTCAGGCTAGTTTTGAGTTCAAACCCAATTATATGTTATTCAGTTAATGATTCTTGTCCCAATTTCAAAAATTTTGAAACTATTTTTTGACCCGGAAAGTTTGAAATCGGAATAGAGGTTTTTTGAAAAGTTAGTTTATTCCAAATTAGTATAATTCTGAAAGAGAGCCATTCGGAATAAGCATCAGGTCGAACCAAATTCAACCCTAAATTCTAGATTATTGGAATCATGTTTGAGTGAAATATCTACTCGAAGAATAGTACTAGGTCTAATTCGAAACCAGATATCAAAGCTCTCCGCTTGCAACAATAATTATCTCATCATAATGTGCACACTTCCACGTGACCCCTTTCCAAAAACCCGACCAAACGGTACACACAAAATCATGATCGATTCATATCTCGATATCTTTTTTCTGTTTCTCTAACCCTCTCTCTTCTAATCCAACATTATCTCGTCAATCTATTTGCAACATGCAAACCGATTAAACCGATCTCTCTTTTTCTCTAAACCTCTGTTTCTCTCTATCTCTCTCTGTATCGGTATATACAAAAAGGTGTGAAAAATGAGAAGAAGAGGAGGAGAAAAAGCGGCCGACGGGCCGGTTTCTGATTCATTTATGGCAAATCGAAAAAATATTGAGAAAGAGAAGAAGAAGAAAAGATAAAATGTACTGTGGAATATGTTTATACGGTTCGGAGATATGAGTGCAACAATTTTTGACCTGATTTGAAATTTCTCGACTTTCTGAAAAAGATCAAAAATTCAGAAGATACCGGATGGGGCCACTTGAACCAGATGTGAGATCTTGGATTTTCACAATGCTGGAAGGCCTTCTTATCGAGGTCCAAACAGTCTCGGCCTTTGATTTAATCAGTTGGGCTATATAAAACAGACAAGGACCATATAGTTTGGGCCTTATTTCGTGGCCTTAATTATAACAAGGCGCATGCTTGACGGAAAGTCAAATCTGACCACTTTCTGAATCAATGAGTATCTATAAATTTCTCCATTAACTCGAGCACGATTCGTTTTTGATCGGGTCCGATTCAGTCAGAATGGTGATGGTCGCACCCGTTTGACTACCAAAAAAATTGCTATTGTCAGAGATTTGAGATAAAATCGGATTTTTCTAAGACTTTTTGAACTTGCGGACTGAAAATCTTGTGCCTCAAACACGGTCCGGTCTAATTTACTTCCAGAAATGATTTTCCATTTTTATTTTTTTTTCTAACCTGAGAATTGAGGCATTTTCGTTCCTTTTTTTTTGTTTTTTCACGTGGCAACCAATTCTTCAAAAAATTCGAGAAATATCTTACGATCACATTTTCAAGTTTGACCTAAATATCGGCGGTTTCTCTACTTTGGGCATGTTTCTTTGACCATTTTAGTCCCCCATCATTCTCTCGGATTACTGTAGTTTGTTCTCCAGTTTTTCGAGAAAAAAATCCCTGAAAAATGCAATTTTTTTCGCTCACGTGTGTACAAACTAGCCCCCCACATGTTGATTGTTTTTGTTTTTGCGGACTTTGAGTGTTTGTATTTTTTTTGGCACAATAACAAAGATCAAAAAAGAAAAAAACAACACATGCCTACAGTACTTTTACTTTTTCCCCCCAAAAGTTGTTTCCTGAAATAAAGCGCAAACTCTCACTTTTCGACACCCTACCGTATACCCATAATAGGTGAGGTGATTTTTCTTTTGTTTCGCCGTTTTTTTTTTGCCGGAAAAAAAGAAAAGTTTTTGTTGCAAAAACAACAACATCTACAGTACCTATATATGTATTTGTTTTTAGAAAATGAAAACAGAAAAAAGATATTGAAACGGAGATAAAATGAGAATGGAGATGCGCGAAGACAACCCTTATCTCAAAATGTTTATTTGATCCGTTTTCCTACATTTTTGTTGATACTAATTGGCCATCATTTTGGCATCATCATAAAAAGAACAATATTTTTATTATTATTATTATCAGTTATAATTCATTTGTGTACATATGATACGAAGAAAAAGAAACGAGACGAAACAACATGGTACCATTTGGTGCACTTTTTCGAGATTCTGATAACAACACATGCCATAATATGCTAATTTTATGATGGGGGAAGAATAAGACAAAATGGCTACTGTAGTTCTAAAGTACTCTTTGAGATATCTATAGCTTCTGAAAACGTTAGAAATTTGGGCCGAAAAACGAACACGTTTTTGAAGTGCTCTTGGGAAAATGTGTGAGAATCTGGAGATAGAAATGAAACGTTTCCAGTCATAAACTTTTATCAGATCTGAAATAATATTATCTAGGTTTTCGGACCAAAAATAAATCCATCAAATAAAAACGTGAACAAGTATTAATTTTATGGATCAAAACTACAAGAGACCGAAAATCATGGTCCGGCCTGGGCTTTTTTCGTTTTAGGCTGGTCAAAAAAAGATTCAATAAAATGTCGGTCGGTTTAAAAAGATCGAAATCTCACCTCCTGGAATGTTATAAATAGTCGTATCATATTTGAACACCACTTTGAAATATGTGCTGTTTTTGAAGTACTCTCGGATAAATGTGTGAAGACTTTGACACCTAAAAATGGGAAGTTTTTGTTGACGCTTTTCAAATACTGATAGGATTGGGAAAAACGTCCCAATTCATGAAGGTCTTCAAGAATCGGGCCCGACTTTGAAAATTAGGGATGTGATAAACAGTACCTTTTGTTTCAAAAAACCTTCCGACTGTTGATAAATGGCATTATCATTACAACTTGGAACAGTTCCAATTGTTCTAATCAAAAAGAATTTCAAGGTCGAAAAAGGGGACATGTTATCACTTTTGTTTCGTACAAAATTAATTTTGAACAGGTGCCAAAAACACAGAGAATCTGAAAATGTGCCGAGAGAAAAAAGGATCTTTTTTTTCGTTCTTCTTGCAACTGGTGTCAATGCCCTGAGGGTGAAAAAGAGCGGGGAGGGGGGGGGGGGGGGGGGGGGGTTGTGAGCCACGAAAATATAGATAAATTCAAAGAGACACAGAGAACGGCCCTTTTTTGCCCTTTTTTGCCCTTTTTGTCTGTGTGTGCTCCTCCAGTTTTTTGTTGCGCACAAAAAAAGAAACCAATTTGGGTGCGTTTGTCTTCTTCTTGTTTTTTTTTTCTCTTGTCTTGCTCATTTTTCGATGATGTTCTGAAAATGAGCCGCCGATAAGAAATAGTGTGTTGTTTGAGGAGATTTAGACTGTGATTCTGTTTGTTTTCGGTAGCACCCTTTTAATCACTCTTCCTTGTTTGCCATGCGTCTTTTTGAACTTTCTGCCAACCCGGCTCCAAGTTCTTCGGCTCTTTTTTTCACAGTTTTCACATTTTCTACAGTACTTCTCAATTTCCACCACCAACAAAAAAAGATTGGACAAAAATATCGCATTTCCAATGAACAACATTAAAAAACGACGCGAACATTTATTTTCTGAAATCTGAGATAAATTTGTGTAATTGTCTGCCGTCTCTCAATCTCTCTTTGTTCCCGTTGGCAACATTTCAACTTTTTTTCCCTTTCTCTCTCCATTTTTTCGTCATGGGTGGTCTTCTTTTTAAGAAAAAGAAGAACAACAAAAAACAAATAAATCTTCTACAATTCGAAAAAAACGACACTTTTTTCTTTATGCGCCTTTGACATGACCGTAACACTTATTACAATTGCACTTTTCTATCGGCGTCTCTTCGTTTTACACAGTATTTCGTCGTATTATCAGTTCGTATTTTTGACAATCATCAGCTGTTTCAAACATTATTGATTTTTAAAATTGTCTGAAAGTTATAAACCACCTATTTTTCAACACATTTTACAGTATTCTTCTTCCCAAGATCCATAAATCAAATCTAAATGGTTTTTTTTTCTGGGTGATCCGTTTTTTTGCACATTACACTTTACACACAATTAGCACATTTTGAAATATTATTATGAGGTGGTTTTGTGTAAAAAGCACTTTTTTATCATCTTTCTTCACTCCTCCCTTTAATATCTACAGTACTCTTCTCCCACGTGCTGTTTAATGGATTCCCATGCCCTTTCAAGTTTTGACATGCCATGATCTTTTGGTACAGTACAAATTGAAAAATTGAAGGGGCGGGACAATGTTCGTCGACTCCTCCCACTTCTCCTCTTGGCCATCACCCAAAACTCTCTACACTTTTTTTCCAATGCGCTTTTTTCGCTTTGCTGTCCTTCTTCTCGTGAAAGTGGGCGGAGCCTTCTCCCGCGGGAGAAGGCAGTCTGCGTCTCTTGCTTATCTTCGTCTATCATCACATTTTTTATAAAGGTCCGTGCCCAATTTTTTTCTAATACGATTAGACCCACAAGTTTTTCATCGCTGCAAGATATTCCCGTTGTTCCTCGTGTGCCTTTAATCGGTTACTGTGTTTATATTAGTATTTTTTCTTTTTGTTTGTCGTAAGAATGTGTTGGTTTTGCAGAAGACGAAACACATGAATGATGATGACATCGTCAACGAGTAGTCGAAGTTCAACAGCATCTTCGAGTGCTTCAACATCATCAATGTTTTTCGCTGCAAATAGTCAACCAATTGACAAATTTATGGCGAACTTCAAAAATGTTTCACTTTTCACTAATGAACATAACAATCAGGAGAATTCAGATATGGCCGGATTGGTAAGAGCATTGTCTAATTAATTTTGAAAAATAAGATTTAACAGGGAATAAGTCATTTAAACCCATGGCAATTGAGTTCAACGATTTCTTGCACTTCTAATGGTTTCAATGGATCAGAATCCTCATCAGCACCCTTATCACCAAATTCCAATTCAACTTCACAATCTAATCGAAACAATATGATGAGAATTCCGAGAAATCAAGGTAATTTTCAAAAAAAAATATTTTACAAGTAAGTAAAAATTGAAAGTGCATTTGCACTTTTTAGTGTTCGTCCTCCGCATTTTTTGTTGCATAAAACCCGCACAACCGTTTAGTCTTCTCTCTCTCTGTCTCCTCTTTTTTGTTTGTGTACAAATAAACAAATAAAAAACGCAACACACCGTGGAAAGAGCAATTGATGCAAAAATGCACTTTCTGTACGGTTTTGTGAGACGTAGACAACGGTGAGGATTCCACCGTATTTTTTTCTGCTAATAGATTTGGGGAAAAAGTGCTCAAATTTCTAAAAATACTCAATTATCACATATATATCACATGAAATGTGACCCGATTGTATACAAAAAAATAAAAGTGTTCGTATTTTTTCAACGATGATTTTCGCCTATCTCTGAAAAAAATCGAGAATAGTGCAAAACTATCGGATTACCACGGGTTTATCGTCACACACACTCACCTCACAACAAAACATGCATTTTTTATTGGGGGAAAAATCATGAAGAGTACTGTAACAACTAGTAGAAATGAAATCATTTTTAAAATCAATAATAATATCAACATAAGGGGGGGGGGGGGGGAGAGAGATGTTTGTTCAATCGACTATTCTATTAAATCATTATTAATGAAAAGAGAAAAAGGGCATTTATCGATTGATATAAAATAATTTTTTCAGTTACACAAAATAATGCTCGAAATGCTGTTGTGCCACAAAATTTGACAATTTCCGCATCGGTTCCCAACTATGGAGTTTGTCAAAAGTCGATGTCATCCAGGAACAATGATTATCATCCAGGAATGAGAGGTATGTTTCAACTTTTTTCCGGGAAATTTTCGACCAGAAAATATGGTTTTCGCCTTGAGAATTTGTTCTAAAACCCGTAAGCATACCTGGCATAAAAAGGTACCACTAATTCTCAAAAAGTGTCAAAAAATATCTGTTTCACCTCTTGTGCCAGCCAGGGTATGTCCGGAAGCAACAAAAAACGAACAATTTTTTGCAACATTTTTGTTATCTTTTTTCTCAACTGTTTGTTGTCCCTTTTTTCCCCTTCTTCGTTTTTTTTCGATGCCGCAAGAGCCTCTTGACCTTTTACTTCCCGTGCGCGAATGTGTGTGTGTGTTTTTTGTTTTCAGTAAAAACCAAACTGTTTTTTGACGTGTGTGTGTGTGTTGGTTAGAGAGAGAGAGAAAGATACTATAGTAGCAATCAGGCAGGTAGACGTAATAAAAAAATTGTGGGGGGGGGGGGGGGAAATGATAAGATAAAACACAAAAATGTTGCGATTGTCGCAACAAAAAATCCAATTATTATTATCATCATGCCTGTTTGAGGTGCACTCTTAAAGGGCGAGTTTGACGAATAATGAAGTTGTTTTAAAAATGATCAGCACCCTCAAAATAGTAAAACCCCCAAGGGAATTTTTACCGAAAAGCCTAGGAAAAATATTCCAAATTTTCTGACCACGTATAGCTAAACGTGCAAACTTGAAAATTTGGAATAATAGCACGTATTATTCCAAATTTCCAAAATTCCCTCGAGCATTATACTATATTTTAGGTAATCTTTCTTTTAAACACAACTTGCTCATTCGTGCTACCCCCCCCCCCCCTTTAAGGGGCTCCCCACGTAGACTTGGCTCTCGATGTACTCTAAATTGTCACAGCTGACTGAAAACGAGAAATATTGATAAATTCGTGTGTTGAGGTGGTTGGTAGTACCAGGACGGCTGTTTTTTTTTTCTTCGAGCTTAGAGCATGATATGAAAAAAATGAGAGAAAAAAAGAGCCGGGAGGTTATTTTCTGCAAAAATAGACCGGGGTAAAAAAAAGGCCCGGCTGGCTCCAAAACCATACATACATCAGGTGGGGGTCAGACCTCTGGGAGGAAGTCTTAACCTCTAGCAAAATAAAAGGAGAGGATTCTGCTTTCTCCATAATTTTTTCACTTTTTATTTTTTTTCTGTAAAATACAGCATTTCTCAACATATTCTACCTTTAAAAAATTGATACAGAAACTTTTTCTTTTTTCTATTTACTCTAAACGACAAGAAGAGGGAGGTCCTAACCTTACTAAACGACAAGAAGAGGGAGGTCCTAAGAGAGATTTAGGGGGCACTAACCCAGAGGGTCGTCTGGGAGTCTATCTGATGTTTTTGTCCAGAACTCTACAGATGGTACACACATGAACAATAAAAGTGCGCTTTTCTCATCATCAAAACTCATTTGAGTTTCTAAACGACAACTATATTAATAAAATGAGTAGGAAAAAAACTATTAGTGGTTTGCAAATAATTGATTTTATCTTTTTTTGTTGGATCAAAAAAATTGTGGACAACTTTGTTCTGCTGAGAAAAAGGGACCTTTACCCAGTTCATTGTACGTTTCAAAAGTCGATGATAAGAAAAGAAGAAACTCAAAAAAGACACATGTTTTTCTTACTTTTTTCTTCTTTTTTTTTCAATTTTTTGTGCACTCTGATTTCATTAATCAAACACGCCTGTTGTTTCGGATATTGGCCGCCGGATATATATATTATTAGTGGTATTAGTAGTATAAAAAAAAAACGAATTGGAGTTCAAGGGAGGTGCACATTTTCAACGAGCCAATACTTTTCTATTTGTTCACTTCACGATTTTTTGAACACGAAAAAACACTTGACAGTAGATGGTTTTGGTTGCCATCACGCAAAAAAGACTGGAATTTTTGAAGGATTATCTAATTTTTTCAAATTTTCAAGCGCCCAATGAACAAAAAATCTAGTCACGAAATGAAATGTGGCCCGAATTTCAAATTTAAAAAAATTATCATAACTGTCATTTGTTGCGAATTTGACAGGTCACGTCGGTAATTTTCTACATTTTTTGTTTCTCTCAAAAATTGTGTCGAAAATGCTTTGATTATATTGCTAGAGATTCAACAAAATATTGTCTTGTATCCACCAAACTGAATTTTCCCACAAATAACAGTTAGCATGGAAAAAGTGTTCGGTTTTCTTTTTTTTTGCACAAAAGACTTGTTTCCCACATTGTATTGTTGTTGTAAAACTAAAATATTCAAAGTTTTACATGATAATAAAACTACAGAAATTGGAAAAAGGTTTGGTGAACTTTTGATAAGTACCGTTTTCTCAAAATGTCTGTGTGTGTTAATAGTTTTACGGTAAAAAATGATCGATTGACGGACAGATTTTATCGACCTGAAAAAGACACCCGAAAACGAGTTTTTCTGTTCGCATTTGTCGCAAAAAACCCCTTTTCTCCTTTTTTTCTCGTTTTTTTTTCTGCTGTTTGTGTTAGAGAAGGGGCCGGCTTTGACTACAGTAATCCATCGGAAGGTCCAAATTGCTCTTTGTCTGAAAAATTAGACGAGAAAACGAGTTTTTTGAAGACCTTTTAATGGGCTTGTTTACGAGCGAAGTGATCTGGAAAATTGATAGTGTTTTTGAAATCGAGAAGACGAAATATTCGCAAAGAGCCAAAGGTTCAAAAAAACAACAATAACATGTTTCGCGCGCTACCGTAACCCATTTCTTCTCTCTCTCCAATAGCAAAAAAAACATTCTCTTTCCTAATTTTCAACAATTTATTCTCATCGTAATTTATGAGCTTTTACAGTAACCAGCATATGGTGACTTGAGTGACAAAAATAAAGTGAAAAGTTTGCGCGCGCAACTGAGAAAAAGTGTACTTTTATTCCACACAATAGTCATAAATTATGTAGAAACAAAATATCGCAACAAATGAAATGAGAAAACAAAACAACGGCGAAAGATGAACAAAGTTCTTATGGGAAACAAAAAAAAACAAATTTTTCAGATCTGACGTATTGGCTGAAAAAATTGCGCCTTCACAAGTATACATCGATATTCGATAAGCTGACATATTCCGAAATGATGACATTGAATTCGGAAAGTTTGGAAAAGCTCAAAGTGACAACAGGAGCTCGTCGGAAAATAATACAATCAATCGAGAAATTGAGAGATCGTCCGAGATTTTTGAAGAATTTAGAACAAGGATTGATTCAACGAGAACAATGTTTGCGATGCGCAATTTGCACAATTCGACAACTTCTTTGGTGCCCATTCATTCGATACGAACCAATCGATAATTGCTGTTCGACGAACACGATTCAAAAAAGAAAAAGTCAAATGATTGATGGATTCAATGTGCCGATTCATCTCATTGATGATCAAAATATTCCGGCTCTTCTCTATCGAATTGTCGAATTGTTGAACTCGATCATTTTTCCGATCAGCCCGAAAGTTTCCGATCTAGAGGATGAATATCTTTTGACAATGTTCCAGATTTTTGACAATATCACTAAAAATGACGTGAGTTCTTTTGAATTTGACAACTCCTCAAAAATTGAAAAAAAAATTTACATATTCTCAACAAAAAAAACTATCCAGATTTATTATAAATATTAAAAATATTTCGAGTTTCAACTTGAAAAATCATCGATATTTTTCAGCAATTCACACTAAATCAACAAAAACGTGTAGTTATGATGAAGAAAAACGCGCGAAACTATGCAAATCCGGAAGAAATGCGAAAACATCGAATGGGGATGTTGGCAAGTTCGCAATGCGAAAGATGTCATCACGAAGAAGTGTTGGAACGCGAACGAGCTATTCAGAGAAAGGAAAAAGCAGCGGCAGCAGCTGAAGTGATTGGAATTAAACAACGACAGACAACTGCACCGTTTTATGATAATAATGTTCCAATGGATACTACCACAACCATAACCACCCCAACAACAACACTAAAAGAGCCACATAGTCCTCCGACAAATCTTTTTGATTTTTCATCAATTTGGATTTCGCCCGAAAACACGCCGACCGATTCATCTTCTTCTCCGCATAATATTTGGGGACAGAAGGAGGAACCATCCACATCGGATTGTTTCAATGTTCAACATTTTCCCGAATATCGATCACCGGTTCATCAATCGCCTTCGTCTTCAACATCGGAATCATCACCTCAACCGGTTTATGAATACAAAAATGTCATGAATCAGTCCACTTTTGATTTTTTGGGAATTTTGAGAAACACCATGGTAAGCTGATTTCACAAAGTTTCACAGAGAATTTCGGAAGAAAAAGTTTCTTTTTTTCGTTTTTTTTTTCAAAGCTTCTTTGAAAAAAAACGTTTTTTTAAAAAAGGTCACGAAACACGTTCAAATTTTTTTTCTAACAATTAAAAACCCAGCCTAATTTTCGAATGTAGAACACGTTTAAGTAATCGGGCTCGAACAAAAAATCATAAGTGGTTTGCTGAAACAAACCCATATGTCGCGCCTAATTGTAAGCCAAACTTTTGCTGAAACTTTCAGTATTCAAAAAAAAGGGGCCAAGTAAAATACTTCGTACCGGCCCTATTTTTATGTTCACGTTCAACGTTCATTTTTGAAGTTTCAGCCAAAACCAACGTCAACAAATGCATTTTCGGAAGTTTCGGGACTCGTTGAATCAAAGGCCAATTCGACGGGAAGTGGCTACTTGTCATCATCGGATAGCGAATCATCTTCTCATTATATTCCACCAACTCCTCTTAATTTCGGTCCACCATCTTTCGATTCTCTGCTCAATTTTGCCACTCTCAATGGTATTCTCAACAACAACAACAATAACACCAACCACAGTAATCCTCTATTCTCCTCTTATCCACACAAATTCATGTAGTCATCTCATTGTTAGTTTCTTTTTGTCGTCATTTTTATAATTTCTCGGTGTTTTCTGTCTCTTTTTCCCAATCGTTTTTACCATTTTTTTTATACATACTTCATCGCCCATGACACACACACACAAATTGTAGAAAAATGCACAAAATATACTGTAGCTGCCTTTTTTTGTTGGAGAGCATCTTCGTTTTAGAAGATTCGGAACTAACATCAACAAACCATAGATCTTTCTTTTAAACATTTTAGGATTTTCGAATTTCTTGCCACCTTTTTTTCTTGTTTTTTTTTTGTCTCTCCCGCACATGCTTGGAATGATTTTGCTCACTTTTGATTTAAGACCCCGCCCCTTTTTCTGCGCCCCAAAAAAAATGATTTTTCACTTGTCTGTATGTTGTGTTTTCATTTTGTTTCTTTCCTTTCTTAGTTTTAGTTTTCTTTTTTGTTTGTTTTTTTTGTCCTTTTCATCATGACACGTTTTCTTGGTTTCGTTTGTGAACATTTACTGTGCCTTTTGTCTTTTTTCTCTGATTATCCATTTTTTTTCTTTCTTTGTGAATTTTGTGAAATCCGCTAATAATAAAAAGTTGGATCTGTTAACTATTTCACTACTTTTTGCGCAAGAGTTTCAGATTTTTTAGACAAATTTTGCAGACAAAAAAGCGCAAAGATTTAATTTCAAAAAAATAAATGAAACTTGAGATGTTCAGATAAAATAAACAGGTCTCACGACGAACATCCGGAATTTTTCAGATTCACAAATTGATTCTAAATATTTATTTATTTTTATTTATTTATTTTTGAATACGTGATTAAGACGTGAGTAATTGAACAATACAAAAATAAAATATAAAGTACATGAAAAAAAAATATATATAGGATCAGCGCACCAACCGCGCTCATGCTCGTTCAAATTTGAGACACGTATGCGTTGAGTGAAATGATTGTACGTGTGGCATATGCCATGCGGTATACATAGAGTTCGGAAGCCGCATTGCAATGCATTGCGTTGCGGAATGTTCATATTCAGGTCTCACAGCGTGTTCCTCCTTTGTTTTTCACAGACCGTATTTCTGAAAATTTCTGCTCTCAAAAAAATAAATATTGAATTTTTTGTGTTATTTTATCATTTTTTAACATATTTTTTTTCAACTGAATAACCCCAAGGGTGATGTCGAAAAATTACAGTACCTGGTCTATTTTTCGACATGCACAAAGCGCTCGTCAATCAAGAAAAATGTCTCATCGTGCCGAGACCCAAACAATTCAAATGAGGATGCGTCTTTCTTTCAAAAAATAGGCTGAAATAATTCAAAAACAGTAATGCGTAAGGCGCATACTTATTTAAATTGTTTGTGTCTCGGCACGATGAG
Source organism: Caenorhabditis sp. 8 KK-2011 (assembly GCA_963572245.1). Classification (NCBI taxonomy): domain Eukaryota; kingdom Metazoa; phylum Nematoda; class Chromadorea; order Rhabditida; family Rhabditidae; genus Caenorhabditis; species Caenorhabditis sp. 8 KK-2011. The sequence goes on along the minus strand of OY751550.1, from coordinate 8,104,662 downwards.
ACTTTTTTCGTGATTTACGAGCGCTGTGTGCATGTCGAAAAATAGACCAGGTACTGTAATTTTTGTCATTTTTCGACATATTTCGACATCACTTGAATAAGTTTTTGGTGTTGTTTTATGTTATTTTAACATACTTTTTTCAACTGAATAACCCTAATAGCGTATTTCGAAAATTGTTGAGTACATATTTGTGTTATAACTTTGGTTGAAAAACTAACAAATTAAAAAAAAAGAACAAAATACACTTTCAGGAATACTGTAATAAAGGTGCATACGTGTATTTTATAACGTTGGTCTCGATATGATCATAAATCTAAATACGTTTTTTTTTTCCGATCACGGTATGGCCCTTTTCATTTGCTCAATTTTGGGACTATTCAATTTTGGGACTATATTTAAATACCTGAGAAAAAAATTAACCATGCTCAGATAATCATTGTGGAGGTCGTTGACAAGGTGGTTTCGAGCTCGCAGATAAGGTCAATTTGATGTCGTTTGGACCTCGCAACGAGCTCATTTTTGAGTTTTCCACGAACTCCTAAAACTAAGTCAATTTTGAAAAAATGTCAAACCTAACTGGGAATCGAACTCGCACCTTTTGATTGAAAGACATTCACTTTACCGACTCCTCTAATCTGTTACTGAATTCATTCGTTGAAAATTTGTTTAAAAAGAAAATGACAAATCAAAAACACTGACGATCTCGTAACGAGCTCGCAACGACCTCGTTTTCAGTTCATTTGTCGAGCTCGCATCGAACTCGTAACGACCTCGTTTTTTCATTCGTTTTTTTTCGAGCTCTCAGATAACAGCTGTGGAGGTCGCGTCGAGGTGATGTCGACCTCGCAGAAAGCTCATTTTTGATATCTCTCGGACGTCGCATCGAGCTCGTTTCTGAGAAACGAGTTCGAAATGAGAAAATATCAAAACACATTTTCAATGCATTTTTTTTTCCTAATATGGCATCGGTGTTTTCTCATTAAGAGCAACGTTGAAAAAAGTTCAAAACTTTGGGGACCCTTTTTGGCACTTCAACCCGGAGCTTAGCAGCTAATTTTAGCGACATCGTCATCAGCGTCTCGAGAACTTTATGACTACATATCTCGTTTTTCAAAGTCCGTTCGTAAGCTATCATAGTTTCCTTGTCAGATATTTCCTCCACGTGGAGAAAAGCGGAGAAAACCTATCCAGAAACTGGTGGAGAAATTCAAATCTGCTCAAATTGGCAAAATTTGTTTTTTAATTTGTTGGTATATTTCAGATGTTGCTAAATATAGGTTTTGGTACAACTTTTATCGTATGGGACTATTCTATTAATTTCTCCACCTAGAATTTCTCCGCTTTTCTCCACGTGGAGAAAAGCGGTAGTTCTGGATAGCCGCATTCGAATTGTAAACAAAAAAAAAACTAATTTTAAAATCTCTGATTTCGTTCCCATGAGAGAGAGTTTAGAGAAAAAAATGAAAGCGCGGTGTTGATGAGGAGCATTGTTGTTCTTCTTTTTTTATTATTGGATTTATTTAGAGGATTTTCGCCATGTTTCTTCTATTATTAATAGTTTTATTTACCTTATCATGTTTTCATCTTTGATTGACCTCATTTCATAGTTGTATTATTTTCATTAAAATCTTTATACTTTTTCAGAAATGTGTCAAGCGGTTGAAGAAACTGTTCGAAGGTTTACAAACCGATTACGCGATGCGCAACGCCTTGGATATTGTGGAGAATTGCAAAAAAGTTTGGATTGTTTCCAAGGAATCGCTGTCGATGTTCGAAAGTTCAAAGTAACAACACCAGACGATGTAAATAGTAAAGAATATTTGTTAAAACGTATCGAAAAAGCGATTGGATCAGTTCGTCAAACAATCGAAATGGAAAATGATTATATTGACTCTCTTCGCAATAATCGAAACACAAGTCCTGAACCTCCAGCGGATCCCGATGTTTGGTCAGCACCTTCAAGTTCAAGTGGTCCGACGACGAAATTGACCAACAAAACCAAAAAACCGGCATCGAAAAAACAACAAAAAACAAATCCAACAGACTATACAGCCGCGCTACGTGCTACACCAACATCATCGATCGATAACAAACCAGCAAATCCATCACAAGATGTTTTGCCGCCAAATAAAAATGGAGAACATTTCGACGCGTCGTTGTATTCACTGGAACTTGTACAAGCAGTGGCAACAACAATGTTAGCATCATCCGATAACAATATTAAAATGGACATGGTTATCGGAATGGAAAATGTGAAACAAGTTCTGAAAGAAGCAATCATTTTGCCAGTATTGATTCCCGAATTTTTCACGGTATCTATTTTTAGAATGCTTACTCTAAATAGTCCCAAATGGTTTTGGCATTTCATTTTCTACGACTTTAATATCCTCATTAATGGGGTTATTCAGTTGAAAAAAAATATGTTTAAAAATAATAAAATAAAAATTTTTCATACCCCAAAAAAGTTTTCACTGACAATTTTGGAAGACGAATCATTTTCGTGGGGTGACTATAATTTTTTAATGTCATTTCCCTCTTACAAGGTTACAAGGTTGTTTAATTAATTTTGTCAATCCAGTCAGATCATCAACCGCAAATTCGACCTACTGTCTAAGTCTCTCATTTTGTCCTGCTCTTTTCTAGATTTTTTGTAATAGATAATTTTGACGTTGGATGATCTGGTTGGATTGACAATAGGTCACGTATGAAATTAATTCAGGATCAAAGAATGAAAAGTTTTGTGGGGAAAACGAAAGCTCTGATTCAGACTTTTATGGAAGTTATCAGTTTTTTATAAATCGATAAACAATAATATGTTCAGCAACGACCATCGGAAGTTTCGACAAAACTTGATTGTAATGTTTTTGTAGGGTCTTCGTCGTCCTTGGAAAGCGATGTGTCTTGCGGGACCTCCAGGAACCGGCAAAACAATGATTGCGCGCGCACTTGCCGCCGAAGCGCATTCCACTGTTTTCATCATCACATCAGCCGATTTAACAAGTAAATGGAGAGGAGATTCCGAGAAAATATTGCGTCTAGTCTTCGAATTAGCCCGATTCTACGCTCCTTCCATTATTTTCATCGACGAAATCGATACAATTGCAACACAACGTGGATCGAGTGGAGAACACGAAGCGAGTCGACGATTGAAATCAGAATTGCTTATTCAAATGGATGGTATACGAAATAAAGAAGAAGAGAGAAGAGTTTTCGTTTTGGGTGCCACAAATATTCCATGGCAAATCGATGGAGCACTTATCAGACGACTCGAAAAACGATTGTTCGTTCCTTTGCCGAATGAAGAAGCAAGAAAGCAATTGATAGAGAATTCAATCAAAGGGGTTCGTTTTTTAATTGAAAGAAACATACTTCGACATACACCATACTGATCTTGCCATTCATTTTCAACAAAAGTATTGAAAATAATTTTTTATGTCCTGAAGGGACTTGGCATGTTTTTCAAAAGAGAACACTTCAAACATAGTATAATACGACGCTCAAAAAGTTTTCTTTGTTTACGAGGGCTATTTTTATGTCGAAAAATACGTCAGGTACTGTAATTTTCAGACATGATCTGAATAGGTTTTTGTGTTTTATCATATTTTTTTGAAATGTAAATGCAAAAAAAATATAAATAACATTTGCAGGTCAACGTCGATCATTCCGAATTCGACGCAAATGAATACGCGAAACGAACAGAAGGATACTCTGGTGCCGACATAACTTCATTCTGTCGCGCTGCTGCTTACAATGTCCTTCGACGTCTTGACACTTCCTCATTCCGATCGAGTATCGGTGGTTTATCATTGGAAGTTCTTCGATCGGAACCTGTTCGAAAAGTCGATTTCGAAGCAGCGTTAAAACAAATCTCATCAACTGTAGATATGGAATCAATGAAAAAATGCGAAGAATGGTGTAACACATTCGGATCCACCTAATTTTTGAAAGTTCATCTTTTTGATCTTGTAAATAGTTCTGTTAAATATTATTCTCACATTTTCAAATGTTCATATTTTATGAACCTATTCGTGACAATAAAACAAGAAAAAATTGCGAACGGGCGCCATTTAATAAAATTTTTTTTTTTTTTTTCTCAAAAAAAGTTGAGAAAAATGATGATTTGTTCGAGATGTGGCGAGACCACTCCGGGAAAATCTATGCGCCTTTGAAATTTGCGTTGGAGTTTTCTAGAAAAGATAAATTTTTATTAAATGTGGCGCATTGAGAATTTTAATTCAATTTTTGTCTTTTTTTATGGTCACGAATAGATTCACTAGCTCCCACTAACATTAAATAAATTTTATCGACCTATGAAAACAAAAATATACACGTAATTAATTTAAATTATTGTCTGTAACTAGTTTACGATGACTTGGACACGTCATCGGATTTTGGTCGATCTCCTCCCAAAACCTAAATGAAGTAAATAATGTAAAAATTGGAACTCGAAATTCAAACCTGTGCGCGATCCGGAATATAATGTTTGAAATTGGCACCGACATATAATGGATAGGCCAAACCACAAACGGTGTAGTATGCTCTGAAAAAAAATCGATTTTGCGCTCTTTTGATGATGTTAATTTTACTCGGTTCAAAAGAGACTTTCAGAAATTTTTGATACCAGAATCTGATTCTGAGTGTCTGAAAAGTCTAGAAATGTATCAAAGTGAAAATAAATGGCAAAATTTAAATCGAAAAAGAAGAGACGGCAACAATTTTCGCTGATAAAATTATGTTTTTAGATGCGCCGCGCCGCGCTGCATGCGGTTTATTAGAGACGGCAGAGAAAACGCGACGCGTCTGAAAACATAATTGATCAGAAACTTTTCTCTGAGTTTCTCGTTTCTTAATTATGTTTTTTCCGGTTTAGGTTACATCGACAAAACTGTGTCTGATCTATAAATTTGAGCAAAAACATTGAAATTTAAAAATACACACTTTGAGCCCTGATTCCAACAAAATAAACGATTCATCAAATCGTGTTTCAGAAATGAAAAATCTTCAGTTGAAAATAAATTCGAAACTTTGATCTACAGTACTCACCTCAACAGAACCATTCTTGTTGGTTGTTCCAAATAGTACCATGGTAAACTCATCTGAAAAACCAAGTATATAGATTTTCAGCATTTCCCATGAGAAATAGATTGTTTGATGGATCAAAACCGAGTTTTTGGAATATTTCGGAAAATTTTTAAAACAACAATTTATTCATTTATTTTAAAAGTTCCAGAACACAAAAATGGGAATAACAGTAAAAATCAACAAAAACAAAAAGAAACAAGCACGAAATTAAACTTTGGCCTTTTTGGCTGGGATGTCAGATTTGACAGCAACCGAAACACTGGCTCGTTTTGCTGCTCGTTTAGCACGATTCTCTCCAATCTTTTTCTGAAAATTGAACATTTACACTAATTTCTTTCAAAAGAATTTGAATACCTTTATATTCTTCACTCGTTTTCTGTTGTTTCTCTTCTTCAAAACTTTCTTTGGATCAAGTGTCGGCTTCAAACTGTCACGATCCGACCATTCGTCATTGACTGAAAAATGAAACAACGAAATTATATAAGAGTTGGGGTATTCTTACTTGTTGGGAACAACACAGCTTCATTTGTGGACTCTTTGATAACTCGAATTCTTCCATTCTTTCTGATAGCAATTTTCAATCCATCTGGCAATGTGGTGCATTCATCCACTGTTTCTTCCACCGACTTTTTGTCTTTAGCAGACGACATTGCAAGTTTGACATCAGTTGCAGATCCTGGAATATAATTATGACAATTAGAGATGTGAAACTGTTAAATACCATTGTCCGCATAAATTGGAAGCGATGGTTTGGTGCTGCTTGGTTGAATATAGATATTGCGAACATTTTGGAATCCTCCTGGACATTTCGAAGCAATCTGGTCGATTGTTGTATTGATGTTATCGATAAGATCAGAAGATGGTTGACCAAGATGACCAAAACCGACCGAACTGAAAAATGAAATATTTATAGACACCCTATCACTCAGAAATAGTTTTTTTCAAGTTTATAAAAATCTCAATATTGAAAACTTCAAATTTCGACGTTTGTGGTTCAAAAAACCAAGAATGTTTGAAAGAAAAAACAAAAAAAGTTTTTGCCTTGGGTTACTGTACCCGCACACACACACAAGCGGTGTTTGCGGCCGCCAATATTCCTGAGAACGAATTCAAAACCAGTTTTTTTCTTTTTTTTTTCGACCTCACAAAGTACTTTTTTCAATTTTTGAATTTCATACATCGAAAGTTGAAGTCTTCAATATTGAAATTTTGATGAACACGAGAAATTAATTTCTGAGTGACCAGTAGTCTTTAAGAATGAAAATCGGAAACAAAAAGTATTTCATGAAGGGTCATATCTCGCAAGAGGGAAACGAAAAAACTCCAAAATTTTGGAAAATGCATACCTGATCGAAGTGGAGAAAAAGTACTGCGACTGTTTTCGTCGAAAGTTCACAGTGAAATTGTAAAAAAAATTAATGGGTTCGTCACGAGAACTCAAAAACTATGACTACTTCCACTTCTTTTGTTTCCCAAATGTTCTTCGAAACATACCTGGCGTAAAATTGAACTTTGTACCGTGACAAAAAATTCAGAAGTTTTTTCACAGTGAAATTTTTGTAAAGTTAAAAAAATAAGACATTTTTATCATAAATATCGTATTTTCAGAGGAAAAATTGATATTTTTCGTTTTTTCACAGACTGTGTGAATCACAGTGACAAAAATTTTCAAAAAACTTTGTCACACTCTTACGTCAGGTATGTTTCGAAATGACAAAATGAATTGATAAATTTTCATGCTCTGGTCAGCTTTGAATTGATTCCATTCGGATATAACTTACGCTCTAGTCAAATATCTCGATAATGGATAAACAGCGGTGGTCAAAGCATTCGAAATCGATTTTGACAATGGTTCGTTATATCGGAAGACGAGTGGAGTTCTGTGATAAATATATTTCATCTCAATTTCGTCAAAAAATGTGAATAAAACTCACTTGTTGACACGACCAAATTCTTTTCCAGTGAAAGCTTTGACCGACTTGAACACTCTCGAATCGACCATGAACAAATCATACGATGATGCGAGACTTCTTTGTTCTTTAAAAGTGTGCGCAACTCGTTCAACTTCACGCTTTGTCAAAATCTTTGCATAGTGATCACTTGTAATTCCGTGATCCACTTCCAACTTGTCAGCCCATTCGCGAGATTGTTTTTCGACATCGAACTCAACTCGAGCTTTGTCCGATTGGTCCAAATCGGGAAGAATGAGGCAAATCGAAGTGTTGTTGATAGTTTTCGACGAGTGTGGAAGTTTACTGAAACCATACTTTTTTGGAAAAAAAATCCCGAAGAGATATTTCCGACCAATTCTGGTCCAGGTTGCACAAAATTTTCAAGTTGTTTTTGTGAAAATTCAAATTAAAATGTTCCACAGTTTTTGGCTAGACATAGTCACATCAAAACTTACATGCTCAATTTTCCTTGGTCTGTGACAACTGCTGGTTTTTTGTATGAAACGACGAGATTCAAAGCATAGTCAATGTCCGGGAAAAGCGATTTTTCGTTTTTCTCAGAGAAATATTTTTTGAGAGCCGAAAGAGCAACCGGTGCCTGATCTTTAGCGTCTAATAGTCTTTGTTCGGTATCGAAGTTTGACGTAGCATTCTTTTTCGACGCACTTCCTGCTGAAGAGACATTTTTAACATCTTCCTATAAAAATTAGCATTGAGTAATTATACTTTTTGAAAAAACAACAACAATAAATGTACCTCTTCTTTGACTTCTTCTTTCTTGGCAATTGGTGCTGTCTTTCCAATAGTCTTGGTTACAGTAATTTCTTCATCCTCCGAAACGGGATCCTCGACTACCGTCACTTTTTTCGCCTTAAAATTCTGTAAAATAGTTTAAACATAAACGGATTTCTATATACCTGTTTTGGAGTCTTTGCTGGAGTTTTTGGTACAACTTGTTTGACTTCGACTGGTTTCTTTGGAGTCTTAGCTGGGGTTACAGGAATGACAACATTGATTGGCACTTCTCTTGCTGCTGCTGCTTTTTTTGGTGTTTTTGCTGGTGTCTTTGCAACAACAACCTGAATTTTATTTATTTCTTATCGAAGAAATATTTCGAAAGTATCCTACCTCAACTGGCTCGTCTGGAATCACTTTCACAATTTTCTTGGCCGGTGTTTTCGCCCCCTGGAATGAAATCGATATTTTTTCACATCTGACACGAGAGTTACAAAGTCTTTAAAAGTTTTGTCAACACGGGAATTATTTTCGCTGCTATGAGTGTGAAGATAAAAGGAACAACGTAGCCTACGTTGTACGTTACGTAGGGTTTTGTGACGTAACCTCATTTATTAAAAAATGTCACGGTACCTTATATACGTTTTGTGTCAGGCATGCGGTTGTGTAAACGAGAATTTTTTTTTCGAAACTTACAGTTTTTGGTGTTGCAGGTTGTCTTGCTGGTGAAGCTGCAGCCTTTTCCGATCTTGTCTTTGGTGACCTTGAAGGTGTTTTTTGTGCTGGAGTCTGAAATCAAATTAATTATTCAAACTCAATTGATTGGTAACTCACATTTGCTGAAACGCTCTTTCTGCCCATCTGCAAAATAAATTGTAAATGAAATGAAGCATACTAGTTTGAATAAAAATATGAGAGATGGTTACAAACCAATCTTCAACAAGGTAAATATAAAAAATATATAAGAGTAAAAATTATTTACCAAAACAAAAATTAATCTACATTTTAAAATGTCCTCGTCGTTCTATAAAACTTTATTTCAAGGCGGCTTGGAGTCCAAAACCAGGTGGCGGTGGTGGTTCTGTGAGAGATGTCAATTCACCGAATGGTTCAGCCGCCAAACGACCAGATCGTGGACCAGCTTCTGGCTTCTTTCCTGCTTTTAAGTCATCAATAATTTCAACAACATCCTGAAAAAAAGAATGTTTTTTGTTATTTTTATGATACTTACTTTCGGTGTCAGATCTTCGAAATAATCATCGTTGATTTGAATCATTGGAGCGTTTACACATGCTCCCAAACATTCGACTTCTGCCAAAGTGAACAATCCATCTTTAGTTGTCTCACCGGCATGAATACCCAATTTCTTCTCAATAGTTTCAGTGATAGTCTCGGCACCTCTCAACATACATGGAGTTGTTGCGCATACTTGCAAGAAGTACTTTCCCATTGGTTGTCGATTGAACATTGTGTAAAATGTGGCAACTTCATAAGCTCTCATTCGTGGAACTTCCAAAATTCTCGCCACTTCGTGCATCGCAGAAATTGGCAGCCATCCGTGTTGTCTTTGAGCCAAATCGAGCAATGGAAGAAGAGCGCCAGCTTTATGTCCTTCTGGATAGATTGCCATGATTGATTCTAACCGTTTCTCATTTTCAGGTGTGAATTTGAACTTGATGCTATTCAAATTGTTCTCTTTCGTGTCTCGATGAACCATGAGACCAGTGGCACCGCCACGTTTCATTACCATTCCCGACACACGAGAAGCTTGAAGCATGATATTTGATGTCAACGACATCGTCGGTGAAAAATACCTGAAATGCGACAATGATTAGAACAATTCGATTATAAATTGTGAGATAAAACTGAAATTTATTGGATGATTTCAGGAAGAGTGGAATGTGTTTAATTGCGAGATTATTCAGAATTATTGGAATTGAAAACCATCAAAATTTTTTGGTGATATATTTACCAGCAGAGAGAGTAGAGAAAACAGCCTTTATCGATCGATATTTTCAAAATAGAATAAAGGCTGACTTGATAATTTTTCACAACAACTACAAGCAACAATAAATTCTTATTTTCATTTTGATCGTTTTAAAATGAATAAACTTTCAAAACAGTTAGTAAAACACGTGAAAAACGTGAAAAATAGGCTACAAAAATGGGCGGATGAGACTGCAGAATTTATCAATACGTTTCAGCTCACGGCAACATGTTCGCTCTAGCGAACAGCGCGTGGGAATTTAAATTTATTTATTTGTTTGTTTGTGTCCAAAGTTGTTTTTTTTTCGTCCAAACTCTTGTTTCTAATGATGTTCGTCGATGTTTGGGATGAAAAGAAATCTTACAAGTGAGAATAGAGTACAGTACGATTTTGAGCCTATACACGACGATAGAATATGGTTCCAGCTGCATTTTTTTCGAAATAATGTGGAAATTTTTGTGATATTATGAGGTGATAACACTTTTGATCAGCGTGTTGATACGTAATGATTGTGTGATACGTGATTTGATTGTGGACAAGAGAAATCTAGATCGTGATCTTTTATGTTAACGACTTCGTATGAGAAGTTTGACAAGCGAAAGGCTTCGTGAACAAGGAAGTTGAACAATGAATTCAGTGAAGTCTGGTCTGTCAGGAAGAAAACTCCAGAGGTGTTTAAGAGGCTTTCGAAATAAAACTTTTACAGCAACAGACTTTCTGTGAACATTTGTAATGAAAAATCCCTATGGCGAGTCTGAAAAAAGAGGTTGTTCTCCGTTCGCTTTTAGTTTGAGGATCTTGGATAACAAGCCTGAAGACACAGACAATTTGAGATGGATCCATAAAGTACAAAAGTGAAAAATGGATTCGTAATGAATCCGAAAAGTATCGTTTTCTATGATTTTTGAGGATATGGATCCGTTAGTTGTTCTTTTTTGGGTCCACTTTTGAGTGTTGTACTTTATGGATCCATTCCAAATTGTCTGTGTCGAATCAAGATAAATTTTTTCCGAAAATGTTTCGGAAAATCGGAAAAAACGCATCTATGATGTTTATTTTTATTATTTTTATTTATTGAATACGTTGGAATACAACGTGAAAAAGAATACAAAGAACACAATACAACAAAAGAACAAAAAAACAAGTATAATCAGAAAAATACAAAAAATACAGAGCTTAATAAGTTAACCCGAGATATGTTAGCGCGAGTGTATGAGATAACAGATGTATTAATTTCATTAATCATAGTGAACAGGCTCTGTGTACGAAAAAATTTCTTCTAATGTTAGACTTAGGAAGTGGGTAGCGATAAATAAATTTACTTCTCGTGACAGAATTGGTAACTAGTTCAAACAGGTCATCTGTGCACAAATCGATTTTATTGTGATTAACTTTACTTAGAAACTTTTTATCCAAGATTTTTCTTCTTAACTGCAAACTATTCAACCCGTATTCAGCATTTCTCACATCAGCGAACTTATAATCTTTGTGGTTAGATAACATGAATTCACCTTTCACCATGTTCACTTTATTGTTTCGTTTTCAACAAGAGTTCCTAGAAAAATATAATTTTAAATCTTCTCTAACTGAATACCAAAAAAGTGAACAAATATTTCCTATTCTGACAAAATCTTCCTATTTTTCATGATTCTGGATGTGAGTCTGAAAAGTTCCGAAATTTCCGGTTTTTCCGAAAAATGATGTCGGAAAAAAGTCGGAACCATTTTTTTCCGAATGTCAAATTCGGGGTTTAGGCAGAAATTTTTCAAAGCACCAACTGAATCTAAAAAAAGACGGATTATTTATTTTCTAACAGTGTGATGTTAACACGGATGAAGCTTCATTGTTGTATTTAGAAGTTTAGAAATCATGTGTGCCGTTTGGGTCGTTTGAGGGGCCCGGGCCAGCCCGCATGTTTTGAAACTGAGATTTGAGTGAGATTTTGGACCTGGTCATTCGATTTATTCATCATGATTTACTTTTTTCATACTTTCCACATCGATCGGTTGTCGAGTGAAATGGGAGGCCTGATTTTCCAAATTCAAATTTCCATTTTTCCGAAATTCCGAATTTCCGGTTTTTTTCCGGCCGATTTTTTCGGAAAAAAACTATTGTCAATCCGAGAAAAGTTGACCATTGGAAGAGTGAATTTGTGGTCACTGAAAAATAGGATGATAGATCAAAAAAATTTTTTTGAGTCTGGGAGTGGGGGGGGGGGGGGGGGGTGGGGCTCAACCCGCCCGGCCCCAAACGAAAGCCCTGCTGAATTTCAAAGTCAGTCTTGGGCGGAGCCGAGACAGGAAGTTTCCGGAATTCTAAAACTTTCGTTTTTCGGAAATTTTTTTAAAAACCATTTTCGGAACTTTTTTCCTACGGATTTTATGAAAAAAATTTAGTGAAACTTCTTTCTGGCGAATTTGTTTTCTGAAAAATTTGTTGTGAATTTTTTCCGAATCGGTAAATCAGAAAAAAACGCAATCATGATTTTCATTTTACTTTTTCATTTCCAGCAGAAACACGACCCTTTTTATTGCAAGTCGAGCCAGACGCCGGGAAGAAAAGATAAAAGGCTAGAGAACGAGAGGTCGCGGCGAGATATTTTGATAAACGCTGTGGCGCCAAATTTTATAAAGATTCTATCGCGACGAACACTCGTACTCTGCCTTCATAAAATTTGGCGCCACAGCGTTTATCAAAATATCTCGCCACGACCTCTCGTTCTCTAGCTTTTTATCTTTTCTTCCCCTCGTCTGGCGCGACTTGCAATTTTCTGTTGTTCTAAAGGGTCGTGGAAAATTCAAAAAAAAAAATGCATTTCACAGCTTCTAAAACTGAATACCAAAAACAGAAAAGTGTTGCGATATTCTAACTTTTCACGATTTTGGACGTTTACATGAAAAGTTCTGAGGTTTCCGAAAAATATGTCGGCAAAAATGTCGAGACCATTTTTTTTTCAATCTAACTTTTCCGGGAAAAAATTCGGTTCCGACGGTTCGGTTCCGCCCTAGCTTGTTCATAGTGCAACATCGCAAAACACTGGAGCTGGTCTCTTTTTATTGTTAGTAGCATCTTTATTCGGAATTCGAAAGATGGAATAAGATTTCATTTTTCCGGGAGTCGGAAACCCGCACGACTATGGTTTCCGGCGAAATTCTTGGAAAACCCTGATTCCTGAAAGTTCTTCTGTGATATTTCCCACAAAAAAGTCCAGAGAATCTCCGAAAAATGTTGAAAAAACCGGAAAGTGGGAAGTTCCGACCAAGCCTGGTTGTATTTTCGAATTCATACATGGTCTGAGAGCCATAAAAGTATTTAAAAAGCCAGGAAACCACGAAGTCTTATAGGACTAACAAAAGAAGAACCTCCTCTTCTCACAATCTTCACACAGTCACTCTCGATTCAGACTCGCCATAGGGATTTTTCATTACAAATGTTCACAGAAAGTCTGTTGCTGTAAAAGTTCTATTTCGAAACCCTCTTAAACACCTCTGGAGTTTTCTTCCTGACAGACCAGACTTCACTGAATTCATTGTTCAACTTCCTTGTCCACGAAGCCTTTCGCTTGTCAAACTTCTCATACGAAGTCGTTAACATAAAAGATCACGATCTGGATTTCTCTTGTCCACAATCAAATCACGTATCACACAATCATTACGTATCAACACGCTGATCAAAAGTGTTATCACCTCATAATATCACAAAAATTTCCACATTATTTCGAAAAAAATGCAGCTGGAACCATATTCTATCGTCGTGTATAGGCTCAAAATCGTACTGTACTCTATTCTCACTTGTAAGATTTCTTTTCATCCCAAACATCGACGAACATCATTAGAAACAAGAGTTTGGACGAAAAAAAAACAACTTTGGACACAAACAAACAAATAAATAAATTTAAATTCCCACGCGCTGTTCGCTAGAGCGAACATGTTGCCGTGAGCTGAAACGTATTGATAAATTCTGCAGTCTGGGCGGATGCCCTCCGAGGACTAATTCACTTGTCGGTTCCTCGGCCCCCGCATTTGTCGATTTACGATAAAGTGAAGACAAGCGGAATATTGTTGTTTTGTTTCGTAACTTTGAAAGCGTCCTTTCGTTGATGACATCGCCTGCACCAGCTAGTGCTAACTATGGCAAAGCAATGTACGTTGTTGGACGTGGAAAAAACAAAGTTTTGACATATGTTAGCAAAAAAAACAAAACATTGGTTTACGAGTTTATGATCTCTGCTAAATTCAAAGTAAGTCATTTGAGAAAAACGTATTTTTAGCGGCTCTACGACAGGTCGCCACCCGACATTTAGCAACCCCGACATTTCGCCACTTTTTCAAATTTCGCCACTCCCACATTTCGGAACACGACATTCCGACACCCAGACAATTCGACACAAGGCATTTCGACACTTCATTTCGCAACCCCGACATTTCGCCACTTTTCATTTCGCAACCCCGACATTTCGCCACTTGTTGTGTTTCTTCGGGTGAAAAAGTGGCGAAATGTCGGGATGTCGAAATGAAAAGTGGCGAAATGTCGGGGTGTCGAAATGAAAAGTGGCGAATTGTCGGGGTGTCGAAATGAAAAGTGGCGAATTGTCGGGGTAGCGAAATGTCGGGGTGGCTGAATGTCGGGTGGTGAAGTGTCGGGTGTTGATATGTCGGGGTTTCGAAATGTCGGATGGCGAAATTTGAAAAAGTGGCGAAATGTCGGGGTTGCGAAATGTCGGGTGGCGACCTGTCGTAGAGCCTTTTTAGCGTACATACTCGGTTTTCAGACTCCTGGATTAGTCTCATGGAAGTGTGTATCTTGTGCAAAAATCAAGAACGACTATCGAGCTTGGAATGAGAAACTAAACAAGAAAATCCCGTTAATTTTAGTGGACAACGATATTATAAAAGAGGATCCAGAAAGACCATTAAACGCGGAGCATTTTTGTAGCGGTAAAGACATAATTGAAAGTGTTGTCAACAGAGCAAAACTCGAATTCCTAGCAAGAGAAGATAAACTAGAAGGAGTTACTTTGCATCAAGAAGTATTGCAATTCTCAAAAACTCTTGGAACACAAGAATCAATGCCATTGAATACAAAAGAGAAAAAAATGGTTCAAAAATTCATAGTCGGAAATGTTCCAACTATTTATGAAGGTGTACAAAAAAGACGAAACTTAAAACGAGGAACAAAAAGTGATACAACCACTATTTTTCCAAAAAGACAAAATGTTCATGGAACTTTAGTATTTCCCGTTTCAAGAGCTCAAGAATCGGCTTCACAGTTTAATAGTTATGAAAAGGAAGAATTACAACGACCCGGACCAAGTTACCGCCCGTATTGTGAGTTTTCAAATCAGGTTATTCAGTCGTAATATGTAAGGAAAAAAAACTTCACAATTACTCTTCTCATCTTAATCGATTGATTTTTTGATTTCAAAGTGTTTCTATTTCAGATTCGGGACCTTCAACATCTGAAGAAACCGTTGAAATTCACGAAGAAGTGGAATATGAAGAAATAATACTTGAAGAAGAAGTGGAAGTACAAATATCAGACGGAAAAGAATGTACACCTCCACCGCAACTCTCACCACAACAAAATGTTCACGGAGATATGGTTTTTGGAAATATGCAACATGTTGCATACGACATTGAACTTGGCTAATAATAATTTGAATTTATTTTCACCAATAAAAGTATATTGTGATTTGAAAAAATTACAATCTTTCCTTTTTTCTGTTTCTGGTTTTCAACCATTTCAAATATCTGAATTTCTTTTTTTTTCTTTTTTATTTATTTTATTTTAGGGTTACAATGAATAATTTTGAATCGATGTTCACCGAACAGCAAAATAACACAAATGGTTAGTTTATTTCTTCTATGAGGATAGTTGATTTAGGAACATTTTCAGATTCCGAAGTCGATTTCGGTATGGAAGCTGATGATGAAGCCAGTGTGGTTACTATGGATGATTTGGTCACAGATTGTGAGTCTTTATGATGTAAAAAAGCGTAGTTCACGTTTTTATTTATTCATCGAGTTCAGTTTTTTTTTGACTCGTTTCGAAATTTTCGTTGGCCGGCCCGGTGTCTGGGTTTTCCAACTTGTAAATTTCATTTCACTCGTTTTCTTCCAACATTCGAGCAATTATGTTTTATGTTTACCTATTTACAGCACAAATTCACGATATTTCTTACATCGAAGTAATGGATCAACTAGATTTGTCAAATCTGTCAATCAATGATTATGAAGAAATAAATTTGGGCAACATGTCAGATTCTGATATCGAGTAAGAAAACTAAAATTTTCTCAAGAAATAAAAAAAACAATATTTTCAGGCGAAGATCTGCTTCTGTATCCACGCAAAGTTCGAATGTTCCATTTCCAGACAGACATTTTTATTGGATGAACGATGAAAAAACAATCAAATTCATCAAAGGTACGAGTTTTTGAAAACCTCAAAATTCATAATTTTCGAATTTCAGAAAACTTCGAGCCTTCAGCCTTTTATATAATGCACAATGGAAAAATTGTGGAAAACTTTGATGAATTTATTGAAACATATAAAGGTCAACATTTGGTCAGATTCACATTCCATTTTCGATTGAGAGGTGGAAAAGGAGGATTTGGCTCACTTTTGCGCTCATTTCGTGTGAATAAAAGTACAAACAAACTAATGATGAGAGATTTAAATGGTAGACGATTGGCATCTGTTGACGAAGAAGGAAGATTGAAACGATATTTGGAGAGACAAGCGAGAAAAGAAGAAGAATTGAGACAAAAAAGAAAAGCAAAGTTGGAAAAGTTGACAGCAGGACCACCTAAACACAAATTCCAAGATCAGGAATATTTGGCGAGAAGAGAGGAAATCATTGAAAATACCGAAGACGCATGCGAAGCTGGATTCGCGTATTTGAAAGAACTTCGACAAAAACAAAATAAACAAACAAAAATTGAAGACGAAGAGAACAAAGGTAACAACTACACACGTGATCTGTTCATAAATCGACAAAACTCTGAAAAATAAAAACGTGAACTCATTTTATCGGTCAAAAAGAAGATTTTTGATGAAAAAGTTCGGCAAACGGTTTTTTGAAATACTTTTTGCTTTTGTAAAATTAATAATTTTCAAATTATTTTGATAGTTTAACGTAACTTTGACAATTCCGATTCAGAAGTAGATAGGCCTCACACGGTTTCTGGAATTTGTGGGTTTCAGAATCGAGTTTTTCGGTGCGTGCAAAAATGTGAAACATAGCATGTTTGTTATGTCACAAATGTCTCATTTTCTTTGAAATCCCGTCCTTTCCCGGAAATGTCACTGTGAAAAAAGTTTTTTTTTTTTTTTAATCAAGGTACGAAATTCTCTCTTACCAGTTATGATGTGAATATAAAATTGGAAATCTCGAAAAAAAGTCAAAACCTTTTTTCTTTGTAAATGTGTCACTTAATTTCATATTTTCAGACAAAAGCGATTCTGACGAAGAAGTTCTTGACGTCGACGATCTTTTCAATGAAAGAGGTGGTAGAAAACGAAAAATCGAAGGACCAAAAATGGAAGAAGACAAAAAAAGTATGAAGAAAATGAAAAAATACGAGGAGAATTCGAGTGACAGTGAAGATGATTCAGAAAATGAACCAGATGCTGAAGAACTTCAGGTAATATATTTTATTATGTTTAATTTCTTCATTCTCAAGAAATACAAATTGTTCAGTTCTCATTAGTTTCAGAAAACAACAAAATACGAAATTGAGTAATTTATGGAATTATTTTTCTAAATCATAAAATGTTCGTAGCCGCCATATTCTAGTCTACTTTCACAGTTTTGATCCACACACTCGTTTCCCAATTCACAATCTTCATGTGCTAAACTTTCTTCTTCGGCCATAATATGAGCAAAAATATTAACGAGAATGAAAGAAATTAGTGCTTTCCACATTTATGCTGTTGACAAGTTTCTCTCAACTTTTGAAGTCGTCACTATTCCCATACATAACATTTATTTGTCTGAAAACATTTGTATTACGGCAAATGCAAGTGCTTTATTTATTGTTTCTAATTTCAGGCTCTTCGCGAATATTTTCAAATTGAAGATAATAAAAATCAACAAATTGAAGAAGGTCAAGGAAGTTCAAAAGATTCTGATGAAAAACAAATCGAAGTTGAACAACAAGTGAACGAAGTTGTCGGAAAGCAAGATGTAATTGTAGATGATAAGAGTAGTACTCTGAATCAATATCGACTTTTTTCAGGAACCGGTTCCGAAGAATGTAGATGACATTCCGAAAATTGACGATAAAATACCTTGCACATACGAGCCTGTTAAATTGGACGAATTTGTCAGTGCACAAGATTTGGAACTTCTCGGATTGGAACATTTGAAAAGCGCACTCAACGGTGAGTCGAACTCACAATTTTCGCAAAAATCCATTATATCAATTCAGATCGAGGATTAAAAGGTGGAGGAACTCTTGAAGAACGCGCACAGAGATTATGGTCGGTTAAAGGATTAGAGCAATCGTCGTATCCTAAGCACATTCTAACACCTGAAATGAAAAAGAAGCTCGCTGAAGAGGAGCTGAAAAACAAGAAGAAACAAAAGAAATCGAAAAAAATGAATTCATCATCATCATAAAACAGACCGGATAAATATTTCAAATAAATAATTTTTTCGATTGGGGTCAATTTTTGTTTTTTACAAATACAATTCTTCGGGGGCTCCTTCTTTTTTGCGATACAAAACGTTTTCCTTGGACTTTGTGAAGTCATCCATAGTTACTCGCATACGACGTTCACGCAATGCCAATAAACCAGCTTCGGTGCACATAGCCTGAGAAATTCATTTTGAAGAATCTGATAATGTTATTTGTGAGTTCATACCTTGATATCAGCTCCACTCAATTCATCTTTGGCTGTGATGAATTCTTCCAAGTTAACTTCTTCTCCGAGAGTCATACGAGATGTGTGAATCTGTAAAAAAATATATTTTCAGAAATTTATTTTCGTTTGTCGTTCAGAGCAGGCTTGGTCGGAAATTTTTCGAATTTTAAACTCGGAAAAAAAACTGGAAAAATGAAAATTTGAACGTCGAAAATCAGACGTCACATTTCTCTCGTCAGAAGAGGCTAGAAAAATTTTACAATTAGTGACTTCAGTGTCTTTTGAAAAAAAAGGAGTAACGGCTTAAAGTCAAAAATATTCGTGGCGCTTCAAATTGTTTGTCAGAAATAACGTTTTTCAAAAAACAAACCTGGAAAATTCTTCTCTTTGTTTTCTCGTCTGGCAATGGGAATTCGATTTTTCGATCAATACGACCAGGACGAATCAAAGCGGGATCAAGAGATTCAATACGGTTGGTTGCCATGAGCACTTTGACATCTCCACGTGAATCGAAACCATCTAATTGATTTAACAATTCGAGCATTGTACGTTGAATTTCGCGTTCACCACCAGAATTCGAATCGTAACGTTTGGTTCCGACAGCGTCGATTTCGTCGATGAAAACAATTGACTGAAAATCGATTTTCATTGAGTAACTTTTTTCTCAAATCTTACCGGCGCATTTTCTTCAGCAACTCTGAACAATTCTCTAACCATCTTTGGACCATCTCCCAAATATTTCTGGATCAATTCAGATCCCACAATTCTAAGAAAAGTGGCAGATGTCTGATTGGCGACGGCTTTAGCCAAAAGAGTTTTTCCGGTTCCGGGACAACCGTATAAAATAACTCCTTTTGGTGGACGAATTCCCATTTCTTCATAGTATTCGGGATGTGTCAATGGAAGTTCAACAGCTTCTTTGATTTCTTGAATTTGTTGATCAAGTCCTCCAACATCGGCATATGTTTCTTGTGGAGCTTTTTCGAGTTTCATCACAGATACCATTGGATCAGTGTCGTCAGAAAGAACACCGATAACAGCATGATTTTTGTGATTGAGAAGAACAGAACATCCTGGTTCGAGTTGTTCTTTGTCGACAAACGACATAATATTGACGTAGTGCTCACTTCCAACGTTCTGAAAATAAGAATTTCGAATATGTTATTAATGATCATAAAATAAAAACTCACAGTTGAAACAATAGCATGTTGATCATCAATGATTTCTTCTAATGAACCGACCGCCATTGGTGTTCCACGCAATTCGTCTACTTTGGTTCTTTCTTCTTCTTGTCTCTCCTCTTGTGGCTTCAAACGTTCTTGATTTTGAATGAACTCTTGTTCCATCAATAGATAATCCTTGATTCTTTCGCTTTTCAACAACTTCAGGCGACATCTAGCATGAGGTGTGACGGCCGGAAGTTTACTGGCCGCATCTGGTCCCTTCGACCCCTTCTTCTTTTTTCCGATTCTAGATGGGATTGGCGCCTCGTACTTCTTCTTTTTCTCTTTCTTATCACCATCTCCAGCACCACGATCATTTCTGTTTCCTCCGAAACCTGACTGTTGTTGCCCCATTGACTGAAATTAAGTAAATTAGAATTTGGAACTACGGATTCACAAACAGAAAGGTCTAATTACTAATAGAGACCACGGTGTTTTAGTCCCCTTATAGGAGGAACAAATGAGAGAGGTAGACGCAGAAATGAAAGAAAAAATAAATAATGTAACGTGAGAGTTGCAGAAAAATAAACAGGTCTCACGGCGAATACTTTTTATTTCCGGGAATTTTTAATGGTGCAACAGAGCGAACATAACTCTTTTGTCAGCGTCAACTCTCTCGTTTGTCCTCCCTAAAACAAGGTGGACGAGGATAAGCTCAAAAACAGTCGTTTCGTTCCTTTTTTCGAACACGAAATAAAAAATGGAAATGGTGACATTGCAAGCTCGCTCTATCGGACACGTTTGACAGAGCGCGATTGCTCACTTGGAACAATGCCAACACAATCATTGATTTTTCTTTCTTCCAACTTTTATTAATTTTCTATTTCCGAGCTCAAAATGATGCAGTACATGCTTTTGTTCAGCCGCCAAGGCAAGTTGAGACTACAAAAATGGTACACCGCATATCCAGATAAGGTAGGCAACTGTTTTATCTCCAGAATATACATAATTTGTTTTTTTCAGCAAAAGAAAAAAATCTGCCGGGAATTGATCACTCAAATTTTGTCTCGCAAGCCGAAAATGTGTGCGTTTTTAGAGTACAAAGATTTAAAAATTGTTTATAAACGGTAAGTGAGGAATTTCCAGTTTTTCGAAGATTTCATGTTTTTCGCATTTTCAGATATGCTTCGTTGTATTTCTGCTGTGCCATTGAGCAAAATGACAACGAGCTGATTTGTTTGGAAGTGATTCATCGATACGTCGAACTCCTAGACAAGTATTTCGGAAGTGTTTGCGAACTCGACATTATATTCAATTTTGAAAAAGCTTACTTCATATTAGACGAATTCTTGTTGGCCGGAGAAATTCAAGAGACAAGCAAAAAGCAAGTACTCAAAGCAATTGCTGCTCAAGATCTTATTCAAGAAGAAGAAACTCCACAAGGATTCTTCGAAGATCATGGCTTAGGGTAATTTAGGACAACAAAACAATTAACGATTTATTGTTTAACTATCAGATGTGATATTATTATTAAACAAAAGTATAAAGAATGGTTGTGTAAGTATTTCAAGTCATATTTGTTCATTGTGCTTCGTGAAGGCTGCATTTCGAAAACGGATCTACATTCTGATCCGGCTCTGGACTATTCAGAATTTCAAACTAATGCTTGAGAGAAAGAAACATATTTCTCCAATTTTTTAAAGCTTTGTTTCGGTTTTTTCAAACGTGTCAAAAAATCACAAAACCCGACTTCTCCCAGTTGACCACGGTCTTGGAGAAAAAACAACTAATTTTCTTGGAAGAACCGGTTCCGAAAATCTCAAAAAATTTGATATTTTCTGACCTCTTCCTGATTTTTTTTCCAAAATATTTTTTTCACAACTTTTTCTCCCACGAAACTTTCGGATAAAATTTTCTCGCATTTGTTAAAATCAGAACTTCGCTTGGTATACGCTGCCAATCATTTTCGGAACTTTTTGTCGAAAACATGAGTGGGAAACCGGGAAAAACCACATTTTCTTCCTTCATTTTTATTAACAAGTTGAAACATTGTATTATTTTTCAAGTCCTTTGTTTGAATTACCGACAACATTCCCTAGTTCTCAAATAAAATTGTGATTCCGAAAGTTCCGAAAAGTCAGTTCCGCCCAAGCCTGATCTGAACTGCAGAAGGGCCCACCGAGTCGATTATTTTATTTTGA
Organism: Caenorhabditis sp. 8 KK-2011; assembly: GCA_963572245.1. Classification (NCBI taxonomy): domain Eukaryota; kingdom Metazoa; phylum Nematoda; class Chromadorea; order Rhabditida; family Rhabditidae; genus Caenorhabditis; species Caenorhabditis sp. 8 KK-2011. The sequence continues at coordinate 8,082,677 of OY751550.1, read as the reverse complement.
AAATAATTTTCAAAGTCAAAAACATAACTCGGCCCAAAACTGATCCCCTGTTATTTTTCACAGTCTTGAAACGTTTTGTGCTTGGGCGGAACCAAAGTTTTGCTCCGAAAAAAATAGTCCCGATGTTATTTTTTGGAAAAGTTTCCGTCGGAAAAATGTTCCGAAAATTGTCGTAAATTTGGGAATTCCGGAAATTTCCGGTTCCTGTACCGCCCAAGTCTGTATCTCAATTACTGTATATATTTTGTGTTGTGAAATTGTGTTCCTTGGATAATATGCTTTCTGAACCGAGTAAACATAACAGATTTCGGGCTGGTTTTGAATACCCTCGACTTGCCGAATTTTGAATACCCTCGACTTGCCGAGATTGTGAGCCAGGATTGGTGTCGTTTGGGGTGCCCGCGGACGCCGGCCACGCGTAAAATTGATAGTGCATTTCGAAAATGAAGTAAGTTATGAAGAATTTCCTAATCCGCAGTACTTTTAGCTTAACGCCTGATTACTACTGTAATTAATCTGATCGTTAACGACACCCTATCACTCAGAAATAGTTTTTTCGAGTTCATAAAAATCTCAAAATTGAAAACTTCAAATTTCGATGTATTTGGTTCAAAAACCCAAAAATGTTTGAAAGAAAAAACAAAAAAAAAATTTGCCGTGGGTTACTGTACCCGCACACACACACAAACGGTGTTTGCGGCCGCCAATCTTCCTGAGAACGAATTCAAAAACAGTTTTTTTCTTTTTTTTCGACCTCACAAAGTACTTTTTTCAATTTTTGAATTTCATACATCGAAAGTTGAAGTCTTCAATATTGAAATTTTGATAAACACGAGAAACTAAATTCTGAGTGACCAGGAGTCTTTAAAGACTTCTCGTGTTTATCAAAATCACAATATCGAAGACTTCAACTTTGGATGTGTGAAATTCAAAAATTGAAAAAAGTACTTTGTGAGGTCGAAAAAAAAAAGAAAAAAACTGTTTTTGAATTCGTTCTCAGGAAGATTGGCGGCCGCAAACACTGTTTGTGTGTGTGTGCGGGTACAGTAACCCACGGCAAAAAATGTTTTTGTTTTTTCTTTCAAACATTTTTGGTTTTTTGAACCACAAACGTCGAAATTTGAAGTTTTCAATTTTTAGATTTTTATGAACTCGAAAAAACTATTTCTGACAAGGGAACTGTGAAAACTTACTAACGGACTTTGAGATGAGACATGTCTCACCCGATAGAGTTTTTCACGCTGATCAAGATCCCGGAGCTAACTTTTGCAAAGCTCCACGCAGAAAGCTAAAAATCGAGCTCAAAGTTTGAGCACAAAAATTGAAATATCTTGTTAAATTTGTATTATTTTAGTGATGAGAAGTTACTAAAAGGTTATTTGGCATGCCAAGAACGATATGAGCACTTAAAAACTTCGAAATTGTAGTTGTAACGCTGAAAAAATGAGCTCGAAACTTTCAATAAAAAAGGTAGATAAAAAAAAACGTGAAAAATAAAAAAAAAATGCATTGAAAAACGTGAAAATTATTAAATTTTAGAAATTGTTTCTGATTTTTCATGTTTTTTCAGAAAAAAACACTTTTTTCAAAATTTTTTTGAAGTTTCAATTAAACCATCGTGTAGAGAATTGAATTTCCTATCAGATCATGTAGTTAATTTTCATGAGTATAAAACTTTGAAAAAGTTAGGATGCATTTAAAAGTTTTGGACTGATCACAAAATTGTGATTATCAGCTTTCTGGCTGGAGCTTAGCAAAAGTTAGCTACGGGATCTTGATCAGCATAAAAAACTCTATCGGGTGACATATGTCTCATCTTGAAGTCCGTCAGTAAGCTATTATAGTTCCCTTGTGAGTGATAGGGTGTCTTTAAAAATATCTGATTATTGTTTTATTGTTGTGATCCATGTGTTTTGTTCGAAATTGTGTAACAATCTTTGCTTCTTCCGCCTTCGCAATGTCTATTGTTACATAATTTGTTGCAGTGCTCATCAAGAACAAAATCATATTTTTCAAATGTTTATTACACCCGCACAGAATGAACGTACAAATGGGTGGTTTTTCGAATTTTTTTGGTGTTAGGAAAAGAAAAAAGAAAGCATTGTTGTAATGTTGTACTGAAGATGACGAGTACTGTACAAACAATTGAGTGAAACATTTAGAAGCATTTGCGGTGGACAATTGATGGGCCGGATTCGTCGTATTCTTGCTTGGAGATCCACATTTGTTGGAAGGTTGAGAGAGAGGCCAAGATTGATCCTCCGATCCAGACAGAGTATTTACGCTCTGGTGGGGCAATGATCTTGATCTTCATTGTGCTGAAAAAAAGGGTATTGTAAAGAACGAATGAACTTTTTGTTGAATAATTACCTTGGAGCAAGAGCGGTGATTTCCTTTTGCATACGATCAGCAATTCCTGGGTACATGGTGGTACCTCCGGAAAGAACTGTGTTGGCGTACAAGTCCTTACGAATATCAATATCGCATTTCATGATCGAGTTGTATGAAGTCTCGTGAATTCCAGCTGATTCCATACCCAAGAATGATGGCTGAAAAATTGACCAGTTTTATTTCAGATATTTTGAAATGAATGACTCACTTGGAAGAGGGCTTCTGGACAACGGAAGCGTTCGTTTCCGACAGTGATAACTTGTCCGTCAGGAAGTTCGTACGATTTCTCAAGGGATGATGATGAGGCAGCGGTGGCCATTTCTTGTTCAAAGTCAAGAGCGACATAGCACAATTTCTCCTTGATGTCACGAACGATTTCACGTTCAGCGGTGGTGGTGAATGAGTAACCACGTTCAGTGAGGATCTTCATCAAGTAATCAGTCAAGTCACGTCCAGCCAAATCGAGACGGAGAATGGCGTGTGGAAGAGCATATCCTTCGTAGATTGGAACAGTATGGGTAACACCATCTCCGGAATCGAGAACAACTCCGGTGGTACGTCCGGAAGCGTAGAGCGAAAGGACAGCTTGGATGGCAACATACATGGCTGGGGTGTTGAAGGTTTCGAACATGATTTGGGTCATCTTTTCTCTGTTAGCCTTTGGGTTAAGTGGGGCTTCAGTGAGAAGAACTGGATGCTCTTCTGGAGCAACACGGAGCTCGTTGTAGAAGGTGTGATGCCAGATCTTTTCCATGTCATCCCAGTTGGTGACGATACCGTGTTCAATTGGGTATTTCAAGGTGAGGATACCTACAAATTTCACATATTTTCATCAGTTTTCCCTATTATTTTCAAATACCTCTCTTGGATTGGGCTTCATCTCCAACGTACGAGTCTTTTTGTCCCATACCAACCATGACTCCTTGATGACGTGGTCTTCCGACAATTGATGGGAATACAGCACGTGGAGCATCGTCTCCGGCGAATCCAGCTTTGCACATACCGGATCCATTGTCAACTACAAGAGCGGCAACCTCGTCGTCACACATTTTGAATTGTTTTTAGTTACCTGAAACATAAAATTGGTTCGTTTGAGGTCTTATATATGCGACAGAAAATTGGAAGAACACGAAGATGACTAATGTTTCTTATCAACCGGAAAGATGGGCGGAGATTGTATTTGATAAGAAAATAAAAATTTGAAACAGTAGGGGGATTATTTTTTGAAATGAATTAATAAGACCAAAATGTCTACACTTGAAAAAGCGAATGAATCTTGAAAACTAAGCTCAAGTATGAATATTTGATGAAATCTCAAAAGATAGAAAAATGAGGTTTGTTGTGCTCTCAACGTTCATTTATATAGTGGGCACCGATTGCCAACAATTCTGCGTATTGCAATTTCCAACTACACATAGGCGAGATAGTACGGGATCCCAGGAGAGCCTCCTCCCATTCGATGTATGCCTACTTTCTTCTTTTTCTTCGTATTGCTTGGTCATAGCTCAACCTGCCCGCCCTTCCCGCCCGCTATTTTCTCACACACGCATAGTTGAAAGAGATTTTTGAAAACAAAAAGATGATAAGTACATCACAAATTTAGATGAAGTGAAAAAACTTCAAGTGGTGTTATCGGAACAAATAAACCCCCGAAAATATAACTGAAATTTTCAGAGTCGCAGTTCCGTTTGGTTGGTTTAGAGAAAAATCCTGGAGAATATTCACAATAGGAAACAGTCAAGAATCACACAGTTTGTGTCTCATTTTCGTTTTATGGCCTTAATTATAACGAGGCGGACACTGAAAAACCCAAATCTCACACCTGGATTTTTTCAACAGTTCTTCGCATTGTAACCGAAGGGAAATAGCTATTCGATAACGGATTTTTTAATTGACAGGCTCTTCTATAATTTTTGAGTTGTTTTGTTGCAATTTCTCTAGGTTTTCAGTGAGTAAACTGAAAACAGATTTTACCCGATTGGTTAATTATCTATGGTTAGGATTCAAATGGCGAACTCAATTTATGCAAAGTGACCCCCATTTCATTCCGTTTTCTGTTCACACATGTGTGATAGATTTCCACCATATGCGCTTCTTCCAAGATCTATTTCGTTTGTTTTATTATAAAAACAATAATAATTCGAACCACTTAGGTTAGCACTTCTCAATGATATCTGATCTCTTCTTTTCCACCAGCTGTTAGCAGCTTCGCAAAAATAAAAACACACACAACTTCTTGGTATTTGTGTTGAAAAAAAGAAACGTGGGTTGAAAACTGAGAAAAGGGATGGGATGTTTATTTTTATAGAAGGGATGAAAAAACTTTTCTGAAAAAATGAATTTAAAAAAATAAGAGGTCGGTATATAAGCAAGGAGGTCCCGATCACAGAGAATAGAACTAAAATGTTTGCTGACAACTTTTTCAATTTTCTTGTTTTCTTATTTGGGAAGACGTATAGCGATTAAGTCACATTTTCTTTTCTTTTTTTGAACAATTCTGGTATAGTTAACCGGTTTTGGTGAAAAAAGAAACAAAAATAATTGTTTGGTGGTTTTTTGGTAAGTGCATGCAATTCTCTGGCTAATCCAGAAAATTTTCACTTATTTCTAACTATGAGAATATTTACAAACAACGTATTTAAAAAACAAAAATCTTTTAAAGAAATTCGAAATTTAAAACGAAAATAAAATGCGCATCAATCTATGTTCTCCGTTATTTATACCAAATCTAGGCCATATGGCAAGCATTCGAAAATTTCGAAATATGCGAGGCATGTATTTCGAAATCGTGTTTTCGCCCCAAAACGGCTGACTCATCTTCATTCCTAGAAGGGACCGCCCATTTTCGGGCCTGCTGCCAAAATGGTCGTATATTAAATATGACTTTTTCAAAAACGCGAACAACATTCTCGTCGTTTTCTTTTTTCTATTTTTAGATTAGATATTAATTTTGATAAGAGTTTAAGTTCTCGCATACAATGGGGTTATTCAGTTGAAAAAAAAATGTTTAAAAATAATAAAATAACACAAAATTTTTTGTGTTATTTTATCATTTTTTAACATATTTTTTTTCAACTGAATAAACCCATAAATATATATTTATATATAGTCGGAGGTATAGACTAATTATGTTTTTTATTTATTTTTTCCATTAAAACTTGGAAGAAAATCTGGTTCTCTGAACTTGAACTACGAACAAAAAACAGAAAAATTTTGATTTCATTTTTCCAGCATGAAAAATGCTTTTTCTGTTTTTTGGCTATTATCTAACCACGAAAAATATTTTTCACTCTATTTCATTACTCTGACTTTATATAACTTACAATTTCAATAGCAAAACCAACGAAAAAGCGGAAGAACACTTTAAAAAAAACGGCGGAAAAAAACAAATGAAAATTTCGAAATTCAGTGATGACTCATTTTTGACAAATGTATCAAACATGCTCTAGTGAACTTCCCGCGCGGCCGCCATTTGAATGTGCGCGCGTTGCCACGCCCACTTCGCGTGTTTTCCATTTGTTTGTCGGCTGTCTTTTCTTTCTCTTCTTTCATGATTTTCACAGTTTCGTCTCCTTTTTATCAGTTTTTTTAAAAGATGTTCGTAACCTTATCGTGTGTTTATTCATTCTTCCTGTCGTAGGAAAATCTTCCGATAAATCGATATTTAATAAATTTAGGCCCGTCAGTTTTAAAATTTCTGGATGATTAAATCGTGAACTTTTTTTTTCGACGTTTTTTATTTTTACAAAAACCCTTATTTTTCATTGCAGGTGCCAAACTAATCAAATTAAATAATGTGTGACGACGACGTAGCCGCTCTTGTAGTTGACAATGGATCCGGTATGTGCAAAGCTGGATTTGCCGGAGACGATGCTCCACGTGCTGTATTCCCATCAATTGTCGGAAGACCACGTCATCAAGGAGTCATGGTTGGTATGGGACAAAAAGACTCGTACGTTGGAGATGAAGCCCAATCCAAGAGAGGTATTTGAAAATAATAGGGAAAACTGATGAAAATATGTGAAATTTGTAGGTATCCTCACCTTGAAATACCCAATTGAACACGGTATCGTCACCAACTGGGATGACATGGAAAAGATCTGGCATCACACCTTCTACAACGAGCTCCGTGTTGCTCCAGAAGAGCATCCAGTTCTCCTCACTGAAGCCCCACTTAACCCAAAAGCTAACAGAGAAAAGATGACCCAAATCATGTTCGAAACCTTCAACACCCCAGCCATGTATGTTGCCATTCAAGCCGTCCTCTCCCTCTACGCTTCCGGACGTACCACTGGTATCGTTCTCGATTCAGGAGATGGTGTTACTCACACAGTTCCAATCTATGAAGGATATGCCCTTCCACACGCCATTCTCCGTCTCGATTTGGCTGGACGTGACTTAACTGATTACTTGATGAAGATTTTAACAGAACGCGGTTACTCATTCACTACCACCGCTGAACGTGAAATCGTTCGTGACATCAAGGAGAAATTGTGCTATGTCGCTCTTGACTTTGAACAAGAAATGGCCACCGCTGCCTCATCATCATCCCTTGAGAAATCGTACGAACTTCCTGACGGACAAGTTATCACTGTCGGAAACGAACGCTTCCGTTGTCCAGAAGCCCTCTTCCAAGTGAGTCATTCATTTCAAAATATCTGAAATAAAACTGGTCAATTTTTCAGCCATCATTCTTGGGTATGGAATCAGCTGGAATTCACGAGACTTCATACAACTCGATCATGAAATGCGATATTGATATTCGTAAGGACTTGTACGCCAACACAGTTCTTTCCGGAGGTACCACCATGTACCCAGGAATTGCTGATCGTATGCAAAAGGAAATCACCGCTCTTGCTCCAAGGTAATTATTCAACAAAAAATTCATTCGTTCTTTACAATACCTTTTTTTCAGCACAATGAAGATCAAGATCATTGCCCCACCAGAGCGTAAATACTCTGTCTGGATCGGAGGATCAATCTTGGCCTCTCTCTCAACCTTCCAACAAATGTGGATCTCCAAGCAAGAATACGACGAATCCGGCCCATCAATTGTCCATCGCAAATGCTTCTAATCGCTGTTTTATCTTATTTTCTTTTATGTATTATTCAATGGAACATTTGGAAACGTCATTTGGCTTACGGATTTTTCACACCCCGATTTTTATTTATAAATGTGCTTTTGCATAATAAATATTTAAAACATTAACAATTGTGTTATCGAATATTCGTTACGTGTTCAAGTGAGGTATCTAATTTCGTATTCTTATTGACGGTTCATTGATTGCGCGATATAGCGTATGCGCAATGGTATGACGGATCGGATAAATGTGTCAACCTTGAATAATTGAACATTTCCGTCTTGCGCAACTTTTCGAAAGAAATATTATATTGACGATGATTTGTCACTCCGATTATCGCATTTTCATAGATAAATTTCTGGGGTTAAGACTTTCTCGACAAAAGGAATTTGTAAGTGTGTTAATCTCAAAAATCATCAGTTCTTGGAACGCACTTTTGTTTGACTACTTTTGAGATATTACCACTCGTCTGTGAACAAATAATAGAATTACGTACAAATCGGAAATTGTATATGAGCCGGTCGGTTGAGTTTATTATATTTTTTAGTCTAACAAGGGAACTGTGATAGGGTATTAACGGACTTTGAGAAGAGATATATCACCTGATAGAGTTTTTCATGCTGATCAAAATCCTGTAGCTAACTTTCGCAAAGCTCCAGCCTGAAAGCTGATAATTGAGCTCAACGTTTGAGCACATATCTTGGAATATCTTGTTAAATGTTTATTATTTTAGTGATGAGAGACTACTAAAGGTTTATTCGGCATGCCAAGGACGATAAGAACACTTAAAAAAAACTCAAAAATGTAGTTGTACGCTACAAATTGAGCCCGAAAACTTAAAAAAGGGGCTCAAAGTCCATTAGTAAATAAGCTATCACAGTTCCCTTGTAAAACGAGAAAGTTTAGCTCGACTTTGAAGTAAATTCGTCCAAGAGAAGACGAATAAAAATAACGACTTTTCCTTTTTACTCTTGTCCGACTCTCTCGTTTATTCAGCGTAGATCACAAAAAGAGCAATGCAAAAGCACACGGTATGGGTTTTTAATGCTCCCTTCTTGCCACATAATTCGCGAAATGTTCAAAGGTAAAAATTAGATCTTCGTACACAATCGCGGGTGTATCTTCTTATTGGGCATACCTCGGCCAAAACTCGCAGGAGCAAAATTTCAAAACACTAAATTTATACAGGAATTCAGAAATACCTGGTCTAAGAGGGGAAAAAGTACCGTGACATTTTTTTTTCAAAAATTCATAGTGACATTTTCAAGCAAAATATTTAGGTCACACCACGAAAGTTAAAAATTATGTTTTACTGTCAAATTTTGAGCTGTTTTTAGATCTTTATTCAAAATGTAACGAATATTTTCCTAAGATTTTCACAGTGACAGAATGTTTGAAAAGTTTTGATACCCTCTTAGACCAGGTATGAATTCAGAATTTTGTTTTATGGGGTTATTCAGTTAAAAAAATTATGTTAAAAAATGATAAAATAACACAAAATATTGAATTTTTGTGTTATTTTATTATTTTTTAACATTTTTTAACATATTTTTTTTTCAACTGAATAACCCCATTAAACAACACAAAACGTTTCCAGATTTTTTGTTTGAAAAATCACAGAGGACATTTTGAAAGTAAGGATTTCCATTTTTGTGGCCGAGCTATGTTAATGAGTAGAAATACAGACCAGATCTTATCTCTGATTAGTTCTGGACTATGTCAAAAAGTTACCCTTTCTTCGGTTTCTAACCATTTCTCATTTGTTGTTGTTTGTTCAAAATTTCTTTTCTATTCTAATTGAGTTCCACAAAAAGTAACTGGTCATTCTAGTTTGTATTTGAGTTGACAAAATTCCTTTCTTTCTCTCTTTCTTCACAACTTTGGTCATTCTGCTTCAATTGATCCTCAGTTGTTTTTTCTTTTTTTCCAAAAAAAAAAACGAACGTACAAGGGCTCTTCTCTTCTCATGCGCGAGTTGTGAATGTGTCTGGAAGCACCCGTTTCTCTAGTGCCCCCCATTTTATCTCCTCTTCTCATTCTCAGTCGTCGTTATTTGCCTTTTTTTCTCTGTCCATGTTTTTTTCGTGTCCACTAGGTGGTTTTTTTGGCGCGCGCGCCACTTCTTTGTTTGTAGGGAGCGAGTGAAGTTTGGAGGTTACGAATTTATATATTGTTATTGGATTTTTCGCGCCATTTTCGATTTTGAATCAAGGAGATACTTTTCAACAATTTGTGTAGGTAAGTTGTTTTCCTATTTCTAATCAAACTGGAAACATTTCAATAACACAGATCTCCTGTAAACCAAACAGCAGAGCAGGGGTGAGATTTGGGTCGTTTTTAACCAGTCCTTAGTAGGAATGATCGAGGATGTGCCCCCCTGGAATTTGATGGGACCCAGTGCAAAATGTAGTACCTTCATGGGTTAGAAACCCCATAGCGGGAATAAGAAAACTTTTCCCTAGTTTCGCAAAAATCGGGGGTCGAAAATTTTTCGAGAAAAAAAAGTGGGTCAATTTCAAAAAATCGAATCTCGGTTAATTTTTGAGCAAAATTCTCGGTCAAAAAAGCAATTTGAAGCTCAATAGTTGTAGTTTTTGAAAAAAAAATATCACATATAGAAAAAATTTTTTTTCACCTCCAAAACTGCAAAAATCCAAAAAAAAAATTTTTTCGAAGTTCGGTTCAGTGTGATGCAATGTCGGGGCATAAACGGGACCTATTTTATCGTTTTCTACGTCAAAAAATAGGTCAAATGACATGTTAAAAAATAGGGGGTACCGGCCTCGGAAGAAAGTTAGAACCCAGATTAGGGTTTTTCAACATTTTCACGTATCCCTATACGTGGTCGATCACAATTTTGAAATTTTTTCAAAGTAATTGTTGTGGAATATCTTTTGTAAGTTCAACTATTTCCACTGTTTTGGTTATTTTATGATCCTTTTCAGAAGTATTTGACACTTTTCTTAAAACCATGTTATCGACCACGTATAGGGATACGTGAAAATGTTGAAAAACCCTAATCTGGGTTCTAACTTTCTTCCGAGGCCGGTACCCCCTATTTTTTAACTAGTCATTTGACCTATTTTTTGACGTAGACATTGCATCACACTGAACCGAACTTCGAAAAAAATTTTTTTTTGGATTTTTGCAGTTTTGGAGGTGAAAAAAAATTTTTTCTATATGTGATATTTTTTTTTCAAAAACTACAACTATTGAGCTTCAAATTGCTTTTTTGACCGAGAATTTTGCTCAAAAATTAACCGAGATTCGATTTTTTGAAATTGACCCACTTTTTTTCTCGAAAAATTTTCGACCCCCGATTTCTGCGAAACTAGGGAAAATTTTTCTTATTCCCGCTATGGGGTTTCTAACCCATGAAGGTACTACATTTTGCACTGGGTCCCATCAAATTTCAGGGGGGGGGGGGGCACATCCTCGATCATTCCTACTTAGGGAAATTTTCGCTCCGGAGCCGCACCAAACCTTCACTAAGAAGCTTCCCCAAATTTTTCTCTAATTCTCTGGAGCTTCACCAAATTTTGGGTAAAATTTGGTGCAAAGAAGAGAGGTTTGGTGCGGCTCCGGAGCAAAAAATTCCCTGAGTCGGGAGACCTTGCATCTTTCAAAAGAAACACAAATTCTATCCATAGCTCTGAAACATAGCTCGGCCAAAAACGTGGAAATTTTTATTTTCAAATTGTGCTCTGTGATTTTTCACGCAAAAAATTTCAAAAAGTTTTATGCTGACAATGAGCAGATATTGTATATTATATTGACCAACTATTTTCGTATTTCAGCTGACTTACATCAATTTCCAGTCAAGCCTGGCCTGTATGTGTATCAAAATTTCTCAAAAAGAATTGTCACTATGAAAAATTATGAAAATTTTTTTCGCATTTCTCTTTCTGGAAAGTTAGTGACCCTACAAAAAGTTGTGAAAAATTGAGGAAAAAATGTTCGAAAGTTAAATAGTACCCTACATGCCGTAGACAAAAGTGGGCGGGGCTTGTTTCGCGCTAAAATTTTAAATAATTGTGAAATGAGTAAATTCTCAAAAAATCGAAATTTTCAGAAAAAAATCCGAAAAAAACCTGAAAAGTGCAATTTTTTAGTTTAAAAGTTAGGGACCCCCATACCTGGTCTAAGAGGGGAAAAATACCGTGTCATTTTTTGATCGAAAATTCACAGTGACATTTTCAAAAAAAATTTTAGGTCACGTCACGAAAATTTAAAAATTGTTTTTCTCATAAATTTAGAGCTACTTCTTCTTGTTCCCAATGAAATATATATTTTCCCAAAATTTTCACAGTGACAAAATTATGGCGACCCCAAAATAGGTTCCAGTTTTCTGAAGTTTTATTTTTAAAAGTTAGTGACTTCCGCATCATAAAGCGACCGATATGATGTATGTTTTCGTTACTGTGAATAATTACCAAAAGTTTAGAAAAAAATCATAGTTTTCATGTTTTTCGTGACCTATACATCATTATGAAAAAATGTCACGGTCACAAAAATGCCAAAAATATCATGTTCCCTTTTTTCGACCAGGTATACATATGCTTTGAAAAACTCCGATTTTCAGTTTATAATAACTTCTATATATGGTTTAGAGTCATAGTGTTCCTTTTTCAATTATTATACATCCTCTTTCTTCATAAAATTATTAAATAATAAATAGAAAAAAAACAACAAAATATTAGTCATCGTTGCCGTCTTTTTGTCTTGCCGCTTTTTCCGCACACTATATTTTTATGCTCCAACAAAAAAAAGAAAATGAATCATTTCACTTGTTCTCGAAAAAAAGCATTGTTTATATATTTTTGTTGAAGAAAAGGCGGCTGAAAATAATTTGGGGGGACCAAATAGCTGTTTGGATATAAACAAACAAAAGAGTATAGATTTAATTAGGTTGTACTTGTTATTTGTTTTCTGAATATTTCAAGATGTTGTAAGTATAGATACACACATTGTCACTCTGATTTTTATAACCAGTTGAATTGTATCTTTTTTTGCGGTCAAAAAGATTATTTACATAATCTCTCACTCTGACATTTACTTTCATCGTGACTTTTGTCAGTGAGTGTGTGTATTTGTGTCGGCGTTTTGCAGTTTTTTTCTCATCCCATGCTTTTTCATGACTCATTTTCCAAGAAAAACACAAAAATAAATATCAAACATCTGGGTGTGTTTAGAGATCGAACAAATAGAAGTTCTCTGAAAAAGTAGGGACTGGTCAACGTGATGAAACAAGTGTCGGTCAAAATGTGGAATTCCACGAAGCACAATGTCGAAAAGCACAAAACTTTTCAAGTTTTTTTTGTGTGAAAAATTACCAAGTTCCCCGTTTTTGGACAAGGTAAATATGTGCTCACATCAGATTAGATATCATTCATACCTGCCCAAGAGGTAGAAAAGTACCGTGACAAACTCTCACGAAATTTTTGACTAAATTTCACAATGACATTTTTAGACAAATTTATCATTTTCTTCAAATTTAGACGTATTTTGGCTCGTTTTTCCGTTCTCTCCACATTCACTGCAAAAATGTTGTTTCTGCTTTTTTTTCACAGTGACAAAACTTTCGAGGATTTAAAGGAAGACTGTACAATATTCAGAGAAAACGGTATGCAAAAGTGCGTATTTCCGAAAAAATCATTTGAACTTCAATGAAAAAAAAAAAGAGTTCCGGCAGAGCGCACTTGGCCCGGGCTGCCTCGTTTGTATTCTCTGTTCATTTCTACGGCTACACTATTTCCTTGCGTCTTTTCGCGTTGCAGATTGTTTCTCAGCGACTCTTGAATTTTCGAAATGAAGCATCACAATGTCGTGCAGTCTCCCTTTAACAATGACATATCGACCAGATTTTGGGTCCCATTTAATATTTTTGAAAAAAATTAAACGGTTCGATCTGAAACTTTAAATGTCGATTGAAAAGCAGTTTGTTTCGTTTAAATATTTTCGGAGGTCGTTGTGTTCGGACCAATTTTCTGAGTAAAGTTTGATTAAAAAAAACAATCTTTACTAATAGTTTTTGGATGCCGACGTTAAACAAAAACGAACGACCCTGAGTTTTTTTTTTAAATCCACTTGTCTGAAGTTGAATTACTAATGTTCAATCGATTCGGTTCGCTAATAATTTCATCTCTTACGTTTCGAAAACGTTCAAAAATGTCACAGAAAAATTTTGCAAAATCATATAGTTTAATGTTTTGGAATCATTGTTTGTTCAAGAGAACGAAAACTCCAATTAGCAATATTGCGAAATTTTTTTGAGTCTGGATGTGTTACTGTATCTACGAAATTTGTTGGATGAACTGTTCAAGTCATACGTCGGCGAAAACGTGGAATTCCACGCGGCAGAATTTCAGAGCACAAAATTTTTCAAAAAGTTTTGTGTGAAAAATCAACGAGGGAAATTCTGAAAATAAGGATTTCCACGTTTTTGGCCGAGCTATGGTTCAAGTCAGGTCGAACTGAGGTTTTCAGATCAATAGTAGGATTCCTATTTGATCATATTCGGGTTCTTTCAGTTCTTCAACTTTCGAAAATTTCAAACTAGCCGTTTTCTGAAAACAAGCGGAGTTCCTTCACGAAATCCGTACACGCGCCGCACAGTGTGCAACAAAAAAAGGTGACTTTGAGAAAAAAAATATATTGAGAGAAAAATGGCGCAAGCTTGTCGCACATTATGCGACAATATTCCGTACAATGTGCGCATTTCCCCCGAGTATTTAAAATATTTTGAACCCCAACATCGTGACAATTCTCAAAAATCTAATTTCCTAAACTTAATTTTCGGGAAATTATATTTTTCCAAAACCGGAAATACCGTTTCAAAGCCTGTACTTTTATCATATCTGTAAGAGTGTGACAATGTTTTCTCAAATTTGCCAAAATCAATTTAATTTATCAAAAATTCAAAAGTTAGTCGTTTCCTCCCTTAATTTTGCCCGAGGTTAGAATCCCCCTTCCAGAGGTCTAACCACCACTTGATGGAACAGACACACTCTTCCCCTAAAATGTTACTGTGAAAAAGACTTCTGAAAAGACTTCAAAAAAGTTGGTCACGTTAAAAAATTCCATCTTACGCCAGGTATGACTTTTATTTCTGTTTGCTTGAAATGTTATTCTGGGCCGACACGTAAATATTTTCAAAATGTTTGGTAAATACGTGAGTTTCATAAAAAACTCAAGGTCTCAAAAATCAGATTCTTAGTTTTTGAAAAAAAGCATTGTTCGTAACACCTCCAATCAATACATTCATACACAATTGAAATAAAAACATTGTTCCCTCATATTTTTTTTCTTCTAAAAACCACCCACTGTTTCAACTGAGCTTTTCTCTTTTTTCTCTTTTTATCTTATCTTTTCGTTCTTTTTCTAAATAATACAACAAATGGCATCCCACGCAAAAATCTTCCCAATCATTTGGTCATCTAATTTTTAGATGATCTCCATTTGTTTTGTGTAAAATCAAGAGGTCCCGCCCCGAATTTTGAAAAGTTGGTTCCTCGACAAGATTGGAAGGTTCATTCTATCCTTCTGGTGGTGATCGAAGTCGACGACAATTCTGACATTCGGGAGGTTCCAGATGAGTTTTCTTTTTTCTTGTCTTCAACGAAAGAACCAACAGTTGTTGTTGTTTGGTGACATATCTGCAAATTCTGGAAACAACAACAACATTTAGATTCTGATTCTCAGAATCAGAATCTGAAAGCAAATTCACCTAAAATTTTTCAGAGCCCACGATTTCTCATTTTGACAGAGTTTCAAAACTCCAAAATGGCTCTCTCTCTCTCTTTAGGGTTTTCATGTTTTTTGATCCCACGTTCTTTTTTTAAAATACCTTCTCGTCAAATGAGAACTGGCAAATTTTGCTCCACACTCTGCCAAAATCACCCGAATGAAATATTGATTGATATTAGTCACCTTTCCAAAATTTCAGCCCAAACTGTTTCTTTGGTTCTCTTCTGCTTTGATTTTTATTATTCTTTGTTCCAACAATCACGGGGTTCGATGATTCATAAAAAAAGGCTAAAAAATTTTTGACACAAAAAAAGCAAAAAAAAAAACAATTTTAGCTGACTCATTTTATTTTGGCACTCCGGCTGTCCATCATTTTTTCACTACAGTTCCCGTTTTTTCTGCTGCCCTGTTCCCCTATATCTGTTCCCGATTCGACCTAAAAATACCTGAATTCTTGGAATTGGCCACGCTAATGTAAACAACAATCGAAACGGCGGCGGCGGACATTTCCAAGAATTACATCGTCGAATCCACAAACAATCTTTTTTTCTCTCATCGACAAAATGTTTCTTTTTTTCTTGTTCTTCCTTCTCACTGTGCCAATCAAAACGTGAATGCCAGGCCACAAAAAAGAAAAGAAGAAGAAGAAGAAAAAAGATGAAGCAATAAGTATGTACTAATCAGTCGAGAGCTTAACAAATAGTCAAACATTGAGACTTATTTGATTTGCGCGCTCGTCCACCACTCACCTAAATCTTTTTTGCTTCTTTTTGCAAATTGCGATTTTTCGCGATTACGCAAAAATTTCCAAGAGAAAGATTAAGAGAAGTACTTGAAACAATCATTGATTGATTGGATAGGATAAGATTTTGAATCCGGTTGAACTCTTTTTTCTAGTACTCTCACGATCACGGCCAAATTTATAAGTCCTTTTGATTGAGCGGAAATGAAAGACGTCTGTTTTTTGAGCACTCAAAAACGAACCCATCCCAATTAATTAGTTTCCCTCTTACAAATCCTCGTCCTTCTTTTTTTCCACCAGTTTCCCCGCGGCCCGAAAAAAATCAATGTTACACAAAAATTTTAAACTGGCTCGCGCGAACACATCAAATAAAATCTATAATGACCAACATCTGGCAATTTTCCAAGAATTCATCGCGTTTTTTTGTCTCTTCTTGCGTATTTTGAATATTTTAAAAGTTTTGAGATCGAAAGGATTTCGGAGCCTAGACCTATAATTTTTTCCACTAAAAATAGTCAGATCAAAACTACAAAATTTCGATCTACTCTCCGAAAAATTGCGGTATCTTTTTGTTTATTTTGATTTTGGCCTTTGAAAGGTATTTTGCCAATGATGATGATTTCTTGGAACTTCTAAATATATATTACACTTTGCCGTCAGGATGCAACAGAAATCTTCTTTTTCGTCTGTTTCCCTCCATCTTGTTATCCGTATTTCATTGAATCCCTCCCTTTCCCCCCTCATCTCCCGCCCGCCTCCGCCGACTCATTCTTCTTCTTCTTTTTTTTTACACTGTGCTGCCTTTTTCCTCCCAAGGTCCCGCCCATTTTCTCCCATTGCTCCCATAACATTTACACTGGCTGCCGTCGTTTGCTCCGTTCTTCCTTTCTTTTTACTTTCATTTTTCAAAATATTATTAATTCATTTATAGGTTAAACTCTTCTTGAAACAGACGCCAAAATGTGTGACGACGAGGTTGCCGCTCTTGTAGTTGACAATGGATCCGGTATGTGCAAAGCAGGATTCGCCGGAGACGATGCTCCACGTGCTGTATTCCCATCGATTGTCGGAAGACCACGTCATCAAGGAGTCATGGTTGGTATGGGACAAAAAGACTCGTACGTTGGAGATGAAGCCCAATCCAAGAGAGGTATTTGAAAATAATAGGGAAAACTGATGAAAATATGTGAAATTTGTAGGTATCCTCACCTTGAAATACCCAATTGAACACGGTATCGTCACCAACTGGGATGACATGGAAAAGATCTGGCATCACACCTTCTACAACGAGCTCCGTGTTGCTCCAGAAGAGCATCCAGTTCTTCTCACTGAAGCCCCACTTAACCCAAAGGCTAACAGAGAAAAGATGACCCAAATCATGTTCGAAACCTTCAACACCCCAGCCATGTATGTTGCCATCCAAGCTGTCCTTTCGCTCTACGCTTCCGGACGTACCACCGGAGTTGTTCTCGATTCCGGAGATGGTGTTACCCATACTGTTCCAATCTACGAAGGATATGCTCTTCCACACGCCATTCTCCGTCTCGATTTGGCTGGACGTGACTTGACTGATTACTTGATGAAGATCCTCACTGAACGTGGTTACTCATTCACCACCACCGCTGAACGTGAAATCGTTCGTGACATCAAGGAGAAATTGTGCTATGTCGCTCTTGACTTTGAACAAGAAATGGCCACCGCTGCCTCATCATCATCCCTTGAGAAATCGTACGAACTTCCTGACGGACAAGTTATCACTGTCGGAAACGAACGCTTCCGTTGTCCAGAAGCCCTCTTCCAAGTGAGTCATTCATTTCAAAATATCTGAAATAAAACTGGTCAATTTTTCAGCCATCATTCTTGGGTATGGAATCAGCTGGAATTCACGAGACTTCATACAACTCGATCATGAAATGCGATATTGATATTCGTAAGGACTTGTACGCCAACACAGTTCTTTCCGGAGGTACCACCATGTACCCAGGAATTGCTGATCGTATGCAAAAGGAAATCACCGCTCTTGCTCCAAGGTAATTATTCAACAAAAAATTCATTCGTTCTTTACAATACCTTTTTTTCAGCACAATGAAGATCAAGATCATTGCCCCACCAGAGCGTAAATACTCTGTCTGGATCGGAGGATCAATCTTGGCCTCTCTCTCAACCTTCCAACAAATGTGGATCTCCAAGCAAGAATACGACGAATCCGGCCCATCAATTGTCCACCGCAAATGCTTCTAAATCTTTTCTTCCTACTGTACATCAAATTACAGTACTTTATACCATCTACAGTACTTTCTTTCTATCATCAGTACTTTTTTCTCTCTTTTCTTTTATAAATATATTTTTTTCCATCAAAAAATATTCAAACCATCCGATCCTGCCACACAAACACACAAATCCCAACCCATCCCTTTTTTTGTCTCTCTCTCTTTTTTGTTTTGTGCATATTTTTGTCCAACATGAAAAGGATAATAAACTTCTGGGCTTATTAATATATTTTTTTCAGAAAATGACACGTAAAATATGCGGAAGTTGTACAACAAAAAAAAGAATTTAACCCATATTTCTTTTTCGAATTTCGATAATTGTTCGATTCGCATTTTCGACAATTATGTCTCCGATTTTTTTTCGCCAAAATTCCGAATGATTTTTTCGATTTTCGAATGATCGAACTTCTTCGAATCGGAATGTCTCGTTGTACATTTCTCGCATTTTTTCGATCTAAAAACAAAAAATTGATTTTGAGCCAAAAAAAGGAAATAAGTTGGGCCAGGAATAAGGAAAGAATCGGTTTTTGGAACCTCATTTTTTTGTTAGAAAATAGCTCGATCCGAGAATATCTGGCTGAATTGTTTTCAGAATTGAACCTCAGAAGTTCAGGGCCTAATAAAATTAGTTAAAATTTTGTCGGGTCGGACCGGAATACTATTTTTCGTGGAAGCCAAAAAATGCCAGAAACAGGCCTCAAATATATTCGAAAGTTCATTACTTCGAGTCGTACAAAAGCCCAATAAGTTCTAGTCTCTCTCGGGCCGGACTAGAATTTCAGATTATAGCGGATCAATCTGTGAAACATGTCAGGTCTTGAAAATCGAGACTCATCGAGCTGACCTGTTTGAGTTGCCGATCAGTGCTGATTCCTCTGGATATCAAAGTTTGGAACAATTTGTAAATACTCTTCGGAAGACTGAAAACAAATCCCATTTTTTGTCGTTTTTCTCATCTGAAAATACCTTTTTTTGATCTCCTTTGATCGATCGATGAAAAAATCAAGAGCATTACAATTTCGATTCAAATGTTTACTACAAGCAAATATTTTTTCCGGAATATTTTCTCGATCTTTCTTCAATAACACTTCCAACCAAATTCTGAAAATACTCCTTTTTTTCATCCACTAATTCTACAGTACTCACTTTTGATACAGTAATCGATTCTCAGTAGAGCACATTGCAACAAACAGTCTTTCTCGTTCGATTATAACATGTTCTTTTTTCCATTTTTCGAACAAAAAATTGAAATCTTTTTCGGTTCCTTTTTGAACAATTGTAGTGTATACTTGTTTTCTCAAATAAAATGGAATTCTACAAAAAAATCAATCAATCATAATAAGAATCTGAAAAATGTGTTGGAAAACTCACTGATTACATTGAATATCACTCAGAATTTGCTCATTTTTCGAGCAGTTCTTTTGTAATTCCTCGAAATTTCGTTTGGATAATTCGACACATGGTTCGTATCCAAGTTGGCAACTTCGAAAAATGATCAATTCTCGAAGACGACTTGAAATATTGTGGATTTTCGGAGAAAAGACAGCACGTGGAAACCTACTAGTCATCGTAGTTTTCGTCAAACTTTTTCTCGAATCCTTCTTTTTCAATTTTGTCGTATAACGGAGTTATCAATGTTAGCACATATTCCTGCAAAAAAGATTAGATCTCTGTTTTGCTACAGTACCCCAATTTGAACCTGACTTTTCTGAACTACGAGAGAGACGCAGAGAAATACAACTTTTTTATTCAGTTCAGGGTCACGTTAGTTTCATTTTTGAATGTTCTCTTTGTTTCAATTTCGTTTTCTACAAACCACTCTTGCTAACTACAGTACCCCAGTTCAGAAACAAACCCGATAAACATTGAACTTTTCATGAAAATACATGCGAAGTAGAAAAAAATCGAGATAGGCGCTGAACGTGAAAAATGGACGATATTCTGTCTGTAAACATGTAAGATCTAGGCCCGTTTTGAGTCCGAAAAAACTAACTTCTTTTGTCAAATACATGGTCATATTGAATGCAATTCGATAGTCGATTTGACCATTTTCAGCCATTGCCAATGTGTCATCAATTAGTCGACTTCTGGAAACATGTTTCCCTTTTTTCAATTTTCAGATTTTCAGAGAAAGCACACCTTGAATTGATGGGTATTTTATTGTGATCAATCCATAATTGTGTTGATATTTCGGAATACATTTCGAGACTATAGTTCAGTCTCATATATGTCAATTGATGAGGATCGACAAGTAGTTGGCCAGTGTTGTTGAATATTGTTTCATTTTTATCCACAATCCATTTCACTTTATGTTTTCCGGTTAAAGGATCATCGTGGAATATTGGAATTATCCATGTGAAATTCTCGCGGTCACTTTGGAACAAAGGATTGTGCTGGAAAAGAATGAGGGCTAAGTTGAATATTTTGGGCCGGCGGAGGCAGATAGTATTCTTCAGACCGGCCCGAAAATATCTTGAACTATTGGTCTTGTGTCCAAGATCCAAAATCTGAACCGGCCCATTTTTAGACTGACCCGATTTAAGAACATATTCCAAATTCTGATTTTTCAAATCAGTCGAGAACAGTCTCAGAATACTACTTTGCCAATGATGTTTCCAACTTACATTGTATCGTTGTTGTCGGAGAATGAGATGTGTCTGATTTTTTCGTCGAACATGAACAACTGGAAAAGATGGTTGACGAAGCCACGTGTCCATTACATCGTTCAACGAAAACTGTTGGCCACTCAAATGACCGCCCGATGAAGAACTGTGCACACTGCAAACAATATGGAAATCGGCCAGGTCCCTTCCGGTGGCTTTTTAATTTTTCAGAAAAAGGTTTCGAAAAACAATCAGCGGTCTCAATCTTACTGTGTTAAATCCTCGAACAAATCAACATGTTCTGCATTCGAATATCGATTTTTATGCAAAAACAAATGAAGTCCTTTTTGAAAAACATCTTCTTCGACCAATCTCTCGATCATTCGAATGATAATTGCCGCCTTTTTATAAACTATAACTCGATTATTTGAATTCAAAAAGTTCTGGCTATCAATTCGTTTATCGGAGACGGCTGACGAGTCCGGTTTCTGATCATGACGTAGCACGTGACACATGTAGTCGGCTGTCATTTCGGTCTGCAAAAAAGAAAAGAGACTGAAAATCAGGGTCCCGAAAAGTGCCAGAAGATATATTCAAAACCGGAAAAGCCCTAACAAACTGACATATCTGGTAGTTGTATTGTCGAGAAAATCGACCGCTTTCACTCCTATCATTGTCGCAAATCCTTCATTCAACCATAGATTATTCCACCATTTCATTGTTACCAAATTGCCAAACCACTGCAAAAAAAGAAATCTGAAAACTTGAAAAATGAAGGAATTTCTGGAAATTTTTGTCCGGGGAGGGAGATTTAGTAACCCGATCTGGGCTGGTACGTTAGGTAAGATTTTTCAGAAAAAAGGCCGTTTTTTGAGCTCACAAAAATATTGATAAGTTCAGAAAGGCTTGCTAAAAATAGAAAGTTCTGTCAAAAACCCTAACAATATTTCGGGCCGGACCGGAAGAGAGCTTTGTACCTGATGAGCCACTTCGTGTGCAATAACTTCCTGTGTCATTTGTCTCTGTGTTACCGGAAATCTCTTCTCCATAAAAACAGCTTCCGCCTGTCGAATTGTTATCAATCCCCAGTTTTCCATTGCCGCCACTTCGAGATTTGGCAGAACGAACACATCTGCAATCAAATATGTGTAACACCGGCGATATATCAAATACGAAGTTTTTTGAGAATTCTAAGTTTTTTTACGTTTTTATTACAAGTGAAACTTAATTTCTGAAACCGAATTTATAAGCCTAAAACTTATCGAAGATTGAAAAAAGAAACCTATTTTTGCACCAGGTCTACTTGACTCACAAAATGATTTTTGATGTTTTCGTTTCATTTTTTTTCTCATTTCGCCAAAATTATTAATTATATTTCTCAATTATTATTTCGTTATCTAAATCTAAAAATCTGTGAATTGAATTTCCAGTTTTGTCTGTATCCATCCATCCATTTCATGTTGTTTTTTGTATTTTTCCTCTTTTTTCCCTCATTTTTTTGTCATGTTCAAATTCGAACATTGACCGAATTATGGGAACAACGAAAACAACCTCAAACTGGCCATTTATTCCCTACTCGAAATTCGAAATTATACCCGGAATTTGCCGAAATTTCGGGTGATTCTAGTACCGGTTATATTCATTTGACATTGTCGGATTTGGACGAAAAAATAGATGAAATTCGAAAAGGAAAAGAGTGGATCATACATTCAATTTGCTCCTACAAGTTGGTTTGAAAATTGATGTAGTTTCGGGCCGGCCCGATAAAAATCTAAATTTTCACGTAGCGCCGGCCTTGTTTTTATTTATCACGTAAACAATTATTTTTGCAGACATTTGAATACAACATTCTACGTTTTGAATAAATATCGTGGAACTGGATATTCGGAAGTGTTGATCGATGCAAATATGACTGAAATTGAGAAAAAAGTGAATGAAATGACTGAGAAAAGAATCAAAATCAATTATATTTGTGTGGGAGCTGAAGAAAATACATACAGGTCAGTTGGAAATTTACTGTCTTTGACAATTCAGTACCAAAACTTCTTCTCCAAAATCTAGAGATCAGGGCCGAAATTCTTTTCTTTGCAAAAAAAAAAAAGATGAAATTTTGAATTATAAAAAACGTGAATTTTCTATTTTTGTCGGTAAAGATGTCGAAAGTGATAAGATAAAGGAAATTATAAACTTATTTCCAAAATGGTCAGATAAAAAAATTATCTGGAAAACATTTTGAGTTTTCGATTTTTGCACCCACATTTTCTGTTTTCAGTGCAATTTGGCACCATTCCAAACAACCCGTTCGACATTACATCGTCGAATCGGGTCCAATCACTGAAATTGTGACAAAAAACGAAATTCAGACATTTCGCGGATATTATTGTGATTGTTTTCAAACATTTCAACAAAATACTCAAAACAAGGCAATCATAATTTGGAGAAAAGGATTTGGAAGGAAAACAAAAATACAATATGGCACTGATATGCAAAAAATGAGCAAAGAGATGACGAATATTGAGAGAATCAGAGTGGTACAGTTCTCCAATTTACCACCAAAAAGGTGAGTGAGCTCTATTTGAGACGAAATCACATTTCATTTGCAGACCCGGTCTTTCGAATTATCCGAAATGGTTCATCTGGCAAGGCGATGATTTCACGTGGAAACATTTTACTCAAATTCCAAAATCGATTTTAACCCAAAATTCGTGGTCAAATTTGGACAATTTGATCGAAAATCACATGAGAAACTATGAAATTCCTTCAATATCAATAAGTATTTTGAGAAATGATATCGAAGTGTATACTGTAGCATACGGTTATGCTGATATTATTCGAAATGTTACGGTAGAAGAGTACTGTAGTTTAAAGAATTGATTGGATCGGATTTCAGGTAACTTCCGAGTTTCGATATCGAATTGCATCGGTGTCGAAAATGATAACCGCAATGGCAATCGGCGAATTGTTGACTGAATTCGATCTGAATCTCATGTCAACTGTTTTTGGAGAATTCGGAATTTTGTCAGATCTTTTTCATCACAATTGTCATGCTTTTTTGAAAAATCTGAGAATAATTCATCTACTTGAACACTCTTCCGGATCATGGCCACATACGAGCAAATATGAGTTTGAAAAGTGAGCCAATCGGGTCCGAAAAACAGAGCCGGAAATGGGAAAAACAAAACTTCGGATTTCGTTTTTTTTGTTTCGAAAAACGTGAACACGGAATAGTGAAAATTAACGTGACCCCGAAATGAACGTAGTCTGGTTTCTCTGCGTCTATTCTAACAAGGGAACTATGATAGCTTACTAACGGACTTTGAAATGAGATATATGCTCACCGATAGAGTTTTTTATGCTGATCAAGATCCCGTAGCTAACTTTTGCAAAGCTCCAGCCAGAAAGCTGAAAATCACGTTTTTGTGATCAGTCCAAAATTTTTAAATGCATCCTAACTTTTTCAAAGTTTTATACTCATGAAAATTAACTAGTGGATCTGATAGGAAATTCAATTCTCTACACGATGGTCTAATTGAAACTTCAAAAAAATTTTGAAAAAAGTTTTTAAAAAAAGAGTTTTTTTCTGAAAAAACATGAAAAATCAGAAACAATTTCTAAAATTTAATAATTTTCACGTTTTTCAATGCAATTTTTTTTATTTTTCACGTTTTTTTTATCTACCTTTTTCATTGAAAGTTCCGGGCGCATTTTTTCAGCGTTACAACTACAATTTCGAGGTTTTTAAGTGCTCCTATCGTTCTTGGCATGCCAAATAACCCTTTAGTAACTTCTCTTCACTAAAATAATACAAATTGAACAAGATATTTCAAATTTTGTGCTCAAAATTTGAAATATCTTGTTCAATTTTTTGAGCTTTCTGCGTGGAGCTTTTTGAGCTTTCTGCGTGGAGCTTTGCAAAAGTTAGCTACGGGATCTTGATCAGCGTAAAAAACTCTATCGGGTGACATATGTCTCATCTCAAAGTCCGTTAGTAAGTTTTCACAGTTCCCTTGTAAGAGACATCATGAAATATCTTGATTTCAGAATTCAAACAAAAAAACTAAAATTTCATTTGAAAACCATTTTTTTTCAGAATGGAACAAAACCAGACAGAATTTCTGAAGTCAGTTTTAACCGAACAAATACCCCTTCAATACCCGGGTATTAGTCATATTTATTCGAATATTGGGTACATTTTACTTGGTCGAATTATCGAAAAAATATCCGGTTTGTCGTATGAGGAATACGTTCAAAAAAGAGTATTCGACGAGTTGGGAATTGAGGGAACAATTGGAAAAGAATACGAGGATCCAAAGGAGGTATTGTACTATTCGCATGACAATGCAAATGCGTATACATCTTGGAATACAACTAGATTGAATTCGGCAGCTGGATGGGCCATGAAACCAAAAGATGTTAGTTTGATAGACAAATCTCATAAAA
Organism: Caenorhabditis sp. 8 KK-2011; assembly: GCA_963572245.1. Lineage (NCBI taxonomy): Eukaryota > Metazoa > Nematoda > Chromadorea > Rhabditida > Rhabditidae > Caenorhabditis > Caenorhabditis sp. 8 KK-2011. Next base: position 8,057,404 of record OY751550.1, on the reverse strand, counting down.
CTTTGAACTTAGAAATAATTTCTCAAAATGGTAATGATTTGAAAACTACAGTACTCGTTGCAGGTCGCTAAATTGTTCAATCATTTGGAAAAGAACAAACTACGAAAATATCGTTGGATAATAAGTCCATCATCGGTTAGAAGAAATTACGGACGAGGAATACAATTAGGTACATGTCGCTAGACTGAAAAATGACCCGCGAAATGTCGGTACACGTGACATTTTCTTGTTTTTTCCAGGTTCGGACGGATCAATCTATCATATTGGATCATTAGCTGGCTCCGAAGCAATAGGTTATAGTAATAAGAAGAATAATGTGCAAATTGGAATAATGACAAATTTGAGAGGAAAGCAACAAAATGAGCAAACTGATTGGATGGAGAAATTGTGTAAAAGTATTTCGGAAAACTTGCCTAATTTATGAAGAGGATATGAAATATTGAAGTATTGTTCGAAGAAATCGAGAAGAGGTCCGAGTATTGAAACGGCCAACTCGGTGTGGTCCAGTTTTTCCGGATCACAATAGACGCGTGTCTGCAACAACAAACATTGAGGGGTACTTGTCAGGAGGCCAAGTTGGTTCGATTTTCTCAAACTATTTTAGGTGTGAGGCTGTCAGGTGTTTGCAGTGAAAGTGAACTAGGTATTTCGAAAACTCACCCTAACTCCTTTGTTCGTGATTCTCTCAAGAAATGGAAAATCGGAAACAACAAAAGCGAACAAATATGTCGACATCAGAGGTGTTCTTTTGAATGTTGTTTTTGTCCAATTGGCTCCTTCATTTGTTACTGACATTTCGATCATATTTGCAACTGCATTAGTTCCAGTTGGATGAATTAGTGTGACATCAAAATGAGCTTTTGCACTCGGAACATCTATGCATGGAATTATACTTCGCGCTTCGGACATTTGCAAGTGTGTTGCGATTATGTATCTGCACAAATCTAGTAATTAGGCCCGGTCCGAAAGAATCCAGAAATTAGAATAACCTTGAATTTTTGATCTGAATCAGGCCCGTTGAAAATCGGTTTTACTTTTCCGAACCTGGCCTCAATAATGTTTTTTTCGATCAGGAACGAATAAAAATCAGGCTCTATTCCAAATCAGCCCAAAAATCGGACCGAAAGCTAATTTCTACTAAAAAAAAGGACAGAAACAACTTTTCGCGTCAAAAGAGCCGGGTGGTTGAATATTTAGCTGGAACGGTACCAAAAAATCAAACGCTGTTCCGATTTTTTTTTGACCAGATTCAGAAAAATGTTGAAAAAATGGAACGGGTCAGACTCTGCGCCGCTTCAGTCACATTTTCTGTATGGGTTTCGATCCTGAACTTCGAAAAATGCAATATTTAATTCGACACTCATTTCAGGAGAAGGATCTTACTTTCTCTGATGATCATAAGGAATTCGAAATAATCCATGTTGTCGATCAGTTGATATTTCAGCTCGATATGTGATTCTCAGTGTATAGTTTGATTTTTTCCTCATTTCTCCCCCTAATTCAATATCAAATAATTCATTTTCTCGAATTAGTTGTTTTCTTTTCACCGGTATTCGTCGACCCACTTCATCATCCATCACTAATACTTCTCCAATATCAATCTCTCGTTTCAAATGTACCAGAATTCGAGATCCTCCACCTGATTCGAATGTCATTGCAACTTGACCATCGACCCGATTCTCATCTTCATCTTCAAATTGTGTCGAATTTTTTCGATTCCACGAGAAGTACACACGTAGTTCGACATCATATAAGAATGGTCGATGATTAAGAGGAATCTGTTCGGGATGCCATTTCAGATCCAATCTCGAATATAATTCTCCATTGATTTGTCGTTTTTCGATACAAAAAAAGTAGAAAAGTCCAATGATAAACATCAAAAATAGGAGAAGAATCGAAATAATTGCAGCGGCCGAAAATTGACGCGTCGATGGACGCGGCGGTGATGATGATCGAGAAGTAGAAGCAGAAGAAGCAGAAGAAGAAGATGAAGATGAGGGTGATGAATACATTATTTATCTAGGAGGTACTATTTTGCAACATGAATAATTTTTTCGAAAGCACTTTTTTGATGAAGAGAGACGAATTCTGCAACAAAAAAAAATCTAGTTATTTTTGGAGAAAGAGGGTGGAAAGAAAATATTTATGTTTGGATTACTGTAGTTTGTTCGGGTCAGCACAAAACTTCCGAAGTTAAAAGTTTGGATTACTGTATTGAAATTCTAACAGGAAGTGGGCCCGGAAATTTTGAGCTAGGTCATTGGCTTCAAAAAAAGTACTGCAGCTTTATTGGGAAGAATTTTCAAATATAGTAGATTTTTCGTTTCAGCCTCAAAAACACGTGGCCTAGTTTAATGTTATTTTTGTCATTTTCAAAATTCCGAATAGTGAGAACACTCATGTCCGGGTACTTAGGAACTTTGAAAAGCCTACAAAAAATGGCTTTGTTTTTTTTGGCCCGGGGACACTTGTTTTAGGCCTTTCTTAAAATTCTTTCTGGATCAATTTTTCGATTTTTGCAGTTCCCATGATTTTTTTATTCAATTTCCATGACAAAAAAGATAATTCTCATCTCACATAAATTGGCAACAGTATAAAACAAGGAATTATTTAATTAATTGTAACAAAAAGTCAATGGATTCGAAATATTTTCTATTTTTTCTCTCAATTTATGTCAATCTCATTTTACCGTGCGAAATACATCCAGGTAAACAGAGTGTTTCAGATGAATTCTAGTCGGTTCTCATAGTTTTTCAGATTGTGCATGTGGTCCAGTTACGACAGGCACAAAAGCTAGAATTTTGGAACTGGCCGGTCCGAAAACTCGCGCCGAATTTGTGAACAAAACAGTATACTTTCCGAAATACACAATATCGAATTCGTGTCTAAATGCGACAATTTCTTTGGATTGTACTCCTCCAAATATAACTGAAGGTTATCAATTAGTTTGGGGATTGGCTACAAGTGCATTCTATTCGGTGAGCCAACTCTATTTCCGAGCCGAGACTACTATTCGGTCTGTCTGGAAACAAAACGGGCAAAAAATTGAAAACAAAACATTACTACTGGAAGCTTCGTTATGGGTATTAAAGTTTCTGGATCGACTCAAAAATTCCTTTTTTTGCCTCATTTTTTGAAAAATGGCTGAAAGTTTAGATCAGACACAGTTTTGTGGATGGTGCCCTACAACGAAGAAATATAATTTAAAAACGAGAAATTCAGAAAAAAAGATCACGAAAGTTTATTTGACTTACCAGGAACAATTCTCAACATTTTAAAGACCCAAAAAAGTAGCTACTCAATTAGTCTGGAAAAATTGTATTCAAAATTAGAAAAAGAAAATCTGGAAATTTCTCAAAAACGCGCCTAAGTTTGGACCAAGTTATTTCTGGTCAAAACTGGAGAGTTTTTCAGGATTCTCTTCAATTGTCATCGCCGTATTTCAGTGCCAATTTTATTTGCAACAAAAGTCAAAGTGATAATTGGATGTATGCCGAGTCAAAAGATGTTCTTGTCGCATCGTGTGCCTATGGACCTCCTTGAAATGTTTTTTGTTCAATTTTTTTAAATAACAAACATGGGTTCTAAATATTTCCGATTTGTTCAAATCGGCTCGAAAAAACCACAGTACTCCAAAACAATTTCTGAATTTATTTTTTTGAAAAAGTTTCTCAACTCAGCCAAAAACAAATTTGGGGTCATTTTGTCACATTAAAAAGTCAAAATTTGTGCAAAGTTGGACTAGTTCTAAACTTTCTACCAATGTTTCAAGTCCGCAATAACTACAGTACTCCAAATTCATTTTCAATCGAACAAAAAATTGGAAATGGGCTCTGACCCGAAGCTGAAAAACTACAGTATCTTACCTATTTTTCTGCAAAAAAAAACGAAAAACTAGAAAAAAAAGAAAAAGAAGGGGGTTTTCGAGTAGAATAATAATGAAAAGTGTTGCAAAACTGAATTAAGTGGTTCGGTTTTTTTTTGTTTTTCGATTCGGAGCCTTCTTTTTCTTCTTTTTCTAATTTTATTTTGATGCCTCAACCAACAAAAAAAAACAGACAAAAAATATTTCCGACAAAAATGACAGAAAAATAATAAATAAAATAAAAAAAGGTCAAGCAAAATAGAAATGTAGATCAAACGGCGCCATTTTTCAAATTTCTCGCCAATGATGAGCAACACAATTTGGCTAATTTTATTCATTGGATTCGGATAACAAAGGTCGTGTAATTCTCTCGGACAACTTCTTACTGTAGTTGTCGGTGTTGTTTCTCTGCGTCTCTCACTAATTGCTCTATCTCGCTTCGTTTTTTGCTCCGCGCAACGAACAAAAAGGTCCCCTTTTTAGGGGTTTTTTCGTTGTTTATCCAATTCGACCGGAAATTTTAAGATTTTTTCCAGTTTTTTTTCGAAAAAAAACTCTGAAATATTTTATTTCTTGCTAGTATGTTTCAAAAATGGTGCTTGGAAACGAGCAAAGGAGGAGCGTCACCGGGTGCGCGGAAAAGATGCTTGTCATTTTTGTCGAATTTAGAGCAAAACGAAAAGCCGAAAGAGTGCGAAACGGTAGGTCTGTATTGACAATTGGAAACTTTCCGACACGTGGCCGTGGCCTTGTGGCCTAATGGATAAGGCGTCTGACTTCTAATCAGAAGATTGCAGGTTCGATCCCTGCCTGGGTCAAAGTTTTTGGAATTTTTCTATTTTCTTTTCTTTCCATTTATCAAAAATCTTATTTTTTGCAGCTCCAAGTTACTGAGTCGTGTCCCCAAATAATTCCGTTGTCCACTCTCTCGAAATCCCCACAAAACTCGTTGAACAGGAAGAAATTGATGCCGGCAAAACTTGAAAAAACGCAAAGGTTGGTTTTTTAGTGACACTTGCTGCTGCTACACAATTTATTACTTCCATTGTTGAATTTGTATGGGTATGAAATGAATAATAGATTAGAAACGACCGGATTAGGTACTCTTTTCTCATTGATTGCATTATTTTTTCGTTTTCATTCCTACTAAATTCAAACAAGCTTTCAACGTGGCCTTGTGGCCTAATGGATAAGGCGTCTGACTTCTAATCAGAAGATTGCAGGTTCGATCCCTGCCTGGGTCAAATTTATTTTTTTTTGAAAATTTTGTCTGTTTTTATTGCATCGATGTTATTAGAAAAACTACATTTCCGGACTCGTTTGCTTGTGATTATAAATAATTCAAGCACATTTCTGCTCGTCTTCGTTTAGTTTGTCAATAAATACTCGTTTTTTTTTGCAGCGAGGATATGGTTTTCGCAGAAATTGAAGCGCTAACAGTAATGGAGAATAATCTATTTTTTCCATTGAGAAGGTCAGTTTTGGGCTCGGGATCAGGTTTTTGTGAACTTTTCCAACAATCTTTTAGTTTTTTTTTGTGAACTTTCATTTTTTCTTTCAAATTGAAACTTTTCTGTTTATTTTCTAAAAATAGATTCCCTTGTTCTGAAGAAAAAGAAAAACAACATCGTCATTTCCTGGTTTTGGTTTCCATAGTGACAAAAAAGGACCTTTTTGAGTGCCAGGAGGTCCTGACGAAAAAACGAAAGAGCAACGAGAAAATAGGGGGAATTGTGAGCAAGCAATTTTTGGAGAAAAATATTATTTTCAGACTATGATTTTTGGTCTGTTAGCCACTTTCTAGCTTCGATTTTCGAACCGAATTTCTAAACATTTAAGATGAGGTTTTCAAAAAAAACATTCAGCCATTTTTGATGAAAAACTGAAACTATAAACTTCTTTCAGTTTTCGGTTTTTAACTTTATTAAAAAATTTTCAGGCCCAGTTTCACAATTTTCGTGCCTCTTTTTGAATATTTAGCAAAATTTTTAAAAATTTCAATTATTTTTTCATTGAAAAATTGGCGCCAATTCGTGCTATAAATGACAATGTTCAAATATCGAAGAAACTTTTTTCTCAGAAAAAAAATCAGAAAAAGTCGGAACGGAGCGATCAGACTAATGACAATTTAATCAGAAAACTTCTTAGTTTTTTGAGACAAAAAGAAGTTTGTGTGTGTTTTGTTGTTACCATAGTGATGATATAATATCCTATTTTTTCTCACACACACCAAACATAAACCCTGCATTTTCTCATTCTGACTTGTATTCTTTTTCAAGAAAGAAAAAAAAATCTTGATTTTATAGAATTTTCAGGCCTTTTTCGGTAAATTTTCGAAAAAAATGTGCTCCAATTTTATTTGTTGACTTGTTCCAAAAAAGAATATTTCGGGCCAAAAAATGAAGAAATGTTTTGAACTTTGAATCATTTCAAGTCTAAATTCTTATAACTAAATCACAGTTTTTACATATTTTATTGGGTTTTTCGAAATTTCGAAACTTTTTCGGTTTACGTCCAATTGATTTCGTGGCCATTTCTCTGAATTTGTCATTTCAAGATTATTTTTCGGTTAGTGCCACATCTACAGAACTGTGTCTGATCTGGAAAAATGTACGAAGACATTGAGATTCTTTTAGTTGGAAATAATTCCTTCCCCGAAAAACGCAGAAAATATTAAAATTGGGCCCGAAAATTATAACTTTTTTTTGGAAACTTTTTTTGTTCCGAAAAAATGGCTGATTTCGTTGATCTCAGCACAACTCGTCGTCGATGCGAAGCAATGGACAAATTTGAGAGAATCGGAAAACTCGGAGAAGGTTCTTATGGACATGTGTACAAGTGTAGAAACAAGGAAAGTGGACAGGTAAACAACTGGAAAACACGGCTCAGGTATAACCCTGAAAATCAACTTTTCACAAAAAGTTGAACAATTTTTTGTGTATTTTCACGACTTTGAAATTTCCGATCCGAAACTCCTCAAATCTCCAAAATATCGTTTCCAGATCGTTGCTATCAAAAAGTTTGTAGAAACCGAAGATGATCCGCATATCAAGAAAATTGCATTACGCGAAATTAGAATGTTGAAAGTTAGTTTGTTTCCAGTGATAGCTTTTTTCAAAAATTCATTGTTTTTTCAGCAATTAAAACATCAAAATCTAGTGGGATTAATTGAAGTGTTCAAAAGGAATCGAAAATTGCATTTAGTATTTGAATTGTGTGATCGAACTGTTTTACACGAATTGGAGAGAAGCCCCAGTGGGTAGGTGTGGCCAAACAATATTCAACTAAAATCTAAATTTTCTGATTTTCCAACATGAGAAATCGGACCTAGTCGGATTTTTTTGTTGTTGAAATTTTCAGTAAAAACTAGCTACTTGATTTTTCGATCCAAAATCGCATTAAAATTCGAAAAAATCGGGTCAGGTTCGATTTCCATTTTAGGTTTTTTTCCAGCAAAAACTTTTTGAATTGAAATAAATTTAGAAAGAATTATTCAACCAGAAAAATTGAAATTCATAGATTTGATCCGAAACAAGTCACACATATGCGGGTCACGTAAAACATTTTATCTCCAAATAAAAAAATTCTCCGAGATTTTCTGTCTGAATGTTTTGTTTCCAGACTCCCCGATGATTTGATCAAAAAAATAATATTCCAAGTTCTCGAAGCTCTTCGTTTCTGTCATAGTCACAAATGTATTCACAGGTAATCGAACTACAGTACCCAGAGAAACAGTATTCATTTTGTTACAGAGATGTGAAACCCGAAAATATATTTCTGACTAAAAATGATCAGGTGAAGTTGGGGGATTTTGGATTCGCCAGAATAATTAGTGAGTTTGAAAAAAAGGAAACTAGATCAAAAAAATATTTTCCAATTTTACAGGTACAACTGATTTGTACACGGATTATGTGGCAACCCGATGGTATAGATGCCCAGAGTTACTTGTTGGTGATGTTCAATATGGGCCGCCCGTTGATATCTGGGCAATTGGATGTGTTTATGCGGAAATGTTGAATGGGGAAGCACTTTGGCCGGGTAGAAGTGACATCGATCAACTGTATATGATCCGGAAAACATTAGGTATTTCTCGCTTCAAATTGGGTCCTGTGTCCTTTTTTTGGCCGGGTCCTTTCAAGTGTTTGTCTTTCTTTTTCTAGTTTCAAATCGCATTTTGCTGAATTTTGAAACCCGAAAAACTTTTTTCATCCGAAACAATTTTACATTTGTTCGGGCCAAACCTATGAATCGGAAAATTCTAATTTTTTGGGCCTGTATTCATCTTTAGTTCAAATTTTTCTTCCGCCGGGCCCGGACCGGAATTCGTAATACATTTTTTTGCAGGCGAATACACTCCTCGTCAACTGGCTATATTTCGAACAAATGAATTTTACAAAGGAATGACATTTCCGGAACTGGAAGTTCTCGAACCGTTGCCTTCAAGATTTCCGAACTCAAGCAGTGGACAACTCGATTTTATGAATGTATGTTGACTTACTAGTCCCGTTGGATTCCAGAGATTTCGAGTTTTGAATTTTCAGAAATGTTTCGAAATGTCACCGGATCGTCGTTGGTCTTGTGCCGAATTAATGCAACATCAGATATTTCAAAATTGGACACTTCGATTGAGACTTGATGAAACGACAACAAATGGCCCGACTTCTCAAAAAAGGGTATGTTTTTCGAGAGCTCAAAAATCAACAAAATAGTTTCCTGCAAATTCATCGAAGCGATTAAAAAATCATGTTTTTCATTTTGTAAAGTGATCAAAAAAAACCAACCAAAAAGTGTATTTTTCAAGACTTTTGTACAGAGAGAAAATCACGAAAATAATGAGAAAAAACAATGCTGTGTCCAGGTCGAGTAGGGCTTTTTTAGACGTATCGAATGTGTAACACGAAAATAACGGGCCGCGTTTTTTTCTGGTCCATCAAAACAGCCTGGCTAGATTTTCGGATGTCACTTCCTCAGAGCTACTGATGCAATTTTTCTGAAAAAAATTGTGAGAACCCATTTACGCAAAAAACGTGACCCCAAAATGTGGAATTTCTGATTTCTCTGTGTCTTTTTCGAAGTATTTTCAGTTTTGAAAATATTTACAATGGAAATTGATTTGTATTTACAGAGTCCGAACTATCTTCCACTTCTCAATGGCAATTCAACGAATCTAGTTTCGAAGAATTTCAGTCTTCAAACATCTCATAACAATAATAATAATAACACAAACAGGAGTTATCTTCCAACAATTTCATAAATATTCTATGTTTTTTGTTGTTTTTCAGGTTCTAATAAATCCAATCAATTGTTGTTGTTGTTTTCGTTGTTAATGTTGTCTTCAAATCGTTTTGTTTCAACATCTTCTTCGTCTTTTTCATAATATCTTTGTTTCATTGCTCGATATTTTCTCAGTTTATATAGTGCTTCAATCTCTTTGATAACAAAATCACCTCTCTTCAAGAGTTCTTCAATTTGATGCGAATCCGTCACATCCTGAAATACCCATAATCATCTACAGTTATCTCATCACTCACCTACAGTACCTTATTCTTCATAAACGCCATTTTTAGCCTTTCGTGAAACCATTGACTTCCTTTTGGATATTCTTTTCCCATGTGATATAGATTTTTGTACAATTCAATTACTCGACTTCTCATTATATTTGTTGATCTCAAAATTTGAATTCGATTTTCAAAATTTCCATGAAAAATATTGAAATTTGGAATGAAAACGTTTCAAAAATCTCTGAAAAAACAGATTTCACAGAAAAAATTTATCTAGAAATGTGTTCGAAAGCGAGTTCCATAGAAAATATTAAAAATGAATATCACACGCAAAAAAAGAAAAACATATAAAAAAGAGAGAGGACAGGGTAGAGAAACCGGTGGAGAAAAAAAAACAAAAGTTTTGTTACAAAAAAAATCAACAAATGATAACATGTTTATAAATAAGAAATACGGGAGAATGTTTCGAATTTATTCGATGACTTTCAAAACTTTTCCGATCGCAATGGTTTTTCCTTCGTCTCGAAGTGTGAAACGGCCCAAATATGGGTACTCCTGCAATGAGATAGACCGTTTTTTCTTTAATTGCATTAGAAAAAGTTTTAGGACTGAAAATAAAATTTTCAGATTCCAATATTTTTAAAAATGTACAATAGTGATTATTCCAATAACCTCTGTTTGTGATAATTTTCTAAGCATTGAATAAAAGTCAAAATTCAAACTCTACCAAGCTTCATCTATTGAATTCAAAAGATAAACTTCAAAAATAAACCCTTTTCATTGTTTTTAGAAAATTTTATTTTTGTCAATTTTATTGAACTCACTTTAAATGGTTCAATAACAAATGGTTCGGGACTTTCTAACCGCATAATACATTTCTCGTCTTGTTTTACAAACTTTGCCCGTTTCTTTTCTCCAGTCTTCTTGTCGATTGTAGCAATTACACCCTAAACATTTTTCATTTTAAAACTATAGTTTTTATTAGACAATACTCACCTTAACATTGACCTCTTCAACACCAGATTGAATGTGCATAACACACGAATATCCAGATGCAATAATTGATTTGTGTTCAAGAACAAACACTTCGGCATCGAAAACTCGTCCAACTTTGGCCAATGAATCAGGCGAACAAATGATGAAACCTCCCTGAAGTTCTCCTTCTTCAATACCTTTCAGTTTGAATTTAATGTTATCTCCCGAAACGACTCGATCAACTTCAACATCATCAGCCCAGATTTGAAGAACTTGAACTGGTTGCTGAAAATGATACAACTCTTATATTTATAGTCAAAAATATACAAAAAAAATCAATACCTTATTTGGCATAACAACAAGAGTGTCTCCCTTTTGAACACATCCAGATTCCATTTTTCCAATGATAACAGTTCCCATTTCGGAATATTTTTCAACAACAATACATCTAACTGGTCCATCGAAATCACGTTTGAATGATGGAAGATGACAATCGATGAACTCGATAAAGTTTGGACCTCTGCAAAGCTTTTGGAAAAATGATTTATTTTAAAAATAATAACAATTTAGCGCTGAACTTTTAGGTCTCTGAAATTGTGATTTTTTTCCTGGAAAGTCCAATAAATGTTCGTGACCTTTTCTCTGTATTTCTCACGTTTTAATTATATTTCTTCGATTTAGGTCAAATCCAAAAAAAAACTGGGCCTTTTATACAGATACAAGTACTGAACTCGCGATTGGAACAGAACACGGCGAAGGAAATCAAAACATTTTCCAGGTCGACGTTTTTTTGTTTAACATTTTAACTTTTTTCATAGGTTAAAAATGAAACTACCTATATTCTTGAATATCGTGAAACTTACGTGTACCACGATCCATCGGTAGCAGCTGGTCGTTCTTTCAAGAATGCTCCAGTCAAACCAGAACATGGAATATAAGTGATGTCAGTTTTTGGATTGAATCCACATTTTCTCAAGAAAGGTGTGAGTTTTCCCTCAATTTCCTTGAATCGTTCCACATCCCATTTAACAGTTGGATCGTCCATTTTGTTAACCAAAATCACTAAATGTTTGACACCGGCCGTTTTGACCAACATCGAATGTTCTCTAGTTTGACCTCCTCTATCGAATCCTGTTTCGAATTCTCCTTTTCTCGCTGAAATTACGAGAACTGCCAAATCGGCCTGTGTTGCTCCGGCAATCATATTTGGAACATATGACTTGTGACCAGGTGCATCGAGAATTGTGAAATGACGGCTTTCGGTTTCGAAATAAGCACGACCAACTTCAACAGTTTTTCCCTTGTCACGTTCTTCATCATTTGTATCCATACACCATGAAAGATACCAACTTTCACGTCCTTTTTCCTTTGCTTCTTTCTCGTACTTTTCCAATGTTCTTTTGTCAACCATACCGGTCAAATACATGAGTTGTCCTTGAAATTAAAGAGAATTGATTGGTATTCAAAAACTACAAAATATTCACCTCCAATAGTAGATTTTCCAGCATCGACGTGCCCAACAAACACCATGTTGATGTGTTCTTTATGTGTTCCGTCATCCACATAAACAGTTCTCTGGAATTTTTTGGCGAGTGGTGCGATAACATCGTCTTCTGGTGATGCTTCTTTCTTCGTTGTCACTGCTGTAGGTTCTACTGGAGCTGCTGCTTCTTCTTCAACAACAACAACTGGTGGAGCTTGTTCGACAACAGGTGACGAATCATCTTGTTCATCCCAGTTTTGTGGTGGAGGTGGAACTGCTTCAGCTGCTGGTGCACTGTACGGTTGTCCTGGAACAAATGGTCGAGCATTGACGTTTGGCACGAAAGCCGATGCATTCACATTCCAATTCGACATTTTTTGTTACCCTAAACAGAAAATTATGAAACATCGAGTTATGAAAATTGAAACTATGACAACGAACGAGGTTTTATCTTGTTTTTAAATGATAAATTTACATTCCTCGCGACCTTGAGACCTCAAAAAAGGTCAAACTGTTTTTTTTTCCACTGAGATCGTAAAAATGATATTCTAATTTTCTCAAAGTTTAAAAATTATATTGAAAGGTTAAAATATGATATTGAAATAGTTAAGAGCTCTGATCGAGCGATACATGGCAATTTGGGTATTCATTTTCCTAAACAATCAAAATTACGTTTTCAAAAAAATCAATAAAATTAAATAGGCAGAGAAAAAGTATAGTGAGTATTTTTCTATCTATTCCCTTAGTTATGGAAACTGGATAAAATCAAAAAACCCGAAAAAAAATCATCAAAAAATCGTGCAAAAATGAAAAAAAAGGGGCGGAGTCACAAAGCAACGCGGCGCGGTTTTTGGCAATAACGGACACACGTTATGGGTCACTTGTTGTTTTATTTTTTCGCGGCGACCGCGAACGCTGTTGTTTTTCTTGCGAAACCGGACTTCTTTCTAGTTTCCGCTATTAAATTGTCGGCTTCATGAATTGAATGTATTTTAACTTGTCAATCGCATTCAGATTAAACCCATTTATAAAGTATTCGTTATCTTGACCAAATTATCGATTTTTGTTTGACCATTCGTTGTTTACTCAATTTTTCAAATCATCTTTCGAAATTTTTTGCAGACACTGGACTGGCTTTTCTAGGAACCACTATAACAAAAAAAGATAGCCACTTTTCAAAATGCGGACAACACCAGAAACCGAACCAGAGGAAACCAATTTGGTTGCGCCAATTTTCCACGAATCAAATGATCCGTTCGGTCCAGAAGGAATTCTTTATCTGGATATTGATATGTTTCCAAAGTTTATGGAGAAAACCGATAATCGATTGTTGTCGAAACCAGTTATTGTGCGCGGAGTACCTTGGAGAATTCTAGCCCTCTGCAGGTAATTGATTTATTTTTCTAAATTTACACCAGAATTATCAGTAGTTCTAGAGCACCACAACGAAGCAATCAGGGTCGTCAACCGCGCGGTTATGCTCTTGGTTATTTTCTTCAATGTAACAATGAAGAATCGTTAGCAAAACGTGGAATGTGGCGATGTTTTGGTTCGGCGACTCTTGAAGTTTTGAGTTCAACTGGTGAAAACTTGAGCAAGAAAATAACTCATAATTTTCACAATAACGAGGTCGACTGGGGCTTTACGAATTTTGAAAACTATGAAGTATTATCAAGTCCAGAAGGCGGGTATTTGGAAAATGACACACTTCGGTTAAGATGTCATTTCACTGCTGATGTTCCAACCGGAAATGGATATTTCTGGGATAGTAAATTGCACACCGGATGTATTGGACTTCGTAATCAAGGAGCTACTTGCTATATGAATTCTATACTCCAAGCATTCTATTTCACAACCGGTTTCCGCAAAACTGTCTATCAAATGGAAACTGGCTCAGAACCATCTGAATCCAATATATGTTTGGCTATGCAAAGAGTATTTTATGATTTGCAAACATCAACAGATGCAGTTGAGACAAACAGTTTGACAAGAGCATTTGGATGGGATAAATTGGATGCTTTCAATCAACATGATGTTCAAGAGTTTTGTCGTGTTTTGTTGGACAATTTAGAAACGAAAATGAAGGGAACATCGGTTTGTTATCTTGTTTTTATTTTCAAAAAAAATGATAAGATATTTATTGTTTTCAGCAAGAACAGAGTATTCCGGCATTGTTCCGAGGAAATATGAAGTCTTTCATCAAATGTACTGATGTTGAATATGAAAGTTCGCGAACCGAATCTTTTTATGATGTGCAATTGAATGTTCTCGGAATGGAAAGCTGTATGTTTAAATTTCAAACTTTTCCAGTAATTCATCCAAAAAACTGCTCTATAAATCCAGATTCGAATTAGTTTAATTGAACTAAAAATCGTGACCTCGGAAATAGAAAAAAAGAAACAAACTAATTTTCTGTAAAATGGAAATTGTATTGCCGATATTTTTACCAATTTGACAAAAACTATTCCAACGCTTGTGGTTAGAGGGAGGGAATCAAATTATTCTCATCTGATATTCAAAAAATAAAAAAAAAACGTTTAAAAGAAATGTTCAATTTTTGCAGTGGAACGCGCATTCGAAGCATACACAGCAATTGAAGTTCTTGACGGTGACAATAAATACGATGCGGGTGATTTTGGTCTTCAAAAGGCTGAGAAAGGGGTCAAATTCGTCGAACTTCCACCAGTTCTTCATGTTCAATTAATGAGATTCCAATATTGTGGTGTTGAGCAAAAAGTCAACGAAAGATTCACATTTCCCGAACAAATGGATTTGTTGAATTGTTGCGAATTATCGGATCAATTGACAAAAGAGAATTGTTTGTATAGTTTGCACGCGGTATTGGTTCACAGTGGAGAGTTTCATGGAGGTCATTATGTCACATTCATCAATACCAATCTGCACGAAACTATCGATAATCCTGAAGTGAAACCGAAAGTAAGTCTTATTTTAAACGGAACCGGTCAGAGTTTTTCCAACACATAATCTATGTTTGGAATAATTTTAGTGATTGAAAATTTCAATTACTAGTTCAATTTGAGAAACTACTATCAGGGAGTGAGATTTGTTCTTTATTAAGTTCCATGCTCATATATTTATATTAGTGGGTCAGTATAGAACATTCAGTCACCACTAGGTCTAGAACTTAAATTTTTATCGCAGTTTTAATTATAATGACTTCGAGACATTAAAGACTCTTTGTCACTCAGAAATTAATTTCTCGTGTTTATCAAAATCTCAATATTGAAGACTTCAACTTTCGATGTGTGAAATTCAAAAATTGAAAAAAGTACTTTGTGAGGTCGAAAAAAAAAGAAAAAAAACTGTTTTTGAATTCGTTCTCAGGAAGATAGGCGGCCGCAAACACCGTTTGTGTGTGTGTGCGGGTACAGTAACCCACGGCAATTTTTTTTTGTTTTTTCTTTCAAACATTTTTGGGTTTTTGAACCAAATACATCGAAATTTGAAGTTTTCAATTTTGAGATTTTTATGAACTCGAAAAAACTATTTCTGAGTGATAGGGTGTCTTTAAAAAAACATAGATTTCACCCCTGACTACTATGACATTTTTTGATAAAAAGCAGAGAAACTAAAAAACTGAAAATGTTAAAATAGGAACAACACGTGAGATTTTCTCAAAAACATGTATTTTTTGCAGTGGTGCAAATTTGATGATGATGTCGTTTCTGGAACCACAGTCGATGATGCGATTTCATCAAACTTTGGTGGAGAACGTTCAATGAATACATCAGCATACATGTTGATATATGTTCGAAACAATGCTGTCTGTGAGTTGATCAGAATCTGAGCTCACTTCAAGGTTTTTTTTTCTCAATTTCAGCTACTGTTCTTGCTCCGATTCCAAATGAAGAAATTCCTGAATCTGTCTCATCGACATTCGAATTCGAACGTCAACAAAGAAATCGTCTGAAAAAGAAGAAGGAAGAAGCATCGCTGTGTATTGATTTGCCAATAGTGACACCGAACATAATCACAGGACATCACGGTTTCGATCTTGTTGATTTGCCTGTTCTTCATTCTAAAGTAGCACATGAATGTATTCCAAAATCATTGACAAATTATCAATTGTATCGATACATTGAAAAAAGATTGTTCTCATCAAATTCGCATAGAAGATCAAGAGATAGTGCAATGGATATTGAAGATGGTGAAGATATTGGAAGTGAAGAAGAAGAAGATGATGAAGAGGAAGATGAAGAGTTTATTCGAAGAAACTTCCGTTTTAGATTGTGGAAAATGTGTGATAAGTATCATAGTGAAATGAGAACATTGACCAGATTCAGACCAGAAAGAGTTAGTTCATTTTGTAAGAAATAATGATTAAAAATAAATGAAATTTCAGCTCATTGATCCATCTGGAAAAGAAATGATCGAAAAGTATTTCTGTTTGGAAAATGATTCATTGTACGTCGAAACCCCGATACAATATGGAGAATTGCAAGATTACGTGTTCAATGGTAACAATTATCTTTTTTCCCTTCTCTAGTTTTTATTTTTTCAAATTTACAGACAATGTGTTGATTTTCGTGAAATATTATGATACGACAAGTGAAATATTCACCGTTTTGGGACACTATGTTATTTCGCACACTCAAAGAATTTCGTTTTATCGTGATGTTTTTTGTAAAATGGCTGGAATTGCACCAGGAACACAATTGAAATATTATGAGGTTAGTTTTTAATTTAAAATGATTATCAAACTGTTATGCATGTGTACCAGAGTTGCGCGGAATGGGTTTTTGGAAAGTCGGAATAAGAATTTATTTTTCCGGAAGTCGGAATAAATTTTATTTTTTTCGAAATCCGGAAGTCGGAATTCCGCGCAACACTGTATCAAAATATCGAGAGTTTTTTTTTTGTTTTTCGGCGAGGCCCGACTTTCAAACGCCAGTTTCTCAGAGTCGCAAATGTATGTTTTGGCCTTTAATGATATATGATTTTGTAGGAAGTGGCTGCAAACCGTATTATTCCATTAGAAGGGACCCAAACACAAATCGAAGACGATGGTGCTATAATTATCATTGAACAAGCCGATTTATACGAGGAAAACAACAATGTGGTCACAAAAATGGACGAAATGTACAAAACAACTTATGTTGAATTCAATGAATTCAAATTCAACCGACAAGAAGATTCTGAAGAAATTAGAGAACCAATTATCAAAAAAGTCAAATTGGATGCACCTTTATCACAAGTTTCTCAAGCATTGGCAAAAGAATTGAAATGTGATGCGAAGAATGTGTTGATTTGGACAAAGGGAATCAATGGAAAAAACGAATTGCCACAGGAGGATAATTCGTCGAAATTAGTGGCAAGTTCGATATTGGGAAGAGGACTACATGATCCGAGATTGGCTAAAAAGTATGTTTGGTTTCCTTTTTGATTTTGAGTTTATATCCTTTTTTTCAGGTATTCAACATGTTTCACAATTATGCCTTTCCCGGTAACTGAAATGGAAAAAAGACAACAAATGAAGATATTCGAAATGGATGATAAAATGGTGGTTAATGATATGACTATTTTCCCACCGAAAGACGGAACTGTTAGTTTTTTTCATTGAAATTATTCAGAAAATTAATTGATTTACAGGTTGGAAATATATTGGAAGAAGCGTCTAGATATTTCAAATTTGCACACAATGGAACTAGAAAATTGAGGTAAAATTCGACATTTTCAATTTCAAAATATCTATTTTGTGTGTTCTTTCAGGTTGTTGCAAGTTGGAACAACGCCAAATTTTAATAGAGTACATCAAATTTATCAAGACACTATACCTATTACGGATGTGCAATCGCGATATTTGTACAAAGTGAGTTGGAACTAAATATGGAACTGATAACAAAACTTTTTTCAGTGTCGAGTTGAAGAAATTCCAGTGGATGAATTAGAATGTTCACCAGGTGAATTCTTCTGTCCAGTTGTACATTTTGATCGTGATCCGACTAATCGGTTATTCGGAACATCGTTTATTATCAAGGTATGTTTGAGTCTTATCATGAGAAGTTTAGAGCCGGGAAGACGGAACTAAAACATGTTTTTTTTTCTTGTAGGTCAAAAATGGTGAATTGATGAATGATGTACGTGATAGATTACGTCGAAAGTTGTCAGATGTTCCTGATGCAGAGTTCAACAAATATAAATTTGCTCTTTTGTCTAGAGAAAAGGTTAGTCGATACATTTTTCGAATCGCCAAATACGACATTTCATTTCAGCTATGCCGGTATATTGAATTCGGTGATACCGATAAGGTCAACTTGCAAGATATGTCTAATCAAACGACGGGAAATAGTATGTTTTTTTTTTCAAAATCAGGTTCCATTTTTGAAAGAGAAAAACTCGGTCAATCAGCCGAATCTTCACAAAATATTGAACGTTTCAAAGAATTGTCCGACGTGACACTGCGTAAAAATGTTTATTTTTTGAAAATTCGGGGGTTTGTATTGTCATAATTTTGAAAATTAGTCCTGAAGTTCGAAAATTACTCGACCCGAAAATGACGGGCCTGGCCGGGCTTTTTTGATCGGCCGAAACCCTTACCAAATTTATAGTTAAAAAGTTTTTCTCCAAAGTTCTAAATTAAAACTGTTTTGTTTTTTTTGCAGTTCCTCAAGTATACATTGGAATTGATCACAAATCGCCAGTTCTACACTCCAATGAAAATGCAATCCGAATTTTAAATTAAAATTCGTGAAAAAACGTTTTATTTTTCGTTCTTGTGTCTTCATTTGTTTTTTGTTTGTCCCCACTCGAGCCCCACTCGAGCCCCATTTTATTCTCTTTTTTATTGTTTTGTATATTTCGTGTAAATTCCCAACTTCGCTCCATTGAGAATTTGTCCCTTTTCATCTTCTTTTCTCTCTTTTTAATTTTATTGCTCGTGTGTACTTCTCTCGGAGTAGGGAATTTCCGCTGGTCCGGTGAAATTCACAAAAACAATAACAACAGAAGCGGCAACTTATTTATATATATATACATATTTTTATTTATTTTCTTTAATTTGAGATCTATTTGTCTCTCTCTCTCTGCTTTTTCTGTCTGTGTGTAGAGTTTAGTGTCCCAAATTTATGTTATTATATGATAAATGAGATATTACTGTAATAGTACACGAGTTTATTATTCACATAAATTGGGTTAGTATTTGTAAGTTACATGCAATTTATTCATCGAATTCGAATGTTGGTCCGCTTGGTTTATTGATTATTTTGGATGTTCGTTTTTTGAGCGGAACTATATTTGATACAGTAATCCCCGGTTTCGAATCTTCACTTTTTGTCGATGTTGTCCTTTTTCGAGATTCTTGTTTTGGAATTGTATTCAACAATGCTTTCAGGCGCTGAAATTCGAAAATATTGATATACAAAGAGTACTGTATCTTGTCTACCGTATACTCTAAATATAATAATTCGTCGAATTTTCCGGATATTTCTTCGCATCTCTCTAATGTTATGTTTCGTTGAAGAGCAAATGTGAGAACGAGTTCTTTTTCGCATATTTCGTCGATGTGCAAACCGGATTGAGAGAAAATGTCACTGAAACATTCTGATAAGTAATTGAAAACTTTTCACAATCTAACTTCTTTTTTTTCGAATGAGAAACATTTTCATTAGCAAAATACTCGGCAAAAACTGCTTCATTTTCTCAAACTGGTCAACGAAATTCGGCTAAACAGCTTCGAAGCCATGCCAACACAAATCCCGAAATTTCATGTGAGCTCAAGTTGAGATTTTGGAACGATTTGCAAATGGAGAAACACAAAAAAACCGAACATTCACTGATCGAAAGATCACGTTTTAGTGAATACGTTGGCATTTTCTTACAGAGTTTTTTTTCGTGAAAAAGAGGAGTTCGGACCGGGCCCGATAAAATTGGCTTTAAAATGGACACATCTGAATCGGGTCCGAAAACAGATCAAACTCGATATTTTCAGAAGTTTTATTTAAAAATGGTGTCTCGGTTAAAATTGGACCCGATCCAGGGGTTCATGTTCTGAACCTGGCTCTAAGTTGGCCATTTTTTCAGAACTCAATCCCTCCCCTCAAATGCGTACCTCCATCTTTCTTCGACTAAAGTTTTCGAAACTTTCAACAAATCCATTCTCTCCTGAATTGTCAATGTTTTCTCATATGCAACATTTTTCGAATCTTTCACACCTGGAATCATTATTGATTGGTCAACACTTCAAATTTCCGTTCATCCCTACCCAAGATTCGACTTTTAGGTATCCAATAAATATACCATTTCTTCAAATTGAACTCTCTTTCATAAATCAAAATCGACATCTGAAAATGATTTTAGAAAAAACCAATCGAAGATCATTAGTAAAATATATTTCAAAATGAGTAGACAATTATCAACAAAAATTGAAACAAAAAACCTGCGAATAATTTATGAATATTTGACAAGAAAACATGTTCTTTTTTTAAAATATACCGTATCAAAAAATCGAATCTTCTAGATAAATACTTACCGTACTACGCTACCAGTCAAGAAATTATGGCACTATCAGAAAAAAAATGAGCAGATAAACTCGTATAAAAAAGGGTGCAAATATAATGTGTGAGTAGGAACATTTTTGAAAAAATATGAACATAATTAGTGAAACTATACAATAACAACTGTAGCATTTTGGGAGGCGGTGAATCCGTAATTGAGAACATACCAGTCATGTCCGTACATCAAAATGGCTAGAGGTTGACCGACAATCAGTGATAACCATACTATTATGTTACCTGCAAGTGGAAAAATGTGAAAGTTCATTAAAAAAAAACCAGAGAAAAACTACTCCAAAAAAAACAAAGATAAAATCTGGAGGTCACGTGGATCGAAAAAAACACAAAACAAATGTTTCTTTTTCTCTGTGCTCTCCAAATTTTTCATTGTGTTTTGTGTTGTTTTTAAACATCACATTTTTTTTCTGTCAACATCTTGTGATCTCTCTTAAAAGCATTAGGAAAAAATGGACCTAAAATAAATTTTCGGAAATGTTCCGGGTTCGATTTTGGCCTGACAATAAAAAGCAACGAGTTTCCAAGGTTTAAATCACTTGTTGGCTGTTCCATGTTCGAAAATTCAATTGTTTTGACAACGATTTTGGAATTTTTCTAACATTTAAAACACTTTCAGATTTAAAAAAAAAATGAATTTTCAACACGTGTGGTCTACAAACTCGACCGAAATTTTGTCAGGTGCGCCGAGAAACGAGATAGTGTCTTTCTTATTTCGTGGAAATTTCAGTCAAAAGTTCCGGTCTGATTTCGATTTCAGAGTTCTGAACCGCCTCGACCGCAATTTCATGACGAATGGCTTCTTACAACAACAACGAAAACATGCTTACCCATTCTTCCTCCCTTGATAATTTTATCAGTTAGGAATGAGAGTGGTATTTGTCCCATCATTCCATAATACGACCATAATCGGAACATTTTCAACGGCACCGAAACGAGATATTCATGGAAAAATGCCGAGACGAAAAAAACGACGAAAAATGCCGACATTTTGCTGAAAAATTAGATACTGAATGATTTTCAGCTTACAAATGTTTCATACCTAAACTTATTTCTCATCATTGGCATATAAATATGTCGGACAGCGAATCGATGAACTGGAATATTCCATGTTTTCCAAAAATACGAAATTGTTTCCGAATTCCAAAAATCGCGATAGAACTCGCGATCAGCAAAACGAATAAGCTCCGAAATCAAGTTGAGCAAAGAATGGAAAAATGTGTAGAAAAAGAGAAGCCAGATCAAATGATTTGGAATGGCCAATTTGAGCAGCCGCTCGAGACATCTGTAAAATATTTTTAAACCGCGTTCGCTTGTGCAATCAATTTCGGCCGAAAGCCCGGTCAAAAATGACACACGAGAAGATAAGATGAGATGAGGTCCAAGTTTGAGTCGAACCAAAACTGGATATTTCCCATAATTTTCGGAGCTTTGCCAGTCGGATATTTTTCCTGATTTTTTTCACAGTTTCTAAAACCAAATACTAAAGAAAGTAGAAACATCTTTTTCCTATTTTACCTGTCTAATTTTTCATGATTTTGGGCATTTGCCTAGAAATTTTGCCTAACGAAATTATGCCCGGGCCTCTTTTTTTTTCTCGAAAAAAAAATTATTGGATTAGTCTGTTTCGAGAAAATAAAAAGATTTGATTTTTTTCAGGACTGATTTTCGTGATTTTTTTTTGATTAAGTGACGAATTTTTGACTTCGAAATAAGAATGAAACAACGTTACCTGCTAACTTCCATTTCGCTCAACGGTTTCATGCTATTTCGAACTGTTGGTACAACCCATTGTTGGACAAGAGCCACAATAAGAAATGTGAGAAAAATGAGTTCGACTGTTCGTTTTATGAGAAAATGTTTGCGGATTCTTGGAGTTCGAGGAAAGTTGAATTCGTAGCAAAGTGTCGGAGCAATCATGAAATAATAGAGATTCGATATTTTGAGATTTGATGGATAAGCAGCAGCCATTTGATGCATTGACAGCTGCAATTTTTTCGATTTTCAAAATATATTTTCAGAGGGATGTTGTAGGACTTAAACATGTACAATATTTGAGAATTTTAAATTGAAAAACGAGATCTAAAAATTACTGAACACAAAAACTTTTTACATATTTTCCGGGTCCAAAGTTTCGTTTTGGCCTGAAAATATTGGACTGGATTTTTCGAGGATATTTATAAAGCCCCTCTTATGAGCTTCATGTTCCCAATATCTAACTAAAAAAATATCGTAACATTTTTTGTACAAAAATTATCTTTTTGAAAACTGCAAAACTACGATGTTTCTCTTTCCAATTAGTTTGCTCTCAAAGTGAAAGAACGTTTGATATTTTTTGTGACGGGAATGACTAAATATTTTGCGTTGAAAACTTGAGATTTTTGATGTCAAAACTGATGTATGACAAAAAACGTGAACTTTAAAAAATTATTATAATTTTTGCGCGTGACATTTCTCTTGTTGAACAACTTAATTTCCAAACAAAACCCAACCTCATCTTTCAAATCCCAAAACTTTTTTGGATCAGTTGTTTTCTTGGCCAATTCCTCCACTTCCTTTTTCAATTCCTGTATTTTTTTTCGCGCATCTCGAGCCCAATAATTAACATGTCCATATGACACAAATTTGAGTGATTCGATAACATAAATGCCCATTGCAGCCACTGACCAGATTGGATTTTTTGCCTTAAAATGTGGCAAAATTTTGGAAAATGATTGAAATATTACCGTAGTAGACATTGTGACATAAACTGGAATTGTCAAATGAACAACAATTAGAAATACATAGAAAACAGCGGCAAATCCATTTCCGAGCCATTGTTTTTCGAGCACTTTTTCGACTAAAAACATTGTGAGAATTTGAACATTCGAACCAACAATCAATGCCAAATTGGGCCATTTCCAGAGAAACAAACAATCTTCGGCAAGTGTCGAAATCCATTGAAATGGAGTTATCAGAATACCATATTTTATCACATTTTCCAAAGCAACACGACCATTTGAAAGAACCTGAAAATGAATTGAATGAGGGAAATTGGAAAGTTGAAAACATACTAATAAAAGGATTGACAAATTGAAGAATCCGCGAAAATTTGTCCAACCAGAACTCGTCGAAAACAGAGAATCTTGTGCTTGATGAACTACTCTTTCACAAGGCCTGCAAACAAATATCATTTTCATGTTTATCAAATTCAACTTTTTGTCTATTTCTGAATTTTTGCTTTTTCGATTTGAAAGTAAATTTTGTGATATATGACGCGTGATCAAGTCTAGCAACGTCAAACTTCCGCTTCTCGAATTTTAACCTTCATTTTTTGAAACAATGGATAAATTCAGGATGAATAGTTTATGAGTTTTCGACACAAAATAGTGTAGTTTTTAAACTTTTACGCAGAAAGTTTCTCAATTTTTCAAAAATCGTTCTGTAGTTTTTGATAATTTCGAAACTAGAGAAAAAGGGCTTACCCTTTGACAGATTCTTTTCTACTATTTCCATTAACAGCAACAGAAGATCTTCTACTAGATGTTGCTGTTGATGTTTCAGATGTTTGTCGTCGACGACGCGCCTGAAAACGATTCATCTAGCCCTTTACAACTGTATGGAAAACAAAAAAGAAATTACCACTGCCGTTGACGGTTGGTGCCGCATTTCGACTGAAAAATTAACCGTTTTTGAAAATAAAATTGAAATGACAGGTTAGAAAACAGAAAGATAAGAGTAGACATGTAAATAAAAGTGCACATGAAAGAACACTTGAGAATTGGAAAAAAACACCTGGAAAAAAGCTGATGATTGTGTAACATGGCAGATTGCAAGGGAAATAGAAAAAACAAGCAAGAAAAACAGAAAAAAAACGAAAGAATAAGAAAAACTAGTTCCAATATCATATCGAAGGATCAAAAACATTTGGAGAACAAACATAAACGCAGTTTGTTGTTGTTTTACTGATTTACTTTATGAAATAAAACGAAACTCTAAAATTTCAGACAAAAAAATAAACACAGTAATGTGGATCTCTTATCATAACGGTAATTTTACGTATTAACACACTTTTCGTCCCGAAAATGTTGTTTAATGGTCGTCAACCTTGTCGGCACGTCGCAAAACCTGAAAAATAATGTGAAAAGTTCAAACAGTAAATTTTGCTGGTGCTCCTAGATCACTTTGAATATTGGGCTTATAGCTCGGCAAAAAGCGTGGAATTTCATCTTTTCATATAGTCCTGTGTTTTTTTACCCAGAAAAACTCGAAGTTTTGTTTATCAACACTTTAACTTTTTTGCGGGATTTTGAACATTTTCAGTTTAAATAACTTCTGTTCTAAATATGGGTCGAAAATAATCAATGACTGGACGACACATATCACCCAAAATTATGTAACGCTCTAATTTTGAAACATCTGTTGTTTTAATTCTACAAAAGAAAAGTAACTGCAGAAATTTGCATTTTCAAACATCTCTTACAATTTTCGAATCAATCCTCGTGAAATTTCAGCGTTTTTCAAAATTTGAAACTAAGGTCCACAAAAAGATATTTTTCGAAACAGCATTTACAGTTGTGATTCACATTCACAACCTGTGAACCAAATTTTTGTTTTGACGTCTGAATGTTTGATATGAAAACTTACTTTGTAGTCCTTGAATCTAGTTTCAATTTCGGTGGTTTCGTTCAATCCAACGTTGCATGGATCAGGAATTCTGAATAAAATTAGATAAGTTGCAACATTTCAATTGGAAAAGGAAATTACCTGTTTTGGTAACGGAGATCGTAGAAGTGAGCTGGGAAGTATTCGACAAAGTGTTGACGATCGAAGTGCTCAACTGGTGGAGCCTTTGACCATTTCTGTTCAACCTTTGTGGCCTCTTGAAGACCATCAGCGACTTTGGCATCGTGCAATTTGATACGGGCATTGTTGTAATCAACCCATTGGTCGACTTCCTAAAAACTACCATCACAAAATGCAAATATCAAGAAAAAATCTCACCTTGGCATATTCAGCTGGAATTTCTCCGTATGGAATCTTGATGGCTTCGTATTGCTTCTGGAGCGAATCAATGACAGCAGAGTGGGCTGGAAGAGACTTCTTCAAAGCGGCGAAGTCAACCTTTGGAAGATCAGCTGGAAGTTGGCTGACGGCCGATTGGAAAGTACCACTGACTCCCTTGACACGGGTAAGCTCAGCAGCGTGCTCTGGGACAAGACGCTCGGCTGAAAAATGATAAATACTCTAACAGAACGGAAATTACACAACTTACCCAACTTGGACCAGTTGACCGAAGAAGTTGCTACCCTCTTTGCGGCTCCGGACATACCTGGAAATGATTTTATGAAGCAAAAATACAAAATAAGAAAAAACCACGTTTCACGCGAAAATTGTAGATAAAAAAACAAAAGTGGGATCTGTCGGACTCAAATTTTCTATTCTCAACGTTTTTATTATTTAAAAATTCTGAAAATGCCTCCGAAATCCACAAAATGCACTGGAAAACAAAACAATTTCAGTAAAAGTAGGCGGAGCCAAACGCCCGTCGGGGTGTAACGTGCGGCGCGGTTCTCATTGTTTGGTTTCTTCGGCCACACAAAACTCAGCCAGCAAAAAAATGTTTTTTTTTTCGATCGAAGATCAAAAAAGGCTGTTTTTGAGCTTTGAAGAGGTGTATAAAATAAAATGTATATTTCAGAGAGCAAAGAAGCGTCTTCCTATCAAATCCTAAAAACCTGAAATTGCTTGAATCGCACATAAAAAAGAAAATGTTTATTCACAAAACTTTTTACAATGGGGGAAAAACTAGCGATTCTGTATTATGGAATGCAAAAAGCTTTCAACCGGTTTCAAAGTTTTTCAACTAATAAAAACTACAATTTATTCACAAATATTTCTCGCACAATTCTTTGGAATAGGTCCAAAGTCTCTCTTGAAGTCGTTCATCTGTAGAATCTGATCCACTTCTGAAAAATTGAAAATTAGATTTTCCGGAAAAAATACAATTTTTAACCTCATCTGTTTTCCATTCGGATCCAGATATTTTCCAGAAATCTTTTCTAGACAATGTCCCTCAATCAATTGTGCCAAATTTCCAGCTTGTCGACAAATCGATAATGTTGACATTGAAGATGACAAAGCTGATGTTGTTCGTCTACAGAAAAAATAAGTGAACTTTCATTTTTTTTTCGGTAAAAACTCACAATTTTCCGTTGTTGTTTGGCTCTTTTTCTTTTCCCAACTCAATTATATTTACATTTACAGGTTGTCGAGCAATGTTCATTTTTCTGTGCAAACCGAATGCCAATAAATGGCACATCAATTTGGATCTCGAATATTGCAAATACTTTTCGTAGTCTTTTTCAGCCATCACATCTGACCAATCGAGACTTGGCCTACAAACAAATACCTATATCAAGAGTTTTGAAGTTTTCGACCAAAGTTCTTTTCTTTCAGAATTCATCTCGAGAAATGTTTTTTTTTTCAAATTTTCCGACCCGACTTTGTTCAATTTAAAGCAGTTCCGGTCTGCATGTTTGAAATGAACTGTCACGTGTGATTTTCTGGTTAATTTTCAGACTTGAATTCTTCATGAAAATTTCGGGGACTCATTTTAGTGCTATTAGGTCAGAACTCGGTTAATACAGACACAATTTGATGCCTAATACTTATGAATATGTCGGGCCCGGTCCTGAACTTTTTGATTTTTGGCCCCATTTCATGTCACATTTTTGAACCTCTGACCAATCGAAAAATGGCCTAAGAAAGAACTCTAATTAAATTCCTTTTTTCTTTTTTTTTGTTCACAAAAAAGGCAAAAAAGAGAAGGTTTGTTGAAGTAAGCAACTTCCGTTTCCGGTCTCTTGAGAATCGAAACATTTTGCCATGTTTTTTTTGTTGACACGAACTTACCAAGTATGTAAAACACTTCCAATCATAATGATATTCGAATGATTTTGAGATAGAATAGGTGTTAACAGGTTGCATAACAAATAGTGTGCCAGATAGTTGACCTGAAATGTCGATTCGAATCCGTCTTTTGTTTCGATTCGCCGTGGAAACAACACTCCGGCATTACATAACATCACGTTCAAATCGGTAAATCTTCTCTCGATTTCCTCGGCCATCATTGAAACCTGCAAATTTTCAAGAGATACATTTTTCAGGTCCGATATTTTCTTGCAATGTTTCAAAATAACTGGAACTCATTTTTGCATTCAACCACGAGACCTATCTATATCGATCACATATTTCGGTTGAAAATCAAGACTCGTCGCTCAATTTTTGGTTGTTATTCTGTTCCTCGAAAAAGCCGACAAAAACAACTTGTTTTTTGACCACAAACCACTTTTTTGTTATTGTTTGGACCATTTTTGGTTGAATTTCAACAAAAAGAAAGAGACAAAAAAGAAGAGTCATGTGATGAAACAAAAAACACGAACAAAGGGGAATTGGGATGAGTTTTCAGGCCAAGTGAGGAGCTCTTGAGCATTTACAAAAAGTTGGGCTCTTATGTAGAGCTCAAAAATTAGAATACTAGACACTGTGTTTCAAGCACGGAGGAAATGTTCAAAAGTCTGTCTTTTTTGACCGTCCGAAAAAAAACCGGGCCGACATGTTCGGGCTACGATCCTGGTCCCAGTTCCAAGCATGGCCTTTTTTTCGGTTTCAAACTCAAAGAAAACTTCAAAAAAACAACGAAAGAGAGAGAGAGTGCACGTGACTGGAGACGCAGACAAGTACATCCATTTTCATTTCCAAAAAAACTGAATTTCCAGTTTTTCTCGGACCCAGAGAAATATAATAAGTTTGCTTCTTGAAACTAATAAAAACGTGAACTGATGTAGGACTTTCGGAAAAAAGAAGTGAAAATGAAAATTTGCAATTTTTCTCGGATGAAATTGTGCGCGTCTTCACCTCACGTTATTTCTCCCACTTAACAAAAAATGTTCAAACAAATTTATATACTATATTTGAGAAAATTTGAAAACCAATTTCAAAAAATCCACCCTCCTATAATCTCGAATTTACAGTACCCGATGTAGGCGCAAAACTAACCTCTTTTAAATTCGCAAAATCGGCAAAAACATATTCGACATTGCAATTCGATCCATTCTCTTTTCCAATAAACTCTTTTGTGGTCTGAAATTGGAAAATCATGAAGACTTGAAAAAAAGGGAGGGGGTTTCGAGATCTGGAGTTTCAGAAGTATTTTGAAAATCAGGCCAAGTTTTTTGTGCCAAAACTCGTGTCAAAAATCCAACTGCGGGAAAAATTAGAGCAGGATTGCAAAAAAAGTTTCATGGATTTTTCGAGCACAATGTTCACATTGTTTTTCTCAAAATTGTTTCAGAAGGCCAACGCGAAAATTGTGTTTGATCAAAAAAGGGCTCAAAAATTGAGTCCGGATTGAAAATCCAAAAAATGTTAGAAAATCGGGCGCACAGAAATTCAAAAAAAAAGCAAAACTCACAATACATTTCTGTTCAGTTCTTCCGTGTAAAATAACAAAATTATGTGGATGAGCAGCGAGATCGAGAGCTGTCTGTTTTCCAATTCCATCAGTTGAGCCAGTTATCAAAATCGTCCTCTTGTACTCTTTCGTCATTCTTTCTCTCTACATAAAAAAAACATATGTTTATTTTTTCGTTTTTTTTTCTTCTTCACTCAACAACACAAAAAACCACGAAAAAAAGCGGCAAAGGGGCGAAGAAAAAGAGGCGAAAAGGGACCCGATGGCTGCTCTCAGACCACGCCCATTTTTTGTGCCCAAGCCGAAGAGCATAAAAATAGAAGAAGAAAAAGAACGGCGCAAGAAAAAGAAAAAAAAAACGAAGAAAATGGAGAAATTAGAATATATTCAGGTTTTCTTCTCGCAGACCGACGGAAATTTGATCTCTCTTGGGAATTTTTGACAAAAAATGTGGGGAAGAAATAGTGTGAGAAATGGGAGACGCAGACAAAGAATTGACGGGTTTCCGGACACAAATACAAAGAAGGGGAATTTTTTGTTGATTTTTTGAAGCCCTTTTAGGTCTCATATTTTCAGATTTTTGGATTTCTTTCAATTTTCGAAATTCTTGGCCCCAATTTTTTTTTCAAAATTTTCATCCTCCTCCTCCTTGACCGCTTCCATAAAAACACAAAATGAATTAATTAGTTTTTTTACGTTTTTGTTGACTTCATTTAAAAACAAAAACAATTTCGAAATTGAATTTCCCGTTCTTCGAAAATCTACAGTACTCCAGACCGCCCTATTTTCTCACATTTCCACTTGAGAAATTCAAGATTATCTAGCCGAGCACCCATTTCAAAGTAACTTGATAGTAGTTCAAAGTCTTCCCCTCCCGAAGAAAATAATCCGAGAAAAAAAATCAAATTTTCTTTGCCGTCGTTGTTTTTTGATTCGAACGTCTTCCAATTTAAGATAATGGGATGAGCAAAAAAAGCGAAGAATTCCAGAGAAAAAACACAGAAAAATGTCTTATTTATTTCTTGGCTATATATTATATTTATTTATAAAAAAAATGGAAATTTATGGGAAAATATTCGGAACACCACACATAATATATATTCATGCTTCTTCGACGAGAAAAAAGAATCGGGAATAGAATTTCTGACAACAAAACAAGTGGGAACTTCTGGAAGATCTGATCGGGTTTTTTCTCGATTCAGGTCACGTTCAAAAATTGTGAACAACGTTTTTTTTTCTCTAATTTTGACCCGATTCTTCACGTTTATGGGTTAAAATTGACTGATTTTTTTGGGTTTTCAAATCTAAATTTGCCGAATTCAGATGTTTCAAGTCTCCAATTTTCTGAGCTCAGTTAATGAGCATTCATAACTCAATGCTGATAATACTTCAAAACGTTTTTTTGGGAAAATTGTGAGCTTTTCTATGACCGTTTTTCGTAATTCTCAGATTTTTATTGGGGTTCGTCCCCATTTTCAGAGATATTTTTCATTAATGTTCGCAAGTTTTTGAAAATTTCCGGAACCACTTTTTGGACCGAAGAAAAAACAACATTTTTCCACCTTTCTCTCCGAAAATAACACATGAAAATATTGTCAATCAAACAAATGCTTTGTTGAGAAAGAAATGTGTGAAAAAGTAAACATTGACATTGTGGTCCATAAAAAAACCACAACATTTTTTTTCGACCAACTCGAAAATCGATTCTTTTCTTCTTTTTGTTGCTTCACTCTTTTCAAAACAACAACTCTTGTTGTTTTTTTTTGCTTGAGACCCAACACGAAACAAATTCATGAAACATAAGATTTATGAGAATATCGGCAGGCTGATTGTTTTCGACCCAAACCTTTGGCGGTTTTGTGGATTGAGAAGCTTTTCAGAGAAATTTACAGATCTCTGAGTTTTCAGGAGGTTTGTTTTCTGAACTATTTTTGAGTTATTAAAACATTTTTAGGCTGAAAACATTTTCCCGATTTTCATTTTCAAAGCTTTGCGAAAACAGTAGAACAATTTATGCGAGTTTTGGTGTAGCAGAAATACAATTAGCCTCGATTCCACACTCATTAACACTTCTCAAAACTCGAAATGTTCCATTTTCTCCCCATTTTGGACCCCATGAATTGGCCAACAACCAATATGGAACACCATCATCCACTCCCCATCCAAGCATTCGAACCGACAATTTTCCCAGTTTTTCGCCTGTCAAATGAACATATATTCCCGTGGTGTACTGTAGAAAATCATCGTAGATTTCAATTGTTGTTTGAATTGGACCCGCTGTCATTATATCACTTTGGATGGCGGTTATTGATTTTGACAATTGGGTCACGTCGTTGTTTCCTGCAAAAATATATCTCGGTTTTTTTCAAAGAAATATTCAAAAAAGGTTTCTAGTTTTGTTTTAGAGTCAAAAATATCAGCAAAAAATTGTGGGCAATGGGTCACGTGGGTTTTCAAAGCACGACCTTTCAGGCAAGAGAAAAAATGGAATCGATGAGAGTTTTCCCCTTGATGGAGGCACAGAGAAACAGAGAAAAATTAACTCACAGTGAAAACTATAAGGTGAGAGCGGCCTTTTTCCATTGGAAACGCAGACAAAAACCACACACAAGTATAGCGCCTTGCGCATACCTTGACTGTTGTCGGTCACTCGACTGAATGACCTCACGGGAAATTCTCGAAATTTGTCAATTTAGAGAGAGCAAATGCGCTCTAATAATAATCACCTCTGTGCTCTCTCTCACTCTCATCGATTCCCTTTCGGAAATTCGTGAAAGTGTCAACATAAAAAATATTTTTCACAAAACTTTCAACAGAAAACTTTCCCGTTTTTTTAAACCAGATCATAAATTTAAAAAAAAAAAATGAAATTTAAAACTTTTTTTGGAGGTAAAATATTCTCTCTCTGACCGTAATGTTTATCATCCTTATATTGAATTGGATAATTGGATAGTTCATCACATTGTTGTCTACAAATCGGTGTTGACTTTGTTGTATTAGTACATGGTGGATAAGTGATATTATTGATGATGTGTCCACATGGTTGAATCGAATATGCGCGACATCCTTGTCTATTCCCATATTCTCCTCCAGTTACTATTCCGTGTTTTTGCCAAAATTGCCATGCTTTATACGGATTACCACCATTACATCCTTCTCCACATTCAAGTTCTCCATGTGGACAACAACTCAAAACGTCTTCGACTGATAGGTTCTTTTTGATCATACCTCCCGAATTTATGCACAATCTGTCCGACATTGATTCGACTGCTGCCATTGCCCAACTCGATTCTTTAATTCAAACTGTTTGACGTGATATTCATTCGAGTTTGAGCCATATTTTTGAACCTCACTTTCTTGAAAAACTTGGAGTTTTCCAGATTTTTCAGGCCAGCTCGATTATCAGGTTTCAGAGTTCAAATGATTAGCAAAAAACTTTCCGCTAAAACTTCTGTCCCGATTTTTGACACTTTTGTGGCAAATTTCTATCCCCTATTTCAATATTTTTTTCTCGAAATATATTCATATATCCCGATATCCCGACTGTCCTTATTTATGTGGTGAATTTTCAGCCCCATTTTTTTTTGAAAAACGTTTCGAAAAAGTATAATTTATTTTTATCCATTTTTTCAGATTCTCGAATATTTTTCGAGATTTTTTGTGGTTTTTGAGTTGAACACTTTTGAAATTGTTTTTCCCGTCTCATTTTCATAACTAACTACATTCTGATTGATCATTAATTCTCCGAATCGATTCACATTCAGGCCAAGCTTCTCTAGCATCAAAATTTCCACCCATATCCGCCTGATCTATGATAACATCTCTCTCGTTTTCCAGTTCATTTTCCGACACCATAATAGTGTTGATCATTTGTTGTCGAGTTCTCGTCTGTTTTCCAGCTTTCCATAATTTTTGAATCGAATTAATTTGGCTGATAAGAATGTCGTCAGAAGTCTCTGCAAAAATCAACTTTTATCTTCTTTTTTTTCTGAGCACAGATCAAACCTGTTTTGACGTATATCGGAATTAGAGAAATACTCATAAAGAGCACTATTTGTTTAATCATAATTATTGAATGATGATGCAAAACTGATAATTATTGAAAGAAAAAGAAGAATTAGATGTTATCAGTTGGAATTTGAACTGGAAACGAAATCAGAAATGTATCGAATCGAATGATCTCTTGAACTCGACAAGTTGTGGGAAAACGGCGGGATGATCAAAATCGGACTGCGCACTGAATTCAAATAACCTCATAGTTTAACAAAAGTAAGATTGGACTCTGAAAATTCGAAAGACTAGAAGAAAGTTTATAGAGTACTGTAGGGTAGACTTGGAGACAAGATGCACATAACAAATCTGGTATGGCTTCAGAAAAGTTCTTCTAGACTAGTT
Organism: Caenorhabditis sp. 8 KK-2011; assembly: GCA_963572245.1. NCBI lineage: Eukaryota > Metazoa > Nematoda > Chromadorea > Rhabditida > Rhabditidae > Caenorhabditis > Caenorhabditis sp. 8 KK-2011. Next base: position 8,024,205 of record OY751550.1, on the reverse strand, counting down.
GTGGATAAACATCACAAGAACACTAACATTTTCTGGGAAATTTATAAGTTAAAACAAATTCCCAAAATATTGTGAACTCAAAGAAAGAGCTATGTTTTAAAGGAATATAGATACTGTAGATCTGTGGATACTGTAACCAAAAATTTTACGTGGACAAGAACTCGATTGTTTTTTAGAGAAACTCTAAAAGGTGCAGCTGAAAATACTATTAATGTCAGGACGCACTGAATCTTTTGGATTACTGTAGTTTAATCCGGCCGACTTTTCAGACTGTCAAACCAGAGTTTTCTTTTTTCAACACTCTTAGTTTCGAAACAGTTTTGTTGTTGTTGTTGTTGTTGTTCTATCTATTTTCAGGTACTACTGTAGTCTTGTTGATCATGGTACCATTTGGATCCAATCACTGTGTGAATGTGTATGTGTGACTAGAGCACAAAACTTTCGTTTTTTCGGATGAATTCCGTTAAAAAGTGCATAATCAGCAAGCGAAAAATGATAAGAAAAAGGTTAAAAGGAGACAGTTGAGGGTGTCTAATTATTCAGACAGCATGATTGTTCTATCAACTCTTTTCTTGGTAGCCGCATTGGCTTCGGCCAGTGTTTTGCCACGTAAGTTTTGAGAAAAATCCGAGAATTTTGAAGACATTACTTGCATAATTCACTTTTTTTCAACGTTTCCGAATTTCGGCTCTGTTTTTGAAAACTACAGTAATTCGACCACAGTAAAACTACAGTGAGCCTGTTGTTTTTCAGACAGAAAACTTTACCTTCATTTCAAAGTCTGAGTTTCAAGAAAACTGAAAATTCCACTCGAAACTTAATACCACTCACAGTTTCAAATCTTGAGATCAAAATACCAGAATTACAGTACTATTTATATTTTTTCAGCACGCAGTGAAGAGCAAATCATCGACTTTGTAAACACAAATCAAAAACTATGGACAGCCGGAAAACAATCAATTCCAAAAGAAAAGATCATGAAGAAATTGATGGGTTTGGAATACGTAGTTGCACATTCTGATGAAGATATCAGAAGAGTCGAAGATGCCGCTTCGATTCCTGATTCATTCGATTCTCGTCAACAATGGCCAAATTGTCAATCGATCACAAACATCAGAGATCAATCAAACTGTGGATCGTGTTGGGCATTTGCTGCTGCCGAGGCCATTTCCGATAGAACTTGTATCCATTCAAATGGAACTGTCAACACATTGTTGTCATCCGAAGACTTGTTGTCATGTTGTACCGGAATGTTCTCATGTGGATATGGGTATGTTCAATTTTTCGATCAAAACTCTACAAACTCTTGCTCTCTGTGTGTCTCAGAAACTTTTCGGGCCGTCGGTCTGAAACTCAAAAATCAACGCAAAAACGGAAAAGTTTCACAAAAAACATCCCCTCACGTTTTTTTCACCCAAAACATTTTCAGAAATCTTCAACTTTTTGTTGTTTTTTCCAAGAACAACATTTTTTATCGGATTATACTTTTTTGAAGAAAAACAAACAAGGATTAGATAAATTGTGTAGTTCTTGAAAAATTTTCAGCATTTCTAGTTCTCTGAATTTTTCAAAGTTACAAAACTCAGAAAGCCAAAAATCTTAAAAAAAAAATGTAAAACCGTAGTTCTGATCAAAACTACAGTATCTCACTTATTATTTATTTTTTAATTTTGAAATATTTCGAAGATTCAATTTTTGAAAATCAACCAAATTCAAGAATATTTTATGAGAAAGATTTTAGATGTCAAGGAGGATACCCAATCCAAGCGTGGAAATACTGGGTGAAACACGGACTTGTGACCGGAGGATCATTCGAAACACAATTCGGATGCAAACCCTATTCAATTGCTCCATGCGGAGAAACAGTCAACAATGTAACATGGCCAGCATGTTCAGATGAAGAAGAACCAACACCAGCCTGTGTATCAACATGCACATCAAAGAACAATTATGCGACACCATATCTCAAGGATAAACACTTCGGAGCACAAGCCTATGCAGTTGGAAAACAAGTCGCCGATATTCAAACCGAGATTATGGCTCATGGACCAGTCGAAGTTGCATTCACTGTTTATGAAGATTTCTATCAATATACGACTGGTGTTTATACTCATACAACTGGAGAAGCATTGGGAGGACATGCTGTTAAGATCATTGGATGGGGTGTTGACAATGGAACACCTTATTGGATTGTTGCCAATTCATGGAATGTTGCATGGGGAGAGAACGGATATTTCAGAATTTTGAGAGGTGTCAATGAATGTGGAATTGAACACTCTGCTGTTGCTGGTATTCCTGATTTGAACAAATCAAACTAGAATCATCATTTTGTATATTTGACATATTATGTATTGATAATAAATCCATTTTTCAACAATCCCTTTTTTCCAACAAAAAATCGGACCAATTTTCTTGTAGTTTTACTAAATCCAACAAATACTATATAACACGGCCCGAGAATTAATCTGTAACCTGATTTTTCAGTTTCAAAAACTTCCTACAGAAAAATCTTCAGGACCGAACTTTCGGTTCTGATAACATGGAGAAGTTTTATGAAACATGGTTTGACTTATGTCTTTGAAGGTAAATAACACGAGCACAGTTATAGATCAAATGTGCCTGCGTGGCCCCGTCCCAGCCTTTTGCCATGCCTGAGTGTGAGATCAACCAGTTCTGTTGTTGTGGCCTGAACCGAAAAAATATAACTTGGAAATGAGATATTTAGAGAAAAAGTCACGAAAATTAATTTGACCCAACACGAGAAATTTTCAAAATTTTGAACACCCAAAATCACAAGTTTATTTTGTTCGAATTGAGATGTTTTATATTTTAAGAATAAGTTTATTTCAAAATGTCTTCATTATCAAATAATTACAAAAAAAGCAAAATAAAAACGCAGAAAACTATGAAAAAATACACAAAAATATACAAAACTGAAAAACATTTTTCCCCCAAAATGATATGCAATTTCTACCAAACTGGACCACCCCATGCATTATAAGCATGATTATATCCACCAAAATGATGATATTTATTGGGCCCAATGAATGTTCCTCTTGATTGATGATGTCCGAATGGAAATGGATTTGCCAAGAATCTCCATAACATGTTGTTGTGAGGTGGCATACCATACAAAAGACTTTGAGAGTATGGATATTTCAAGCCAGGGTACTGTAATTTCATATTTTTTATCTAGAACAGATCAAATTCCCAGTTTGTTTTACCAAGAAAAGAACAATAAATTCACGTTTTGTTTGTGGTTACGAATAAAAACGTGAACAAAAAACATTAAAATTTTTCGAAATAGAAAAAGTGGATATTAAAATGTGCAGTTTTACTCGAATGAAATTGTCTGCGTCTTTTTTTTTTATTTTGGAATTGTGTGAATGGAATCGAGAAGCATTCAAAATCGAAACCTGAATGACCTGATTTTCCGGGCCGGCCCAATTCTTTCAACTTTTCAAATTTCTAGAACTCTGTTTTTCAATTTTTTGGCCAGCCAGATTAGGTTCTGATTTCATTTGTCTCTAAATTAGAACAAGGTTTTTCCTGAGCTTTGATCTAGAAAATTGGATTTTTGGTGGGGTTATTTTTCCCCAACTCACTCCAGAATATCCAGAAAAGCTTCCATGATGTGAATAAGTTGTTTTGAGTAGTTCTCTTGATTGTGGAGAATGTGTTGTAGTTGATGATACTGGTGGAGGTGACATTGCTCGAGTTCGATAAATCGATTCAGTTACTGGAGCACTGTCCATCGAAGATGGTGATCGAAGTGGATAAGTGTTGTAGGAACGCTCCTGAAATCACAAATATCAAGGTTATCTCGAAATTATACTTTTTTCCAAGATTTTTTTTTGAAATTTCGAAAATCATAAAACTCGTTTCGGGTTGACAGGGCCAATCTACAGTAACCCGGAAGTTCGAAACCTTGTAAAATATTTCATGTTTCCCCCCTATATCCTCCATAAAACTGGCATGTTTCCCTGGTTTTCACATTTCGAAAAAGTACTAAAATTCTGTTTTTTGTGTTGTCCATTATATTCGAAAAAAAAAAGAATTGTATGTATATTCATATATCATAGTCAATAGCAACCTAATTTGTTTTAATACACTCTTTTTTTTGCTGATGACGTAAAAAAAACTCGACTTTTCTTCTTTTCTAGTACATTTGGCCAGCAATGAAGGTGGTTATCATTGGAAGTCGTCGAAAAAAAACGGAAATTCGAATATTTTTGGCTCTCGTTTTTATTTATTTATTTATGTGATGTGCGGATGATCCAACATTAAGCACTTCAGAATAATGAGATTCTGAAAACTCGAAAAAAATCAGAATTTTCAGACAAAAAATGATGTTTGAGTTTCGAACACATAGACATCCATAATTGAAGGGTTTTCGCAAAATTAGGGGGATCGTGAAAATACAGTAATCCAGATAGAACTTGGACGGTCTCGAAATATTTTCTTTTTAGAAGGTTCTTTTTTGAGGAATTGTTTTCAGTTTTTCCTGGCCCGAAAATAGCGGCTACACTCACAATCAGACACAGTGTTTTGGTTGTGGTCTAAATCGCGATAAAAACGAAAAAATAATAACGTAAAAATGAGAAATTTAGAATAAAGGTCACGAAAATATATTTGAATTACCACTAAAAATTTCAATATTTTAGAGACCGTACAATTAAGAATTAGTCATGTGGACTTGAAACTACACGGGAAAAAAGCAGCAAAAATTGCGAGGAGTTTCGGGTTTCTTGGCAAAAACTAACGGGTGGAACACTCTGCGATCTTGCCGGTCTCCTTGCCGCTTCGGCCATATCAGCCGCTGATATAACAGCTCCATCTCTCAATGTTGTGTGCAATTTGAGTTTACCCTTTGACTGTGTTATCGCTTCTCGAATATCTTTATCACTTGAAACAATAACTTGTCGACCATACAAATCGATGAATGCCAATTCACCTTCGAAATCTGCACGAACTTCGCGAATCTTTTTGAGAAGAGCCTGTCAAATGATTGGATATGAGTTTTGTGGTCAAGATATTCTAGGCCAGAACTCCACATATAATTTCCAATGAGTAGTTCATTTCTAAAAGGCACACTTACATCATAAAGATCAGCATATTCCATTTCATAATCCGAAAATCTCAACGCATATTTTTTTCCAAAATGATTCCATTTTATCTTACGACCGGAGAACATGGCAAAACTGAAAAATATAATCAAAAAATGTATTCCTTTATTTTACTATCACATTTGGCCCCGCCCACTTTTTTCTTCTCCCTGTGAAACTCCGCCCATTTCAGATATGAGAGAATAAAGAAAACTACGAGACACAGAGAAATTGAAATTATTTTTTTGTTTTTTTAACATAAAATCCCAATTTTTAATTAAAAATATAAATTTTTTGAAGGTAGCAGAAAATATGGGCGGAAAAGAAAAGAAGGGTTCATGTTTTTGTCGAAAAAGGGTTCTAGATGACTAATTTTTTGAGCCAAAAATGCTCTTTTTCGCCTGGTGAGAACACATTCATCAACCGGACTTTCGAATAAATTATGAGCAGAAAAACGAGAAAATAGCAAAAACTATGTTGGCTGAAAAGTTTGGCAAAGCATCACTGAGCAACAAACAGATTAGGAGGGGACCGAAACAGACGCAAAACAAGATAATAAAATGGACGAAAAGGACAACTTATATACATGACCTTAGGCGCTAATTATGACGGAAAACAATAACAACAACTAGAGTGAGAAGCAAGAAAAAAATAAAAAAAAGTTCGCAGTCAGCAGGATTCGAACCTACGCGGGCAGAGCCCAATACACAGACAAATCCCGGAAGAGCTGCGGCAGATCTGTGGCAGCTATTCCACCCTTGGCAGAGCTGCGGCAGCTCTGCCGCAGATCTAGGCAACGAAGTGGAAGAGCTGCCGCAGCTCTTCCAGTATTTTTTACGAATCAGCTGCCGTTGAGCTGCCGCAGGGCTGCCACTACTTCCTCATAAATGTATATGAAACTTTATTGCGAAGTTTTGCTGATACAGTTATGTTTACAAACATGTTGACCAAAGTTTAGAGTTGACTTTTCATGTTGAGTTTTTCATTTTCGAGAGATTATTCATGTTTTAAGACTATCAAAATTTTTTTCAAGTTCCATGTTTCCTAAAGTGTTGTTTGAAACTCCAACTAGGAATTTTCGAGAAGAAATCGAAGAAAGAGAAACCACATTCACTTTTCACATCTGTGAGTTCTGTTTTCAGGGGTAGTTCCTACTCACGATTACTAAAACAGGGTAATAATGGTAACGGTTATTTTTGGTTATGGGAAGAGGTTTTCGGGTATGAGGAACACGTTGGTGGGGTTGGGTTTTCACGTAAATGAGTTTCACGTGAGTTTTCACGTACTTTACGTGAAAAGTCGAAAATGACGGTTTTGTATGAAAGTTGGTGGGAGGAGGTTTTCGGGTAAGGGGAACACGTTGGTGGGGTTGGTTTTTCCACGTATATGAAATTCACGTGAGTGTCACGTGAAAAAATTGAAAGTGACGTTTCTGGATGAAAAATTGTGGGGGTAGGTTTTCGGGTATGGGGAACACGGTGACGATACTGTTTTTTCACGTGAGTGGGTTTTCACGTTTCTCATGTGAAATTTCGAAGGTGACTTTTTTTGGCTGAAAGTTGGTGAGATGGGGTTTGCGAGCGGAACACGTTGATAGAGTTGATTTTTCACTCAAACATAGTTTACGTGAAAAGTCAAAAAAGATGGATTTACCCACCAACGTGTCTTTGCCGATTATTTTTCGGAACAATTCCCGTCAGAAAAAAATTTCCGAAAATGAAAGTGGTTCAAAAACCAAAAATGTTTGAACCTGTCTATAAAAGTTTGTGTGCATACCAATTTGTTGTAAGCTTTATATTTTCACGGTCTGCCAAAAAATACAATCACAATGAAAAATTTTCATCGCGTACAAAAACAACACCGCACACTAGTAGAGGCGGAAGAAGTGTGTGCAACAGTGGCGCACACTTTTTTCTCTTTATTTTCGATTGTTTCTTGAGAAAAAAATAGGTTTATCAAAGTATTTGTGTGAAATTTTTTATGGAGAATCATTTGTGAATGAACTCTTCACACCATAAATACAAAATTATCAACAAAACTATCGAAAAATTTTAAATTTTGAATCACCGCTGAAATTAATTAAATTTTGGGCAGGGGGGTCGTTTTGGGCCGGGCTGGGCGGGCCAGCCCGGCCCAAGCAAGAAAATACGGGCTCTTCAAGCCCGCGGTAAAAATTAAAAAACCAACGGAACTTCTTGTTCGGCCCGCATAAGGCCCAAACGATGTGAAACGGTTTTTGCTTCCACAATGATTCATAATTGCAACGAAGTTTGGTTTTGCCAACCCATGCCCGTTCATTAAGTTTTCAACGGGCTGGCCGGGTCGGCCCGGCCCAACATATGGCGGGCTGCGGGCCCCCGTCAACGGCCCAAACGACAGCCCTGATTTTGGGTACTGTAGCCACAAAAGTGTGCAATGGCGATTTTTGTAATTTTTGGCAGACCGTGTTTTGGCGCAAGCAATAACAGGAAAAAAGTGGCGCAAGGCTTGCGATAAACTTGCGACTTTTCCCCCGAGTACTTTTTAACGGTTTCAGTTCCCGCGACCCGGTTGGGAAATGAGAAACCATTTTATTACTTCAATATTTTGAAAACTCAACGGGCGTAATTACGCTTATTCAGAAAAAAAAATATTTGCAAATTTTTGGAACCCAAACGTTTCTGTAAGGATTCAATTGATGTCAGGATTCAACCATACCTATTTGATTTTATCGGATACAAAAATAACTTGTTTTTTTTTTCAAGATTCTCGACTAATCGGACCACAAAACTGGACGAGGCCTTCTTATTCGCTTAACGGGCCCTGGCGTAAATAATATGGCTGATACGGGCCCAGAAAAATTCGGACCCGGTCCGTTTTTTGTTGCTGAGATCTTACAATTAGCCGAATCGGACCAGAATAAGATTTGGTTTATTCAACTGTAACAATTCACATCGCTTTTCTTCGTATGTTGCGCCAGGCGGAGGGAAACGAGAGTTTGTCGACACAGAGTTTTTGAAAATGCCTCTTCACGAACTCTTGCACTTTTCTGTTGTTATAAACGGATTGTGAATTTGACGCTTAATGAAAAAAAAATACCCGCAAATCTGCGGGCTTTTGCGGTTTACCCGCAATTGCCCGCAGATTTGCGGGTATTTTTTGCCGCAAAATGGTGCGGCTCGTTTGCGGGGATAGCGGCAACACTTGCGGGTCATATGCGGGTCGTTTGCTGCACGTTCTCACCCGCAAATCTGCGGGCAGACCCGCAAAAGTTTGCGAGCTCCAGAAGACACAGAGAATTCAGAATTTTTTGAACGTGACCTTTCAAACTGCAATATTCTTGTTTTCTCTGTGTCTCTGCTGATTTCCAAATCTCTCCATGTCTGGTAGACCGTGTCTAATTCCTACAAAACTATCTGACTTCACAAAACTATACAAACATTTTCTGTTTTTTTTTTGCGTTCATTTGTGAGAAAAAAACACAATAGGTGAAAGTGTTGAAAAATTCATAAATTAGCCTTTTTTTTGTAGACAACACACAAAAAAGAGCCTTTGAACTTTTTGAAAAGAGAAAAAGCGAAAAAAAGTACTCCGGAAGAACTACACACAGAGAATAGTGTTAGAATATTCAGTTGTTTTCATCAACACCGAGTTCATGTGAAACTATTTGTTTTGCGGCGTGTTGTTTTTTTTTGTTTTTCGGGGAAAGTGAGAAAAATATGAACAAGTGAGGGGATTCTTCTCTTTTTTGAAGGGTCGGCTCAGGCCTTTTTTGCAATAACTATTTCCTGCTTCCCGGTCCCGAATTTCTGACATTTTTTGATACATCAACTGCGGCCACTTTTCTTGTGATCAAAAAAATCTGGTCAACAACTTTTTAATCTCAAAAGTAATCGAAATATCTAATTGGGCGCATATCCTAAAGCACTTAAAAGTACCTCAAACACCAAAAATAACTTTTTCCCCTTTTTTGTCTTAAAAAATCAAAAAACAAAAAAAAAGGAAGAGAAGAAACTCTTTAGAATGATAAATGGGTACTTTTTGGGCCAGGGAATTTGTATATTTTTGGAGTTTGAACTCTTCTCATCCGGAAGTTGTCATTAGAAAAAAGGAGACGAAGAAGGCGGAAAAATATATAAATGTTTCGATTTTTCGCCTCCTAGTTTTAATTTGAGAACGAAAATCATCCTGTAAATTGTTTCTGAACTTTTTGAACGTGAATTCAAAAAGTTTTGTCGAGAATAACTCAGAAATCAATTTCAGGCCGGTTGAAGGCCATTTTCAGGTCTTAACCTCCCAATCTTTTTCGCGCCAAAACTCACGGCGATGTCGAAGTGGGCTCCTTGGATTGTCGACTAGCTGCACGTGATAAAGGGCGGCCCAATGTGTCGAAAACCTGAGACAACATTTTTGCCAAGTTTTTTTCTCAAAAAAAAAAACCTTCTCATGAATATACTTTTCGCGATTCATCCAATTCACATCAGACATTCTAAAAAAAAATATTTTGAAAAAAACCGGAAAAGAATTTATTTGTTGCGAAGAGTTCAAAGAAAATGCGATTTTGACCTGGTGTTTGAGAGAAGAGAAAAAAAAAACGAAAAACTGAAAACTTTTTTCGCGCGCGCGGTAAAAGTTGGAATATTTACTTTTGGGAGCTGTTTGCACACAAACACCCACCAACCTTTTGATTCTTTTTTTTTTGTTGTTTAGTCATTCTTTGATAAAAAAATAAGAAAAACGGGAGATAATTGTGGGTATAAAAACAATTATCAGAGTTTTTCATACGAACAAGAATAGATATTTTTGGAATGAATGACGCGAGATCAAATATTTGTATTTAATTGAGTTTTTGAACCGGAAGTCTGAACAAAGGGCCCCGATAAATATTTTAGAAAAAGAACGAGTCAGTCCGAAAAATGTTGAACTTGGCCGGTTTAAAATTTTCTAATCAAAAAAATCAAACAATTTTTTGTTCCATTTTTTTCGGGTCCCATTTTTCTGTCAGAATCTGGGCCGGTCCGCTAACTATAACTGCCAGAAAAGTTTGAATTGTCTTTTAGATGTTAAGAAGTGAAAATATGAGTTACTTTCTGCTCCAAAAACACAAAACTACAGTACTCCAGGCTAGAGAAAAATAAATCGAAAATACGAGATTGTATTCCGCGTCCAATTTTTGATAACCTTTTGAACGGAACAAAAAACAAATCTACAGTACACCTGGATAAATTTTCTGTGCAGAAAAATGATATTATTATTATTATAACCAATTTTATTGACTTGACTCATGAAAAAACAACCTGATTTTTTGCAGAAAAAATTCAGATTTTTTTTCGAAAAAAGCCAGCAATTTAGTATCTCATCGAAGGAACACCTTTGTTTGTCACAATTTGATATTTGTTTTGTTAGTCAAAAATTGAAGGGTATACTTCTCACGGGTAAAAAAAAGCAAAAAAAGAATTAAAGAGTCGAAGAAGAAGAAGAAGAAGAAAAAGAAGAAGAAATCAGTAAATAGGTAAATGAGCTCAAGAACTTGATGTTGTATTATTTGTTCAAAAGGGAGGACGTACCTAACTACTAGTTATTCATTATTGAGTGTCTGTTGTAAAACAATATATACATGAGAGAGAAACTTGAATTTTTGAGGACCCACCGGCTCCAAATATTATTAGTTTTTCTGAAAAAATAAAGATGTTGAGATTGGAATGATGATTTTTGAGTTTCAGAGAAACATAGCTGGCCATTTTGGTGTTGATATGCAGGCAGAAACTTTCTCGGAAGATCAAAATCTTGAAATCTCATAATTTTAAAAAATTTCAATTTTCAGCGTGACCCCATTGTTTCCGTTTTTAACACAGGAAGTGTCAACATTACTTTTGATCCAAACTTTAGAGCTGAAACCTTTTTTTCTGAAACTGTTGATATTTTCAGGTCAAAGTTTGCCATTTTCATAGTTTCTTTTTTCTGACAAAATGTTTTGAACCTTCCAACCATTTTTTTTCTAGACTGATTTTTCTCAATTGAGAAAAAAACAAACTTTCTTTTCATAGCATACTGACCCGAAGTTTTGGAGCCAAAAGACTCTGAAATTGACATTTTTCTAGAACCACAATTTTCGAGGTTAAAACCATAACAGATTTGGCAACACTCTCCAGAAAAAAACTGAACCAAAACGAAAACATTAGATTCTGCAACCAACAAAAAATGATGTGTAATATGAGACTCTAAAAATCAGATGACGTCGCAAACTATTTTTGGATTCCAAAAAAAAAACAACAAAATGAGGTTCTCAGCTGTGACGGGTTAATGAGAAAAAAAAACTACAGTAACCCGAAAATCAGGGCGATTTATTCAAACAAAAAACCAAGATGAAATTGAAATGGGGATTCAATCTTTCAAATTTCAAACTTTTTCTCCCAATCATCGTGTAATCTGAAGAAAAGTCAAGTTTTTTCTTTGCAAAAAGTCAACAAACCTCTGGGTGCAGTATGTTTGACAAATAAATGTTCGAAATTTCTGAGTAACCGGTTGATACAATTCAATCAAATTCGAAGATTCTAATATTTTCAGCAATTTTTGACACGGTTCTTGCAGATTTTCTGGCATTTTCAAAACACATCCGAGGTGCTGCAAAAACATTTTTCGACGCCAAATTTCACGTTCAAAATAAAAGGCAAGTCTTTTAGATACTGTAGTTTTCAACTTCCAAAATCTTCTAAATCACATGATTTTTTCGGGCCGGCTCGAATTGAATTGACTCACCAACATCATTCTCACAGTTTTCCAGTCATACATCATCTCAAAAACACCACAAAAATCACAAATTTCAAATTTGAAATCACATTTCGAAATCGGATTCACTACCAGAATAATCAGAAAAAAACAACAATCTCATGTCGAAATTTCCATATTTTTTGATTTTCGAATTTTACAATTTATCTAATTATTCAAATCATGTGAACATTTGACACCATAAAACGGGGATTTTGTTTTGAACAAAAATTGAGAAAAAAAATGAAATATTCTCTTATTTTGGCCGTCTTTTTGGTATGTTCTATAAGAGGGTTAACATAAGGAACATGTTTGTTGTTGTTGTTTCAGCCAATAGTCGGATGTGTCAAATGGTTAGATGGCGACTTTTGTGTAACATGTAATGCGACAATCGAACTACTTCTACCATCGGATAAAAACGAGACACACAGTTTGATAGAAGAGACAACTGGGGTAGAATTGGACTGAGCCGTCATCCAATAATCTTTGTCTTTTTTTGCAGTTTGTGTTGTGTAATTTGTTGCCAGTCACATATCAGGATAATTGCATCGATGTCATTTCGACACCTCTAATTGCTGCCTATGATGTTATTTATTATTTTTTGAATAATCATCGAAACTCTTATTGTGATTTATGGTGTTAATTTATCATAAACTGGAAACATGAAAAGATAAAATTATTATTATTATTATTATTTTGGTTTTTATAGTCCTAACATTGATTTTACATGATTACTGTAGTTTTGAAATCAATCCCTGATTTTTTGAACTGAAACAGAGCAAAAATTCAATAAAAATCAAGAGCCGCTTTGAAAAAACACATGCTGCGCCTTTTTCGCTTCACGTCTCTTGATTTCGATTAATTTTTGCCACTTTTTTGCAAGTTGATGATTTATTTTTAATCATTTTTAGGTCTTAGCGGTCTTTTTTCCTAGTTTTTTCGAGATGATTTTTAAAACGAAATCTTGGGCTTCTGAAATTAGTAAATGACGTTGTATCAGAATTAGATAGTTGAAAGAGAGAGAGGCGCAGAGAAAAGTTCACGTTTTGTGTTTAATTTTTATTAAAACAATTAAAGTTCACGTTTAGCTTCAGATATTTCTTCTCGGTCCTTGAACAAAAAGGTTGTGAAGAGCGGGCCAGATTTCGGCTCACAGTCTTTTCAAAAAACAATAATTCCGGTATGTTGAGTGTTTTCATGAACTGAAGTTTTTGAGTCCGGTCCGATATTCTCATAATGACCTTCTTTCATTTTTCATCTGGAATTTTTCACGCCCAGAAATCTGGCTTTTTTTTAACAAGCCGGGGTGTTCAAAACTTTGTGAGATATTCAAGTTTATTTTGTGATCAACACCACAACGAACAATAAAACAATCGATATCGATTGAAAAAGTTATAGGTCAAAAGATATGGTATTTTGAGGGGAGTAGTGATTGCTGTCATGCAATTGAACTCGACTTCTGTTGGTAGAAAATGACACATTGTATTCTGCAAAAATATATTTTTTGAAATCTGGAACTGGAAGAGATAACATTGACAAAATCATCGACCCGATCATAAGCATCATAAATATTGGCTGGCAAGAAAAAATTGACAGTTTTGTTACATGTTTCACATCCGATTCCAAGTAGAATCTTGAAGTTGTTCTCCGTGCAAACTACAGTAATCAACGAGATAATTATCAGAATTTTTCTCATTTTTTTTTCTTTTTGAAAATCGTTTCAATGTATTTATATTTGAATCTCTATTATAATTCAAATTTTCTCTTCGTTTTTTTCTTTTCACACGAGAATTTCGAATTCAAATTTAAAGCATTAGAGGGCTTCTTAATTATGTGAAGGGGTATTTAAACACATTTTTTGCCCAATTTTTCCATTTATGATGATCAAAAAAATTGTATTTCTAATTGTAACTTTTTTGATTTCAATTTCAAAAGCTGCTAATACGAATTGTGAGATATGTCTGAAAGTTGTGGGAAATATTCAAAAATCAAACTATTTGGAATCAATGGCTAATTTGTCGACTGAACAGATCAGAAGTTTTATTGTTGGACAAGTTCAGGTGGGAGAGGATCAGAAATCCCGATTCGCGCCATTTTTACACGAAAGTTTTTTTTCGAAAAATCCTATTTTTGCATTCTAAACGAAGCCCATAAAACTGAGATGAGATCCATCTCAAGATAACATTTTTCCAGATTTTATTACTCTAACATGTCCGATTTTTTTCAACAAAAAATTCTGAGCCGAGCCAGGTCTGTTATTTTCAAGCTCAAAAACTGACAATCTTTGAAAGTATGTCACGGTTCAACTACTTGATGAAAAGTATTTTATTCATATTTTTTAAAATCTGGCTTGGCTCTATTTTCAAGCTCAAATCTAAACTCAAAATAAGTCTTGTCTGAGCCCATTCAGAAACTGTTGATAAAACTCGATTCTCATTAGTCATCACAGATTGAAAAAAGCCTCATCCTAACAAGGTTTCCATTTCAAAAACCCTGATTCAGACCGAATGTTCAACATCACCAAATTGTACGAAAATCGCTCGAACACTGATTGTGAATGCGGATCAACTCGACTTCGATGACTCGTTCACCCCTCAAGTTCTTTGCGAATTCACCAAACTTTGTGATGAAAAATAAATAATATTTTCTCATTTCGTTATTTTTTCAATTATTCATTTCCTTTAAATATATATCCAGAAAATCTGGCGAAAAACAGAAAATAACAATAATAAGGAATTTCCTGTGTTTTCCTGGCCTTGTCCTCAAAATTCTTTCTTTTTTTGCTGTGTTTTCGCCTCAATTAAATAAATGACTAACAAGATTTTTCTCGCATTATTCTCTCATTTTCGTGAACTGACCTACTAATTGTTTTGTTTTAGTCTCATTGTTCACAACTACAGTAATCAGACAATTTTTGTGCCTCCTTTTTTGGCGTCTATCGAAAACTACAGACACAGTTCTTTTCTGAACTATTCTACAGTAATCCAACTCCTAATCTAATTTTTCCAACTGAAAAATCCTATTTTGCAGAAACTACAGTAACTCGAGAACTCACAGTATCCATTGAAAGATGTTTTTCAATTTCATGGTATTTGGGGTACTGTAGTTATGAATCTGAATAAGACCACCAATTTTGCAAAGCCAAGAACTACTGTAGATCTGCACAATTTGCAATTTGTAATCTGGCTTAAAGATGTTCACTTTACTGTTTCGTTTTTAGCAAATTCCTAGAAAGTTATAATTTTAAATCTCCTCCAACTGAATACCAAAAAAGTAAATAATTATTGCCTATTCTGACAAAATTTTCCTATTTTCCTATGATTTTGGGTTTGAGTCTGAAGTTCCGGGTCGGTTCCGCCCAATCCTGATCCAGAAACAGTGTATCTCATTTTGTCTACAGTAATTCTCAGAGTTTTCTCGAATCCTTTCTGTGCTTGACCGTAACTCGGACATGTTATTGTTTTGTTTGAATTGAATTCGACATTTGAAAAAGTGAGTTTTTGTTGTCATTTTGTGCATGTGCCAGATGTTCCTTCTGCTTTTCCTTCTTTTCTTCTATTTACTATTTTATGTATTTACCCATTTATCTTTTTTCTTCTTCTTCTTTTATTATTATTTCTTCTCGCCCGTTGTCCACTTCTTCTTCTTCTTCTCATTTTTCGATTTCTTCCCTGACCGACGCCTCAAAATATCACACATTCATTTTTTTGTTTTTTTTTTCACCCCACTTTTTATAACTCTGTATAGCAACAACAAAAACAACCAAAAATAGAGGAAAAAAGATAGAAAATTGGCCAATTTTTCTCAGGATCAAATTTCAATTCTACAAATGGTTTTTTTTTTTCGTTTTCTTTTTTTGTTTCTTTTCGACCTTTTTTCGAAGCTAGACGAATGTCTTTTTTCCAAAAAAAAAAGAGTTATTGAGTGCGTCGAAACGTGACCGCGGACTAGTTTATTTTTCTAGGCCATCTCAAAAAAGAAATATAGTTTGAAGAAAATGAGACAAGCTCAGCTCACAAAATCAGAAAAAAAAAACAATTTTTATGTTCAGTTTTATTGTTCTTTTTATTATTCACCAACATAGATTTTGTTGATTGTCAGCTGCCATTTTTAGTATTTTTTTTTTGTAATTCTCTCGGAGAATTCATACAAAAATGGAAAAAAAAAGAAAAAGAAGAAGCTCATTTATGTATGACTTTTTTTCATAAACACTTTCCATTTATTTTCGATTTTTTTCCTTTTTCTCTTTTTTTGTGTCTCATTTGTTTTTGCTCATTCAAAAATCTACTCCAAAAAGTGGGCGTGGTCTAGTTTTGCTTCATATTCCGAACACTTTTTTGTGTAATATTTGTGTAAATAAATGAATAAATATGCTTTGCGGTAATTTGTTTTAATTTTTTGCCGGAAATCATTTTTTTTTTCTCATTATATCTCATACAAATGACCGCGACAACATGTTGACAGTTGCCACAAGGGGCAAATATGCTTCCGTGGCGCAATAGGCAGCGCGTTCGGCTGTTAACCGAAAGGTTGGTGCACAGGCAAATTCCTGGGTAGCTGCGGCAGCTATTTTCTGCTGCCAGAGGTCAGGCAGGTACCACGCAGCTCTGCCGCAGTTCTGGACCGATTCCGGCATTCCTGCGCAGAGCTGCGGCAGACCTACCGAAATCGCTCTAAAACTGCGGCAGAGCTGCGTGGTACCTGCCTGACCTCTGCCAGCAGAAAATAGCTGCCGCAGCTCTGCCGCAGCTATCCAGGAATTTGCCTGTGGTTAACCGAAAGGTTGGTGGTTCGAGCCCACCCGGGAGCGAAATTTTTTTGGTCATTTTTCATTTTGCAATTTCTGAATTATCGATTTCTCAAGGGATGACGGGTGCAAAATGTTGCCAACATCAGATTAAAAATTTGCATTTCTAACTCTTTTCGGCTTCTTCACACGCAATCCTTTTATTGTTGTCCTGCTCCAAAATTTCGAGTTTTTTGTTGTTATTTTTGACAACCGAAAAAATAAACATTTTTTTCTCCGTCACATGAATTTTTAAGTGTTTGTTTTCAGACAACCAAAAATGACAACTACTATCAGTTGCTCGCCGAGTTTGGCCGATATGAGAGCACTTCAGGTATCTCTAAAAGCACTCTTGTTTCAACAAAGAATTGATTTAGGCCGACAATTTGGATCGTCTTCGAGATACTTTACAACAAATTAATATTCGAGATGTTGTTCCACTTTTAGTTGCTCGAAATGTTCTTCGAACTTATGAAATGGGCGCATTATATGCTAAAGTAAGTTTCCTAAAACTACTACAGTAATATGAGTTTCCGGCGGGCCCGAAAGTTCTGTTCCCGAAAATTTTCGGAATTATCGAGAATAATTTCTGATCTCAGAAACGATAGTAGAATGGGGTTACTGTAGTTTTTACTTCTCATTTGACCGACTCGGTCAAATGAAAACCTCATTTCAGTTCTCAAATCTTCTGGGCCGGCCTGGATTTTTAAAATTTATCTCGATTTTTTGTGTTTGTCTCGGAAACCAGGGGTGAGATTTGGGCTCTCTTAGACCGGCAGGAGGCCCGCTCTGACCAGCCGGAGGTTTCCACAGCTAGTTCAAAAAAAAACCATATTCCCGGCTCTGAGAAACAGACGTTGAAAAATCGGGCCGATCCTGACCGACTTTTTTGGCCAGCCTTTAAACAACAAAGCTCGTCCCGTGATTTTCGAGCCGGCTCTCGGGCTATAATCTCATCCCTGTCGGGAACGATTGAAATTTACGAAACTACACTACCATACACCCTGGATTACTGTAGTTGAATTTTTTCGACCGGTCAGAAAATTTAATAAATTTTGGGACCGTTCCGGAAAAATAGAACTTTTTTGAATTCGAAAAATTTAGAAAAAATCTTTCCCGGAAACTACAACAATATGGACGTTTTGGGACCCGACAATGAAAAGATCCCACTTTTTTAAAATAAAACTTTGGAACAGGCCAATTTTGTGCATCCATCCATCAATCATGTCAATCTTTGTTCAAAATCTGAACATGTTCCCCGATTAATCGAATTCTAATGAATATAATTAGAAAAACGCGAAAAACAACCAAATCCATCTGCTCCTTTTTTGCAGTCGTCATCCGAAGAGCAAGTTGATGCTCTAATAGATCTTCTCAAGACAAAAAATCATTGGGTTGGACCACTTACTGATGCTTTGATTCGAAATGGTAAAGCACCAATTGCCACTATTCTACTGGAAATTCAAAAATCATAAATGTTTTTTTGTAATTGTTTTTGTGTACATTCCTAATGAATCTGTGTCAATTTTCGAAAATAGAAAGAACGATCTAATGTGAACCAATTTTTAAAAACAAAACAAAAAAACAAATATTTTATAAAGTATCCATATCAATTCCATCCGAAGTTCGTTCTTCTCTAGTTTTTTCTTTGTTCAATCTCCAAACCTGAAAATCAAAATATTAAAATCAGACGTCAAATTAATTCGAGATCAAGATCGGAAAAAAGCTGACCAGAAAAAAACAACGAACCTGAATATATGATTCGGCCAACACAATCATTTGCGGTAGCATATCTTTTACATGTAAATCTTCGAGCTCGAACCATTTTCCGGATCCTTGATGAACAATTTGAACCCGATAACTGCCATCTTCGTATTTTCCTTCGTGTACAATATTTGCAATGAGATCATATGTTGTGTATTTATGAGAATTTCGAACATCTTCTGCCAAACAATCAAACAAATCAATGTTGCTGCAAAAACAATATTATTTTTTTTGTCGAAAAAAATGTGTCGATGCTTTTTTTTAGAAAAAAGGAAAAACAAATATTTTGGTCATTCATTCTCTGGAGTACGTGACCTTATAATGTTCAATTTTTAATCAAAATCCTATCATTGTTCGAAATATAGGTATTACGATGAAGCAAGATAGTCAGGTATGCTTTCTTTTAGCAAAATCGCGTTTTGTTAACTTTTGAACGATTATCTTCATTTGATTAAACTTTGCCGCGAAAAAAAACGCACCAAATAGGAAAATTGACAATTGTCGGATTTTTCTCGACAAACCACTGATTTTTCTGGAATCTCTTATAGGTGATAATCAAATAATCGGGTAATTTGAGAAGTTCAAATCGTTTCATAATATTGTCTTTATATGTTTTGTACTCTTTTTCGACTTGTCCATTGAATTTTTCAAGCAAAACATGAAGTGGAACTTGAGGAATAATATTTTGAAGTTGAACATCTCTGTAAAGAGGTGCGGGCGGGAGATCCAAAGTGAGATAAAGGAACGGGGTTTCCGACGAGGTTTCTGGAAAATAATACATGATTTTTTTGCGATAAAAACGGGTTTCTTACCTTGATAGTCTGGCAATGATAATTTGTATCTTCTTTCTTCTTCGGTGTCTTCTGAAGGTATCACTTTTCGAGAATACTGTCGCATTTTACCACGGAAAGTTCTGAAAAAATCAAAGTTTTTGAGACTCTTAATTTTTCAATAAGGTAATATTGGAAACTTTTCTCATATTTTTCTTGTTGAAAAATCTTGTTTTTTGTGGATGATTCCTTTTTTTAAACGTTTGAATACTAATTCAACATACTTGTAAATAATCGACGAGTTGTTTTTTTGTGTTCCATTGAGAGCCGTATGCAAAGTTGTGATGAAAAAAGTCAAAAACTCTGCAGAATCTCCTTGTTTAATGAATTGAAATCGTTTTTTGGAACAAACAACAACTGCTTGCAACATTTCATGAGGCGAAACATGTGTTCGAAACGCTCTAGGATTCCACAGTTTTCGAATCAGTTCCCCAAATCTTTGTGGAAGAAGTGATAACTTGTCACCAGGTGGTCTTTTGATGTTCGAATAATTCTCTTCTCTTAGAAAATAATCGCGAAGAGGTCCAACTGATGATAGAGCCTGCAAATTGATGTTCAATTGAGCTTGATTTTGATAGAACATACATGAAGGATTGCATTACAATAATCATTGGCTTTGATGTTATTTAAGCCAACAACACCCGGAAAATATGTTGAATCATCGTAGGCTCGAGCCATTCTTGTCTGTTTATCAACAGAAGCAATCATTTCTTTTGTATAGGTTGGTTTGAGAACATACTGAAAAAAAACAACTATCAACTTGATCAATATTTTGATAATAAAACTGACTTTAATATCTTCTAAACTTGGATCTACAATCTCATAATTATCTGGCAAACAATAGAATTTGAGTGTTGATAAATTGAGAAAGACATGATGATCAGTGTCTAATGCATGAATATATGCATGCGTATTTGTTCCTCGACCTTGATAATATTTTCCACAAATCATACACGCGTATACATTTAAATGTGACAATGAAACTGAGCATAGCTTCTCGAAATCAAAATCAAGAACACTTCTATCAATGGTATCAAGATATGGACATGATCGACTCTTTTTCTCTTCTTGTGCTTTTCTCATCGACCATACTGGTTCATCGTCTTCTAGCTGATCTGCTTTTAATTCTTCTTCTAGTAGTCTTCGTCTTTCTAGATCTCTTGCTGTCAATTCTTTTGGTTTCTCTTCAATCTCCCCTTCTTCAACAGTTAATTTCTCTTTTTCTACTACCATCTCTTCGTTTCGCTTGGTTTTCTTCGACGGAGATCTTGAACGACTCCTTTCCCTTCGTTTTCTGTCTTTCCTCGATGATTTTTTCGAATCTTCAGACTTTCTTTTATCATCTGATTCTTCTGTCATTTTAAATCCTATCTGAAACTCTTAAAGTTACCAAAAAACGAAAAAACGAAAAAAAAAACAATTTTCGAATGTTGTCCGAGAGAAGTACACACAAATGTTTTCTTAGGTTCGTGGCAAGACCTCAGCGGAATTTTAAAATTTATTTATTTATTCACAAGTATTCTATTTTTTGAAAAAATTTTAAAAAATGTTCAATTGAAAAAATCGTCTTCAGAGGAGTCGTTGTCGTACATTTTTGAAACATTTGACATCTTTGGAGCGACAATAGATGGTTTTCCTAAAGTTTTCTCGTCTTCCGATGAAGAATCCGATCCAGGTTTGTTCAGTAGTTGCGATAAAAGACTGACTGAAGGTTTTGTTGCAGATTCCTTCCGAATCGGAACTGGTTCATCACTGTCGCTCAAAGAACCTGTGTCTTGTTGAGTGAGAAGATTCATCATTTGAGATAAAGAAGAAGAAGAACTTGGTTGAGGGTCGGGTTTTGGTATTGGAGCTGGATCTGAAAAAAGAAAAAATAAAACAAAAATGGTATTGTTCACCTACTTGGTTTAATTTCTTCACCAATTGGGGTCGGTACAACTATAGGTAGTTGTTGCACTTCTTTCTCTTTCACAGGCTCAATCGGTTCGATAAATCTGACTGTATTAGTTTGTTTGATGGATTGTTGTGCTCGAACTTGTTCAACAACTCGTTCTCTTTCTTCAATCATTTGCAATTCGAACTTCTTCTCCTCGGTAGGTGTATGCACCGGTGATCTAGTTCTAGCAACTCGAACATCTCGAAGTCTCTTCCTTATTTCATCCATTCGATCAACATTTTTCTCATTTACTCCCGGAATACTCGAAATATTCAATTGATTACTGATTGTTTCACTCTCTATTTTTGTTCCCGTGAATGATTGTATTCCCATAAATTGCTCTGTGCTCATGCTCAATCGAGTTCCACGAATTGTTTTCAATTGTTCTGATATTTCTCGTAATCGTTTTTTCACATTTCGAATATCACTTTCTAACAATGGCCCATTTGTGGGTAAGTCGATTCGATGATTCAGTGAAAGTTTTGGAATATTCACAGGTTTTCGATCAACATCCCATTGATATTCAGAAGTCGCTAATCGATTCACAAGTGGTTCATTGGATGACTGAAAATATTCTCCATTTTTCGCGTGAATCAATTTTGAGATCAAAAGTAAGTAAAGATTTCTATATAAATTGTTTCATGGCTGAAATTATAGCCTGAAGGTCCGAGAGCTCGGCCCGAAAAATATATCGGGTTTTCTGTTTTTTGCCAAAATGACCAGGCTCTACTTTTGAACGCCAGTTTCTCAGGGCCGCAAATGTATTTTTTTAAAGTTGTAGGAACCATTTCTACACTTTTGTTCTTCTAAAATATGATTTGTATTTGAAAGTACTTAATTTTCGGATATTTTGAAGGCCCGTTTCCAGGCAGAAGAATATATTTCTGTTTTTTTTTAACGCGAACTTTGAAAAAAAATGACGGAACAATCTTGTCACTCTCCTTCAATAAAAATTTGTTTTGTATTTTTTTTAATTTGTAGAATATTTTGAAAACCCCATAGTTAAAACTCACAATTTTCGTCGAGTTATGCCAATCGGGATATTTTCCTCGAAGATAATTAACATACGAATCTCTTGCAATTCGAGCATTTTTCAACCTTCTTTCCATTACTTGAATTCTTTCATCAAATCCATTCAAAGTATCATTCAACTCTTGTTTTCGGCTCATCTGGAAATATAAAAAAAAAAGAAAAATGTATTTGGAAACACGGTTGCTATGGAGACCTCTGGAAATAAAAAAGAGAAAGAAATAAATATGTTTGAAAAAGTAATAAAACAATATTGCGCACTTTAAAAAGACGTCATGAAATCATAGTTGGTATCAATTGGAGTACTGTAGAAAATGTACGATTTTGTGATTATTTGGTTTCATTTGTTGATTCCGGGTTCAAGGTTGTGAGATCATTTCTCAACGGGTTTTTGTTTTTGTTTTTTGATGGGAGAAAACAAACGAGCCCTGTTCTTCGTTTCGGGCCGCCTTTTCGAGAAACAGCTTTGAAAAATATTCAATTGGTGAGGAGGTCAAAACCCGGTGACATGTTTCTCAAGGAAATGTTTACCTTGGAAAACTGAACTCGAGTATTTTAATAGCATGTTGTTTTGGCGTATTGTTTTTTTTTCTAAGAAGTAGAGCGGGTTCGGCTCGAAATTAGATAATAGTAGTTCTGAACCGATGTGCCCCTACATCTAAACTGACATTTTTCGTTGTTTTTTTCAAAACACAAACTTGGACATGATCTACAGTACTCCTTCTCTCTGTTTTTCCATTTTTTGTTGATCACACTGACTTCGTGACGTATCTTTTGAATGTACGACGATCACGATTTTGCGAACTTTTTTTAAAAGATAAAAATGATACGAATGTTCTTTGTTTCAGTGTTGTTTTTGATGGGGTATCTTGTTAGTATATCAAATTTAGTTTGAAGAAAAAATTGGCGAAAAAGTATAAATGGTGCTGTGAAAAAAGCGAATATGTTAAGTGAACTAGAATACAGTAACTATCTGGTCCGATTCCGTCGAGTAGAGTTGTGAGAAAGTAGATTTTTGAAAAAAAAAAACAGAGAATAAAAATTAGAAGTTCATGACGTGGTCCGAAATAGAATATTCGAAAAAAGATTGATGGAAAAGCTGCATTTTTTAAACTGAAAATCCTCACACGAACGAATGTCGAAGTGATTGAACTGGAAATAAGAAAACGAAATTCCGATGTCAGAAATTTGAAAATCTCCTCATATTTGCTGATTTCGGAATTCCGCGCAACTCTCGTTTTCAGAGCTTTGCATTCACTCAACTTTTTTTTGTTTGATATTTGTTCGAAGAGTTCAGAGTATCAAACTCGTGTCCAAATTTGTTTTTTCAGCGCCAAAAATTTATATTCAAAAGATTAAACGATCGTCGTACACTCGAGGGAGAGAGAGAGAGAGAGAGAGAGAGAGAGAGAGAGAGAGAGAGAGAGAGAGAGAGAGAGAGAGAGAGAGAGAGAGAGAGAGAGAGAGAGAGAGAGAGGGCGGAGTACTGTAGAATGAGTTCTGGGATGAGCTAGTTTGTTGGAAATCGAAGGTTGGAGTGGAAATTGAGAAAGAGGTATATCCAGATCAACAGGAGATCAACTCCAGCAGGGGTGAGATTGTAACCCGAGAGTCCGACCAGGAAATCACGGGCCGAGCCGGACTGTTTTTTGCGTTTTCTGACAGTCCGACCCGATTTTTGAACGTCAGTTTCTCGTAGCAGCAAATGACAATGAACATTTTCTTGGAAAAAAAAAACTTGTAGGAACCGTTTCTAGACTCTTGCTCTTCTAGAGAATTTGTATTTGCAAGAAACTGCGAATAGAACAAATTCTTCCTTTTTTTTTTGGCCGTTACTTTTTTCTTACTCGGAAATTACTGGTTTCTTCTCTCTTAATTTTAGCTCCTGACGTCGGGCTGGATCTGGAAAATCAAAAGATTTTTGATTACAAGCCGAACCGAAAGTTGTTGCTACAAGCCTTGTCAAATTTTGCAAAAAAAAGTGAATGAAAAGGTTCAGTTTTTTCTTTTTTTTTTCATTATTCCCTCCAGATTGTTTTCGAACATAACAGTATCTTTGAACTTGCGATGGTGGCGCAAAAACTTCAACATCATCATTCTTTCTATCTTCTTTTTTTTCCAAAAAAAAAACACTGAAACTCTCCGCCCACATCTGTCCCAATATATATATATATATAACTTTCCTCTTTTTCGTCAACAGAAAAAATAAATAGCAATCTAAAATGGTAAATTTGTCAGTTTCTCGGAAGAAATTAGATGAATCGATAGAAAATGATGTTCAATTACAATTTGCCCATAAGACTCGTTTCATTATTCTGGTCATTTGTACCCTTTGCCTATCGATTGCTCAATCTGACACGTTGACTCTCAATTTCACAATTATCTGTATGACTGTTCCGAGTTCCAATGCGACACTTGAAGCCGTCGAAATGTTCTCTCCAAATCAGAAAAATTTGTTATTTTCTTTGGTGGCTATTGGAGCAATGGCCGCTGTTTATCCTGTCATGTTTCTTATTCAAGTAAGTTTTTATTGGAAAAATAAAAATACTCTGTTTTCGAAATTGAGAGTTTACGAGAAAAAACTTTATGAGGGTACTAAATTCTTCATTTTTCTGTAAATTTTGGTTGAAAAAAAGTTTAATCCTATTGATCTCATTTTCTAGTTCCGATTTTTATTTTGAAAGTCAGAATTGGTCAACTAACTTGGAGTTATCAAAGAAAAACTGCGAGAAGAAATTTCTGCGACCTAAAACAACTAATCGTTGGATGTGTCACAAAAAATAAGAAAGCCCTCAACATTTTGAAAAAGGTTTAGGAAAACTGGCCGGTGTCAAAATTAACATTTTCCGGAAAAACTGAACCAGTCAAACTCAGGCAAG
Organism: Caenorhabditis sp. 8 KK-2011; assembly: GCA_963572245.1. Classification (NCBI taxonomy): domain Eukaryota; kingdom Metazoa; phylum Nematoda; class Chromadorea; order Rhabditida; family Rhabditidae; genus Caenorhabditis; species Caenorhabditis sp. 8 KK-2011. Next base: position 7,999,129 of record OY751550.1, on the reverse strand, counting down.
CCTCATTTCTTCAAAAATATTTTTAGCGAAAATATTTTCAGGCTCTATGCCCGATTTTCAGGTCTGACAAAATCGGTGTTCGGATCTAACATTTTGTGAGACATAAAACAACAAAAATGTTGATGTTTTTTTGAAATTGAACTTGATAAAACGGTTTTTTTTTGAGAAATTTGGTTCCCGTTCAATAGTATTTTGGATGGGAATGTTTTCGGCTCTTACAACTGCTCTTATCCCTTTGATGGTATCGATTGGTTTCTGGCCTCTTGCCATAATGCGTTTTCTCCAGGTAACTCTTCTCATATTTCTCTGTTTTCATCTCGATTTATTGTTCAGGGAACAGGTCTATCGACAGGCTTCACCCTCATCGGAATCGTCACTCGACAATGGTCGATGCAAGTTCAAAACGCTTTCTATATTGCTGTTCTCACTTGTTTTTTCCAGGTTTGCTTTATGAAATGGGTTACTGTAGTTGATGAGTTTTGCAGATAGGGCCCATTTTCACAATGCCAATTGCTGGTGCATTGTGCACTTCTTCGTTAGGATGGTCTGCGGTTTATTATGTTCATGCGGCTGTCACTTTCGGACTTTTCTTGATGTTTTATTATTTTTATAGGTTAGTCGAAGAAACAGAAACTTTGAATTTTTCCAAAACTTATTTTCTCAAAAATCAAAGCGAAATGTTTTTGTGGGTTTCAGACCGCCCTCGTCACAACTAACTTCTTGAGAGTGAGAAAATCATGCGTGATACTGTAGCACGGCCCGAAAATACTGGGACAAGCTTTTTTTTTTGTTTTATGGTCGGTGAAAACTCGCCAAGATCCATAGTTTTTTTTCAGTTTCTCATAGCCGGGAAAACAGTTTTTTGAAAAAGTTATGCGAATAATTTCCACATTCTTTGGCCGGCCCAAAATCTCAGCCCCTCTCGGATTCATTATTTCCAGAGAAAGTCCAGTTCGACATGCTATGGTTTCATCAAAAGAATTGGAGAAAATTCAACGAGACAAAGGATCAAATCAAAAACAGGCGGTTCCAATAATGGCCATCATTCGCGATCCGGCAATTCTGAGTGTTTGGTGCTCGGCTATTTCGAACTTTATGGGTATCCAAGTGACGATGCAATTCTCTCCAACATATCTCAACAAAGTGATGGGATTTCCTGTCGAAATGACCGGAACATTCAGTGCAATTCCTCAAGTATTCACATTTTTCCTCAAATTGGCAGCCGGTTATTCGGCGGATAAAATGAGTTGCTGTTCTCCGCAGACATCGGTCAAAGTGTTCAATAGTTTGGCCCTTGGTGGAATGAGTTTCACATTTTTGGCGTTGGCTTGGATCCCGACTTCTCAACCCATTTTGGGACTTGTTATGCTCATTTTGTCGTGCTCAATTATTGGTTTCAATTGTGGCGCGTTTTTTCGAAGCTCGGCTATTTATGCGGCGTAAGTTTTGCGCTGGTTTCACAGTGTGTGATTTATTTCTGAACCTCAATGTTTTCGCACATTTTTCTAGACCAGACACAGTTTTGTGGATTTTTCAAAATTTTTGGAGACCTAAAAATTTAGCCACTGAAATACATACAGCGGGTTTTAGGAAAGATCCAAGTTCTGAGAAAAAAGAAAGTTGACATGAGAATGGACCGTACTCATGGAAATGTCAGCTCCATGTTGCACCGAATTAGCTTCCGCTCTATTTATATTCACAAAATAAATGTTATGAGTTTTTTTTTCGAAACTCTTGTTACATTTAATTAAATAAAGAAAAATTCGAAATTCTTGAAAAAATCAATAAACTGTCAGGTCCAATCCGTTTTCAAAGTACAAGTTTAATCTTATTAAATTGAACAGTTCTGAACAAATCGAAATAGACTTTTCAAATTGTCACTGACCTCTATAGAGATTGTTTTGCAAAATCGAATGACGAGATGTTCTTCAGCCTATCAAAATCTATACCTGAATATAACGATCCGGGTCGTCGTGTATTTTTTGAATATATTAATTTGTAATACGTGTTTTACACGTGATGCTGATAACAATTAAAAAACAAGAAAAAAATGATAAATTATTTTAATGTATTTTGAAGATCCGGATTCAGGCCGGCTTCGGCGGACGGCCTGACCCGAAAAATACAACTTCTAATCTAAAAACCAAACCTGATTTGTTTTTTTTTTGTTGCAGTCAACACAATCATTTTATAATGGGTGTCAATTCGTTTTTGAACTGTTTGGCATCTCTTCTTGCTCCTGTTATTGTCAATATATTTGTTGTGAATGATGATTGGAATGAATGGTGGTACGTGTGGATGGTTCATTTTGTAGTTCTGTTCGTTTCCAACATTGTTTTCCTTGTTTTTGGAAAAGGAGTACCTGCTGAATGGACGAAACCGACATATCGAATCGAAACCAATCAAGTCGCCGATTTGAATATTTGAAAATGTTCCTATTTTTTGTTTTCATTTTCGGGTATTTTCTCAAGTTTTAACCAATTACCATAACATATTACTGTCTCATTTTGAATTCGAAAATAAAACGTCCAATTTTTGTCAATCAATTTTCAGTGACCCTTTGGGTATAAACAAGGTCATGACTGTCTGCGTCTCTTATTCTTACACACTCTCTCGTGTCACCTGTCCATTGTAACAACAACAACGAAAAAAAAAACCATTTATTTTAGAAGCAGCTTATTTTTCTGAAATGAAACGACCATTTTTTTTGAAATGTAGATAGTTTCGAAAAAAAAACGAATTATTAGGTCAATGTCACACACTTATCAAATACTATTTAAATAGTTACCCCACTTTTTTGTTCTTTTGTTTATCACAAAAGCTCTGCGTCTCTTTTTTACCTGTCAACACATAATGTTCGGAGAAACAAACCAGATTCTCCTCCGCCATTTCTTATATTTACACTTTTTCGCTTTCAGACTTGACAAAACTTATGAACTTGGGTACGACGATTGCCGTTCTTTGTATTCCGCTTTTGGTGGAGTCAAAGGTTTTTACGAGCGAATGTATTGTCAAGGTGAATATTACTGCATTATTGATGAAAAACCCTTCACTTCTTATAGGCCGAATATTCTTCGTGTGCGGTATTCAACTCTTGTTGCGATTTTCGATGTAGTCGTTCGAGACAAAAAAGATCGACGTGTACAATTAATGGAACTGGCATAATCAACAGTATTCAAACCGAATGTGTTTGTACAACAACAACTTTGTCAACTCATTCACCGACTTCTCCAAGAAGATCCAAACATTCGAGACTGGATTTGATAGCTGGCGTACTATTTCTATTCGTACTTGACATGCTTCTGCTCAGTTTCACGTTTTGACTTTCCAAATTTCTACCGGTTTCATTTATGATTTTTGATCTCCATGTTTCAAACATAATAAATTTGTAACAATTTCATGATGCAACAAAAACAGACACTTAACGGTAAGACTTTTGGTAACGAGCACGAGCTCCTGGTCCTCCGAATTTCTTTGACTCGCGTCTTCTTGGATCAGCAACCAAAAGGGATTTGTCGTATGCGGCGAAGATTTCCTTCAATTCTCTCTTGCTTTGCTCATCAACGAACTTGTGGTAGTAGGCAACCTGTAAATTGAAAGTAATTTAAATTCCTGAGATACTCAAATAATATTTTATTTTTAAACTGACCAAAGCTTTAGCGAGGGCTTGTCGGACAGCGTAGATTTGAGCGACATGTCCTCCACCGTTAACACGGATTCTGATGTCGACGTCTTGGAATCTTTCCTTACCGACAAGGAGAAGTGGCTCCTAAAAACAAAACAATTTGATGTGCCAATAACATGTAAACTAACTTGAAGCTTGATGCGGAGGATTTGTGGCTCCAAGAATTCCAAAGAACGACCGTTGACTTTGATGAGTCCTTGTCCCTTTTTGCAGTGAGCAACAGCAGTAGCAGTCTTCTTGCGACCGAAGGTCTGAACCGATTGGACGGTAGACGCCATGACCCTAAAACAAACATTAGTTTCAATACATGAGTTACAATAAATTATAAAGATACAAATCAGGTAAAAAACCAGTAAAATATTTCTTACATCGAAGAACATCAACAAAAATTCATTCAAAACAAATAAAAACAAGTGTTAACGATCAGTGGTATATAACAACATAACAAATAAAACGTGGATACAATTGAGATCAAACCTTTACTTCTTTCCCTTGACTGGTCTGTATGCGGCAACCACAACAGCGTGGTCTCGTTCATAAGGTTCCAATGTTACTTGTTCAAGAGGCTTGAATTTCTCTTCTTTCAATTTGTTGACTTCTCCGGCAAAAACAGCTTCTGGCTCGGCGGTACTGTCAATACAGTTGGCCTTGATAGAAATAACTGCATGTCCGCCGTTTTTGAGGAAGTTTTGGGCATTCAAAGCGACGATACGAGCTTGATCTGGCTGAGCTACATCTGAGAAGATGACATCAACCATACCAACAAGCATTCTGTATTTGTGAGGATGTCTGGCGTCTTCAACAATTGGTACAATGTTTGGTCGCTTCTTGGCAACTCCGAGCAAATCGCGACCACTTCTATGAGAGAACTCAACTGCGTAGACGATTCCTTCCTGAGAACAATTTTTCAAAATGAATAAACAGACGAATAGCTTACCGGACCAACAACGTCCGAACAATGGGAGACGGTAGTTCCCGAAGCAGCACCAAGGTACAACAATTTTGTTCCTGGTTTAATGTGAGTGTTTTCTAATCCACCCATGATGGAGGCAGCCAATTTCGAACGGAAAGGATTCCACACACGGTATTCGATGTCTTCGACCGAGACACGTTTCTCACCATAAACAGATTCTCCAACCACGATGTTCTTGGTGGCAAGAGCATCTTCTTTTCCCTTGACGATGAAGACACCTTAAAATTTGTTTTTTTGCATACAAAATTATATTTAGACAAACCTTCAAGACGATGTGGTTCTACAACAACCGTTCTTCCTCCTCTCATTCCGCCTCCACCGCGGGGTGCTCCTCGCCCTCTTGGAGATCCTCTTCCACCTCTTGGTGATCCACGGCCACCACCACTGAAAAGTTAGCGCCTAATTAAACTAAATGGTATAAAGATGAACTAACCGATCACCTCCGCGGAAACCTCCACGGTCACCTCCTCTGAATCCACCACGACCTCCGAAACCACCACGTTCACCGCCTCCAAATCCACCTCGGCCACCTCCACCGAACCCACCACGACCTCCACCGCCAAATCCTCCTCGACCACCTCCTCTATCTCCACCGCGTCCTCCGCGGAAACCTTAATTTAATTTTGATAATATGTTAACGAAAAAAAAATTACCTCCGCCACCTCCACGATTGAACTCTGGACGACCCATACTTTCTGAATCTCACAATTATTTACACATAAAGATAGCGAGAATGTTGAAAAAACACATACCTCAGCCTCTCGAAGCCGAGTAAAATTGAGAATTACGACATTTCAAACTTAGAGTCAAGTTTTAAATCACGCTCCTGTAGATTATCATCAACTGGAATCATATCACTATTCTCAAAATTACTCAAAACGATAAAAATTGCTCGAACGGACCACCAAAACGGGCAAAAATCATCAAAAAAATTTTGGGAAAAGAAAATATTTTCTTTCTCTCTTTTTTTTTTTGACGCAGCTTGGTTTACTGTAGCGTTGAGACGGCATGAGACCCGTTTGCATTAGAGCAGGTTTTCTACCACACTTTGAGTTCATGTTTTTTTGCAAAAAATGTTTTTCTTCTTTTTTTGCAGTCGTTGTGCAGAAGTACGTTTCCCAAAGTTATTGAAATTAGAAGTGATATTGGACACATGGAAAGGTTGATTTTCGATCTAGATTCGCTTTTAAAAGGGCCGTTCGTAGAAAAAGATGATTTTATATCAGAAAAAGTAAGAGTTTTTTCTTTTGAATTAATAGTTGATGTTTTTTTTCAGTTTCGTTCACGTTTTCCTGAAAGCACTTCACGGTTTAGTAAGTGGCCTTAAACTGATGTCATACAATATACTTTATCTCAGCACACACATATCCATTCGGTAGGAAAATCGAAGTGGCGGAAGATCCAAGAAAACTGGATAAATACTGCATACCGGTGTAAGTAATTAGAACAATCAAACAAACAATAATTTCTCTTAACTTTCAGAAATGTTCCGAAGAACGAAAGAGTATCTTTTCGTGATAGAATAAAGGCTGCCCTTCTAGATCAAGAAGAACCGAACAACACTTTTTGGGTTCACACAAATTATGAAAATGCCTATCATTATTATACTAATACTATAATTGAATACGTGAAAAGACATTATGGATATAAACGGGCGTATCCAAAGGTGGTAATCGCCGGACAAACAACGGAACAAATCAAAAAAACATGTACGGATTTGTTTAAAAGCAAATCATCGGATAACAAAAAGAGTCGAGTAGCAGTCAAACTCGTCGATCCAGAAAATCAACAAAACTGTGATGAATCTGAAGAAGAAAGAAGCCATAGAAGATGTGATGTTGTTGTTGGAACACCGATAAATATTTTCAACGATCTGAAATATCGTAAAGAGAAACAATCTTCTGGTCATCAACACTATGTTTCACTTATAGTCATCGAAAATTGTGAAAGTTTGAAAACTGATGAGACCTATTTACAATCGGTTATAAGATTATTAGAAGGTTATAATGGAAAATTCACGAGAGTGATGTTTTTCTGTTTATCCACAAAAATGAAACAAGATTTTTCTCCAGTTTTCCGAATTTGTAATGCACTGACAAGAGGAAATCTCATTGTCGAAATGGAGGCTTTACGGTGAGTTCATCCTCCAGCTCAGGAAAGTCAGTGCGCGATCGCGCGCCATACCACGGACAAAATGTGGAAATCCTTATTTTTCGTTTTCACAAAAGACTCGAAAACGAACATTACAGAGAACACGAAATTTTCGATTATATTCGAGTCCATCAAGTAACACAATGTGATGAGTTTTACGACGGATTAGTTGCCATGCAAACTGTACAAGAAGAGAATTGTGATATTGATCAAATTTCGATTTGCAAGATAGCTATGAGTGAAGCAATGCAAAAAATTGATAAATGCTTCAAAATCATCAACAAGCTGATGGAAATTCGTCAAGTTATAAACGAGAGAAGACACCGTACGAAAATATCTCGAATTTCTACAAAAATATTGCAAAACTTTCAGAATTTCGCAATGAGAAAATACTGGTTGTTACTGAAAATCCCGATAAAGCCAATTTTCTTGCACTTTCCCTAAAAGATAGAGATTCTTCTCTCAAAATCTCTACCCTTACACGGTAATAATGAAATTGTTAAATAACAAAATCTTTTTTTTTTCTACAGACATGACGATTTGGATACGGCAGAGAGTGTTAACTTCTCATTCAGATCTGACGAGATCAACATTTGCGTTGTTGATTGGAGAAGTATTCATGATATAAATCGAGGAATTGTGGATTCGGTAAAAATATGCCAAATTGACAGAAAAAAATGGAAATGTTTCAGATCATTTTCGTGGATTTGATGGATCCAAACGTTTGTAAAACGATATTAGAAGACGAAATGGAACGATTAATTACGAGAGATGCTGTTAGACTGAAAGTTCACGTGATATTAGATCTCAAAAAAGATATTTGGATAATTCGAAAATTAACAAATGTTAGTTGCTGTTTCATTCTCTTTTATGCTAAATGATAATCTTTCAGCTTATAAACAAACATAACCTGCAGTTTCCATCAAATATCGAATTCCTAAATCAAAAGTATGACTCGTGGGTTGCCAAATTAAACAAAGGATCATAACATGTTGCACTTATACACCATTTTTTTATAATTTTAAAAATTTACACATATTTCAATTACGTGTATATACAAACGGTTTTCTATCAAAATGCACCTGTAAATATTTTTTCTTCAAGATAGTAAAGAAATATCATTCGTTTTTCAAGTTTCGTGTACTTAGTTCAATGTTTCACAACATTGTTTATAATATTTTCGATTTTCTCGATTCTTCTTTCAAATATAAATTTGTTTTCCAGCGCAATGTCGAATATAACATTCGATATCATCGAGGTAAGTTGAAATTGGTTCGGGGAACTTCACAAAATGTTCATTTTTTCAGACTGAGGAACAATCGAAAATAACTAAGGAACAATGGAGATATGAAAAAATGATTGAGAGTGTCAAATCAGATATAATAATGTGGAAGAAATCGAGTAAATATGGTGAGCTTTTTTTTTCAAAAACCAACAAAAAAAGTGAATTGTTTTCAGATCGCACTCTCATTGTTGTTCCAAACAATGACGATGGAAGATATTCTGTTTGCGAAATAGCCCTCCGCACCAAAGTCAGCCCCATTTTTTTCACTAAGAACAATTTCACATCCGAGGAGAGTTATCATAAAACCAACAATAAGCTGAACGCGTTCAAATCAGGCGAAAATATACTGGCGGTGGTCACAATTAATGCCCTGGAGTGTGTCCCATTTGATTCGGTCAAACATATCATTTTTCTCAATTTTCCTGAAGGAAAAACATTTCAAAAAATGTTTCATCATTTGTTCCAAAATGGTGCAGGTTTTACCAGAAAAATCACAATTTTTGAACTTGGTATGGAACCGGAACAAATTGTATACTTGATCAATGTAAGTTGTTTTTTTTACAGAAAAATTTATCCAGTATTGAACATTTATACTTCAGGCTGTCCAAATCTGTAAAATTCCGCTGCCATCTAGTCTCGAATTATTCATTTCGTGAGTTTTTAGATAAAAAAAAATGCAATATTTCATTGGGAATTCGAAGCAGTTTATTTTCAAACTGTTTCAACAAGGTAAATATAAAGAAGAAATTCAAAGTTTAGCGGCTAAACTTTAGCCCCCATTTTCAAAATCTGCATTGCAATTTCAAAAAATTAGAAAACGTCGGAAAAGTAAAATATGTTCGTTATCGATTCGGACGTAGTTTGAAATATAATTTGAAAATAAAACCTCAAATTTTTAACAAACACAAAAATTCAATAATTTCTCTAAAACAAATTGTTTTGCCTTTGACCTAAAAACATACTTGACCTAAAAAGGAAAAAAGTACCGTGACATTTTTTGGTCGAATTTTTTTGATAGTCTTTCATGGGGACAAAAATATTTTCCTAAATTTTTCACAGTGGCAAAATTTTTTGAGAAACTTTGGTACCCTCTTGGGGCAGGTATGCTTTGTAATTTAAACCCGGAACATGTTTTTTTCTAAACGGATAGTAATACAAAAAGAGTGATATATGGTCAAACTGACCTTTGATATTTACTTCAGAAATGAAAAATCCAAATTTAGCGTACACGCGGAAGATGAAATCGACGAATTGTGCAACAACAACAAACCTTCCGCTGCTTCATCAGTTCAAAGAACTTCTCGAGCAACACAAGCTGCACCAGCTCCCCGAGCTACTCCAGCTGCACGAGTCACACAAGTTGCACAAACTCAACCAACTCCACAAGTTCAGACAAGCTTGAGACCGGCAACAAATCACTCAACTACACAAGTTAGATCGACCATCAAACCAGAAGTTGTTGCACAAAACAATAATTATTCGATCAATATTAATGGACAACAGCTCAAAGTGGTGAGTTGAAGAGTCGAAAAATATTCCATAAATTTACATAAAAGTTGCATGAAAAACAACTATGTTTATTTAATTTTCAATTTTGTTTTAAATTTCTTCAACGACATTGTCGATTTCCGAATAATGTTTTGTTTTGATTTTTTTGCAGAGATGGAAATGGCCAGAAGTCGATGGAAAATGTGAGTTTTCAAGTTTTTTATGATTCCAAAAACCATCAGTTTTTACAGATTATGATGAAAATGATATTTGTCAAATGGCCAAAAAAATGAGCTTTGATAAATGTACATTCAATTGTACGAATCAACAATATTTCATGTTCCAATCAATGAATCAAAAGGAAAAAGAAACACTCAACTATGAATTCCAAGAAGAATTCTGGCACGCAATTATAAATGGAAACAATAGTTTGAACAATTGTCGACACGAAACAATTGATGCACACTTATTAACTAATCAAAAAATGACGACAATTATCGAAGACATCAAAAAGCAGATTGAAATGCAAAATAATGAAGAAGCTCATCGACAAAATCAATATATTATGCTCGTTTTATCCAAACAAATTCACATCCTCAAAACGACAAATCGTGAATATGACAAATGTTGCATTTTCTGTGATCAAAACAGTCACCAAAGTTATTATTGTGTTCTGTATCCGACTGTTGAACTGAGAATATGGAGATGCAATGTAAAGGGAATTTGTGAAAAATGCGGATGTGCTCGATTGAACAAATATCACAAATGCCCACCAAAATTGATGTGCCATTTTTGCAATTTTGAAGGTCATGTTCGCGCTGTTGGCCATTCGCATCCCGATTGGTAAACTATTTATCGTCGATAATAATTATCTGAAGTACCCTAGTTTTAATTAATATTTTCTTGTGCCATCATTATTATTTTTTTGTTTTGTTAAATGAATTTTTGTTGTTTCACAGTTTTTTTTTCAAAAGTGGTATTGTTCTCAAAAATCAGCAGCTTATTTTTTTTTGCTGAAAAATTAGAGAAAAATTTTTTCTCCGAGATAAAAAAAAGACTTGCTGATAGTACATTTCAATAAAAATTGTCTTTTTTCAGATTTCACCAGAAGAAATGTGGGACAACGATGAAGAAGATGACGAAATTGAGGAAAATGAGAATGATTATGTGTACTCGTGGGATCAGGCAGGAGCGGAAAACCCATTTGAAGAAGTCACCGATGATGATGGTGAATATTAGATCATTAGTATGTAATTTTTAACATTTTTCCCACAAAATACCTTTCATACTAGTATTACGATACTATTTTCAAGTGCTTTAATATTTAGTTAGAGAACAAATCTACAAATCAAAACATCAGATTCAACACATCAATTTTTTATCATTTTCTTCTTTTATGAAAATTCATAAAATCTCGAAAAATCATTCCGTCTTTTATGCTCAAAATTCGAAGCTGCTTTTTTTTCTTAGCAAGGTCCTCGTTCACTTGTATGTTTCTTGTAAAAATATTGATATTCACCCTAGGACGACACGGGTCCACTTTTTATATAAGGATTTGAAAACGATCTCGTGTATTTACACTGAAATTTTTGTATTGTATTGTTTTATTTTCTTCTTTCTCAACTTTACTTCCAATTGTTTTTAAAATGCAATAATAAAAAAACAGTTTGATTGATCACAAATTGGTCTCAACTTGGAGAAATTGTCGCGATGTCGATTGTTTATGCGCATCCATTTGACTATTGTTCGATTTTCTTCTTTTCAATGTCGGCGAATTTGTACTTCCCAATGATTGTGTTCTCGATCTCCATTCCTGAACTCGATCAACCGCTTCTCGAAATGTCAACGATTTGCCCATTGCCATACTTATCACACCGCACCAACCATTTGGATCAATTTTTTGAAGTGGTTCACGAAGATGACGACAATAAACGTGCTCAAAACCGAGCACTATCACGCTAACTATCTGAAAAAAATATCGAAGAATTAAAAAATGTTTTGTTTCCGCAGAAAATAGAATGTTTCGAGTTTTCTTGAAAAATGAAAAAATAGGCTACGAAATTTCAATTTAAAAAACACATCAAATTTCAATTTTTTGAAATTTCATTTTTTATTTCGATATCTTTCACGTTTATAACACAAAAAATCTGATAGACATTAAATTTTTGTGATGTTCCTTTAAATCCCTCCTGTACTTTTTTCTTCACAGTTGGACGCTATTTTTCTTTTTTTCGTCTCCGAAATTATCTGTGGTATGTCTTTTTCTCTGAATATCTTATTTTTTGAAATATATCTCTTCGGTTTTGGCCACATCCACCAAACTGTGTCAGATCTAAAACGTTGAGATTCAAAAATGAAACCAGACTCGATTTTTTCGAATGTGACCTAAAATCTGTTTTTGCTGAAACGGACCAAAAATGAGAATTTGCCCGATTTTTTCAGGATCTCGAGCATTTTCAGCGAATATTGGCTTTGTGTCTAATTTTTTGTTGGAATTTTCAGTTAAAGACTCCTTGTCACTCAGAAATTAATTTTTCGTGTTTATCAGAATCTCAATATTAAAGACTTCAACTTTCGATGTGTGAAATTCAAAAATTGAAAAAAAGTACTTTGTGAGGTCGAAAAAAAAGAAAAAAACTGTTTTTGAATTCGTTCTCAGGAAGATTGGCGGCCGCAAACACCGTTTGTGTGTGTGTGCGGGTACAGTAACCCACGGCAAATTTTTTGTTTTTGTTTTTTCTTTCAAACATTTTTGGGTTTTTGAACCAAATACATCGAAATTTGAAGTTTTCAATTTTGAGATTTTTATGAACTCGAAAAACCTATTTCTGAGTGATAGGGTGTCTTTAAACACAACTGGCAAGTTTGATTTTCAATGTGGGTCTGTTCAAAAAAAAATTGTCTGATTGATTGATGATTTTTTCACTGAATAACTCACAATTCCGCCGGCCAACAAAACGAAAGCCGACAAAAAGTTTTCGATTCCCAGCGGAGCCGATTGTGTCTGACTATGACTATCCGGTGTGCACGCGCCAGTCAACCAAAAATTCTGAAGTCGCTCCAAATCGCCTTTCTGTTGATACTGTAGCATGTATTGATTGACCATTGCCGTATAAGGCGAATTCTTCGGAAATCCGATACCGTATCCAGTCATACTTGCCCATTTTCCGACGGTCATTAGAGCACAATTCGCATCTTTACCGGCCCAATAATCGAGAACAACTGCATCGTAGATGAACGCGTCCAATTCACTGAATATCATTGTTTCAACTGGGATGTTTTTCAAAAAAAAAGAAGGTCTAACTCATTTTTGACAGCATCGACACCGGCTGAAATGTTCATACGAAAGAATGAATTCGTCTTCACATATTCGTGCATTCTGAAATGTTCTCTTTTTTTTCATACCATTTCCGCTCGAACCCTTCTCACTTTTGCCAATTTCTTTTCATCGTCTCGTGTGTGTTCCCTCCATCAACAGTTCCAAACCGAAATGGTGGTTTCTGATCTTGTGGATCATTCAACATCGGATCATGTATACCGCTCAAATCATGAAATTGTACTCGAGTTATCATGAAAGCGGCCAAATTCGCCGTGTAGACTGCCAAAAATGTTAGGCCAAATGCGGCCCAAACGAGGGCCATCAAACGAGATACTGTCGATTTGGGTACGTCTGAAATTGATGCGGTTGATGTGGGGTTGTTAACACTGCCGAACAATCATAGAATTTTTGAACAAAACATATTTAAGACTTTCCGAAAAAAATTAATTTAGTTTTTAAAGACTTCGTAAAAACCCGGGCGGGGCCGAAAATTGAGTTTCGTCTCGAAAATAAAATTTCAGAAATTTTTGAGACACGAGAAATGAACAAAAAGTTGGTTTTTTTTGGGCTTGGAATCACAATTCTCTAATTGAAAGAATCATGGTTCGATATGAGTATGAATAGCATACATACCTGTTGAAACACTAGCACTGAACAAAGTGGCCCAAACCAACCAATAAGATCGAAAAAGTGAGAATTTGTGATCAGGCGGAGGATATTTTTGCATATTGAATGAATAAGGAGAAACCCATTCAAATACAAAGATCGATATAGCAGCAACATGAATACACACAAAAAGAATGATAACCCATGTCGAATATTCGAATGGTTCCAAGAATGCAGTCGGTGATAGGACACCACTTCGAATTTTGACAATAATCGATATACCTGTATCGAGAAACGGCAACGAGAAGTCAATATCTCGAGCACGTTCCGAGTTCAATTTCAGCGAAGTCACACACATATCCGCCTTATTATCCATCAAATCAGCAATCAGACCATTCCAACCATTTTCCGTTTTCAGTCCCCATTTTTCGTCTCGAACTTTGTATAAAGTATAAGTGAAACCAATATCAGTGGCCAATTTGTTGAGCAAATCAACACAATAACCCGAACAACATTTGAGAAGTGTTCGATTTTTTCGAACACCGTGCTCATCTTCGTATTCAATGTCCCCCCAATCACAAATTGAACCTTGATTTCCTGGACATTTTTGGGTATCTTTGTCGACATCGGATACGGTGATGAATGGCGGCTCATGAAGTGTTACTACCTGACCAAAAACATATTTTCTTTTCAAAATTTCGGATCCGGTTCTGTTCTTTGTCGTATTTTTCAGATCTACAGGATTTTTTCCGAAAAATAAAACTTTTCAAAAAACGTTTGAACATTATCAAAAAATTTGGGCCGATGAGAAAAGTATTAATCTGTTGAGGATAAAATCTCTAGCCCGGACACGGGTTTCTCAATTTGAGAAGAAGTGCCCGGTTTAGGTTTGGAGCCGGCCCGAAAAAGACGAGGTTCTGGTTCAAAAAATTAGAATTCTTTTTTTTTCATTTTGCAGATAATTGATCTGTGAACGTGGCTGCGAGCCGACTCCAAAAAACTTGAAATGTGTCGTACCTTGACATGGAATTTATCGGCAGTTCCTTGTGGCGGATTAGCCTTCTCTCCTGGCCATTGTACATCGGTCATTTTGAGTTCATTATTCGTGAACTCGCCAACTTTTTCCCATTTTTTGCCGTCTTTTCCATTTTTCAAATTCATTATTTCGAGAAACGAATTTGTTAGTCGACCATTGTTATCAAAAGTGTAGAAAAAATTCGAATGAGGATCGTCGATAAAAAATGGATTTCCTTTTATTATTCCCTTCTTCATACGTCTGCAAAAAAACAAATAGATGTTGCGAGACCTTGACAAGAATTAATAAGGGACAAGTCACTCACTCATACAGTACTCCTCCGTAATCCCAATATGCTTCTCCTTCCAAACTTTTACACGAAACATTTGAGCGAAGATTAATCGGTTGATCGTTTGTCAATCGATCGACAGCATACCCAAAAAGCTGAAACACACACACACAGTCCGAAATATCTCAGTTTCTCTATTGATTACCTTTGGAGCTAATTGTATGACCAGAGGTAGAACATCATCTTTTGGTGCAAACATCGCATTGGACAAAGTGTGGAAGTGTATACACAACATTCCAGTTTGAGTTTGACCATTCTTTATCGATGACTGTGTTCCTTTAACTGATTGTGTTCCAATCCACAAATATTTTTCGCCAGTCATTTCCATATCTTGTGCATGCGAAAATATCACTGTTGATTGTGCATAGTTTGCATAAAGTAGTATGATTTTTGCCTGATATTTTTTGATTTCTGCCAATTTCGATCGAATATCAGTTGCATTTTTAGTGTTCAATTTGCAATCATGGATCATTTCGAATTTTGGAGTTGATTTATTCGAATATCTTTCTATTTCATCTTTGACTGCATTTATGAATCGATCATTTCCGGCCATTTCAGAAGTAACCACACCGAATTTCGGCCAATTGTATCGTTGAAGAAGTGCAATCATTGCTCTCAAACAAATTCAAGTTTTCAGATCCAAAAATTTGCAGAAAATCTTTCCGTTTTTAAAATAGTTTTTTTAGCTTCAAGAAATTCAGGGCCGCTTGTCAGGTCAGACTTTTCTTGATCACAATTCAGAAAATTTTAGATTCACAATTTCCGAGTCGTTTTTTAGATAAAATTATCGGACCTATTTCAACAAAAACTATCGAACTCAAAGTTCTTGCATATTTTCAGCCAACATTTTCTCAACATAATTCAAACCTGATTTGATGTTCAATAGGCGGTGCCATTTGAATAATTCGATAAGGTGTTAAATCCATTTCAAAGGTGAATCCCGAATTGTCAGCATTCCACGCAATTATAGGAATACCCGTATAACTGGCAGCGGTCAGAAAATATTGTTCGGCAACCGTTGTCGAGTCATACGTCTCTGATGCTGTCACAAATACAATCAGAGCTACCTGAAACACACACAAAAAATGAGAAGATTGGAACAGAACCAATATGAGCGCCACTAAATACAGTACATTTTTGTTAAAGGAACACGAGAAAAGAGAAAAATAACAATATCCTGACGGCGAAAATGGTACTGGACGGGAATATGTCACGTGTTTTCCTTGTACTGACGATAATCATATAAAAACTCACGTTGTTGGCTGTTATGTTATGACACAAACAGTCTAGAACCTCTTTGACAAAAAATGTTCCGGTCGGAAGAACACAATCGACCGCGCTGAATGTGTATTTTGAGGAGAGACGTCGCAAACTTCTGAAAACGGTAAATTCTGAATGGGTTTTTCTGAATGGGTACGGGCCCATTTAAAATGGGTATCCAAAAATGGGTTCGCGCGGTCGTCTGAAAGGGTACGAAGAAAATGGGTATCCGAAAAGGGTACGCGAAAAATGGGTACGCAAAAATGGGTACGCGAGTAAATAGGTAACCATCTGGATTGTCTGAATAGGTTCGCATAAGAAGAGGATCTGTTCCGACAGTTTGAATAGGTACGCAGAAAGTAGGTGTGTTTTTGAGACTAATCAGAGTTCGCTTTTCTGATAACTTCACTCCAACTTTGCAACTCTTTCCTCCGTTATTCTCAACGGAGTCTTAGGCTTAGTAAACATCGCGAACTCATTTACTTGCGTACTCATTTTGGATACCCATTTTCGCGTACCCATTTTCGCGTACCCATTTTGTGTACCAATTTTAAATGGGTCCGTACCCATTCAGAAAAACCCATTCAGAATTTGCCCTGAAAACCCATCGCAAAAAATATGAACTGTTTTAAAGAATATTTTGGAGTTTTATGGTGTTCTAGGCCAGCCAGAAAATCTGAAATATACTATTATTCAAAGTTTTCGAGTCGACCTGATTTTCCGAAATTTCAAGATTTGCAAAAAAAGAAAAAATATCAAAAACTCACGAAACCGAATTTCCATCATTAATTTTGCGAACAATTTCTCGAAATGCCTTATCATATTGTTTTGATCTTCCCGCATAATGCTTTAAATCCATTGATTTTTTCCAAATTTTCACGAATTTCAATTTCTCACCTGATAAACTACCGCAATATTGACTTCTTGTTTTTTGGCTTCCGAAAAATTCAAACTTTTTCTCGAATTTCCAGCTCCAATCTCAATCGTTTCAATAATTGAAATTGAGAAAAGAGAGGAAACAAGAAAAACGGCCAAAAACATATTTTCGGGGGCTTTTTCCCCAAAATGTGCACCACCTCAAAAACCTATTACCCTCAAAAAAGTCATCATCTTCTCCTTTTCCTCCTTCTTTTTCTTCTTCTCTTTTTTTTGTTTGAAAATCCAATTTCCCTGTCAAAATGAGCGATGTTCAAACTATTCAAACTATTCAAAAATGTACATAATAGTTCATCTAAACCCGTGTGAAAAACAGTTATCAATTGATATTCGATTTATATCGAATTTCCATTGCTGTCTGATGATCCAAACAAATCGAGACACTTCGAGAAATCACGTTGGAAATATTCGCCAGTGAATTGCCACGTATCATCCACTTTTTTGAACCACCTGCAAAATTTCGGAAAACAGATGACGTCAAAAAATCGAGAGTTTTCAGCTGTTTAGATTGTTGGCGTGTTTTAGTGTTATTCTCACTCACAATGGTTCGTTTCCCTCATTGTTGGCACGTCGTTCTCGTTGTTCTTCCTCGTATCGATGTTTGAAATTTTCAGCTTCGTCTGCAACAAAAAAAAAACGTTTTTGAAAGAAGTTTCGATTGATATAAAAAAAAAATAAATTTTCAGACCTACTGAAATGGTCTTTTTTGTGGATTTTGTCAAATAATTAAAAAAAATTAATTCTTAAAAATGAAAAATTCTGCGAAAAATTCAAATGGTCACGCAAATTTCGACACGTCACTACTTTTTTTTTAGGAATTTAAAGGGAATGGTGTTGGGACGATGTGGCGTTTCAGAATGAAAATTTGGGATTCCATAGGTTTCGACACGCTGAGAAAGATCCCGCTGTCAGAAGTTGCGAAACTCCTCTGCGAAGCTCAAAATTTTGCTCCGAAGTTTGAGCAGAAAATCTCATCTTTCTCCTTCAAATTTGAACTTTTTATGGAAGTGGAAGTACTCTGGGGTAATTTCATACGAGAAGAAACGTTTCAACATTTATTTTCAGCGAAAAAGTACTGAAAACACCAAGAAATGTAGCTTTAAAAAATACAATCAAGTTTGACCTACATTTTTATGAATGTCCACGTTTTTATTCAATTAATTTATTTTTGATCTAATGAGAAATTTTGGAAGCCTGACAATTTTTTGGGAATTTTCAGAAAATCGATATTATCAGTAGAACTAAACGTTTTCATGGAAAAATATAAATTGTTGACCTATTTAGGTGTACCATGACCTTCTTTAAAGCGATTTATATCAAGATTTTCAGATTTTGTGTTTTCACAAAAATCTCGATATCTCGATTTTGAGAGGAGTTTCGCAAAATCTGACAACGGGATCATTTTCAGCGTCCGAAACTCTATGAAATGACATACATTTCATCGAAAATCTCCAAATTTTCCTTACACCACTCCCTTGTTAGAAATTACACTTTGGCTTGTCCCATTGTTCTCAAAATTGTTTTAAAATCGTACTTAAAAATCATTTTTTTCACTGAAATGGGCAAAAAAGAAAAATTGAAAACGACCCAATTTTTAGAATCTTTTCTGATTTAACAAATAGTTTTCGAACCGATTATTTTTGGCCCAAAAAATCAAAGTGCAAAAATTAGTAGAAAAGTTTTGGAGGAAGAAGTGATCCAACTCACCATTATCCGAGTTTTCAAGTGCCCTCATATCTTTTCTTCGTCGACTATCAGTCAATGGTAATCGATCAGCCATTCCCTCATACATTTCATTCAAAGACAATGTGAAATATGTAAAATGAAACTGATCATCAAATGTTTTCGGAATCTGATTGGCCACCCAAAGAACATTCGAATCCGGTATTAATGGGGCCTTGTCTTTCAGATTCACCGATTCATTGAACAATCGAACATATTCTTTCCGATGTGTTTTGAATGTATCATTATCACAAGAGGCTAAGAATAATGTCCAATTACCATAAAGTGTTTTGATCTTCTTTTTTCTGCAAAATACAAATAATCTTTTTGTTTGTCTCGTGATTGTTTCTAACCCTTCAAAAATATGTCCTTCTACATTAACATCTCCAGTTTTTGGTGTCGCATATCCTTTATTCTCGAAATTGAACACAACATCATAATCACCAGATGATTCGATTTTGACCGGACTTGTCTGAAAATACAAATCAAAGAGAATAAACGGAAAATGGATGGTGAAACATACAAAATTCATATACATTTTGCCCATTATCACATTGTAGATTGTGCATTTTGGAGCCGACCAATGATACGTTTCACCAGTTCTACAACAAAGACCAATCAGAGAAACTTTAATTTGTATAAGAAATGTATTTCTAACAATATTGAAAGTGTGCTCAAAGAATGATGTTCAAAAGTCGGGCCGGGTTTTTTTGACGGTCCGGAAAAACAAAAAAGGCCGGTCCGTGGTTCTCGGGCCAGGCTCTCGAGCTAACCCCTTCTTGATCATTTAAAACTGAAAACTACATATTTAAATATTTTTTTCAAAAGCTGGGAACCCTGCTTTTTCAAAAAAATGTTTCGCAGGCTCGAAAAATTACAGTACTCCAAATTTCTAAAGAAAAAGTGAAAATCATGATTGTTAATCTGTGTCCGGAAACTTCGAATAAAAAAAACAAAACCGGTCCGGGCCCGAAATATTCAAACTACAGTACTACTCACTTTTTGAATGTTAATTTGAGTGTTGCATGCGGGTTGGCAATCAATTTTGTCATCCAAAAACTCAGCGATGGTTCAACTGTTCCCTGCAAAAATAAAATTCATTTTTTTACCCAATTTTTTTTTTCAAAAATTCGTCGTCGTAATTATCATCATCATCATTATTGCGTAATTAATCCAGTTTTCTCCCCTGTCCAACTTTTTTTTTCATTCGAAAAAGTGAAAATGTCCAGTTTTGAGTACCTCAACAACAAATTCATCTGATTCTGCATAAACAGCTGAAATTGGAGGATGATGAGACACTTGTTCAGCCACAAAACGAACACCATTTCTGGAAAAAAGAAAAATTACTGTAGATATTGGGGAAATAGTACTGTACCTTTCAAGTTCGAAAGTTTCGAGTAAAAGTGGATTGAAAGGTTTGGAAAGTCGTTTGTGATTTGAGGAAATTGTGGCCAGAGCAAATGCGGCGACGTACTGAAAAAAGCACACACACAAAATATGACAAACTCGGAATCGGGCCGATTTTTCCAACCCTACCTACAACAATTGCCAAAAAAATCAATACTCCAAAGTTCGGACCAACAATATTTCAAAACACAAAAAAATTAAGAATTATCCGAAAATTGTCAGTTCGAACGGGACTTGAAACTGTCTCAATTTTTGTGAATCCCGAGAACTTTTTTTCTTGGAAAAATCTGATATCGAAAACAACAGGAAAAAAAAATTTCAAAAAAGTGAAGTATTTGGAAGCCCAACGAGTCAGGAGATTATTATCAAATTGAAAATAGATGACAAAGAGTAAATCGAAAAACGAGACACGGCAACAATTTTCGCTGAGAAAATTATGTTTTTACATGCGCTGCGCCGCGTTGCGTGCAGTTTTATAAGAGACGGCAGAGAAAAAAAAGACACGCGACGCGTCTGAAAACATAATTTTCTCAGCGAATATTTTTCACGGCTCTCAAATTTTATTTAATTTTTGCCATTTATTTTCAATTTGATAATAGAAATTATCAAAAATGATCGAGAAAATGTGGGGATACTCACCTCCAACCTCTCGAGCTCATCTTCACATTTTGCGGCTTTTTCCAACAAATAATTATATTGTACATTCTCGGATAGTCTTTGCAAAAAACACAATGGTTCATTCATAAAAACAGGCACTGTGAAACGCGAAAAATCTTTTCCCAAATTCGGTCGAATAATTTCCCAAATCGAAACATCCTGCGGAGAAGTATACTCGCCTGGCAATTTTGTTCGTTGTCCTTTCAATAATACAACAGGTCGCTTAAATTCTCGAAGTTCCGTCATTTTTTGACACTACAAATATATTAAAATGAATCTACATGAACACGTTACACGTTCGAGACAAAACAACAAAAAAAAAACGAGAAAATTATTATTATTATTATTATTATATTTGAACAGACAAAGGGATGAATAAAATGAACAAACAAAAAAAAACGAGAGAGAAAGAGAGAGAGAGAGACGCAGACAAAAACAGTTTCACTTTTTTGTTCTTCAAGCACTTTTCAATTCATTTATGAGTTGGGTCTCGACACGAAATAGGCGAATTTTGAGAAATTGATGAGAATTCTGAAATGAAAAAAAAATGAGTTACTCACTTGACAAATATTTGCTCAAACAAATTGTAGCGTATACACAAACATGTTTGAAGACACAAAAAAAAGAAGAAGGTGGATTGAATATAACCTTGAAATTATCAAGTTTTTCTTTCACAGGTGAAATTTATAGGGCCACGCCCACTTCTTTTTTTCTGGTTTGCGGATAATTGATCGACATGTGTGTATTTGTGTTGTTTTGAGATTCAAAAATAAGAAAGACCGCATTTTTTGTTTTGCAAAATTCAGAAGCACAGTGCCGGGGTTCAGAGTTTTCAGATGTTTTTCGATTTGAACATCCGGGTCTGATAAAACCCGAACACAACCTTGATCATATTAGACCCAAACAATCGGGACCGGCCCGTTTTTTTTCAAGATTTATGATAAATCGTGAGAAAGTTTTTCCGGTTCGATTTTGTGACCGGTTCGACAAAAATCTTGACAAAAACGGACCGGATCCGTTTTCTCGACATCGGCCCGATTCAGAATATCTCTCGGACAGCGGCCCCGAATTTTTCCCAAAAGTTCGCGCTTCTGAAATTTTCAGAACAAATCATATGGGCACGAGAGACGGAGAGAGTTACAGAAAATATTTGAGATAATTCGAGTGCACAGGTGGCACGTGGCAAATTCTGCGTCTCATACTCTCTCACCCACCGGGTTTTCTAGGAGATCCATTTTTCTGAGAGCTATGTTTCAATTATTGAAAAAATCTATTACACGCGATGGTTTTCTTGAAATTGATGTCTTATCTGAAAATGTTAAGCTCAAAAAAAACCAAAAAAAAAATTCACGTGAAACGGTGACAGGAGCAAAAAACAAACATGTTTGTTTGTTTTTTTTGTTGTTTTGATCATCAAATTTTGAACATGATAAACTTCTTTTTTTTGAAACTTTGAGTTTTTTGGGGACATACTCGTATTCGTTTTTCAGCTTTTTCGAGCATTTCTTGCAAAACATCAACTTCTTCTCGATATCGATCAAGTCGTTCTTCAATTGGTCCACATATTTCATCTTTCTCATCATTTATCATATTTTCATCTAATAAATTTTCTTTTGACAGAATTTGTTTTCCTGAAAATTGTTGAATTACTAGAGAAGAATTTAATGTGCGAACCCTTATCAATAAGTGAATCCTTTGCCAATGGATATTCTCTCAATGCTTCCCAAAGATCTTCTTTATCAAGAACATACAAATCCGAATACCCTTTTGATCGAACTGAAGCTGTTCGAAAGTTTCCATTTTTATTTCCAGGTATGTTCAGAATCGATAATTCACCGAACACAACTCCACTTCCCAATGTCACAAATATCTGTTGTCCATCTTCACTGACAACTTCAACAAACCCCTTTTTCACAATATACATTTCTGTTCCAACTTCTCCTTTTTTACAAATATAATCCATTGGACTATACATTCTTGGTTGTAATTTCAAAATTAATTCATATAACAGTCTCGGATCACAATCTTCGAATAATTTCACTTTTTTCAATGTGTCCATGTGTATTTCGACAGCAATTTCGCCAAATAATCGCGGTGGCAGGAACTCGGCGACTTCTTCCTCATCAACTTGTCCACCACCATGTGCCCATGAGTATTGAAAGTATTCCACTGCTTTTTTTCGCAGACCGTGAGGCACTTTTCTGTATAATCGAAATCTTTCAGAATGTTTCAAAAAATGAATAAACTTACCGATAAATAGCGAATCGTTTACATCCATCTAAAACATTTTCAAAGTCGGATCTTCTCAAATTAATCGCGACAACCATGTTACCAACATCTCCGACAATAACAGCAAATATAACCAAACCCAACAAAGTATCAACTATTTCGAATGCATTTTGGAATGTATTTATGGGTGACGGTTGTTCTCCCAATGTTACCAATGTCAACGCAGACCAGTAGAAACTGAGAGCATATTGACGTGTCAAATCGGTGAATGAAACAGTTCGAGTTCTGAAATATTTTAAAGTTTTCGAATAAAAAATACAAGACGTCATGAAATTTTGGGCGCTGATCAACTTTTTTCATGGTATAAAATTTTAGGCGCTGCTCAATTTTTTTCACGTTGTAAATTTTAGGCGCTGCTCAATTTTTTTCACGTTATAAAATTTTAGGCGCTGCTCAACTTTTCTTCACGTTATAAATTTTAGGCGCTGCTCAATTGTTTTCACGTTATATAATTTTAGGCGCTGCTCAATTTTTTTCACGACACAAATATTTAGGCGCTGTTCAACTTTTCTTCACGTTACAAAATTTTAGGCGCTGCTCAATTTTTTTGCACGTTATAAAATTTTAGGCGCTGCTCAACTTTTCTTCACGTTATAAAATTTTAGGCGCTGCTCAACTTTTCTTCACGTTATAAAATTTTAGGCGCTGTTCAACTTTTCTTCACGTTATAAAATTTTAGGCGCTGCTCAACTTTTTTCACGTTATAAATTTTAGGCGCTGCTCATTTTTTTTTCACGACACAAATATTTAGGCGCTGTTCAACTTTTCTTCACGTTATAAAATTTTAGGCGCTGCTCAACCTTTTTCACGTTGTAAATTTTAGACGCTGCTCAATTTTTTTCACGTTATAAATTTTAGGCGCTGCTCAACTTTTCTTCACGTTATAAAATTTTAGGCGCTGTTCAACTTTTCTTCACGTTATATAATTTTAGACGCTGCTCAATTTTTTTCACGTTATAAATTTTAGGCGCTGCTCATTTTTTTTTCACGACACAAATATTTAGGCGCTGTTCAACTTTTCTTCACGTTATAAAATTTTAGGCGCTGCTCAACCTTTTTCACGTTGTAAATTTTAGACGCTGCTCAATTTTTTTCACGTTATAAATTTTAGGCGCTGCTCAATTTTTTCACGTGTAAAAATTTTAGGCGCTGGTCAACCTTTTTCACGTTGTAAATTTTAGGCGCTGCTCAACTTTTTTGCACGTTATAAAATCTTAGGCGCTGCTCAATTTTTTTGCACGTTATAAAATTTTAGGCGCTGCTCAATTTTTTTGCACGTTATAAAATTTTAGGCGCTGCTCAACTTTTCTTGACGTTATAAATTTTAGGCGCTGCTCAATTGTTTTCACGTTATAAAATTTTAGGCGCTGCTCAATTTTTTCACGTGTAAAAATTTTAGGCGCTGGTCAACCTTTTTCACGTTGTAAATTTTAGGCGCTGCTCAATTTTTTTGCACGTTATAAAATTTTAGGCGCTGCTCAACTTTTCTTGACGTTATAAATTTTAGGCGCTGCTCAACTTTTCTTGACGTTATAAATTTTAGGCGCTGCTCAATTGTTTTCACGTTATAAAATTTTAGGCGCTGCTCAATTTTTTCACGTGTAAAAATTTTAGGCGCTGCTCAACCTTTTTCACGTTGTAAATTTTAGGCGCTGCTCAATTTTTTCACGTGTAAAAATTTTAGGCGCTGCTCAATTTTTTTGCACGTTATAAAATTTTAGGCGCTGCTCAATTTTTTTGCACGTTATAAAATTTTAGGCGCTGCTCAATTTTTTCACGTGTAAAAAGTTTAGGCGCTGCTCAACCTTTTTCACGTTGTAAATTTTAGGCGCTGCTCAATTTTTTTGCACGTTATAAAATTTTAGGCGCTGCTCAACTTTTCTTGACGTTATAAATTTTAGGCGCTGCTCAATTGTTTTCACGTTATAAAATTTTAGGCGCTGCTCAATTTTTTCACGTGTAAAAATTTTAGGCGCTGCTCAACCTTTTTCACGTTGTAAATTTTAGGCGCTGCTCAATTTTTTTGCACGTTATAAAATTTTAGGCGCTGCTCAACTTTTCTTGACGTTATAAATTTTAGGCGCTGCTCAACTTTTCTTGACGTTATAAATTTTAGGCGCTGCTCAATTGTTTTCACGTTATAAAATTTTAGGCGCTGCTCAATTTTTTCACGTGTAAAAATTTTAGGCGCTGCTCAACCTTTTGCACGTTATAAAATCTTAGGCGCTGCTCAATTTTTTTGCACGTTATAAAATTTTAGGCGCTGCTCAATTTTTTTGCACGTTATAAAATTTTAGGCGCTGCTCAACTTTTCTTGACGTTATAAATTTTAGGCGCTGCTCAATTGTTTTCACGTTATAAAATTTTAGGCGCTGCTCAATTTTTTCACGTGTAAAAATTTTAGGCGCTGCTCAACCTTTTTCACGTTGTAAATTTTAGGCGCTGCTCAATTTTTTCACGTGTAAAAATTTTAGGCGCTGCTCAATTTTTTTGCACGTTATAAAATTTTAGGCGCTGCTCAATTTTTTTGCACGTTATAAAATTTTAGGCGCTGCTCAATTTTTTCACGTGTAAAAAGTTTAGGCGCTGCTCAATTGTTTTCACGTTATAAAATTTTAGGCGCTGCTCAATTTTTTCACGTGTAAAAATTTTAGGCGCTGCTCAACCTTTTTCACGTTGTAAATTTTAGGCGCTGCTCAATTTTTTTGCACGTTATAAAATTTTAGGCGCTGCTCAACTTTTCTTGACGTTATAAATTTTAGGCGCTGCTCAATTGTTTTCACGTTATAAAATTTTAGGCGCTGCTCAATTTTTTCACGTGTAAAAATTTTAGGCGCTGCTCAACCTTTTTCACGTTGTAAATTTTAGGCGCTGCTCAACTTTTTTGCACGTTATAAAATCTTAGGCGCTGCTCAATTTTTTTGCACGTTATAAAATTTTAGGCGCTGCTCAACTTTTCTTCACGTTATAAATTTTAGGCGCTGCTCAATTGTTTTCACGTTATAAAATTTTAGGCGCTGCTCATTTTTTTTTCACGACACAAATATTTAGGCGCTGTTCAACTTTTCTTCACGTTATAAAATTTTAGGCGCTGCTCAACCTTTTTCACGTTGTAAATTTTAGGCGCTGCTCAATTTTTTTGCACGTTATAAAATTTTAGGCGCTGCTCAATTTTTTTGCACGTTATAAAATTTTAGGCGCTGCTCAACTTTTCTTGACGTTATAAATTTTAGGCGCTGCTCAATTGTTTTCACGTTATAAAATTTTAGGCGCTGCTCAATTTTTTCACGTGTAAAAATTTTAGGCGCTGCTCAACCTTTTTCACGTTGTAAATTTTAGGCGCTGCTCAATTTTTTTGCACGTTATAAAATTTTAGGCGCTGCTCAACTTTTCTTGACGTTATAAATTTTAGGCGCTGCTCAACTTTTCTTGACGTTATAAATTTTAGGCGCTGCTCAATTGTTTTCACGTTATAAAATTTTAGGCGCTGCTCAATTTTTTCACGTGTAAAAATTTTAGGCGCTGCTCAACCTTTTTCACGTTGTAAATTTTAGGCGCTGCTCAATTTTTTCACGTGTAAAAATTTTAGGCGCTGCTCAATTTTTTTGCACGTTATAAAATTTTAGGCGCTGCTCAATTTTTTTGCACGTTATAAAATTTTAGGCGCTGCTCAACTTTTCTTGACGTTATAAATTTTAGGCGCTGCTCAATTGTTTTCACGTTATAAAATTTTAGGCGCTGCTCAATTTTTTCACGTGTAAAAATTTTAGGCGCTGCTCAACCTTTTTCACGTTGTAAATTTTAGGCGCTGCTCAACTTTTCTTGACGTTATAAATTTTAGGCGCTGCTCAATTTTTTCACGTGTAAAAATTTTAGGCGCTGCTCAACCTTTTTCACGTTGTAAATTTTAGGCGCTGCTCAACTTTTTTGCACGTTATAAAATCTTAGGCGCTGCTCAATTTTTTTGCACGTTATAAAATTTTAGGCGCTGCTCAATTTTTTTGCACGTTATAAAATTTTAGGCGCTGCTCAACTTTTCTTGACGTTATAAATTTTAGGCGCTGCTCAATTGTTTTCACGTTATAAAATTTTAGGCGCTGCTCAATTTTTTCACGTGTAAAAATTTTAGGCGCTGCTCAACCTTTTTCACGTTGTAAATTTTAGGCGCTGCTCAATTTTTTTGCACGTTATAAAATTTTAGGCGCTGCTCAACTTTTCTTGACGTTATAAATTTTAGGCGCTGCTCAATTGTTTTCACGTTATAAAATTTTAGGCGCTGCTCAATTTTTTCACGTGTAAAAATTTTAGGCGCTGCTCAACCTTTTTCACGTTGTAAATTTTAGGCGCTGCTCAATTTTTTTGCACGTTATAAAATTTTAGGCGCTGCTCAACTTTTCTTGACGTTATAAATTTTAGGCGCTGCTCAATTGTTTTCACGTTATAAAATTTTAGGCGCTGCTCAATTTTTTCACGTGTAAAAATTTTAGGCGCTGCTCAACCTTTTTCACGTTGTAAATTTTAGGCGCTGCTCAACTTTTTTGCACGTTATAAAATCTTAGGCGCTGCTCAATTTTTTTGCACGTTATAAAATTTTAGGCGCTGCTCAACTTTTCTTCACGTTATAAATTTTAGGCGCTGCTCAATTGTTTTCACGTTATAAAATTTTAGGCGCTGCTCATTTTTTTTTCACGACACAAATATTTAGGCGCTGTTCAACTTTTCTTCACGTTATAAAATTTTAGGCGCTGCTCAACCTTTTTCACGTTGTAAATTTTAGGCGCTGCTCAATTTTTTTGCACGTTATAAAATTTTAGGCGCTGCTCAATTTTTTTGCACGTTATAAAATTTTAGGCGCTGCTCAACTTTTCTTGACGTTATAAATTTTAGGCGCTGCTCAATTGTTTTCACGTTATAAAATTTTAGGCGCTGCTCAATTTTTTCACGTGTAAAAATTTTAGGCGCTGCTCAACCTTTTTCACGTTGTAAATTTTAGGCGCTGCTCAATTTTTTTGCACGTTATAAAATTTTAGGCGCTGCTCAACTTTTCTTGACGTTATAAATTTTAGGCGCTGCTCAACTTTTCTTGACGTTATAAATTTTAGGCGCTGCTCAATTGTTTTCACGTTATAAAATTTTAGGCGCTGCTCAATTTTTTCACGTGTAAAAATTTTAGGCGCTGCTCAACCTTTTTCACGTTGTAAATTTTAGGCGCTGCTCAATTTTTTCACGTGTAAAAATTTTAGGCGCTGCTCAATTTTTTTGCACGTTATAAAATTTTAGGCGCTGCTCAATTTTTTTGCACGTTATAAAATTTTAGGCGCTGCTCAACTTTTCTTGACGTTATAAATTTTAGGCGCTGCTCAATTGTTTTCACGTTATAAAATTTTAGGCGCTGCTCAATTTTTTCACGTGTAAAAATTTTAGGCGCTGCTCAACCTTTTTCACGTTGTAAATTTTAGGCGCTGCTCAACTTTTCTTGACGTTATAAATTTTAGGCGCTGCTCAATTTTTTCACGTGTAAAAATTTTAGGCGCTGCTCAACCTTTTTCACGTTGTAAATTTTAGGCGCTGCTCAACTTTTTTGCACGTTATAAAATCTTAGGCGCTGCTCAATTTTTTTGCACGTTATAAAATTTTAGGCGCTGCTCAATTTTTTTGCACGTTATAAAATTTTAGGCGCTGCTCAACTTTTCTTGACGTTATAAATTTTAGGCGCTGCTCAATTGTTTTCACGTTATAAAATTTTAGGCGCTGCTCAATTTTTTCACGTGTAAAAATTTTAGGCGCTGCTCAACCTTTTTCACGTTGTAAATTTTAGGCGCTGCTCAATTTTTTTGCACGTTATAAAATTTTAGGCGCTGCTCAACTTTTCTTGACGTTATAAATTTTAGGCGCTGCTCAATTGTTTTCACGTTATAAAATTTTAGGCGCTGCTCAATTTTTTCACGTGTAAAAATTTTAGGCGCTGCTCAACCTTTTTCACGTTGTAAATTTTAGGCGCTGCTCAATTTTTTTGCACGTTATAAAATTTTAGGCGCTGCTCAACTTTTCTTGACGTTATAAATTTTAGGCGCTGCTCAACTTTTCTTGACGTTATAAATTTTAGGCGCTGCTCAATTGTTTTCACGTTATAAAATTTTAGGCGCTGCTCAATTTTTTCACGTGTAAAAATTTTAGGCGCTGCTCAACCTTTTTCACGTTGTAAATTTTAGGCGCTGCTCAATTTTTTCACGTGTAAAAATTTTAGGCGCTGCTCAATTTTTTTGCACGTTATAAAATTTTAGGCGCTGCTCAATTTTTTTGCACGTTATAAAATTTTAGGCGCTGCTCAACTTTTCTTGACGTTATAAATTTTAGGCGCTGCTCAATTGTTTTCACGTTATAAAATTTTAGGCGCTGCTCAATTTTTTCACGTGTAAAAATTTTAGGCGCTGCTCAACCTTTTTCACGTTGTAAATTTTAGGCGCTGCTCAACTTTTCTTGACGTTATAAATTTTAGGCGCTGCTCAATTTTTTCACGTGTAAAAATTTTAGGCGCTGCTCAACCTTTTTCACGTTGTAAATTTTAGGCGCTGCTCAACTTTTTTGCACGTTATAAAATCTTAGGCGCTGCTCAATTTTTTGGCACGTTATAAAATTTTAGGCGCTGCTCAATTTTTTTGCACGTTATAAAATTTTAGGCGCTGCTCAACTTTTCTTGACGTTATAAATTTTAGGCGCTGCTCAATTGTTTTCACGTTATAAAATTTTAGGCGCTGCTCAATTTTTTCACGTGTAAAAATTTTAGGCGCTGCTCAACCTTTTTCACGTTGTAAATTTTAGGCGCTGCTCAATTTTTTTGCACGTTATAAAATTTTAGGCGCTGCTCAACTTTTCTTGACGTTATAAATTTTAGGCGCTGCTCAATTGTTTTCACGTTATAAAATTTTAGGCGCTGCTCAATTTTTTCACGTGTAAAAATTTTAGGCGCTGCTCAACCTTTTTCACGTTGTAAATTTTAGGCGCTGCTCAATTTTTTTGCACGTTATAAAATTTTAGGCGCTGCTCAACTTTTCTTGACGTTATAAATTTTAGGCGCTGCTCAACTTTTCTTGACGTTATAAATTTTAGGCGCTGCTCAATTGTTTTCACGTTATAAAATTTTAGGCGCTGCTCAATTTTTTCACGTGTAAAAATTTTAGGCGCTGCTCAACCTTTTTCACGTTGTAAATTTTAGGCGCTGCTCAATTTTTTCACGTGTAAAAATTTTAGGCGCTGCTCAATTTTTTTGCACGTTATAAAATTTTAGGCGCTGCTCAATTTTTTTGCACGTTATAAAATTTTAGGCGCTGCTCAACTTTTCTTGACGTTATAAATTTTAGGCGCTGCTCAATTGTTTTCACGTTATAAAATTTTAGGCGCTGCTCAATTTTTTCACGTGTAAAAATTTTAGGCGCTGCTCAACCTTTTTCACGTGTAAAAATTTTAGGCGCTGCTCAACCTTTTTCACGTTGTAAATTTTAGGCGCTGCTCAATTTTTTTGCACGTTATAAAATTTTAGGCGCTGCTCAACTTTTCTTGACGTTATAAATTTTAGGCGCTGCTCAATTGTTTTCACGTTATAAAATTTTAGGCGCTGCTCAATTTTTTCACGTGTAAAAATTTTAGGCGCTGCTCAACCTTTTTCACGTTGTAAATTTTAGGCGCTGCTCAACTTTTTTGCACGTTATAAAATCTTAGGCGCTGCTCAATTTTTTTGCACGTTATAAAATTTTAGGCGCTGCTCAATTTTTTTGCACGTTATAAAATTTTAGGCGCTGCTCAACTTTTCTTGACGTTATAAATTTTAGGCGCTGCTCAATTGTTTTCACGTTATAAAATTTTAGGCGCTGCTCAATTTTTTCACGTGTAAAAATTTTAGGCGCTGCTCAACCTTTTTCACGTTGTAAATTTTAGGCGCTGCTCAATTTTTTTGCACGTTATAAAATTTTAGGCGCTGCTCAACTTTTCTTGACGTTATAAATTTTAGGCGCTGCTCAATTGTTTTCACGTTATAAAATTTTAGGCGCTGCTCAATTTTTTCACGTGTAAAAATTTTAGGCGCTGCTCAACCTTTTTCACGTTGTAAATTTTAGGCGCTGCTCAACCTTTTTCACGTTGTAAATTTTAGGCGCTGCTCAATTTTTTTGCACGTTATAAAATTTTAGGCGCTGCTCAATTTTTTTGCACGTTATAAAATTTTAGACGCTGCTCAATTTTTTTGCACGGTATAAAATTTTAGGCGCTGCTCAACTTTTCTTCACGTTATAAATTTTAGGCGCTGCTCAATTGTTTTCACGTTATAAAATTTTAGGCGCTGCTCAACTTTTCTTCACGTTATAAATTTTAGGCGCTGCTCAATTGTTTTCACGTTATAAAATTTTAGGCGCTGCTCAATTTTTTTCACGACACAAATATTCAGGCGCTGTTCAACTTTTCTTCACGTTATAAAATTTTAGGCGCTGCTCAACCTTTTTCACGTTGTAAATTTTAGGCGCTGCTCAATTTTTTTGCACGTTATAAAATTTTAGGCGCTGCTCAATTTTTTTGCACGTTATAAAATTTTAGGCGCTGCTCAATTTTTTTGCACGTTATAAAATTTTAGGCGCTGCTCAACTTTTCTTCACGTTATAAATTTTAGGCGCTGCTCAATTGTTTTCACGTTTTTAAATTTTAGGCGCTGCTCAATTTTTTTCACGACACAAATATTTAGGCGCTGCTCAACTTTTTTCACGGTATAAAGTTTTAGGCGCTGCTCAACTTTTCTTCACGTTATAAAATTTTAGGAGCTGCTCAATTTTTTTCACGTGTAAAAATTTTAGGCTCTGCTTAATTGTTTTCACGTTATAAAATTTTAGGCGCTGCTCAACTTTTTTTCACGTTATAAAATTTTAGGCGCTGCTCAACTTTTTTCACGTTATAAAGTTTTAGGCGCTGCTCAACTTTTCTTCACGTTATAAAATTTTAGGAGCTGCTCAATTTTTTTCACGTTATAAAATTTTAGGCGCTGCTTAATTGTTTTCACGTTATAAAATTCTAGGCGCTGCTCAACTTTTCTTCACGTTATAAAATTTTAGGAGCTGCTCAATTTTTTTCACGTGTAAAAATTTTAGGCGCTGCTTAATTGTTTTCACGTTATCAAATTTTTAGCGCTGCTCAACTTTTTTCCCGTCTAAAATTTTAGGCGCTGCTCAATTTTTTTTGCACGTTATAAAATTTTAGGCGCTGCTCAACTTTTTTGCACGTTATAAAATTTTAGGCGCTCTCAACTTTTCTTCGCGTTATAAAATTTTAGGCGCTGCTCAACTTTTTTTCACGTTATAAAATTTTAGGCGCTGCTCAATTTTTTTCACGTTATAAAATTTTAGGCGCTGCTCAACCTTTTTCACGTTGTAAATTTTAGGCGCTGCTCAATTGTTTTCACGTTATAAAATTCTAGGCGCTGCTCAATTTTTTTCACGTTATAAAAATTTAGGCGCTGCTCAATTTTTTTCACTTTAAAAAAGTTTAGGCTCTGCTCTCAACTTTTCTTCGCGACACAAAATTTTAGGAGCTGCTCAATTTTTCTCACGTGTAAAAATTTTAGGCGCTGCTTGATTGTTTTCACGTTATAAAATTTTGGGCGCTGCTCAACTTTTTTCCCGTCTAAAATTTTAGGCGCTGCTCAACTTTTTTTCACGTTATAAAATTTTAGGCGCTGCTCAACTTTTTTTCACGTTATAAAGTTTTAGGCGCTGCTCAACTTTTCTTCACGTTATAAAATTTTAGGAGCTGCTCAATTTTTTTCACGTGTAAAAATTTTAGGCGCTGCTTAATTGTTTTCACGTTATAAAATTTTAGGCGCTGCTCAACTTTTTTCCCGTCTAAAATTTTAAGCGCTGCTCAACTTTTTTTCACGTTATAAAATTTTAGGCGCTGCTCAACTTTTTTCACGTTATAAAGTTTTAGGCGCTGCTCAACTTTTCTTCACGTTATAAAATTTTAGGAGCTGCTCAATTTTTTTCACGTGTAAAAATTTTAGGCTCTGCTTAATTGTTTTCACGTTATAAAATTTTAGGCGCTGCTCAACTTTTTTTCACGTTATAAAATTTTAGGCGCTGCTCAACTTTTTTCACGTTATAAAGTTTTAGGCGCTGCTCAATTTTTTTGCACGTTATAAAATTTTAGGCGCTGCTCAATTTTTCTCACGTGTAAAAATTTTAGGCGCTGCTTGATTGTTTTCACGTTATAAAATTTTAGGCGCTGCTCAACTTTCATTCACGTAATAAAGGTGTAGGTGTCGCTTCACTTCTTTTCCTGAATCAAAAATAAGCAGCGCTTTGATTGTGTTCAAAAAATCGGCGATCCTTCAAAACTCACTTGTTAGTCCACTCAGTTTTCATGAAATATGTGACAGTTTGTTGAATTTTGTTTTCGGGTAGATGTGTTATCATCATCTCGTCGATATCACAATAGTTAGGCCCTGTCGGAATGTTTGTGTTGCAATGGGCCAGCACTGGGTTAATGATTTTGTCATAAGAAAAAATCCAATCTTCCAAACGAGCATCTGTAATTTAAAAAATAATTGTTTCTATTTTTTTACTAATTCAAATGGAAAACTGACCGACAAAATTATAAACTTTGCTGATATGGAAATACAAACAACCATTCCAATGAAAAATGACAAAACATATGAACATGAGTTTGAAAAGACGAAAAGCATGTGGAAATGTTGTTCGAATTTCAGTCAGTGCGGCAAAATCAAAAAGTCGATAACCTTTCAATAATCGATTAATTCGCGACAGAAAAAAATAAGAGGAAAGTGATGAAAAAATGTCGAAAGGAAGAACACTCAGAAAATCGAGCACAAAGTATCTACTGGAAAAAAAGGAATTTCACCTTTTTGAGAGATCTTTGGTACCTTTTAACTCTCAGTTCTGCTAGAATTTTGAGGTTTTGAACAGGAACACCATTTTCGACAATTTCGACACGAGTTAGAATAAATGTATCGATGATGAACATTAATTGTATAAACTTGTTTAGATCTATGGTTGAAGTTAGAAATGGATGAATATTATCGAATACTGACATGGCTGAAAAGATCAGCGGATGAAGAATTGAAAGACAAACGAGACATGTCCAGATATAGTAGAATGTTGATGTATCATCGAATGTTGTGTACAGTACACCACTGAAAATATTTGGCACTTTTTTTTGTTTTCAGGAAAACTTGGCTTCAAAAGTCTAGGGACATTTTTCGATGTGAAGCTTTAGAGACTGGTCAAATTTTCAAGATTTATCAAAACATGTTATATTAGAATATGTCTGAAAATCGGGGCCGGCCCGAAAAAAACAAACCTCTTGACCTGTTTACTTTCAATTTCCTTTATCACATCTCCATGCGAATTCGCTTGATCAATATCATTTTTTTGAAAAAGTCGAAGTCTTTCTCTTGTTCTTTTCACCCAGCCTCGCAAACTCTGTAAACATTTCTTTCTAATTTTGAGCTGACCTAATCTGATATTTACCCAAATTCGAAATACTAGACCACCAAAAGTATTTGTGTTAACACTATTTGGAGATGAAATCGACATGGAAAAAAGAGAAAATAAATATAAAATGATGACTTCCGTTGCATGTTATGAATTACTAATGTCTCCTGTCCCTTTAACCAAAACACATTCTTCTTTTTTTTCTTCCTTGAAATTTTCGATTAAAAAGAAAAGAGGATTTAAAAACCACTTATCAGTGATACATTGTTTACCCACAAAAGTATCGAAAAAGTCAGCATTTCCAAAAAATCGACAAAAAAAAGGTTATGCGAGGTACTGTAGATTATGGAAAAACGATGTGGATGGGTAAAAGGATTGAGAAACCCCGAAAAACCATTAAATGACCCGGCGACTCTTCTATAGTATTCGGTTATTTTGAAAGTATTCGCCATTTTAAGACATATGTGAGTGAAAAAACAGTCTAAAACAACGTATTGCAAAAACTACAGCACAAAAAAGAACACAAAATAAATCATAGAGTTGGATTAATCGCGCAAACGCGCTCTACTGCTTCATTAGGTTTTGAATGTTTGATCCAACTTTATTTTTATTTATTGTTCTTTTTTGTCGTCTAACTTTTGTTTCTTATGTTTTTGAACTGTGTTTTAACTCATGTATGTCCATATGGACCATCAAAGTGAAAGTAAGTAAAGGACAAGTAAACAAGAATCAATATTTTTTCCCTAACTTATTTTTTGAAAATTTCCATTTTCCGGTCATTTCAGGACCTGACATCATAATAATTACTCATACAACCCACTCATATTTACAATCTTCGTACTTTTGTCATTTTTATGATTTTCCTACAAACGTCACAAGAAACAAAAAGGGAAAAATGATGAATTTGGAAAATAGATAAGCAAAACAGTTTAAATTCTGAACAAATTATCATTTTGATCAGTTTGAACAGAAAAATGTCGAAAAAAGAAAGTATACTCATATTTTCTTTTATTTTTGGAGTTCTCGTGCAGTTCGGGTAAGAATTGACTGATTTTTTGAGGGAAATACTCATTTCACTTGTCCCGGGCCCGCGTTTTTTCGATCCTACAATTTTTTATCAAAAAAAAGTGCAAATTTGTAATGTGTTTGCAGTTCAACCCAATGTTATGGTCAATATTGTGATGTCGAAAAACGAGAATATTTAGAGGAGACGTATGTTTTTCTATTTTATTTTCATTTTCTGGTGGGATTCTCTGTTTTCTGTTTAACATTTTCTCTAATTTTCAGGGCTCATTGTATTGGTTTGGAATGTGAAACAAAAGAGAGCCTGCTGAAAATGATAAATAAAATGCAAGTTGCAAAACATGCTCAATATTTGGCACCTCTTACTAAAAAACCATTGGCAATAAGCCAATTGTTTTTGGAAACTGCCACTTCGAATAATTATACTTGTTCGATTTGTGATAATCCGGCATTGTGTTTGAATGGTGGAACATGTGTTGCCGATCCATCTTCGCCTTGGAAATATTATCAGTTAGTTTTTCTTTTTTTTCATTTTTTTTGAAACGGTTTAAAATTATCATCTTTATGAGTATAAAACGACCAAAAACTCTGTTCGAAAGTTCAATTTGTCGTCAGAATGTAGTGTTCCAGACCAAACTAAGCCTGAACTGACTAACACACTTTTCATTTCAGCTGTGTGTGCCCGGACAATACTTCAGGTCAAAATTGTCAAAATGTGATTCAGTGTAAAACCAATAGTTGTGGACAAAATGCCGATTGTTATGTGGCTAATCATCAACTCAATTGTATCTGCAAACCCGGATATACAGGTAAGCCATTTTTTGATTTGGTTTGACCCAAAACAAAAAAAGAGACTATAGTACTATGAAAATTATTGAGCTAAAAAAAAATTGGAAAAAATGTGAAACAAAACTGCCCAATTTTCCCTCATTTTTTTCCGAAACAGTAGCATTTTTTTTGACTTTTGATAATTTTTTTTCTGTTTTATCACGTTTTATTAAACAAAAAATGTTGAACTTTTTTTTT
This sequence comes from Caenorhabditis sp. 8 KK-2011, assembly GCA_963572245.1. NCBI lineage: Eukaryota > Metazoa > Nematoda > Chromadorea > Rhabditida > Rhabditidae > Caenorhabditis > Caenorhabditis sp. 8 KK-2011. The sequence continues at coordinate 7,962,449 of OY751550.1, read as the reverse complement.
CGGAAAAAGTAAGTTCAAATCGTTTTTTTTTGCAAATTTTTCGCATTTATTATTAGTTGAAAACACAAAATGAACAATAAATTTGTGAGCAAAATTTTGAAAATTGGAATCTAATATCATTTGATATTTTGGCAAAACCAAAAGAGTAGTATGGTTTATGTTTTACATTTCAAAAAAAGCACATTTTAAATATGTTAGTTTGACCAAATAAATTGCAGCTCGTCGAAATGGTCGTGATTGTGATTTAAAGGTGCAGAAGGCATGTATGAGCGGAGATCCCCATTACGAAACATTTGATCGTCTTCATTTTGATTATCAAGGAACATGCCCCTACGTTTTCAGTCAACCATGTTCTTCGCTTCAAGACCCATTCAAATGGTATTCGGTTCGCGCCAAAAATGAGTTGCCAGGAAAAGGATATCAGTAAGTGTGACTTGAGATTACTGTAGAAACGGGAGGAAAATGAGACACTATTACAGTATCTCTCAAGTTTCTGAAGTTGAAGTAGATTTTGATAAATTGACAATTCATGTGGATGGAAGATCAAAAACTGTTTTGGTCAATGGTGTACAGGTTCTTTTGCCTTGGTATTATCCGAACAAAACAAATTGGACAGTGAGTTTAGGGACCTCAAAAATGGCTACATCTAGCTTCTGTTTTTATTGGAATTTGTTTTCGAAAAGTTGGGTTTTTTTATCATTTGTAAATCTTTGAAAATCTCAGAGTTTGAATTTTTCCCCCTGCTACATACCGAAACAGTTATTTCTAAAATTTTAGTCGATTTTTTTGCTGAATTTTTGGGCCGGCTTGAATAATTCTGGGAATCTAGGATTTTTCAAAACTCCTAACAACTGCCGTTTTCGAGAAATACCTCAACATATTTTTCAGCGAATATTTGTGTGAAATATCTCTTTAGGCCCGTGTTCGTTATTCCGGTTCAACATTCACATTGGAAAATGATACAGGAGTGTCGGTGACATTCAGTATCTACAACTCTTTGTGTGTACAAGTTCCCGATGTTCCCGCTTTCCAAAATGCCACAACTCTTTGTGGTTTGGCTGGAAATATTGATGGAACATATAGGGATGATGTTGTGAACCGAAATGGAAGTGTTCTTCCAATATCTAATAGTAGACAACCTGTTTCTGGTAATCGACAAGATTTTATGATTGCACAAGATTCGTGGATCACTGATCAATTTCTCATTTTGAGATCTAATCAAGAAATTTGTATCAATGGACAAACTATTGATAATAACACTAATTGTGTCAGTTTCTACCGAAATCATTCTCCAACACTTTTTTTGTTTTTGTGATTACAGGATGTCTCTACCGCCTCCCAATATTGTTATCCAATTCAGCAGGCCGAATTGGGCCTCGGCCCGTTTGGAGCCTGTCAAGCTTTGGGAAATGATACACTCGACAACTTCTACTACAATTGTGTTTATGATGTTTGTCGTAATCAGAAATACAAATGTACTGCATTGTCCAACTTTTTCCAATACTGCCAATTGAACTTGCCGAGTAGGTTTAAGTTGTTTGAAACAGGGGCGAGATTCGGGCTCTTTTTTTTAAGGCGGCCCAAGCCTTGAAAATATCTGAAGTTAAAATATCTGAAGTACGGGCATCATTTTTTTGAAAAAAAACACGAGTGTAGAAATTGTGTCCACAATTTTTCGAATTAATTATATTCACGCCTCTGAGAAACGAAAGTTCAAAAATCGGACCGGGCCAGGCCAGCCTTTTTTTCGGCCGAAAATCAACAAAAAAACAGCCCGGACTGGCCCGTAATTTTCGGGCTACAAACTAACTTCTGATTCGATCAATTTGTTCTACAAAAAATACAGTTCTGGAATCAATTTGCAGCCACCGTTCAAAATGCTCAATGGCGTGATCAGGTTGATTGTGCTCTAGCGTGCCCTCTCAACTCTCACTATTCTCTTTGCACATCTGCGTGTCCATCAACATGTGCCGAACCATATCCGGAAAATTGTTATGAACCGTGTTCAGATGGTTGTGAATGTGATCCAGGATATGTGATTGATAATACAGTAACCCGTACACAATCATGTATTCGAATTGATCAATGTGGTTGTATTGATGAGTTGGGTAATGCGCATACTGCAAATGTGCCATGGCTGACCGATAATTGCACTATTTATCATGTTTGTCAAAATGGAACCATGTATAGTGAGGTTCGTGTTTTGTTCTCCGCCCATAAAGATCCGGAGAGACAAGCGAATTGTCGGATTCCCGATTCCGAACAAGCGTGTTCAAAAATGACAGAGACGCAGAGAACGAAACTCTTGCTAGGTCACGTTATTAATCTGTTTTTGAACTGATTTCCAGTATCGACCATGTTCATCAACTGGACACTGTAATGATGGTGGCTTCAGTTCGAGTTGTGAATGTGATAACGGCTATCGAGGAGATGGTTATACATGTAATGATATTGATGAATGTGCCGAAACACGTGAAATATGTAATCATGGAAAATGTATCAATCAACCGGGAACATATTCATGTCAATGTGATGCATTCTATGTTGGAGACAATTGTACACAACTCAAACCACAAAGAGATTGTGCCGATTTGTATGTGTATTGGGGTATTCGAGACAGTGGTCCATATCAGGTGTATTCACCATTTGCCACCCCAAATTTGCCCGCATTTGCACCGGTTCATGTTTATTGTGATATGAGTAATGGTGGTGGTTTTACATTGATCAGTTCCGATTCATCTGATCTCAATTCAAACAAGACTTATCAACAATATATTGATGGATTTGGTGATGCTTCTACACAAAATTTGTTCATTGGATTGGAGTATCTTTATCAATCTACTAACTATAAACCACAAAAGTTTGTTTTTTTTCTTTTTTGTGTAGTTCTCTCAACTATTTTCCCAGTTTTGATTTTGTTTTAACATCAAGGGTAATTTTCAAGAATACTCTCGATGAGGTTCCGGTCCGAGAGGCTTTTGATTCGACAATTTTTGAGTCGGGGTTTTCAAAAAGTCAGAAACAAAAGTTTTGAAAATTATGATTTTTCCGGAATTTGGTGTTTCGGGTATTTTTTAAACTTTTATTTTTAAATTTTTAATGCAAAATCAGGCCAGATTTTAGGAAGAAATTTTAGTAGGCTCAAAAAAGAATATGAGATTTTCACTAAAATCGTTTTACCAAAATTATTATAAGGCAATTGGGACGGTTTCATAAAATCCCAATTAGGCTGAAATTTGTTCAAATTTCTTCCCAAAAAAAACAAGTGAAATGCTGATTTTTTGAAATTTAATTTTCCGAACCGGGCCATGAGATCGACACCTTGTTTTAGGGCGGACAAACGAGAGAGTTGACGCTGACAAAAGAGGAATGTTCGGTCTATTGCACCGTTGAAAATTCCCGAAAATGAAAAGTATTCGCCGTGAGACCTGTTTATTTTCTCGGGAAATCTCACGTTTCATTTCTATTTTTTTTTCTTTCATTTCTGCGTCTACCTCTCTCATTTGTCCTCCCTCCTATAAGAAGACTAAAACACCGTGCCGACCTCTTGAGGGTGCATTTTTAGCCGTAGATCAAAAAACTTCTTTTATTTTTGTATAATTTGTTTTGCCAGACTTCGGGTGAGTTTGTTCCGATGTTCATCAAATGCTCGTCCTGCCAAAACAACCGATTGTACGTATCCAAGTTTCCGTGTTCTAAATGCAACCACCCAATACTCGGTTGTCATTCCTCAACCATGTTCAGGTTCCGAAGCAGGAACCGATTACTATCAAGATGGATGGGCTCGATGGAATCTGACTTCAATTGGTCCCAAATTTTCGACATGGGATTTGGAACTGAATGGTCGACAAGGTCAACTCGACGCTGTCTATTCATCGTGTTCGGAAGCAAATCTGCGAACTGGTTGGTGGTATGTTGAAGATCAATTGTGTGGAGCCGCAAATCTCAACGGTGTTCGATACAATTGTTCGGATATTCCATTGGAAACGGAAAAATATTTGAGATGGGCTCAAGGAACATTGGGACAATCATTCATGTATCTTCGACCCGCTTCTTATCCTGAATTACCCGTTTGAACAATCAATAAACATTGTTTTATTCAAGTTCGTCCACTCGAAACATTTAAAGTTGATACAGTTATTCGTTGTCGATTTGCAAATATTTTCGAAATCAAATTTCGAATTGATTTGTTGAATGTTTGAATGAAGAAAAGTGATGCAATTGGTGAGAGAACAGGCATAAAAAGAACACCAGTAAGGGTGGTATATTCGAATATCGGATGATTGTATACAAATTGACCGATTATGTAGGATATAACACTTATCGAATAAAATGATGGAATTATTGATTGATAGGTTAGAGCCTGCAAAAAACAACAAACATAAATACATAAGAATAGAATAATTGGGAACAGGCTTAGGCGGAACCGACCCTTCGGAACTTTCGGAACCGAAGTTTAGTTCCGAAAAACATTTCGGAAAAAAATGGTTCCGGCTTTTTTCCGACATTATTTCTCGGAAAACCCGGAAATTTCGGAACTTTTCAGATTCACACACAAAATCATGAAAAATTGGAAAATTTTGTCAGAATAGGCAATAATTATTTACTTTTTTGGTATTCAGTTGGAGGAGATTTAAAATCATAACTTTATAGGAACTATTGCTAAAAACGAAACAGTAAACTGAACATCATAGATGCGTTTTTTCCGATTTTCCGAAACATTTTCGGAAAAAAATTCCGGAAAAGTTTCGAAAATAAATTCGGAAATGGTTCCGACTGAAAAAAAGTTCCGTAAAAATATCACAATTTTTGAAAAAAATTCTATTCGCGGCTCTGAGAAACTGAAGTTCACAATAGGGACCGAGCTATTCTCACAGACCGGGAAACAAAAAAAAACTTTGAGGCTACAATCTCACCACTGACAAATCTGCAATGTTTTGTTACCTTCAATAATTGAGCGTGTAATTGTTTCGTTTTATCCGACATACTATTCGAATCAATCGATAATTTTCTGATAATTTTTCGTCTCAAAATGTAGATAATAACGAAAACAGGACCAATTGGAACAGTCATGTGAAGAATTGTAAATAATGCTGCGAAATTGATAATGTTAATTGTTCCACTTATTGTTTCACCTACAAAAATCTTTAATTTTCTTGAAAAAAGAGAAGTGTGTTTTAGAACCTTCTAAATGATAACTAGGAAACTTTTCGACTAGAATGTTTTGTAGTTCAATTGGACTATCTTCAGCTAATAAAAAAATGAGCATTTGAAAAAAAGAAGGAATATAAACAAGGAATACGATAAAAATAATAGATTTTCGAGAAGGAGAACAATAAAAAAGTATATAATATCGATAAATAAATCCTAATAGAAGAGACCATAAACCATGCGAAAAACAGTGAAGATTTATACTGTACCTGAAATAAAATATACATATTATTGACTATTATAAAACGTAAAAATAATTGAGGTCAAAGATGAACATTTTTTTTTGCAATTTCATTTTCTATTTACATATTTTTTATTACACGTTATTTCTAATTTGTTGTCTTTTCTTACAATTAGAAAATTAAAAGAAAAATGCAAAGTTTGTGTATTTACGAGATATTAGGTATCTAACTTGCCAAAGAATCTTCTCGAGAAACTATTGAAAAGTTAAAGAGAAAAGTTACAATGTAAATCGAGTTAGATGCGATCTACTGGCTAATTCTTTCATTTTGATCCGATATTTCACGCTGAATGATCTGGCTGGATTGACAATATTTTTGAGACAAATTGTTTTGCTGTGAAAAACAAACATGATAAAACAAAAATGAGATCCAAAATGGGTACATAGCCCATGAGAAGTGTATGCAAGTGTCAAACCGGCCGGAATGTGTCTTTGTTGAGTGAAAAAATCAGTGAAACACGCCAAAAAATCAGTGAAAGACACATTTATGAGCAGAGTTGTATAGGATGCAATTGTCTGCAAAAATAAAAATTGAATAAAATTCGGACAATTTTCTCACTTTGGGGGATTTGAAAATAGCCAGATAAAATACAACTAGATTTGAAACACAACCGATTGAAGATAAAATTGAGTGAATTGTGATAAATATCAACATTTATTTATCACTTCCTGATTCAATGCAAATAAAAATGATATAAGATGATGATACTTATCTCTTTTACTTTTATAGTCATAGGATTAATAAACAAAAACTTTTCGTCACATATTTAATATGATAATAACTAGGTTCTTTAGACAAAGTTCATCGAAAGAATAAGGATGATGATGAATAGAAGTATTTACGTATGCATGTACACAAGTCAAAAAATATTCGAACGTGATTTTGTCAAATGTGGAAATTGGGCTGATGTTTAATTTCCGATTACCACTCTGGAAAACTTCAGAAGATGTATTCAGAGCTCATGATCGAATACAGCGTAAAAAGTAACTCTAAAATGTTTCGAAAAAATTTTAACCGTTCTGGGACGAATTTTGACAAAAAAATGAAAACTTAAAGGGGGAGTTTGACGAATAATGAAGTTGTTTTAAAAATGATCAGTGCCCTCAAAATAGTAAAACCCCCAAGGGAATTTTTACCGAAAAGCTTAGGAAAAATATTCCAAATTTTCTGACCACCGTATACGTGCAAACTTAAAAATTTGGAATAATAGCACGTATTATTCCAAATTTCCAAAATTCCCTCGAGCATTATACTATCTTTTAGGTAATCTTTCTTTTAAACACAACTTGCTCATTCGTGCTACCCCCCTTTAATATACTTTTGAGCGGTACTGTATATATGTATGTACATGAATGACAACAACTTGTCCGAACACAAACCGTTTTTGTTAAAATCATGATGTTCCTTGAGAAAATTCATTTCTTAAAAAAAACAAGCAAAAAACAAAAAAAAAAAAAAATTGAATTCCCACTGTTTTCAACTACAGTATTCTTCCTCCCCCTTTCCTCTTCGTCTCTGCCTTCCTTTCCTCTGTTTCTCTGGCTGCCAATTTCACGACAGGGAGGACGTAAAAAAAACACGCCGTGACAAACGAAAACATTTAGAACAGAACCCTTGGAGACTTCCAAATGACACCCTCAAATGGGACAAAGCCACTATTGAAACTGTTATTACACATCTCAATCAAATTGGGTACAAAAAAGAAACAAAACAAGTATAAACCTGAATCGAACTAGCAAATAACAAAATGTGTCTGAATAGGGGCCAGAGTCAAAAATTGGAAACCCAGAACCGGATCAGAATATATTCCACGCAAATGGGCCGGTTGATTCAAAATGTGGCCAGATAGAAATCGGACCACGTCCTTGTTTTTTCGTACTGAATCATCATGCCATTGAATTGCGCCTTACATATATAAAGCTTGTTTTGTTCAAAATCAATTTGCACGGTCTCGTGTGGAACGACCTTCTGGAAAGGCATCGATGAGAGTGAGAGAGGTCTCGAAAACAATTATCGTTAGAGCGCTTTTGCTCTCTCTAAATTAATTCAGTTTGAGATTTTTCCAAGAGGTCATTCAACCGTGTAACCGACATTCGCACGCGATACGCCAGGCGCTATACTTGTGTGTGGTTTTTGTCTGCGTTTCCTACGGAAAAAGGCCGCTCTCACCTGATAGTTTTCACTGTGATTTTATTTTGCTCTGTTTCTCTGTGCCTCCCTCAAGGGGAAAACTCTCATCGATTCCATATTTACTCTTGCCTGAAAGCAAATTTAATTTTTAATTCAATTGTTTTTTTTATCAAATGTCACGAATAGGTCCATATCTCATCTCATAACTTTCCGAAATAACTGAGAAAATGATGTGAAACCAAAGTGGACTTTTCGAAAAAAAAAAGAAAATTTTTGCCTGTTTTTCACCAAAATTTATTAAAAAAATAAAAAAGTTTCTTTCTTTTTCAAAATATTCATTTTCCTACGGTGTTCTTTTTATTTTGTTGTTTCACATTCTTTTTTTTTCTCGGATTAATTTTGAGTGTAAGTGTGTATGTATGTATGCACAACAAGAATAGTGCCAATGAAAATAGTTTATTATAAAATTTATGTTGTCGGACGAATACAAACATAACCACGAATAGTATTAATGGGAGAAGTTGAAGTGGAAATTGAGCATGGAACATCATCAAAGTCACCCGTCTTGGCTTTATTCAGACAATTTGTGCCATTTATGAATTGCATCTGTATACAGTCTTCTTGTTCCCTGTAAATACAGAGATGATTTGATTTGATGATGATTACAGGCTAACACTCACAGATAATAATCTGGTTGACCTGGTGCCCAGTAATCCCAAAGTAAGGTTACTCCTTGTGATATTCCGTCGGTCCATTCATAACCAGCAGCCGACCATGGTTTACAAGCACACGCGTTCGCTTTCGAACCCTGACAAGCCGACCTTCTCTTTCCACCAACCCAAAGTGCTCCATATTTCTCACCGAGATCATTCATAATCTTTTGCCCTTGGTCTGATAAACGTTGTTTGTAATTAGGTGTTTGTGAATAGAAATGATGTTGAAAACAAACGACCCAAAACTCACCGATAACGTAATAATACTCTGAATAGCGTTCCAATCCTCCCAAAACTCCACCAATATCGATACATCCCTGTTGCGCTTCAGCTTGAGTTACAGTACCAGCGATTACTTTCATACACGATATACCATAAACATTTCTCCAAGAATTTGGACATTCTGAACCCATATAATACGTATCCTCTGTCGTTGTGGTAACATCGGTTGTTGTTATCAAATCTGTGTTAGCAACCACAATTATCGATGATAGAAGAATCAATAATGTTGTTTTCATCATTCTTGTTGTAAAATATTCAATGTTCAACTCTTTTTATACCATATCGCTCATACTTTTTGTGCGCATCGCTATCGTAAATTTGCGTGTCAAAGCGTTATTATTATTATTGTTGTTGTTGTTGTTGTTATCGTTCCACATGTTTTATTGTTTCACATTATTTTGTTGGAAAAAGCACAAAGTTAACTGGAACATATACATATCAGCCACAATAAAATCAGGATTTGTATGTGTTTTTTCAAAAAATTTTTCAGCCAACTTTGAAAAATCATAACTCGGCTCCAACCGAACAAAATTTGATGATCAAAAAATCATTTTTTTTTTCGTCAAGTATCGGTCTTCAATGGAAAAGTATGGAACACGACCTGCAGTGGACCGTATTGCATTTACCTGTGTGCAGGTGGCCGGCGATGAATCTGCTGAAAACTACTGGCCGATCTGCCGCAGACCTGTTCTCTGTTTATCTGCGGCAGACTTGCCACAGATTTGCAAGTGAGTACCAGCAGACCTGCAGCAGCCCAGCCAATATTTATTCTGATCTTCTTTGCCTCCCATCTGCAGCAAGCTAGTTACGGATCCGCTTGAAAAAACTTGCTGCTCTGCCGCAGACCTGCTGCAGGCCAGTGCTTTGTTCATCTGTGGCAGACCTGCCACGGGTCTGCACGTAAAAAACGACAGATCTGCCACAGACCTGCGGCAGTCCTTTTTCACATTTTTCCAAAACGGTCTGCAGCAGACCCGCTGCAAGTCTGCCGGAGGATCTTGCAGATCTGCCACGGACCCGCAGCAGGCCTACAGCGGTCGCAGGTCCGCTGCAGATCCGCCGTAGACAGTACTGCATTTACCTGTGTAGGTACAACAATATCTAGTTTCTGAACATCGGGAGTAAAAAGTTCCGTCATTTTTATCAGTCAAAAAATATTTCAGTGAACTCCCTCTTAACATCATACAAAAACTGTTTTTGAAAAATTGCAGAACGATGAAAAATTTTCAGTTTTTTGTTAATTTTTTCTTTTACTTTTAACGTTAGGCTTTCCGGCAACGTAGATAAATTATTATTAATTTTCTAATTGAAAACAGAAATATTGTCAGTGTTCTATAGTTTTCAGCAGATTCATCGCCGGCCACCTGCACACAGGTAAATGCAATACGGTCCACTGCAGGTCGTGTTCCATACTTTTCCATTGAAGACCGATACTTGACGAAAAAAAAAATGATTTTTTGATCATCAAATTTTGTTCGGTTGGAGCCGAGTTATGATTTTTCAAAGTTGGCTGAAAAATTTTTTGAAAAAACACATACAAATCCTGATTTTATTGTGGCTGATATGTATATGTTCCAGTTAACTTTGTGCTTTTTCCAACAAAATAATGTGAAACAATAAAACATGTGGAACGATAACAACAACAACAACAACAATAATAATAATAACGCTTTGACACGCAAATTTACGATAGCGATGCGCACAAAAAGTATGAGCGATATGGTATAAAAAGAGTTGAACATTGAATATTTTACAACAAGAATGATGAAAACAACATTATTGATTCTTCTATCATCGATAATTGTGGTTGCTAACACAGATTTGATAACAACAACCGATGTTACCACAACGACAGAGGATACGTATTATATGGGTTCAGAATGTCCAAATTCTTGGAGAAATGTTTATGGTATATCGTGTATGAAAGTAATCGCTGGTACTGTAACTCAAGCTGAAGCGCAACAGGGATGTATCGATATTGGTGGAGTTTTGGGAGGATTGGAACGCTATTCAGAGTATTATTACGTTATCGGTGAGTTTTGGGTCGTTTGTTTTCAACATCATTTCTATTCACAAACACCTAATTACAAACAACGTTTATCAGACCAAGGGCAAAAGATTATGAATGATCTCGGTGAGAAATATGGAGCACTTTGGGTTGGTGGAAAGAGAAGGTCGGCTTGTCAGGGTTCGAAAGCGAACGCGTGTGCTTGTAAACCATGGTCGGCTGCTGGTTATGAATGGACCGACGGAATATCACAAGGAGTAACCTTACTTTGGGATTACTGGGCACCAGGTCAACCAGATTATTATCTGTGAGTGTTAGCCTGTAATCATCATCAAATCAAATCATCTCTGTATTTACAGGGAACAAGAAGACTGTATACAGATGCAATTCATAAATGGCACAAATTGTCTGAATAAAGCCAAGACGGGTGACTTTGATGATGTTCCATGCTCAATTTCCACTTCAACTTCTCCCATTAATACTATTCGTGGTTATGTTTGTATTCGTCCGACAACATAAATTTTATAATAAACTATTTTCATTGGCACTATTCTTGTTGTGCATACAAAACGTACAACACGACCCCACAAAACGTATCAGAAGACCCCGCGATAGAAGTGTATTACACGACCCCATACCATGTATTTCAAGACCCCAAAATTGTTGGGGTCATGTTCTACATTGTTGGGGTCGTGTTCTACACTTGTAGGGGTCATTAAATACACTTCTATTGTGGGGTGTTGAAATACTTCACGTGGGGTCGTCTTCTACATCTTGTCCGGGTGATGTAGAATACGACCCCACACCCTTGTAAGCCAGTTACTTTACGACCCCATCAATGTATTTCATGACCCCACCAAGTATTTCATGACCCCACTTTACATCAAGACCCCCATGTATTTCAAAACCCCACCCTAATGGAAATGGGGTCTCGAAATACATTTATGGGATCGTGTAATTCGCTGGGGGGTCATGAAATACGGTGGGGTCGTATTCTACATGTTGTCCACATACATACATACTTACACTCAAAATGAATCTGAGAAAAAAAAGAAAAGTAGTTTGGAAAAAAAAATATACTTCACACACCTCAAAACTTTTCAAAGATAAAAAATTGAGACGGAAATTTCGGCTCTTCCTTGTTCCCTCCAAAAAGTATGAGGTTTTGCATCTTCAAATGGTATGCATAAAGCAGGCTGCAGACGTTGCAAAAGACACCACTGCATATAATAATGAAGTTATAAATAAATGTTTTTTTTTTTGAAACAAAAGTACCTGAAGTCCTATATATGAATATTTAAATGTTGATTTTTTCAATATTTGGAGACCAGTTTCAAGAAAATGTGGAGATTTTTGATGAGATGTGTGTTGTTTTATAGAGTTTTGGACACTGAAACATATCCCGTTGTCAGAATTTGCGAAACTCCTCTCAAAATTGAGATATCGATATTTTTGTGAAAAAAATGGAAATTTGTAAATCTTGATATAAATTGATTGCAAGAAGGTCAGAATACGCCCAAATAGGTCAATTTGGAGTAATTCCCCATTGTGAACAACATCCAAATTATTTTTTTCCTTAAAATCTTTTAGTTCTACTAATAAACTCGATATTTTAAAAGTTCCGAAAAACTCGATAGGCTTCCAAAATTTGTTGGTGGCGGAAACTAAAAATCAGATTAGACGTGGACGTGATTGGTCGTCACGGCACAGACAATTTGAGATGGATCCATAAAGTACAACAGTGAAAAATGGATTCGTTATGAATCCAAAAAGTATCCGTTTTTATGATTTTTGAGAATATGGACCTGTTAGTTGGCCTTTTTGGGTCCATTTTTGAGTGTTGTACTTTATGGATCCATTCCAAATTGTCTGTGCGGTGTACGAGAATGTTCATAGTTTCATTTTATTTCACGTGAGCTTCTTTTTTCATTAATTTGTTTCACATGAATTCACTCGAAAAATATGAACGTACTTTTGATATTAGTTTTATTTTCTGTGGGTTAATTACAGAGAAAGCTTTCCTAAAATTTTAACATATTTCTTTGGGACTAAAATATAACATTTAGATTGTTTTAATTTCTTCATCATTCATTAGATTCAAGAAAATCAAAAAACAACTGAAGCAGAAAAAAATGGAAAAACCATAGGAAACTGAATATAAAAATTGGATTCTTCTAAAGTATTATATCTTGTTAAAGAGAGAGAGAGAGAGAGAGTTAGGCACCTTTTTTAACCAGAATATCATCATGTGTGGAGGGGCAAAGAAGAGGGAAAATTGGAGGGGTCAGACAAAAAATAAGCGAAATATTCGGAAAGTATAAAAACTTCTAGACAAACAAAAAAATGATTAGAGAGAGAGAGAGAGAGGGAGAGAGAGAGAAATGAAAATGAGACCTAGAAAATGAAATGCAAATGTAGACTATCATCTAGAATCCTGGGATGATACAATAGGCTTCAAGTGCAGATAATAACAAATAGATCAACCACAAAAGACAGAAAAAGGCTGATGTCAACCATTTGAATCCGACCGGTCCTCCCAATTCTCCGCCAATTTTTTTGTGTCTTCTCAAAACAATTACTCCAATACAAAGAAGTGCTTCACAACAGAAGATCAATACTGAGAATCCAAGATTTCCTGGATCAACTTTGAAACTGCAACAATAAAAAGGTATCAACTTGAAAGTGATGATAGAATACTTACACAGTTCCGTTTTGCCAGTGATAAATTGCGGCCATTGACCAAGCAATTCCGATACCCAAGAAAACGTTGACTGCATTCGAACCAGTTACATTTCCGACAGCATTATCAGCATATTTATCTTGTACAGCGGATACTTTCGAGGCGAATGTATCCGGAACAGAAGTACCCAGAGCGACAAATGAAATGGCTGTGACAGCATCCTTCAAACCAACCCAACATCCGAATTGAGATGCCAAATCACCAACAACCGCTGTCAAAACACCAATCATGAAAATGGCGACAACGAAAGTAGCCCATCCACCGAAATAGTCGGTTGGTGGAATTGTGGCGAATGTGAGTTTCCATGGAACCGTCAAAATGTGCATGAAATAATCCATACACGATGGTTCTTGCGATTCTTTTTCGTCGTCATCTCCTTCTCCATCTTCTTCTCCATCATCATCATCGTCATCTCCAGCCGAAACAATCTACAAATATTAGACATGACAATCTCAACTGGCCAAGATTTGCGACAGTTTTACTTCGCACCTACTACATTATTTATCGAACAACACTATGAACTCAGCGGAAACGTTCCAGGTGGGCAGAGGCGCAGAGAAAAACAAAAAATGTATCAAGTTCGAAAGGTCACGTTCGATTTGTATTCATGTTCCTTGTTTTTTCAAAGAAGAACATTTTCAAAAATTTCATGTTCAGAGAATGAACTGAATATCTAGTCCGCCTAACTTTCTGAGCAGCGCCTACATTTCTAATGCGTCGTCCAAAATCGAAAAAATAAGAGAAAAGCGTGTCCAAATTCAATAAACAAAAAATGCGAACCTCGAAGGTACATCAATTTTTCTCAAAAAACTGATTTGTAGAAGAACCTTGATGTCTAGCTCATATGATTCCATGTTTTTTAGAACGAGCCCAAAACTTTTAATAAAAAAAGGTAGATCAAAAAACTCGATGAACAAAAAAAATTGCATTGAAAAACGTAAAAATGGCTAAATTTTGAAGATTAATTTTCGATTTTTTTAAATGTTTTTCCAGAAAAACTCACCCTTTTCAATATTTTTTTTCGAAAATCCAATAATACCATCGTGTAGAGAATTGAATTCCCTATCAGATCCAATATTCTATTTTTGTAAATGTATAGTTATGAAAATATTAGGAAGAATTTTAAAAATTTGGATTGATCATAAATATTTTATTTACAGCTTTCTGCGTGGAGCTTAGCAAAAGTTAGCCACAGGATCTTGATCAGCATAAAAAACTCTATCGGGTGGTATATATCTCTTTTCAAAGTCCGTTAGTAAGCTATCATAGCTCCCTTGTAAGAAGCGCCCGACTTTCTAAGCAGCGCCTAGTTTTCTGAGCAGCGCCCGACTTTCTAAGCAGCGCCCGACTTTCTAAGCAGCGCCTAGTTTTCTGAGCAGCGCCTGACTTTCTAAGCAGCGCCTAGTTTTCTAAGCAGCGCCGAACTTTCTAAGCAGCGCCTAGTTTTGAGCAGCGCCTGATTCTCTCTCCCAGCGCTAACTTATCTTCTAATATCTTACCAAAGCCTCAGCGAATTGCTCTCTCCATGAACTGGTTCCCAACATAATTCGAGTGTTGGCATTCTTGATCATTCGATCAACAATTCCTTGGAATTCTTTGCTTTCACGAATTGTGATTTGACATTTTGTGATGTCTCCCAATCTCGGTTTTCCCATTTCAGCCACTTCCATTTGTGATGGTGTCAATCCGGCTCCAATGTCTTCATCTCCTTAAATCAACATCATTTCTAAATTCGGCAAGGAAATGGGGAAAATCGACAAAAAAGCAAAGAGTTGGTTAGTGCAATAAGCGTTCAACAAACAATCACATGCTTAGTCTACAGTACCCCCTTTCATTCCAGCAATCCAAGAACCAAGCCGATTTCGAAAACGTGTTGTGAGATGAGGTGAACTTTTTGGATTGAGTAAATCGACACTTCCAGCACGCGATGATTTGTTGACCGGTGTTTCTGTGCATTTTTTGTAATCAAATTAGAGAAAAAGGTGAATGTTAGATAGGGGAGAATCGAACAAATCGATAGAATTTTGAGATTTCATATGAATCTATTATTGATAAAGACAACAGTATAATCAATTGAAAATGAAACATGACAACTACCAACCACTTTACATAACTTATAAATGGCTTACCACTATTATCATTTTTCTTAACATCTTCATTTGATTCTACAATTTATTTCTGTGTTTTTTTGTTTTGTTTTGTGTTTTGAACATGTTAACCTTGAGAAGAAAAGGGAGGGACGACGAGGGAAATGTCACATTTTGCACATAGTTCCACATGACTACATCACCTACCCTGATCCGTTGTCGAGTCCTTTGATTCAGAAGCCACCGATGATCCTCGTTTACGTTCCATTCTTCTTTGGAATCTCTCTTGCACTTTTGATAAATCTGTTTTTGTGAAAATAAATTATCAATTAAAATAATGATAATAATAATATAAAATAGAACATAAGGTGATAGAGACAGAGAGAAACACTACAACAAATATTGGACCCATTTCAGGGTGTGTACGTGTGTGTGGAGTTGGTGAGAAGAAAGTGAGGATTTTGTTTTGTTTTTTTCTCTTCTTACCGTTCATTTTTTTGGCCCAAATTGGTGGTGATATTTCGATGAAGAACGAATCAGCTCTCTCATATTGTTCGGTATCAATAATACCGATATCGATGAATGCTTCGGTTTGATTATCTTCGAAAACAACTTCGCCTTCTTTGCTCTCAAAATGTTTGTCCGATTGTGCACTTCCTTCGATGGTTCGGAATGGAATGACAACTTTGCCACGTGCACCGGAGTGTCGTTGCATTTTCAATGACAAATGTCCGCAGTTTTCGACAATTTCGAAATGATCGTGTTCGAAACCGAATACACCGGCGTGGTCGTCATCGAGAATCATGATTGTTGCGGTGGCGGGCATTTCGAGTTGAGCGACTGGAAGTCCGCCAATACGTGATGGATCAAGAATGAGACCGTCTTTGGTACGAACGCGCAAGTTACGCAAATGGAGATAGAAGTGCTCGTCTTCTTCGAATACATCGTCATCCACAACTTCGATGTTGATTTTCTTCAAAAATATGTACGTTTTTTGAAATAATCTTTGCAGCGCCTGAAAAGTTTAGCAGCGCCCAAAATTTTAGCAGCGCCTGAAATTTTTAGCAGCGCCTAATCTCTCTCTCTCTCTCTCTCTCTCTCTCTCTCTCTCTCTCTCTCTCTCTCTCTCTCTCTCTCTCTCTCTCTCTCTCTCTCTCTCTCTCTCGATATTTACAACTCTTTTTATTTCTCGTTTTCTCTCTCTCTTTCTCCCTCTCACTTTCTGAATTATTAAACAGTTTCTATTTGTACTTATTAGCGAAACGTCTCATTGTGTAAGTGATGTGAGCAAACATACACACTACATTACTACTTTTACTACTAATACAGTACCTGATGTTTATCCTCAGGGTAGAAGGTCAATGTTCCTTTAACTGGAATGAAATCACTTCCAGCGTTGGCAGTTCCATCTTCGGTGTAATAATCGACCATGACAGTAAGACCTTCTGGACCTCCATCTCTGAAAAAAAAAACATTTAAACAGTTTATGAAATCGACGAAAACAATACCTTCCAACGACAACATTGAAACTTCCGACATTTTCGAGAACTGTGTAATGAGCAGGATCGAAGTAGATCTTACAAGTGTTGTCACGATGTTGTTTCTCTTGTGCCTGTACCAACTGAAATTGAGGACACGTTAAAAACGGGGTTATGGTTAGTATTCGAGCAACACTCGATTATTGTCATTATCATTTTCTGTTTCCGTATATTTTTAATCTATCATCTATCATTCCTATTATTTTCAAAACCCATTCAATATCAACTTACAGCATCAAGAGCCTTATTGTGTTCTTTATCGATTCGTTTTTTGACAATATCACCTCCTCCGATGAGTCGTCGAGTTGCTTGAACACGATAAAATGCACGAGATTTTGGACCTCTCGAAATCATTTCGTATTCGGCTTGTTTTTGCAATTCGGTTGGTGTAATGTGTGGATTTTGTTTGCGAATTTCGCGCATCAATTCAATGAATTCTTGACGATGTTCTTCAAAGGCTTTGATAGCTGGATCAACTCCACCCTAAATAATAATCAGATTGGAAAGTTGTTTGAAAATTGGTGAAAACTAATAGATGATTTGCGATCGGCTTTGGAAAAAAGAGACTTGCAGTTCAAAAAGTCACGTTTGAAAATTGTTTCAAAACTGTCATTTTCGTGGGCATTAAATGATTGTCTAGCGCCCAAATTTAACGTCCAAGCCTAGAGAAAATCATCTGACAGTTATCTCCAAAAAATAAATAAAGGAAAGGTAGAGAGTGTATAGAAGTGGTTAGAACATTTCGATTTTCTCGTCGCATTCGTTTTTTTTCCATCTCTACCTCCCCACTGAAATCATTAATTGCCTGTGGTAATCCATTTTCGAGCATTTTCATCTCTTCGGCCTCAGTTGCAATCATTTGACCGTGTGATCCACGACGATATTTGTGTGGAAGGAATCGGTTCTGAAAACAAAAAATGTATTTTGTGTTGTGTTAGAGAAATATGAAAACCTGGATAATTTTAATGTCGGCAATGTAAGCAGTGAGAACTGTTGCAGGGAAGAAGAGGAATGTGACAACTCCTTCCCAGATTTCGATAACACCGGGCGAGAAAAAGTCCAAAATGAGATAGAGCCAAACATAGGCAAAGATTGACCACGAGGCAGTAACACAGAACACGTCCAAATGTTTTTGTCGACGAATTTCGCCTTTTGGAATAACTGCCACACAAATAGCAATAATCATGAAAAGATTGAAGGCCGCTGAACCGACAATCGTATTCGGTCCCAAATCTCCGGCTTCGAAACCACGAGCAATTACCTGAAAATATATATATTCTCTCAATTTTTGCAAAAAAAAACTTTGTGCTCTTCTTGTTTCGCGAAATAGGATCCACATAACAAAAAGACGTAGGTATAACATATGTTTCAAAACTGACCTCGATGATCGAAAGAAGAATTTCGGGAGCAGATGAACCGAGAGCCATAAGTGTGAGATTTGAAACGGTGTCATTCCAAATTCGAACTTGAACCGACATTGGTTCCAATCCGGGTCGTTTTACTACAATCGTTCGTTCCATTGATGTAATCACTTCGATAGAACTCATGAATCGATCGGCGACGATGGAAATTCCGAGAAACATGTACGCAATCACAACAAAGTAGATCGCACCGCGCACAATTCGATCATATGATGTTAGATCCAAAAATGGTCGCCTAAAGTTGTTTTCGATTAGATGTGGCTGAATTTGGACAAATAAGCAGAGGCTACATTCTGTTCACATCGAATATCCTTTTTGTTTTGATTCAAAAAAATGACAAAACGCAAAAAATTTTCACGTTTTTTTTGCACGTGAATTTGTTGCATTTTTAAGCCTTTTTTCTCACACTATTTTATGTTGCAAAACCTCATAGATTTAGAGGGAAAGTTCACTCTATTGACAACATTTTGTGTCTCTGTGATCTACACACGAGAGTCTCCCTCTCATCGTTTACCATTTCTCATTTCCTTGATATAAATAATTCTTTCGAGACCAGAAGGAAAAAAATCCTGCGACATATAAAAACGTTCGAAAATATGGTCATATGGTTTATTAGAGGTTTGAAAACATTGTCCGGGACTCTCCGACAGAGATGAATATGTAAATAGGCAGCACCTCAAAAGTAAACGAAGGCAAAAGTCTCAGGTTGAGCAGCCCCCAACTCGAGTTAAGCAGTCCCCAATTCGAATTAAGCAGCCCCCCCCCCCCCCCCCCAACTCGAGTTAAGCAGTCCCCAACTCGAATTAAGCAGTCCCCAACTCGAATTAAGCAGCCCACAACTCGAGTTAAGCAGCCCCAACTCGAATTAAGCAGTCCCCAACTCGAGTTAAGCAGTCCCCAACTCGAATGGACCTTGTCATTAGCAGTCCCCAAAAATAAAGTATCGCCCCATGAAGTATCTATTACGATCCATGTTGAACCATGTGCCGAGTCACCAGTGTTTAACAATATTAATCTCTTATACAAACTTTGTTTCGTTTTTCAATGATACCTCGAAGACAATTCTGTTTTTAAAATTAAAAACAGTTGAAGATAGTGGGTTTAAATTGTGATTTCGAATGGAGAAGATGATGCTTACCAAATTGGAATAATAAGTCCATCAATGCAATTTCGTGTGGCATCAGCAGCTGAACAATTGGAACCGGCCTGGACTAGGCTCGAAATGGCCACCAATGAGGCTACTGTAAGCCAACACCCCAATCGAGTCATTCAACTGAAAATGGATATATTATTTGAGAAAAGACAAAAAAAAATAAGAAAAAGCAGGCACACATAGAAAAAAGAAAGATGATGAGAAGGAGCCAGTCAAACAGGAGGAGCTAACGGGAACAAGAGACATAGAGAAAAAAAGAGAGAAATAGAGTAACTACTTGAACTCGTATTTCGACCATTTCAATGATAAAGTGATAAAGTACTATAGTATTTCTTAATATTATCAATAGGATTTGAAAAAAAAAAAGAAAAGTGACTCAAGGGTTGAATGGTTTCAAAATTGTGAAAATTGTAGAAATGGTAAAAACTAAGATCTCAGGAAAAAAAAAATAATAATATAAAAAATTTGTTTATTTTAAAAGAGGGATTTTCCAAATCAATAAACAACGGCTTACGTCGAATTTTTTTTTGCAAAAGTCTGAATTTTTTGAAAAACTCGAAACCACTTTTCTGAACAAGTGCAACAAAATTCGCACATTTTTTTATTTTCCGATTTTTTTAACGATGTTTTTTGACAAATACAATATGTGACAAAAAAACTGACAAAAAATAAAAATTAGTGGTCGTAAATCCGATGCACATCATTTTCTTCTTCATATTTTCTTGTTGTTTTGTTGTCAAATTCATCCCACAAATATCAATTTTCGCTGCAAGAGTAACCTTTTAAAAACAACGGAAAAATTTTGGCGTTTTTTTTATTTTTATTATTTTTTGAAATAAGCGTCAAAAATAGGACGAGGCGTCTGAAACAATTTGCGTTTTTGAATCTTAACATTTTCACACATTTTCATGAATCATGCATACTTTTGTTAAAGTAGTCTGCACCGACTGAACATTCAGAAATTAGAAATCAAAAAAAAAGTGAGCAGCGTCTGAATCTTTAGCAGCGCCTAAAAGTTTAGCAGCGCCTGAATGATTAGGCAGCGTCCAATAACTGAGAAAATATTTTTCAGACACTACAACCTATGAGAATAAAGATAAAGGATTAGATAAAAGAAGAAGAAGAAAAGTAGTATGAGACAAAAATGCACTTTTAGCAGCAGCAGCAGTAGCGCAAAACGTCGGGTTCGCGTAGGTCTATTTGTCTAGGTAGCTAATAAGAGGAGCACGGGAAATCCTCCTTACTTTTAGGAGAAGCTCTTGAGATTTTTCGCCCCGATCGGTCGAGTGAGAAGATGAAAAAAAAAGATGCAACTATTTATGATAATAATGGAAATTTATCAAGAATACCTTTTTTTGACAAAAAAACCCAACAAAAAGTAGTATTCGTTTTTTTCTCAACAAAAATAACAATAATAGATAGATAGAGGATGTTTGTGTGTGTGTATCAAATTTCAAATGGTTAAATATTTCATTTTTTCGGTGTCCGTTTTTTTTTCTTCGTTTTTCGAGCCGAAACTTCCGAAAACCATTTTACGACTATAATAAAGTGCTGAAACGTGCTCGAATTGTTTTTCGCGTTTTTTCGCAAAAAAATTTTGCCCATGAGATATTAATAGGGGGGTCGAGAAGACAACAAAAAAGTGAAAATAAGCTTTTTTTTATTTTTTGGTTTCAGAGAGAAAACATTTTCTTTGGCCAAAGTTATCTCTTGATTTCAATATAATTTTGAGAGTTTACATTTTATGGGCCTGTTGCAAAATTGGACAAACATGCGGGAAATGGTCTTTATTCTTCGACAAATATCGAGTTTCACATTCATTTTGACACAAAATTAACAAAAACTGATACTACAAAAATCGATATTTACAATTGAAAAATCGAATAATCGGTCAGTTCTAAACCAACTAGTTCATCTCTCATAATAATCTGTTTTTTTATTTATTGACAAAAAAGAACATTGAAAAAATCGGCGAAATTTCAGCGAACGAGGAAGGAAATATATAGCAGCGCCTAGATTTTAGCAGCGCCTAGAAGTTTAGCAGCGCCTAAAAGTTAAGCAGCACCTAAATATTTAGCAGCGCCTAGAGTTTCCCGTGCCAGAATAATCTGTTTTCACAGAAAAAAAACCAGTATAAAAAGGGGTGAGAAAATGAGGCAAAAAAGATTGATTTATTGGCGAAAAAAACGGACGGACGGGGGGCCAGATATATTTATATGTCAAATAATAATGGGATGAGCAAAAGATGTGCGCGAGCCAATTGAAATGTGCAAAATTGAGAAAAGAGATCAAGTGACATGGCTCGGAAAATGATCAGCGAAACACTTCTAAAATCCAACAAAAAAAAACGAAGAGTTGAATCTAAAGAAAAAGTTCGAAAAGTGCCCATGAATTATTCATCAGACATGATATTGGAATTCTCCTTTTTACAAATTGAGGAAGTCAGATTTTTGTGATTTTTTAAATTTTCTTGAAAGTACTAAAAAAATATGAATTATCCATTCGATCAGGTCATGTGTGTCTGGATGACTGTAGAATAGAAGTTGTCGAAATTATTTTTTTTCTTGAACAATTAATGAATGAAGTATATATTTTTTTCACGTATGACACGTGTCAAATTACATTTATAAGAAGTTTGGAAAGTTCAAAATTTATTCAGAGGCATAGTTTTATGAGCAGGGACTAACTACATTGATGACCGTTAGAATTGACGAAATCATTTCAGTCTATGTACATAGTACTTGTGTAGTTCTCTCGGAGTATCTATGACAAACTGTCTGTGTTCGTTTAAAACAAACATTACAACAGGTATCAAAGCACAAGTTTTTCATCCAGGCTTCGAACAATTTTGGCTTAAACTTTTGAAAAGTTTCGAAAAATGAAAAGTGAGAAGAACAGTCAACGAATGAATGATGAAAAATGAGAATGTTGCAATATATTGACGCGCGAAAAAATGGCAGATAAATCAGTGGGAGGATATTTGGAAAGCACTTCAAATTTTGCTCCTTTTCTTCTTTTTTGCCCCTTTTTTGCTTCCTCTAGCAGTCATCATGATAAGAACAAAAATCAAGAAAAAAAAGTGGACCCAAAACTCGGAAAACAAAACATAAAAATGTTTCTTTCTCTTTTTTCCGACATTTTTCAATCATTTAATCATTCAAGCAACTGTTTTCATTTCGTGCATTTTTCGATAAAAAAAAGTGGTGGAAAAAAGTGTAAAAAACAATGGAACACAAGAAATTTAATTATCAATGGAGCGCGAAAAAATCGGGAGAAAAGTGGGGGAAAAAGAGTATCAGCAATAAGAAATGCATCAAAATGTGGGGAAAAAAAGAGAAAAAAGAGGGGGAAAATATGCGACCTTTTTTAGATCAACAAATCAAAAACCATCGAATCATTGTCTTCGAATTTGCGATAAGTGAGTCGATTTCAAAAAAAATACAGGCAGAAAAATGACAAAAAATTAATTTCTTCAAAAAATCTCTCTCCGGATCATAAGAGCCCAATCCGAAATCATCGTTTCGCAAAAACGTTCAAAATTTTGCAAATATCTGAAAAATTTCCGGTTCAGCCAGAAAATATTGCATTTCCATGCAAAACTGATCATCTTCTCATTTCGAAAAAACACGCGCTTTAAATAAAGTGTCTGGCACCCTCTCATATTCATACACTCTCTAATCATCTTCCCATTTGTTCTCATCCGAAAGTGATTTGAGAAAATTGGCACAAAATTCGAAAAATGTGCCAATGATTTATTATTTTATTTTTTTTTTGTTCGCTCTTTTTCTCCAAACATTTTTCAGTGAGTTTGTGTGTCGAACACTCGAAACTCTTCTACTACCACCATCACAAATTTACATTCACATATTTGCCAAACTACTACAGTAATCCTTTTCGTGTCTGGCATGGTTCTCATTTTCGAATACTCTCTCGTCTCATTCAACTGTATCTATCTTGAGCTCGAGCTCTTTCAAGTGCTTACGTAAAAGTGTATTGCGGGTTGAGATAGAGAGAGTGAGACAATTTGACTTCATCTTCTTCTTTTTCTTATCATTACTATTGTTACTTTTTAAATTTTCTGGTTTTTCGGGATTTTCTGATTTGAAAATTTTGTCGCAAAAAATAAATGCTAATCTGGAAAAAGTTCGCCCGAAAAATGATCCGAAAATGAGTCCGCGAACAAAGCAATTTTTGAAAAACAGAAAACACGAACAAGAACAAGAAGAACAAAAACCTTGAACATTTGTTTCAGGCGCTTATAAATTGTGTGGCGGTCGAAACTACCGTACACATAGCATGGAAGATCAAAATTGTTTTTTTTTTGAGTTTGAGAAAATTTATTCACTGACATTGTTGGTATTTTTCAGGCTTACAAAAAGTATTTTTGATCTACCTTCATTCATTCATCCTTTTTCGGATTGACAATACTTCCATACTCTCTGAATGATACATACATGCTGGTTTTCAAACTTTTCTGAATAAAACTAGTCTCGAAAAAAAATTGACAAAAATGGAAAGAATGCGGAAGTTGACACACAAAAAGTTTTTCACAGTTTGTTGAATTTTGGGACAAATTCCGGATTTCCGGAAAAATGAAAAAAGTTGGAGAATAGTGCAAAAAATGGATCCCCGAGGGAAAAGATTATGGAAATGAAGAATTGTTGAAACAGCCAGGAAAAAAGTAAAAATTGCTTGGAAAAAAATTCTGAGAATTTTTCGAACCGGTCCAAAATTCCGGACTGAAAATGAAAACAATTTAAATTTCTCAAATAGAGAGAGAGAGAGCTTGAAATGACACTCTCATCATCTTGATGGTTGTCAATAGCAAAAACCAAATAAAAAATGAGACGAAAAAAAACGAGGAGAAACACTTTAGATGTACTATATTTTAGAAATATGAGACTGGATGAC
Organism: Caenorhabditis sp. 8 KK-2011; assembly: GCA_963572245.1. Classification (NCBI taxonomy): domain Eukaryota; kingdom Metazoa; phylum Nematoda; class Chromadorea; order Rhabditida; family Rhabditidae; genus Caenorhabditis; species Caenorhabditis sp. 8 KK-2011. The sequence continues at coordinate 7,938,013 of OY751550.1, read as the reverse complement.
ATGCAACCAAAAAAGCCCTAAAAATCGACAAAAAAAAAAGAGAAAAGTGACTAATTGTTTGAACTTGTCAAAAGTAGAAAAAAGGTTAATCGAACATCTTTTTCCAGTTTTTTTTATGCAATCAGAAAGAAAAACTACAGTAATCTAACAATTACACCAATGATTTTGTGAATTGCCGAAATTAAAAGCGCTTCTAAATTTTCAGGCGTTGCTAAACTTTTAGGCGCTGCTAAACTTTTAGGCGCTGCTGTTTTTTTGGGTGCTGCTTAATTTTTTGGCGCTGCTTCACGTTTAGGCGCTCCTAAATTTCTAGGCGCTGCTAAACTTTTAGGCGCTGCTAAACTTTTAGGCGCTGCTGATTTTTTGGGTGCTGCTTAATTTTTTGGCGCTGCTTCACGTTTAGGCGCTGCTAAATTTCTAGGCGCTGCTAAACTTTTAGGCGCTGCTAAACTTTTAGGCGCTGTTTGGATTGAAACGGGTGCTTTAAAAGTGCTATACGTGATAGTGCACGCAGAAAAAATTAGCCTCATTTCATTCTCAAAAAAATTCCACCCAGGAAAAAATCAAGACATATGGGTTTAACGAAACATCAATTAGTCGGGAAACAGAAAGATTTTTCTTTTTTCCGAAATTAAAAAAAGAGAGAATGTTTTTTGTTGTTGGGAAAACAAGAATCAACTAAAAAAATAAAGCCGGGCAAAAAAAACTTGACATGAATCAGAGTATCAATTTTTCCATGTCTGACCACCGGAAAAAACAGAAAAACTTGTGTGAGTAATAGGCCCTACTTTTCCCCCTCTTTTTTTTCCAAAAGGGGGACCCCCACATAATTTAATTTCATTCATTCTCTTCTTTTTTTGCCTCCGACATGTCACTTACTTACTTACTTACTCACACAAAATTAGTTGCAAAAAACAAGACGAGAAAAAAAAAGATATGTAAACTTTTTCTTCTTTTTTTTCTTCGAGCCAAATCATAAAATTTATTATCGAGAAATTGGGGCAGGTTGTCATAGCAAAAAACACTGGTCTCTTTTTTTTCGCGCGCCAGCGAAATAAACTCATAATAATAATAATCGAAATAGGAATTTACATTCAAATAAAGAAGGTATTTTGAGTGACTACATATTTTATCAGAAAATGAAATTTATGAAAAAATTCACATATATATTTTTGACTTTTGAGAAAAAGAAGAAAATAAGAGATTACAAAATGAATTTGCGAGTTTGGTGGAGCGTAAATGAAATAATTAGGAGGTACTTGGAGAAAAATGAGGTTATTTTGAAAATTAGAACTTTGAAAGATTGAAAAAAGTCGATACTTGAAATATTAGAACGATCGAAACTTGAACACAATCTGAGAACACCACAAGGAGTAAACTAACATTGATAGGTGAGTATCCAAACTGAAACACGAAATATTTCGAACCTGAAAAAATTTCTTGAATCTTCAAATTTGAGATAGTGACCCCAGAAAAACAAATGAGCCTAAAACTTTGGTTCAAAAAATATTTCGGAATTGTGTCAGCAACACACGGTGTTTCAAAACCTTCAGGAGGCTGCCAAACGATAGGAAAATCTAATAATTTGAAAATTAGCGCTTGTGATCTATAAAACACAGACAATTCGAGATGGATCCATAAAGTACAACAGAGAAAAATGGATTCGTTATGAATCCTAAAAGTATCAATTTCTAAGATTTTTAAAAATATGGATCCGTTAGTTTTCCTTCTTGGATCCATTTTTGAGTGTTGTACTTTATGGATCCATTCGAAATTGTCCGTGAAATCAAACTTGTTGAGAAACAAAATTCGAAATTTCAGACCCGCAATTTTTACTATGCGCCTTGAAAGCACCATTTATATTTTTCGTCTGTTCTCTCTTTTTTTCGATGGCAGCCCTGAAATACTGTGCAACAATCGATCGAGATTAATCTGAACCTGATCATTCTGCAAAACGAAAATGTAAAAAAAAGAAAATCACAATTTTTTTGTCAAAACCACCAGAAAATTTGTAACTCAAAAATGTTTTCAAGAAAGTTTCAGTGTCCTTTTTTCTATTTTTGTCTATGTTTTTTTCTCGAAATTTCTAGCCACCCACCTGTTAGACATGTGTTGGTGATGTTAGAACAAAAACCATTCAAAAAGTGATATCAGGTGAACAAATAAAACTGAAACAAATATAAAACAAAAATAACAAACATTCATATTTAGAACAACAACAACATCATGTTCAACTATAATATTTTTATTCTCATTTTTTATTTTTCAACTTTATCATTTTGTTTTCCTTGTTTTGATTCTAGTAGTTTGTAAGTTTCATCTTTCATCCTTTTCGATCCAATTTTAGCTGTTTTTAGTTGTTCTGGTTGGGTCCAAAACGGATTTTGCACAAATCCCGATTATCCGAAAGTCCACATTGCACTTTTATGTGCAAAAAGTTGCCAACTTTGCTCTGAACCAATGACAACAACAACAACAACAACAACAACAACAACAACTCGAAAACCAAAGCCTACTACAAAATTCGAAAAATGCAGAGACAATCAAAAAAAGTTGGCAAATTCTTAGCTATGAGAAGTAGTTTTTAAAAAAAATTTTATAATTTTGCAGATGTGAAGAATGGCTAGACAATGGTTACTGTATTTCGACATTTTATAATGAGACTGAAAAAATTGCATTGTGCGCAAAAACATGCGGGTATTGTTAATTGAAAAACTATATTTTTTGGTGATAAATTATTGTTTTCAAATTTTAGTATAGTCTAGAATTATGGGTTTAAGATCTAGATAAAAATAATCAAAAAAATTAACATAATATAGTCAATCAAAGTAAATTGAATTCAGAGAATAATTTTCACAAATATTTCCCATTTTTTTTGTTATGACTTTATGAACAATCTAACATTCTCAGATCCTGCAACTTTTGCAACATTTTCATCAATTATAACACTATTTGGATTATTCATAAACATGTATGGTGTTTATATAATATTTCAAATTACTCCAAAAAGAATGTACAATATGAAATGGAGCATGTTGAATACTCATATATGGAGTTTGATATCAGATTTGATGATTGGATTTTTCAAAATTACCTATATATTTTTTCCGGTCATCGCAGGTACACCATTAGGTATCATGACATATTTTCGAATCGATCCATTAGTTCAAACATATCTGGCTTGTTCATCGAATGGAGCTGTTGGATCGAGTATTGTTTTGTTGTTTGAAAATCGACATTATTATTCATCATCTGGTCGATTTAGAATCTCAAATAGAAATTTTCGATATTTTTTCGTTTTTCTTAATTTATCAGTTGCATTCATCTATATTATTCCAGTATTTTATTCTTCCAGATCAAAAAATTGCCAAAAACTAAGGTATTATTCCTCGAATTCTTACATTAGAATCAATCAACTTTTCAGATTCTTCAAAAATACTCTCATATGTCGAATTTTTTTGATTCTCATCGAGTAACTATTCTCACTGAAAAACCATTCCTAATTGGTGCCGTCTTGTTTTGGTGTCGACAACATCGAAGAACTTCTATAATTCCAGTTCCTCATTTTAGAGATGTTACAATAATTACATAGAATAAAATATTTTTTTTTACATTTTTTGAAGACTTTATGGTTATTTTTTCTAGATCAGACACAGTTTTCATAGGCAAATGCGAACCGGCCGATAATCGGCGCCTGCAAGGTAATTGACCGATTTTCATCATTTTTAAGAAAATCGGCCGACTGTCGGTCGGTTATCGACCGGCGTTGAAAACTCCAACAAGAAATCGGCCGATTGTCAACGCGGAATCGGTCGGCTTGTTTTTTTTTTCGAAAGTCGGCCGATTTCATGTACGGTATCGGCCTGCATCGCCCTTTTCGACCGATTATCGGCCGGTACCCATTCGCCTGTGTTTGTTGATTTGGCCTAAACCGAACAAAAATAATTTAGAAATGAGAAACTCAGTACAAAAAAGGTCAGATATATATACAATTATTTTCATTTGCTGCGGGCCTTAACAAAAAGCTCATTTTAAAGAATTTCAAAAACAATTATTATATAGATATGTCAAGAATAATTTCCGACAGCGCAACGATCGTAAATATGCGAATTTGACACGGAAATTTATGATTGCGCTACGCTAAAACAGTAAAGAAAAACAGTATAAAAGGAGGAGGCTTGAACAATGAATAGCATCCAATCATGAGATTCATAACATTGGTCGTTTTCTCGAACTTTATCATTTTTGTGGCTTCGGATGCAACAACAGCTGGAACAATAACAACAACTGATCCTTGTGCGGATTACGAACCAGCTACAACAGAAGCAGGAGGATATGAATGTCCAAGTGGATGGGAACCATTTGTTCGATCAATGGGTCATTGGTGTATTCGAGTGATACCTGGTGTATTGAATCGATATGATGCCGAATCAGCATGTGAAGCTGCAGGAGCAGTTTTATCTGGAATCGAAAATGCAGCCGAACAACAATACATTATAAGTAAGTGGTGTGAATTGTATTAGTTTGACTATATTTGAACTGATTCAGCCCAAGGAGAAGCAATTGTTCGAGCAATTGCACCAGCTGGGGCATATGTACAGGGTGCTCTTTGGGTTGGAGCACAACGAATTCAAGCATGCGCTGATTTGAACGAGAATGCAACTGGTTGTAATCCATGGGCAAACAATGCTTATCACTGGACAGATGGGTTCACAACTTCGAAAAGTATGATGGTTTGGACACCAGGACAACCCGATTATTATTTGTGAGATTCACATTCTCAACAAAAACGGAAATAATATTTTCAGGAGAGCTGAATATTGTGTTCAAATGGCGATTGCCTTAAGCACTGTCGGTGCAGGTGGAGCTGTGACTGGAGATTTGGATGATATTTCATGCACAAATTCGAATTCAATTGCTATGATTAATTACATTCGTGGCTATGTTTGTGGTAAACAAGCAACTCTTATTAATTCATGATTTATTTTTTCTTTTTGTTTTCCATTCAATAAATCAATTTGGGAACAATGTGAACAAGTTCAACAAGTATGTACACCTCTACTTGTTGTTATTCTGATTTTTCCAATATAACAAGCAGATATCAGATCGGGCCCGAAAAAAACTAAATATGAGTCAGTGATGGATAAACTAATCGGGCCGGTTTGTATTTTTAACCATATTCGCTGAATCGGCTCCAGAGCAGTTAGCGAAAGAAGAAATTAGGCCAAGAGGTCAGGACAAAATCCACGGATTTTTTGGCCCAATCAGAAATGGACACACTATTTTGAAACGCAAAATGAAGAGAGGCTTTTTTTGTTGCTGACTTAATCGGACACGCAAACACCTCTCTTGTCAGTGCACGTTTTTTTTTCGTTTCCACAAAAACGTGAATGTATTTTTATGGTAAGAAAATGAACTGTAAGTTTGTTTTTATTTTGGCAATGAAAATTACAAAAAAAAAAAAAGTTCGATGAACTTTTCTGCGTCTCCTTTCACGTGCTCCCTGCTTGTTATACTGGAAAAATCAGAATAACAACAAGTAGAGGTGTACATACTTGTTGAACTTGTTCACATTGTTCCCAAATTGATTCATTGAATGTAAAACAAAACAAAACCATGAAAAATTATGAATAAATAGGAGTGGCTTGTTTACCACAAACATAGCCACGAATGTAATTAATCATAGCAATTGAATTCGAATTTGTGCATGAAATATCATCCAAATCTCCAGTCACAGCTCCACCTGCACCGACAGTGCTTAAGGCAATCGCCATTTGAACACAATATTCAGCTCTCCTGAAAATATTATTTCCGTTTTTGTTGAGAATGTGAATCTCACAAATAATAATCGGGTTGTCCTGGTGTCCAAACCATCATACTTTTCGAAGTTGTGAACCCATCTGTCCAGTGATAAGCATTGTTTGCCCATGGATTACAACCAGTTGCATTCTCGTTCAAATCAGCGCATGCTTGAATTCGTTGTGCTCCAACCCAAAGAGCACCCTGTACATATGCCCCAGCTGGTGCAATTGCTCGAACAATTGCTTCTCCTTGGGCTGAATCAGTTCAAATATAGTCAAACTAATACAATTCACACCACTTACTTATAATGTATTGTTGTTCGGCTGCATTTTCGATTCCAGATAAAACTGCTCCTGCAGCTTCACATGCTGATTCGGCATCATATCGATTCAATACACCAGGTATCACTCGAATACACCAATGACCCATTGATCGAACAAATGGTTCCCATCCACTTGGACATTCATATCCTCCTGCTTCTGTTGTAGCTGGTTCGTAATCCGCACAAGGATCAGTTGTTGTTATTGTTCCAGCTGTTGTTGCATCCGAAGCCACAAAAATGATAAAGTTCGAGAAAACGACCAATGTTATGAATCTCATGATTGGATGCTATTCATTGTTCAAGCCTCCTCCTTTTATACTGTTTTCCTTTACTGTTTTAGCGTAGCGCAATCATAAATTTCCGTGTCAAAATGTTATTGTTCCACATATTCGATAGATTCATAAAAAACATCCATCAACTTGTTGATGTGATATTATCGATTTGGAATGTCGTTCGAAAACTAAAAGCCAAAACTGCACAGTTAATATTCATCCGGTTAAGCTATTTAACATTGGACCTTTTGGGAGTTAAAAGGGGGGCCACAGTGTGTAATTTACAACTAAATATTTTTGCGCATTTTGCAAGATCAGACACTTTTTGTAGCCGGAGCCTAAATCCACGAAATATCATTCAAAAGGAAGAGACGCAGATAGAAGACCACAAAAATTACTGTGATCTACCGATGAAATAATTATTAAACTTTACTGGGGGGGGGGGGGTTCTGACTTCCGGAATTTGAAAAATTTCCACCTATTTTTGTCATGAAAAAAAAAATTTTTAAGATTAAAAAAAAAACCTTGTTGGACCATGTTGTGCTCAGGTTGTCCCACTCCTGATGATGAGTTTCCAAATATTCCAAATTTCAACGTGGTCACAAAATTTGAAAATGTTTTCCTATACTTTTCGGTGAAAATCTTTGGAAGTTTGATTATATCGAAGGTGCTCATCATTTTGAAAACAATTTCGGTTAAATCGGTCAGTTAAACTATGCGAAGGAAACAAGAACAGCTGCGCGTAGCCACGCTGTAGTTTGTTCGTAACTGATTTTTCTTCTTCCTACGGTGTAGCTACGCCAAACATTTACTGAGTATCTCGTTTTTGATTCGAGATTTCACTATTTTGAAACTTCCAAACAGATTTAAATTTTTCTTTTCTGATCTCAGATAATCGTTGTGGAGGTCGTGGAGAGCTCATTCAAAAAAGTACATCGTAGGGACCTCGCAACGAGCTCGAAATTAACGGATGACAAAAACGAGGTCGTTGCGAGTTCGATACGAGCTCGGCAAATGAACAGTAAACGAGGTCGTTGCGAGCTCGATACGAGATCGTCAGTGTTTTTGATTTGTCATCTTCGTTTTAAACAAATTTTCAACAATTGAATTCAGTAACAGATTAGAGTAGTCGGTAAAGTGAATGCCTTTCAATCAAAAGATGTGAATTCGATTCCCAGTTGGGTTTGACATTTTTTCAAAATTGACTTACAATCACAGGCGATCCGCACCAGATCTATAATAGATCTATTTCAGGTCTTTACACGATTAGATCTGTGACAGATCTATTTCAGATCTATACGTTCGTCTAGAGCTAGAACTGTAACAGATCTAGCTGAAATAGATCTGTACCAGATCTACATCAGATCTATTTTAAGTCTGTCTCACGTCTATTTCACGTCTATCTATTTCAGATCCTGAGATTAATCCCTCACAGATCTGTTACAGGCGTTCCTTAGCAGACCTATCACAGATCTAGTGCGGATTTCCTGTGATGTTAGTTTTAGGAGTTCGTGGAAAACTAAAAAACGAGCTCGTTGCGAGGTCCAAACGACATCGAATTGACCTTATCTGCGAGGTCGTAACGACTTTATCAGGGACCTCCACAACGATTATCTGAGATACTCATATTTTTTTCAAAAACAAAAACAAATTATTCACTCTTGAAAAATCTGGTGCACAAAAAGCCGGAACCGACCGTCGTGTTACGGGCTTACAAGGAAGGTTCAACTTGTCCCCATCTCAACTTTTGACGTCATTTCTTTTGTTGACTAAATCGGACACGCTGATCAACGTCCTGCTTTTAACTTTTTTCTTTAAGTATTTGAAGAAAAAGTTCATAATTTCAGTGGTTTTACCACTACTGAAATCTTTACAGGCAAAAATAAAAAGTTCACGTTTTTATCATTTAAAAATTTCATCTTTTTGCGAGGGATATTTTTCATTGTTTTTAACCTTTTTGGGTTTTATTTTTCTCACATATTTACTCGGATGAAAAAAGTTATTGACACGTTTTTGATCAATCAGGAGGTTCGGTTTAGTAACCTTGCCAAATATCGTCAAAAGTTGAGATGGGGACAAGTTGAACCTCCCTTGTTAGCAAGGACAGCTTAAACGCAAAGAGCAAAAATGCTCGAACATTAGACGTAATCAGTCAACTTCGTTTTAATCAAAATTCAGAAAAAAGTATGTGCTTTCGAAATGAACACCTGATTCGTTATCAGTCACAAAAATGGTCAGTGTCCGATTTTTTGCATCGAATCCGATTGAGTGTCCGATTAAGATTTGAGTCATAATCGGGTCGGACCTGATTCAAATTTTTCACATTGTTCCCAAATTGATTCATTGAATGTAAAACAAAACAAAACCATGAAAAATTATGAATAAATAGGAGTGGCTTGTTTACCACAAACATAGCCACGAATGTAATTAATCATAGCAATTGAATTCGAATTTGTGCATGAAATATCATCCAAATCTCCAGTCACAGCTCCACCTGCACCGACAGTGCTTAAGGCAATCGCCATTTGAACACAATATTCAGCTCTCCTGAAAATATTATTTCCGTTTTTGTTGAGAATGTGAATCTCACAAATAATAATCGGGTTGTCCTGGTGTCCAAACCATCATACTTTTCGAAGTTGTGAACCCATCTGTCCAGTGATAAGCATTGTTTGCCCATGGATTACAACCAGTTGCATTCTCGTTCAAATCAGCGCATGCTTGAATTCGTTGTGCTCCAACCCAAAGAGCACCCTGTACATATGCCCCAGCTGGTGCAATTGCTCGAACAATTGCTTCTCCTTGGGCTGAATCAGTTCAAATATAGTCAAACTAATACAATTCACACCACTTACTTATAATGTATTGTTGTTCGGCTGCATTTTCGATTCCAGATAAAACTGCTCCTGCAGCTTCACATGCTGATTCGGCATCATATCGATTCAATACACCAGGTATCACTCGAATACACCAATGACCCATTGATCGAACAAATGGTTCCCATCCACTTGGACATTCATATCCGGTTATAGTTTTTGTTGTTGTTGTTGCGACTGTTGTTGAGTCATAGCACATTTCCTCTGTTGTTGTTTCATCCGAAGCGACAACAATGAAAAGGTTAGACAGAAGGAACAATGTTATGAATCTCATGATTGGATGCTATTCATTGTTCAAGCCTCCTCCTTTTATACTGTTTTCCTTTACTGTTTTAGCGTAGCGCAATCATAAATTTCCGTGTCAAAATGTTATTGTTCCACATATTCGATAGATTCATAAAAACATGCTTTGTTATGTGATAATATAGCATTTTTCCTGCACCGGAAGCGCAAGAAAAGTCAAAGAAAACCTGCAGGAATAGCGCAAGTTTCTTGTTTCTGCAGACCAACTTTTTGGACGGTCGCAGGTCTGCGGGGTTTCTTCCAAGCAGTTTCATCGTCTTCTGAATGAACAAATCTAATATCGAATAACTAACACGATAAATGTTCTACGTTGGAAATAATCGGGTTACGCTGAAAATTGGAACGAGAATGATTGAATTTGAATTATTTCCCACTTTTTATTTTATTACTAAACAATGATGAATAAAACTATTGATCCTATTCTTTTACAAGCTGGAATTCCATTAATAACGGTAATTGAAGCATATAGTGAGAGTTGAAGAAACGCAGAGAAAAATATGAATCTCTATAGAAATGACTCAAATTTGGGTCATGTATATATTTTTATTTTTAATTCGAATAATTCAAGTTTGCGTCAAATCTTACTGACAAACGGTTTTTCAGGTTTCATCAATTGGCCTATTGTTCAATTTATACATTTTTGTCATATTTTTCTCATCGGTTTTCGATCGAAAAACTCCAGGTTTAAGTTTGATATGTTTTTCCAAATCAATATCGAGTTCATTGATTTGTTTTATCAATCTATGTTGGACAGGTCCTGTCACCATTTTGTCAGTTCAACTGATGTTTTCAGGATGTGGTGAAATTTGAACTTTTTCAGACACAGTTATTTTATTCCAAAATTTTATCAAAAACTGTTAGGACAATTGAATGAATATGGGCTTTATATGATGGGTCAGTCCATCGAGAAATGGTTTATCATAGTCTTTTTTTCAAATTTCAGGTCCTCTTTCTCAATTGATCATGTCAACTGATCGATTTTTGATAATGTTTTTTCCACTTCAAATAACAGATCATCAACCGAACAATCTAGCGAAGGTGAAAATCTTCAAGAAACAAAGAAAATTGTTGATACTTTCCAGGCATTTCTATTGATTTTCTGGACATGTTCAACCGTATTCATGATCTATTCTTATCCTCATAATTGTTGGTGTTCATATTCTCTCAAGTATTTAGATTACGAAGCAGTTAATAGCGAGTGTGATAATGTAAATTTGGACATGTTGATAAGACTATCTTTCAGTTCAAGTGCATTTTCAATATTTTGTCAAATTTCGATTTTTGGTCGACTTCTTCACATGGTCAGTGCACAAAACTGTTCAGAGCAGGGCTGTCGTTTGGGCCGTTGACGAGGGCCCGCAGATCGCCATAAATTGGTTCTGTTGTTTTTCAAGTTTTTGCCGCGCGCATTAAATACTCGTATTTTCTTGCTTAGGCCAAGCAGCCCGGCCCAAAACGACATCCTTGGTTCAGAGATAAGGGTTGATTCGACGATCATCAACAATGTCAATTCGACGAGGAAGAACTGTTCGATTATTTATGCAGGTTAGAATCAGTCTAGAAGTTGGTTCCATCAATGTTTTCAGTGTATGATTCAAAACACTTTATATTCCATCGATCTTGTCAATTCCTACAATCTATTTGATGCTGAATCGACCCTCGGAACATTTTATGTCTACACATTTTCACAGTATCTGTTCATGCTGTTGACGGTTTCATAATGTGCATATTTCATGCAAAAGTCAACGATTTCAAGTTGGCAAAAAGAAAGATCACAAGTAGTTTTGTTGTGTCATGAAAACATTTATAAACAAACAAAACAATAGATTAATGAGATCAAATAACAGGATTTCTGATGAGTCCATTTTGTGCTTCGTCTCTCGGAAAATTTGTTCTTGGAATTGTTCCAAAAATAGCCTTAGCTATAGCCAAACGAATCTGGAAAAAAACATTTGAATTGAAACAAAAATCAAACAACATACATTTCGATCAGAAGCAAATAGTAACCACGGTTGGCAAAGTGCCAAAATATCAGGAAGATATGGAAGAACGTGGATACATTGTTCGACCACCGACAATGGCAAAGTTGTACTGATTTCAATGATTTTCTGAAAAAAATCAAATCAACATGGTTTACCCTAGGACAAACAGATGAAACATCAAACAGATGAAACACAACCAGCGATATTGTTCCACATCTTTCCTCACATAGAAAGCATATTCCGAGCCGGCCCGAGAAATTGGAAAAAAATTAAAACTTCGTTTTGGTGATCATTTTAGGCATACTTTGGTGCAAATTTGAAATTTCCGGGATTTTTATTTCCAAGTTCAACAAAATTCCATGAAAATGAGAGAAACCGTTTTCAGACCGACCCGATACTTTGAAATTTCAGTGCCAAAATATTTGGCTTGACAAAAAAAACAATTTTTTCTTGAAAAATGAAGAATTAAATTGAACGTGAACCAAAAAAACCCTCATTGTTATTTTCTAATTTCTTAGAGTAAATAATCAAAATAGCCGAAAACCTACCGTATCCATAAAAGCAAGTATTTGTACAAAACCAATTGCGACAGCCATCGGAAGATAAATATTCATGTTATAATTTGATCGTTTAACGAATAATGCAAGAATAAGTGTGGCAAAATTGACAACAAATGTGAGCAATGTAATAATACCCAAAACTGCGCTGGTTGATCTCATAATTGAATCGATATCCGCATCCGAAACCGTAATATAATATCTCAAAAGTTTCGAATAATCATAATATGTTCGATCGAATAGTATTGGCCAAGTGATTGTAAATGGGAATATGACAATGAATAGTGTCATATTTGGCAGAATCTTTTTCCAAAATGATTCATAATTATGAGAATATACAACAGCAGTATATCTATTCAATGATAGCAATAGAATATTCGAAAATTGAACCATTGACATGCTCAATTGAATAGTGTAGAATATGTTCAGTGGAAAGTTTGAATTTTCGGCTGATTCGAAAAATGAGGCAAGATAACAGTGTTTGCATGTGTTTTGAGGAAATCTCAAACCGATGAATGAATTGAAAAATGTTATCGTGTTCTGCAAATTAATTAATTAGGTCCAAAATGTTCAGGAAAAATCCAATAAAAAGAGAAACTCACAAAAATGAAACTGGACTTGTAGATGAAGAAAAACGATCCGCCGAAAATACTTGGGTTTTTATAAATTGCACAAAATGTCAAAATATAGGCGATGAAACTGAATGTAGCATAGTAACATGTGAATAGAAACGATCCTAGATCAATGAATAACTTCATACAGAACCTGTAAAAAATATGATGTTCTCGGAAAAATATCAGAGAAACAAAAGTTAAAATGAAGTATTCGAATTCAAAAAAAAATAACGATTGAAATAATTAAATTCGAAAATTGGCGCGTTTGACCTACACTTTCTTTTCGCAAGTTCGACTCAAAAAGTCAAACAATTATTGTGTCTGAAAAATAAAAGAACAGATCTAATAATTGAGAAAAAGGAAGTGATGAAGTTATATAACTTACTTACTTACTTAGTTACTTAGTCGATCCGTATATCAGCATAAAGCGCGGACCACATTTCTCCATAAATCTCGGTCTTTGGCACGGGTTGTCCAATGCCAGAAACACAAACAATGAATATTATCCATTTTCAAGCTGAAATATCACTTATAGTTGTAGGGTTTTCCTCAATTTTTCACAGTACAGAAAAAAACACAACTTTTTCCACAATAAACAAGAAATGTTTTTTTTGGAAATTGGGTTTTTTTTAACAAAAAAAAATTATTTTTACAAATCTTTCTGTATTGTTCTAAATATATTTCATCCAATTGGTTTGTTGTCCAATTCATACATTTTTCTCATATTTTTCTCATCGATATTTTCTGAAAAAAAAACTCCAAGTTTCAATTTGATATGTTTTTCCAAATCAATATCAAATTCTTTGATTATATTATGGGTTAGTTAAAAACCCCAAAAATGATAAGTGGAGTACGGTTACTGTAGTTTGAAAGTTCGTGAACGAATATTTCCAAAACAATATATCTCAAAATGCACTGTGTCTTTCTTCTAAATTTTTCAAAAAAGACGAAGAGTTTACACCAGAGTTTTGCAGTCCACGTTGCTTTTCTTAATCAATAGGTGTTTACGATATTTGTAACATACACCATGAAAAAAATAGATGGATCAAAAATTATTTTAAAAGTTATCGACGTGACCTATAAGTAGTTCATCTCATGAAAAATGTCAGTTTTGAGATTGTTTTATGCTCAAAAAAAGAACGCTTGGAAAAATAATACAAACGTGACCACTCGCTATATCTCTTTCAGTTGTCAAAACTTATCATGGCTTACAAGGGAACTATGATAGCTTACTAACGGACTTTGAAAAGAGGTATATGTCAACCGATAGAGTTTTTTATGCTGATCAAGATCCCGTAGCTAACTTCTGCAAAGCTCCACGCAGAAAGCTGAAAATCACGTTTTTGTGATCAGTCCAAAAATTTTAAATTCATCCTAACTTTTTCAAAATTTTGCTTTTATAAAAATTAACTACATGATCTGATAGGAAATTTAATTCCCTACACGATGGTTCTATTGTAGTTTTGAACTTTTTTCGAAAAAAGTGTGTTTTCCTGGAAAAACATAAAAAATCCGAAACAATCTACAAAATTTAATCATTCTCACGTTTTTCAATGCAATTTTTTTTATTTTTCACGTTTTTTTGATCTACCTTTTTTATCAAAAGTTTCGGGCTCATTTTTTCAGCGTTACAACTACAATTTCGAGGTTTTTAAGTGCTCCTATCGTTCTTGGCATGCCAAATAACCCTTTAGTAGTCTCTCATCACTAAAATAATACAAATTGAACAAGATATTTCAAATTTTGTGCTCAAACTTTGAGCTCAATTTTCAGCTTTTTGGCTGGAGCTTTGCAAAAGTTAGCTCCAGGATCTAGATCAGCGTAGAAAACTCTATCGGGTGACACATGTCTCATCTCAAAGTCCGTTAGTAAGTTTTCACAGTTCCCTTGTAAAACAAAAAACGAAAACAATCAATAAATGTTGATGATTTTGCTTTAACTCTTTGTCATATTCAACATGTTTTATGATCTACTCTTATCCAAACAACTGTTGGTGTTATCCTTATCAATATTTAGATTGTGAGTCGGGAAACTAAGCATGGGATTATTTAAGTTTAACACTTCTGAAAATCCTTACTTTTTGTACATGCTTATTCTCAAGTTTTTGTCAATTTTCAATGTTCGGACGACTTTTTCACATGGTAAGGATTACATTTTGTCAACCTAAATGGGATGTTTTGAGTATTATCGAAACAAAAGAGGATCATCGAGAATGTCGATTAAACGAGAAAAAACATTGAGATTATTTGTACAAGTAGGTTGATGTATTTATTGTTTCGAAAAAATGAAATGTTTCCAGTGTATGATTCCGAAAGGGAATCGATGAGAGTGAGAGAGAGCACAGAGGTGATTATTATTAGAGCACATTTGCTCTCTCTAAATTGACAAATTTCGAGAATTTCCCGTGAGGTCATTCAGTCGAGTGACCGACAACAGTCAAGGTATGCGCCAGGCGCTATACTTGTGTGTGCTTTTTGTCGGCGTTTCCAATGGAAAAAGGCCGCTCTCACCTTATTGTTTTCACTGTGAGTTAATTTTTCTCTGTTTCTCTGTGCCTCCATCGACGGGAAAACTCTCATCGATTCCATTTTTTCTCTTGCATGAAAGGTCGTGAGGAGATAGACTATATTGCTTAGATCTTGTTAAATATTGTTATAACATTTTCGGAGCTCATTCAGATTGATCCAATTTTGTAGTTTACACATTTTTCACAATCACAGTTCACGCGGTTGACGGTTTTATTATGTTCATTTTCAATATCAAACATTTCTTACAAGGGAACTATGATAGCTTACTAACGGACTTTGAAATGAGATATATGCTCACCAATAGAGTTTTTTATGCTGATCAAGATCCCGTAGCTAACTTCTGCAAAGCTCCAGCCAGAAAGCTGAAAATCACGTTTTTGTGATCAGTCCAAAATTTTTTAATGCATCTTAACTTTTCCAAGGTTTTACATTTACAAAAATAAACTAATGGATCTGATAGAAAATTTAATTATCTACACGATGGTTTAACGTTTTTCAATGCAATTTTTTTTATTTTTCACGTTTTTTTGATCTACCTTTTTTATTGAAAGTTTCGGGCTCATTTTTTCAGCGTTACGACTACAATTTCGAGGCTTTTAAGTGCTCCTATCATTCTTGGCATGCCAAATAACCCTTTAGTAGTCTCTCATAACTAAAATAATTCAAATTGAACAAGATATTTCAATTTTTGTGCTCAAACTTTGAGCTCATTTTTTAGCTTTCTGCATGGAGCTTAGCAAGAGTTAGCTACGGGATCTTGATCAGCGTAAAAAACCCTATCGGGTGACACATGTCTCATCTCAAAGTCCGTTAGTAAGTTTTCACAGTTCCCTTGTTAGTTTTTTCGGGCCGGCCCTGAAATTTCAGTGAAAGATCATAAACAAAGTTTTCCTGTTCCGTGAGAATAAATCTTATTTTCCTAGTATTATGATTTAGTTGTTTTTTCCCCTTTTTAATCACAGAAAACATTCACTCTGAAATCATGAACAATCAAACTTCGAATTTCCATTTTCTTCAATCTGGACTTTCATTGATAACGGTATGTTTGACTGGAAAATGAGTTAAATCAGAGATTAGTTTTCTAGATTTCATCAACTGGTTTATTGTTCAATTTATACATTTTTGTCATATTTTTCTCATCGGTTTTCGATCGAAAAACTCCAGGTTTCAATTTGATATGTTTTTCCAAATCAATATCGAGTTCATTGATTTGTTTTATCAATCTATTTTGGACCGGACCTGTCACCATTTTGTCAGTTTCAAAAAGTATTTAAATACTTTTAAACTTTTTTTTTCAGAAATACATATTTTCTGCCCGAATTTCTACACAAATTTTTCGGACAACTCAATGAATATGGGCTTTATATAATGGGTTAGTTGAAGCGGATAACTTTTTTTAACAGGCTGTGCAGAATTGAAGAATAATTCTAGAAACGAAACCTTGATAAATCGGGCCCGGCTCACAAAACGGGTTAGTTTTTCAGGGCCGTTTTCTCAACTGATCATGTCAATTGATCGACTTATGATTATTTATTTTCCAATTGATATAAAAGATCGACATCGTCGTACTGTAGCAAAGGTTTGATGAATTGAAAAACTTTGAAAATTTAAGAATTTTTCAGATTTTGTTATCGATTTCGTGGTCAATTTCAGCATGTTTTATGATATATTCATATCCGAATAATTGTTGGTGTTATTATTCGTACGAACATTTAGATTACAAATCTGATAATGTAGAATGTGATGATATCCATTTGGATGTTCTAACAAACACATGTTTTGGTTTATTTATAGTTTCAATGATCAGCCAATTTATGATTTTCGGGAGACTTGTAAGAATGGTAAGTCAGCGGTTTCTTATCGGAAAAAAAATGAGAATTTCAGAATTATCAAAATAATTCGTCTTACAAGGGAGTGGTGTAAGGAAAATTTGGAGATTTTCGATGAAATGTATGTCATTTCATAGAGTTTCGGACGCTGAAAATGATCCCGTTGTCAGATTTTGCGAAACTCCTCTCAAAATCGAGATATCGAGATTTTTGTGAAAACACAAAATCTGAAAATCTTGATATAAATCGCTTTAAAGAAGGTCATGGTACACCTAAATAGGTCAACAATTTATATTTTTCCATGAAAACGTTTAGTTCTACTGATAATATCGATTTTCTGGAAATTCCCAAAAAATTGTCAGGCTTCCAAAATTTCTCATTAGATCAAAAATAAATTAATTGAATAAAAACGTGAACACTCATAAAAATGTAGGTCAAACTTGATTGTATTTTTTGAAGCTACATTTCTTGGTGTTTTCAGTACTTTTTCGCTGAAAATAAATGTTGGAACGTTTCTTCTCGTATGAAATTACCCCGGAGTACTTCCACTTTCAAAAAAAATTAAAATTTGAAGGAGAAAAATGAGATTTTCTGCTCAAACTTCGGAGCCAAATTTTGAGCTTCGCAGAGGAGTTTCGCAACTTCTGACAGCGGGATCTTTCTCAGCGTGTCGAAATCTATAGAATCCCAAATTTTCATTCTGAAACGCCACATCATCCTAACACCATTCCCTTGTTACACAAAAATTCGACAATCTAAAACTATTCGATTGTTTGTTCAGGTAACCAAAATGACATATTTCTTCAAATATTATTTTATGTTCCAAGTGTGTCATCCAGGACAGTTTATATTGTCTAGATCTGATCAATTCGAAAAAAAATATTCGGCGCTGAAACTACAATCGACAAATTCTACGTTTTCACATTTTCGCTGGTATTTGTCCATGCTGTTGATGGTTTCATAATGTGCTTGTTCCACGCAAAAAATATATCTTCGAAAGAAAAAACGTTGAGGAGTACTGTAATCACATCATGAGCACAAGTGTTTTCTTTTCAACGTAAAAATAAATCATTTTTGGTTCCCACCATAATTTAGTTTTTCTCATTTTCTTGAGTTGATCAGAACAAAAAAATAAATACGTATTTCTCCATAACCATGAGCAACGAAACCGTTTCTGATTTCATATTCCTTCAAGCCGGAATTACACTTATCACGGTAGTACTGTACATGAGTTATTGTCCAAATGGTACCATCCTTTTTCAGGTTTCATCAACTGGTTTATTGTTCAATTTATACATTTTTGTCATATTTTTCTCATCGGTTTTTGATCGAAAAACTCCAGGTTTCAATTTGATATGTTTTTCCAAATCAATATCGAGTTCATTGATTTGTTTTATTAATCTATGTTGGACCGGTCCTGTCACCATTTTGTCAGTTTAAAAAAAATATTATTTTCAAGCACTTCGAGACTCTTTTTCAGAAATACATATTTTCTGCCAGAATTTCTACACAAACTATTTGGACAACTCAATGAATACGGGCTTTATATTATGGGTAGGTATCTCATGGCTTTTTCCAACGGTTCGAATCTAACCGAGAAAGTCTGGCTCGATCGATCGAAAAAAAACAGGGCATGTTTATAGAACAGCGACTAAATCATTTTTGCAGGACCATTTTCTCAATTAATCATGTCAATTGATCGATTATTGATAATGTATGTTCCACTTTTAGTTACTGATCGACAACGAAACAAATTGGCAAAGGTTTGAAAAGTTGATCAAAATTCCGAAAAATCGAGAATATTCTAGTTATTATTATTGATTTTTTGGTCAATTTCAACATTATTTATGATCAATTCATATCCAAATGATTGTTGGTGTTATTATTCTTATGAATACTTAGATTATGAATCTGATAATGAAAAATGTGATATTTTCAATCTTGATTTATTGGCCGATGTTTGTTTTGGTCTATGTGTTATTTCAGTCATTTGTCAACTATTAATATTTGGACGACTTTTGAGAATGGTACGTCCTTTTTCTTGTTCAATTCATTGGAATGAATTATTTGAGTACCAACAAAACAAGCAAACATCAATGATCCAACGAGGAAAAACAGTTCGATTATTTGTGCAATGTATGATTCAAGATAGTCTATACTGTTTCGATCTTCTCAATTCCAACAATAATATATTCTATGCTTCTTCTACTCTTTCTTTATTTTTTGTCTACACATTTTCGCTGATCTTTGTTCATACTGTTGATGGTTTTATTATGTGTATATTCCATGCTAAAATCAGTGCTTTGAAATGTTCAAAAGAACCATCGGGGAGTACTGTAATTATAGCATAAATTATTTTGTTTTGTTAGTTCACAACTACAGTATCCGATTTTTCGGAAAATAGTCTCTGTAACAAACTTGTAAATCATTTTTCCCAGAAAAAACTTGCTCAATTTCCTTGTTTTGAGCACTAGTCTATTTGTTCCGCCAAATGAATAATGAAACTGCCGAAGCTATTCTCCTTCAAGCAGGAATCCCGTTGATATTGGTGTGTTTTTTACGGGTCAAAACTCATTTCTGTATTCTAAAATTTATAGGTTTCATCAACTGGTTTATTGTTCAATTCATACATTTTTGTCATATTTTTCTGTTCAGTTCTCTTTGCAGATATTTCTGGTTTCAATTTGATATGTTTTTCCAAATCGATATCAAGCTCATTGGTTTGTTTGATTAATCTAAACAAGAAATTCCAAGAAATCAGACCAGGTTCGGTCTTCATTCTTATCCTGTTTTTGCTAAGAATGCTCTTCATATTATTTTCAGAAATACTATTTTTTTGTCCGAATTTTTGCACAAATTATTCGGACAACTCAATGAATACGGTCTTTATATTATGGGTGGGTTTATAGGGACAGGCCACATCACAAAAATAGTGCCTATTCAGCACCTCTTTCTCAATTTATCATGTCAACTGATCGATTTTTGATCATGTTTCTTCCACTTCAAATAATAGATCATCAACCGAACAATCTAGCAAAGGTGTGTATAAATGTACCTTTAATAATAGTTTGCAATATTTGCAGAGTAGTTTATTGATTTTCTGGACATGTTCAACTATTTTCATGTTTTATTCGTATCCAAATGGATGTTGGTGTTATTATTCTCTCGATACTTTGAACTATTACGCCGATAACGAAGATTGTGATGACTTCAATTTATATATTTTGGAGTATACATGTTTCAGCATCTGTATTTTTTCAATTATCTCTCAATTTCTGATTTTCGGCCGACTTTTATTGATGGTAAAATTTCTAGTTTTCTAATAAGCTAGTTTAATTCATTTCTAGTATTATAAAAACGAAAATACATCGTCAAATATGATGATTCGTCGAGGGAAAACTATTCGATTATTTGTGCAGGTATGATTAATTCATGTCGGGTGTCCTACTTGAGAAATCGAAAAAAAAAACACTTTCATGACCGCGAGCCGATTCAGCATAAAGTGACCTACACTCCAATCTGAATGAATCTTGTGAGTAGATTTATGAAAATGTTTCCAGTGCATGATTCAAGACACTTTGTATTGTCTCGATCTTCTAAACTCTTATAATATTTTCGAAGTTGAAACGACTCTTGGTGTCTTCTTCGTTTTCACATTTTCGCTGGTATTTGTTCATGCTATTAATGGTTTGATCATGTTTATATTTAATATCAAAATCAATCATTTGAAATGTTCAAAAGAAAAAGTTACGAGTAGTATTGTGATCGCATAGTGTTAATAATTGGCCAATATCGAATGGGTTCACCCGAATGGGTCTTGACCCTTTCCGAATGGGGCTAATGGGGCAAATTTCCAAAAGGGGTAAAAGGGTCAAAAAGTTTTACCGAAAGGGGCAATTAACCGAATGGGTCAAACCTTCATTTTCAAAATTTTCCGAATGGGGCAAAAAATCCGAAAGGGTCAAAATTTTTTTCTCTAATGGGGCAACTCGATTTTTTATAGTTTTTTTCTTAACAGTTTCTGCGTTTTTTTTTTAGCAATTTTGTATATTTTTTCACGTGTTTATATATTTCGTAATTTCAATGTTTCTCCCAGATTTCAATTTTCCAAGAGATTCTAGAAAAACTAAATTTAATGAAGCTGAAAAAATTCCTCAGATTTCGAAAACTACAGTAGTTTACCTCCTCGGCTAAGCCTAAACGTAAGAAAATCGCCTTTTAAATAATTAAATTACTCTTTTTTGGCAAAAAAAAATCGAGTTGCCCCCATTAGAGAAAAAATTTTGACCCTTTCGGATTTTTTGCCCCATTCGGAAAATTTTGAAAATGAAGGTTTGACCCATTCGGTTAATTGCCCCATTCGGTCAAACTTTTTGACCCTTTTACCCCTTTCGAAAATTTGCCCCATTAGCCCCATTCGGAAAGGGTCAAGACCCATTCGGGTGAACCCATTCGATAATTGCCTTAATAATTATGTATGAACAAATATAGAAGACTATTGTGAAATTCAACTTATCATGATAAACCCCGTGACAAAGGATTTGCAAACCACATAAATGTTTTGGAACTAATTAAATCATTGTTCCAAATATTCGTTTTCTTCATTACCTCATTTCTCTATTTCACTTCCTTCTTTCCTAATTAACAAATTACCATTCTCTAAACAAACAAAAAGAACAATAAGAGTTTTCAGAAAAGCCAATGCGCACGCATTGGACCGAGTGCGCAATTGCACGCACTCCACACTTTGACCGCGCACTGACGAGTACGTGATCGCGGCGTGGTAGCGTGCGCCAGCGCACAAATCGCGCACACGGTCCTATGCTGGCTCTCCTGAGTAAAAGTCTAATAACCTCAAATTGTAATAACTTTTACTTTCAAAAACGAACAGTGTGTATTTCATTAGCTGAAACGTCACGTCTTCAAAATTCTGAAATCTTTCGTGACACATTGAAAGCTGATTTTGAGAGACACATTAATACTGTTTTAATGAATTTGCAACAAATCTTTAATCGCGAAGATGGAGAGCAACTTGAGAAGTGCGACGATTCGTTTTGTAAAGTTTGCTGAAAATTTGTCTCAAACATAATAACTGAGATGTGATTACTGTTGAACTGAATATCAATAATAACCACGGCGGACTGAGAGTTAACAAGTCAGAACTATAGGGAAGGACGAGAAATGCGAGTTGGAGAATATACATCGGAACAATATCCTTGTTTTGAATGACAATCTGAAACTTTGAAACAATAAAAACAGTGACAACAACAAATCTAACCATTACAACAAATCCAAGGAATTGAGCAGAAAAAAGAATGACCGACATGTACAATAAATTATTTTCATAACTTTGTCGGTTTGATAATTTAGTTTGTGAAATTCGAAAAAATGTGGCAAGATTGAGAAAAAGTGAGGCAATAGTGGAAATTGCCATGAATACCATTGTCGTTGATCTTATGAAAAACAAATCAGCCTCTGAAACACGTGTAAAATATCCCAAGTTTTGATGATATTCGAAATATCCTCGATGTGTCAAGATAGACCATGTAATGAAAAATGGAAAAATACTGATAATCACTATTATGAATTTGAGATATTTTCTCCAATATCCATCATGTTGGGTGAAGTAGACAATTGCTGTGAATCTGTTCAAAGAGACGAGAAATGTTGTTGAATATTGGATAAATGCCATTGAAAACTTCACACAGAAACATATCGTAAATGGAATATTCGATTCATTTTGTTGTTGTTTGAAAAATTGAGAAAATATACAATCATAACAAGTGTTCTGAGGTAATCGAAGCACGAAAAACGAGTTGATGAATGTTATCACATTCTGAAATTGTGAAACATTACCATTTGAAAACTCTCCCTTAATAATTCAATTTTGAGAGTGTACGAGACGGAGATAAATAATAATTCCAGTTACATCAGAAGACACGTCGCCCAAAACTCATGATTTGTGGATTTCCACGGTTTGGATGTCATCAATATTTTCATTTTTCTATAAAATTCGAGTTCACGTGAAAAGTCTCTGCGTCTCGTTTTCTTTCCAATACTATCATGCTTCAATAGTTCCACACGATATAAATTCTAATTCTCGGTTCACGTTATGGTCATGTTTGAAAATCTACAAACTCACATAGACACAGTTGATTTTATAAAGACAAAAAAATGAACCACTGAATCGATCGACATGCTGAATTTGTAGAATGATGGTGAGTGTATAGACAGTGAGAGTTACGAAACCGATGACACATGTCAAAATGAAATTGATATCAGTAAAGCTCATTTTGAAAACGAAAATTGTCGAAAAATGTGAACGTCAGTGTGAGTAGAGAAACCTATGATTATCACACAAATTGCAATGTTCTCTCGTGCTCAAGTCAGTTTTTAATTTGGTCCATTATTATGGTGTGACTATCTCGAATTTTGAATATTTATTACTCGCGCGTCTTTTCAACTGTGTCAAAGTTATGGAATACATAAGGAAAAATGGGTTTGACATGACATGCAATTTGCCAGCTCAAAAAAGGAACATGCCAACATGGGGATCATTGAAAAATAAAATTGAGTTAACAAATATTCAAATTTCAACAATTCAAAAGCGAATATTTGGAACATATAGATGTAGTATGATGGTAAGAGTTTAAAATTAATTATCATCAGAAATTCAAACTATGCCACGCGGTTACTGTAGTTCGAATGATTTCAGAACAACACTATTGAGTTTAGCCTTTCTCAACACGTAGGATTACATTCTGAAATCAACAAAGCCTGAAATTCACTTCTGAACCGAGCAAACAAAACATTGGCAATCGAACTCATGTTTGAGTGATGTAATCATAGTCAAACGTGAAAAATGTGGACGTGACACAATATGGTTTCAATCAATTTGTCATTTATTGTTTTAGTCAGCGAATTGAATGGACCTCTTCACCAGAATGTTCGTCGATCTCTTGTGGAAATGATGTATCACAAATGATAGCATGGATTAACTATAATCGGATCGAATATTTGATTTCTGATTCATTTTTTATCAATGCTGCGAAGACTAATAAAATTGTGAGTTTTTTTTTTCTTTTTAGAAATATATGTGCCAAGCCCATAAATTTGAGTTCAGTTCTAAACTTTCATAAAATCGGGCCGGTCTGAAAAACTGTAATTTGCTATACTTTGAAACTAGATTCATTTTGAGCGATATTCAATTTATTGCGCTCAAATGAAGTTTTTATTAATCTCATTTTTTGTCTTTCTGAAAAGTCGAAATTTTGTTGATCCTCACAAAAAACGTGGATGATATCTATGTTGAAAGAGAGGAAAAATAGTGACATCAGTTCGCACACTGTCTTGTTTACCTTTTTTAATCATTATCATTTTCTCGTCATTTTCAATTTCCGAACCAGAAAAAAACATAAGTAAAGCCCACTCGGGTAACCAGCCGCGTGGTTTCGCCAAGCTTGCTTCTTCATTTGGCGCGGTTTGAGCAAGCGGGCCTTCTTTTAGGCAAGCTTCAGCAAGCCAGCCTCACCTAGGTGAGGCACGCGTGCCAAAACAGAAGGCCGGCTTGCCAAAAACTACGGCAAGCGCGTCATTTCACTTTTGAAGTTGTCCGAGCGCAATAAACCAGTATCACTTTTCTTTATTCTCGCATTTTTATTCAAAATCCCTGAAATACCAGAAATTTCGAAACTTTCAATAGAAAATCAAAGTATTCGAGTAAACATGATTTAGAAAATATTCTCTAGGGTATATGATCATAATGAAAACAACTTGTTTTTTGGCTATACCGCTTGATCAACAGAAAAAAAATAGAAAATTTTGAGGAGAAAAACATTCTAGTCGAGTACGGTAACAATGTGTAGGCCTTGGTGTGCCAACTTCAAATGGTGACGTTCCTTTAAAAAGTGAAGTAGTGTGGCTCTCGAAAAATGTTGTCTTTTCTTCCAAAATATCCTCTTGCCGTGGTTTGTGCTATTTTCAACCGATCAAATTTCTAAAAATGTTTCAAGAAGATCAAAGAATAATGTGTTCATTGAAGTGCGTGTTGTTATATTTTTAGCATCATGACAAAGTTGAAAGAAATTCAGAAATTGTGGAATTTCTAGTAACTCAGTTTTGTGCGGGTTGAATGAAATCTTCTGAAATTTCTATAAATTCAAAACTGTTTAAATAAAACATCGGGCCCGGTCCGTTTTTTTTTCTCACGGGAACCAAAACTCCGATCGGCAACATAGACCATGATTGTTGAACTCGTTTTCTGAAAGTGCGTCAGAAAATTTGATAGAGTTTGCACACCAATTTCACATCGCACACACATACACTACACAATTAATCATGGCCTCTTCCAAAAAATGAATTCATTTTGTTGAATTACATGTTTCACGTGTATGTATACATAATAAATGAATAAATAAAACCATATTTCTTTTCTTTTTGTCTGTCACAATGTTGTTGTTATTTCTGTGAATACCAATTTCAGCATCTTCTCTTTTTTCTTCTTCTTCTTCTTCTTCTTTCTTTTTTCGCCTACTCGTATTCTTCCGTTTCTCATTCATTTCTTCACTCAACACAATCAACAACACCACCAACCGCAATATGTTTTGTCTCAATACTCTTTTTCAACTTTTCTTCAGGTTGGTTTTTGAGCTAAACGGGGGAGGAATAATACCACCAAAATTTGACAACATTCCAAGAAAAACATCCAATTCAATTTTATTTTGTTTTCCTTCCTTCTATCAAAAAAACCAAGATTTTTCCAAGCAGATATGGGGGTTTTTTCCAATTTCAAATCTTCTGTGAATTTATTGTCTCAGCCATGGTTATATTTAGAAAACGCACCTTTCTCCGTTTCCGTTGAGCACAAAAATGTTGTTCTTCGAAAAACTCTAAAAAAAAAGTGCATGTTGTCGTTTTACCACTTCACTTCTCACAAGATTAAGTTTTTTCTCTGAAAATCAAGATTTGAATATGTGCCGCTGGGTGTTTTCACATGATTTTTGAATCTCAATGATTTTGCGCATTTTTTCTAGATCAGACACAGTTTTGTAAATGTGCCCTAAACCGGAAAACACATACAAAATTTTCAAAAATGTTGAGACTTCAAGATTTAGCCACTCGACCACACACGGCGGCTGGATGAACAGACAATAGTTGCGCACGCATTGGCTTTCAGAATAGTCAATGCGGAGTAGCTGCAGAAAGTGACGCTTAAATGGCGCGGATGTAACGGCTGATGTCGAACGCTAGAACTCCGCCGACAGCGCAACAATTATACATAGTTGAATGAATATAGTGTGATGACGCGGAGTGACAGAAAGGTCGGCGCACTATTGCGGAGAGGTAAACGCATAGAAGCAGCGCAAAGATTATTTGTCGAAAGAGTGCGCGCGTTGACTTTTCTGAGTTCTCAGATTGATATGTTTTCAATTTTAGACTGATTCAGCTGAATTTTCAACCAAAAAAACGGAACTGGTCCCATTTTGTGGTCTGATTCAGAAAAAATCTTGATAAAAACGGATCGGGTCCGATTTCTTGACTCTGAACACATTTTTCATGTTTTGGTCCGATTCAGATTTGGTCAATTTCAAGTTCGATAAAATCGGACCTGTACCCGTTTTCATGAAATTGTTTAATCGGAAAAAAAATGATTGTTCGGAGCTATGTAGCACTAGAGAAACGCATTTTTTGGCATGGATATTCGGTCGGATGGGTTCAGAATGAAAAATGCGATTTTCAAAAATACCAAAAATTGTATTTTACGCTTTTGGATCGTTTTGAACAATCATTGTTTTCGACTAAACAATTTCATGAATAAGGGCACTGGTCTGATTCAGTAGGTAGGTCCGATTCAGAATCCACCCATTATTTGCGCTGCTACCACGTGTTAACTTCGCCAGGACAACGCGTTGACCTTGCTGCGATCACGCACTACTACACTGATCGATGGTGTGCGTTGAGTTTTCTGAGCAATTCTAGAAACAAAATAGAACTGTTGGCCTGGAATTTCATGAACCAGAAAAACAATCTCTCCACTTTTTGCGCGTTGCGGTTCGATCAGAGGGACTGTGTGAACGAGATAATTTCAGCGATGTTCCTCGGGAATGACGATTACGAAATCCTCAAGCCAAAATCGAAAGATTTGTTTTTATCAAAAAAAGTGCACATGTTTGCGGATTGTTGTGCGAGAATTCAACACAACAATCTCGGCGACTTTTCGTCGAAACTTCCGCAAATTACTGCTCAACCTAATTGAGCTTCTTCCACAGTTTCCTTCCTTCCTTCTTCTCCTCCTCCCTCTCCTCCTTTTTCTTTTTTTGTTGCTCCCTTCTTTTGACAGCTCCCCGACTCCGCCCATTTTTGCGGCTCATTTATTCCACTCACTGACTTTTTCTTTCATTTTTCGCTGTTTTTTGTTGCAAAAATCATTCAATGTCATTTGATTTTAGGTTAGTTTTCGATCTTTTCTGAGCCAGGAACTAAAAGATATTCCTGATTTTTGAATAGTTGACTTGTTCCATTTAGAAAGGTAAAAATAGACAAAGACCCTGAAAGTGTGTGAGAGAGTAAGAGGCGCAGACAATTGGACAGGGTTTAAAAGTATTCCAAACTTCTCGAACTTGCACTATTTTAAAAAACTCTGAAAATCAGAGAATAACCGGGTCAATCTGAAATTATAAGTCAGGTTTTTTCCAAAAAAATGAGCCAGACATGTCGTCTGATTTTTCTCCATTCCAGACACACACAATCTGAAAAATGTCAAAAACTTGTTGTTTTTCGTCTCATTTTTCCGACCGCCCAAAAAATTCCGGAAATTAGACCGAAAAATGGAGAACTTTGTTATGTTCTTCTCTTGTTAATCCGATTCCATAATCATTTTTTGCCAAAAGTTTAATCTTCTTCTTATTTTTTCGAGCAAAAGTCACTTGAAAATATGAGGCACTTGAGAGATTTTTTGGCAATGAGTTTCTATAGCAAAATCAATTCTCAATGAACTTTCATTCGAGCTCATTTTTGTTCTATTTCAGAAGAAAACTAAGTGATTCTAGAAGTTCGTCGGATTCGTGTTCGGAAGTTATCATCAAAAACAACATGTTGGAACCGACACTTTTGCCAGTTTCGGTTAGTTTATAACAAAGACCACATGTCTTCGCAAGACATTGTTCTCCACCATTTTTTGTAATCTACAAAAAAGTGGGGATTTTTTTCAAAACTTTTGTTTCATTTTTGTGTTGAATCTTCTTGGAATCCTAAACTTCGAAATTTGAAAAACTTATCATCTCACAATCAGGGAAAAATCGGGCCGGCCTGGAAGTATTGAAGTCATTCAGAGATTTATATTTTCTGATCTTCAATATTTATCTGATATTGTCAATCCGGTCAGAAACGGAAAAAGTGATCTACCACAAAAATTTGATAAAAGAGCATGTCAAAATGAGAGATTCAGAAGGTAGATCATTTTCTCATTAGATAAGTAATCTGGCTGAATTGGCAATACATGATATCCTAAAACAGTAGTTTGAAAATTCACACTCAAAACGATAGGTCAAAACTTATACAGTAGCTTTTGAAACAAAAAAAATATGAGCCCGGTTTTGGCGCTAAAAAGCTGGGAGTTTTTTTTTTCAGACAGAAAAATCCCTGAAAGTTTTGGACCTGAAAGTACGCCCAAGTTGTTTCAAGAATCTCTGGAAATTTTTCCGAGGTTGCAAAAGTGGTCCTTCAACCTCCCGGAAATTTAATTTTTTGCATACGCCTTTTTTCAGACCGGAAAAGATGGGCCCATTTTCCTCATTTTGAATACAAGACCTCATTTCCAGATATTCAAAAAATCTGGGCTTTTTTTCAGACTTTTTGCTTCCCGGCCAGGCCAAGAAATGGACTAAAAGTGCACACACAAACACACAAAACGTTCGCCAATTTTCCGTGTTTTTTGTTGCCTTTTTCTAATTAACACTACTCAGCGGATTAGTGGCCCATTTTTTGGGTTGAAAGAAAACATCAACAAAAATGGGCGACCGACCCGTTTGGATATTTTAGGAACAAAAAAAATCTCCAAAATAAACAATTTGAATTTATGGAAATTTTATGTGAAAATAGGTCTCAAATTTCACGAAAACTCAATTCTCTAAATCTCTCAAGCTGTTTGTCGAACGAAAGTCTTCCAATGTTCCACTCTATGTTTGACGTGGTCATTTTGGCCATATTTCGAAACGAAAACTAGAAACCAGAGATGTTTCCACTTCCACAGCCCGAGAAAATCAACTTTTCCAGAACAAAAAATTAGTCGTTATTTTTTTTTGTTTTTGTAAAGACAATGCCCTCCAAATTAGGGGGTGCGGTTTCAAATGCAAAGGCCGCACATTTATTTTAGTTTAAATAGTGTAGGTTGGAGAAATAGAAATGAAGTGGAAGGGCAGTATTGCCACGTGTAAGGTCACGTGAAAAATAAAATATTAATTTCGCGAATTTTTGACAACGATGTTTCATGTTGTTTTTCTCACAAGGCTGTGATGTAAGGAAAATTTGGAGATTTTTGATGAAATGTATGTCATTTTATGGAGTTTTGGACGGTGAAAAAGATCCCGTTTTCAGATTTTGCGGAACTCCTTTCAAAAACGAGATATCGTTATTTTTTTGAAAAACGAAAATCTGAAAATCTTGAAATAAATCGACTCCAAGTAGGTCCGAGAACATCTAAATATGTCAACCTGGTGTAATTCACCATTTTGAACAACATCTAATTTATACTTTTTCATGAAAACCCTTAGTTTTACAGATAAACTCGGTTTTCTGAAATCTTCGAAAAAATTGTCAGGCTTCCAAAATTTCTCATTGAATCAAAAATAAATACCTAAATTGAATAAAAACACAAAAAGCAAACATTATTGTAGTTTTTAAAGCTATATTTTTTGATGTTTTCAGTACTTTTTCGCTGAAAATAAATGTTGGAACGTTTCTTCTCGTATGAAATTACCCTAGAGTACTTCCATTTCAATTAAGAGACCATTTTTCTAATTTTCAGAAATCAATGGTACAAAAAAAATTTCATAGTCATCGATTCGGGTGATTTTTTTTCCTGAGAAACCTCTGAACCCAAGTTATTGAAAAAATATGTTGAAACAGTGAGAAAATTTTTTTTTACTTCTGGGACGGAATGGTGTAGGAAAAAGCTTCAAATGACTGTATCTCCGTTCTCCGTGGATATTTTTCCACGATCTCGGAAGTGTTTTTCAGTATTTTTTGCGCTCTTCATTTTTTGTATTGAGACCAAAAATCAAAAGATTTTCTGAACTACAGAAAAGATGAAAATTTCACCTTTAAACTGAATTTTCTCATGAAAAGGCAAAAAAGTGCACCTCGTAACCATTTTTAAACGATTTCTGACACTTTTTTACACATTTTCAACATTAAAAAAAAAATATTTTTGATGCCCATCATTCTCATTTTAAGCATGAAACAGGTTCGATTTAACCAAAAACTCCGGAAAATTATTTTCAATTTCTGATTATACTCAAATGAATGTTCACAATTGCATTTTTTTTTCTAAAATATACATTTCTGAATGTCAACTCAAATAATCCAGATCGAAAATCACGAAAAAATATACCGTGCCGTACAAACGTAACAAACACCTTGAATTTTTGATGAAACTTCTCGGAAAGTGGTCCACACTGTCTCAAAATTTTTTCAATTGTGTCTGATATTCTTTTTTTTTCGATTTAAATGCATCATTTCAAAAGGCCCTTCTCTTATAGAAATATTTCAAATTATACAACTTACGTTGAACAACTGTAGCCATAAAATGTCAGAAAAAATCATTCACTTCCATTTTTTTTACTCGGGGAAAAATCGCAAGCGTGCCGTTTTTTTTCTACATGCTTGTAATTTTTGTTCCGACTTTTGAGGGGCGCCTGAATTGGGGCCGGGCCCCATACAATGGGGTCCGAAGCACAATTCCCTGAATGGAGCCCGGTGGTATTATAAACGTTAAAAAAAGTGGCGTCCAAAAGAAAAATTTATTTCAAACGAGGTTTTTTTGGCGACTGTGTCACTGCGAGACCATCACCTGAGAAAAATGTGTGTGCCTTTAGTTTATTTATTTATTTTTTCAGCTTTCCCCCATTTTCAAAATTCCTATCAGCGTTTTTTCACCCTCATAGGGTTTCATTTAGCCTAGGCTTGACTTTCTGTAATTTTTCTGTTTTTTTTAGCATGAACAAACAAGAAAACATGTGAAATAAAAAATAAAACACATTTTTCTCAGAGGATGGTCTCGCAGTGACACAGCCGCCAAAAAAACCTCGTTTGAAATGAATTTTTCTTTTGGACGCCACTTTTTTTTACGTTTATAATACCGAAAAGTTCTGTGAATAGGACCCGACATGAAAGGGCTTCATTTTTGAACAAATTCTCTTGAATTGGGCCAAAGATGGAACGCAAATGAAAATCAAGTTTTTATTCCTAATCTCACTGAATGGGGTCCAACGAAAAAAGGGGCCCGTGCCCCATTTTTCTTACAGAATTTCCTGAATGGGACCCAAAAATTGTGTACAAACTCAAATCGGGTTTCTTATCACCCTAAATGGGTTCCGGAAAAAAGGAAATTCTGTTAAAAATAGGGCCCGGCCCGCCTTTTCATGTCGGGTTTTCAGGGAATTAGGGAACTTTCGTCTTATTCCTGGAACTTTTCGGTACTACCAGGCCCCATTCAGATACTTGTGTTTCAGGCCCCATTTTATGGGTCCGGGCCTCATTCAGGATTTGCAGTTTTTGAGAACAAAAACTGTGAATGCAAATGTCGCAAGATGTGCGACAAAATCAAGAATAGTTTTTTGCCGCAATCTTGTATAATTTGAAATCCTTCTATACGAGAAGAACCTTTTGAAATACTGCAAGTTAATCAGAGATTTTTCATTTCAAAAGTCGAGTTTACATTGAGAGATGGTTTTATATGACTCAATAAACGATCTCAAAATGACGTTTTGGTCATTGGGTAGAATTCCATGTTTTTATATCATTCCAAACGTAAAACTTCCAATTTCGTGTTTTCTGAGAAATGACAAAATCCTGATATCAAATTATCAAACTCAACCAATCTGTCCCAAATTTTTTTTTACATTTTTTGAGAATATCAGACACAATTGAAAAAATTTTGAGACAGTGTGGACCACTTTCCGAGAAGTTTCATCAAAAATTCAAGGTGTTTGTTA
The DNA here is from genome assembly GCA_963572245.1 of Caenorhabditis sp. 8 KK-2011. NCBI lineage: Eukaryota > Metazoa > Nematoda > Chromadorea > Rhabditida > Rhabditidae > Caenorhabditis > Caenorhabditis sp. 8 KK-2011. The sequence goes on along the minus strand of OY751550.1, from coordinate 7,905,716 downwards.
CGTTTGTACGGCACGGTATATTTTTTCGTGATTTTCGATCTGGATTATTTGAGTTGACATTCAGAAATGTATATTTTAGAAAAAAAATGCAATTGTGAACATTCATTTGAGTATAATCAGAAATTGAAAATAATTTTCCGGAGTTTTTGGTTAAATCGAACCTGTTTCATGCTTAAAATGAGAATGATGGGCATCAAAAATATTTTTTTTTTAATGTTGAAAATGTGTAAAAAAGTGTCAGAAATCGTTTAAAAATGGTTACGAGGTGCACTTTTTTGCCTTTTCATGAGAAAATTCAGTTTAAAGGTGAAATTTTCATCTTTTCTGTAGTTCAGAAAATCTTTTGATTTTTGGTCTCAATACAAAAAATGAAGAGCGCAAAAAATACTGAAAAACACTTCCGAGATCGTGGAAAAATATCCACGGAGAACGGAGATACAGTCATTTGAAGCTTTTTCCTACACCATTCCGTCCCAGAAGTAAAAAAAAAATTTCTCACTGTTTCAACATATTTTTTCAATAACTTGGGTTCAGAGGTTTCTCAGGAAAAAAAATCACCCGAATCGATGACTATGAAATTTTTTTTGTACCACACAATGCAGGAATTTTTGAGTTTTTACAAAAAACGTCTCTTAAATGTTTTTTAATTTGAAGAAGAAAAATGAGATTTTCTGTCCAAACTGCGGAGCCAAATTTTGAGCTTCACAACTTCTGAGAACGGGTACTTTCTCAGCGTGTCAAAATCTATAAGATCACAAATTTTCATTCTGAAACGCCACATCGTCCCAACACCATTTCCTTGTCAGGCTGTGCTTCGAGATACTTTCTCAGTCAGCGGACTCCGCCCACAAAAGTGTGCGATAAGTTCACAGAAAATTCAATTATATATTTTCCTCATAAATCCCAGAGGCAACATTTCCAATTATATCCAAACGAAAAAAGGACAACAGAAAATATTTGTGTTGGAAATGGGGAAAGAAATTACAAAATAGAAGCCAGATCACAAACAAAAACACATTTTTCTTTTTTTTTGCTCATGAATTTGAGATTATTATAAATATGGAAAAATGAGGATAATTTTATCGCGCACCACAAAACAAAATGTGCATTTTATTTTGTCTCACATTTTTTCACTATTTCCTTGCACCTTATTTCACAACCCTCTCCCAAATATTAATAGTTTTCGGATTCATATCTGGGTTTTTTTTTCAAAAACCAAGGTTGAATTTCCAGCTCATTTTTGAGTGTGGAAAAAAATCATTTTTCAAAAAAAAATCATGTGTTTGCAACTTACATTCTGTTCCAAATTTAAATCTAAATGGTCATGACAAAAACATTTTCTCATTTTCAGCCATGCTAAACCGGCCTTGTTTTTTGAGCTTGAAAAAATTGAGACCTCAAAGATTGAGTTTCACTTTTCAGCCCACGAAATAACCCTCTAAAAAATATTTAAAGTTTCAAAAAGTTACTATTTATTTTCAGTCTTTGAAAAATAGCTGCGTTCTGAAAATTTTTTTTTTGTTTTCATATTTATTTTCGCGAAAAATAGGGCCAATTTTGACACATCCGAAAATGATCCGGAAAGAGAAAAAGATTTTTGAGCCTGAAAACTAAGAAAAATTTGTCAAGCTAAATTTTCTGGATCAAAAAATGAAACCATGCCAAAAGTCCAATTTTTTGACCAGAAATTGAATTTTTAATTTCCATAAATTCGAATTGAGCATAGTGTGTTGTTCTCAAGTTTTGAGATTTCAAAAACTTGGTAATTTTTCAGCCCAGACCAAATTGAACCAATTTTCAGTGGTCGCATATAATCGAACTGTGTTATTTACCTTTTTTTCAGCTGGTTCAAAAACTATTGACTTCAGTTGTCCAAAAATAGTTGTTATTTTCAGCTGTTCTTTTCTACTTTTAGATCTGTGTAGTTTTTCATTTGCTCTTTTTTTGTTCTATTCGAAAATGGAATCATTTTCTCATCATTTTTGTGTGTTTTTACGATCTTCTTCTTTTTCTTTCGGTCTTTCCCATGAGACACTTTTTTGTGGGTGTCCAATTTTTTCGAAATCGTTTTCTTTTTCTTCTTCTCCTTCGGATAAATATTCATGAGAGCCAATTTATTCAAATAACTTAGTCGAATGTTTCAAACAACATAAAAAGTTCGCAAAAAGACAGTAGTTATTCAAAGTAACATGTCTGAAATGTTTTGGGGCGAATTTGAAAATTTTAAAATTTCAATATGTCTACTTAAACGCCGAAAATAACTGTTTTGATTGAATTATCGAGGACAAAGTGTTTCTAATTTTTGAGCCAGACAATTCTGAACATACCCCCATAATTTTCCCCCACATATGAACTTTTTATTTGTTGATAAAAATTATAATGAGATGTTCAACCAACTACAGTAATCTGCGATGAAAAAATTATATTTTTGAACTCTAAATTTGACAAATCGGAGTTCTCAATTGTGCGCTAAAAAGTGTTCAACTTTCAGCCAAAAAATGTGAGAAGTTCTGTTTTTTTGGTTTCGGGAAAATTGACGTCAAAAATCAGAGCTGCTAATGTCTAAATTCAAGATTCTAATCCCCAATTCTTGGCGTGTTTTTCTAAAATTTTCGAACAAGAAAACTTTGATTTTGGCGCCAAACAATCCAGAAAACATTGAGCATTCACAATTTTCGGTTGTAAAGAGAATCTCACTTTTGAAAAAATAACCGCAGAAGTCACGAAAAAAGCCATGTAGCTATTGAAATGTTTATTGATCTACCTAAAAAAAAAGGTTGTCAATCCAGTCAGATCATCCAATGCGAATTTGATCTACTGTCTAATTCTCTCATTTTGGCCTGATCTTTCATCAATTTTTTGTGGTAAATCATAATCACGTTGAATGACCTGCTGGATTGACAATAAGACAGAGCCGTACGTGACCTTTTGAAAAAATATAATCTGGCCCATGGCTAAAAAAATGTGTAATTCTTCAAATTTTCTGAACTCAAAAAATAAAATTTTTCATGCGCAAACTGTGCTGTTTTCATTTTTGGGGGTAATTCAAATATCCCCTTTCATTGTGTTTTTTTTCTCCATTTTTTTCTTCTTCTCATTACGATTTTAGTAGTAAGAAAAGAGCACACAAAAAAGAGCAAAAACAACATTTTCTGGGTATATCTATATATGTTTTTGTTGTTGTTGAAAAAGTCGATTTTCAATTATAAATGTTGTCTCTCGCACTTTTTTTTCTTTTTTTTTCATTTTTTTTTTCTTTTTTCGCCGATTCCATGGTTACTGTAGAAGAAGAAGAAGAAGAAGAAGAAGAAGAAGAAGAAGAAGAAGATCCTCCCATTTGGCACCAACCAGAATCTCTCTTTGTTTTTATTATTTATTACATTTTTTTTTTGATCTTAGCCCACTCGTTTTTTTTTGGCTCAAGAGAACAAAATATTCTCATTTTCAGCGAAAAGAAGAGCATTAAGGACACCCTATCACTCAGAATTAATTTTTTTCGAGTTCATAAAAATCTCAAAATTGAAAACTTCAAATTTCGATGTATTTGGTTCAAAAACCCAAAAATGTTTGAAAGAAAAAACAAAAACATTTTTTGCCGTGGGTTACTGTACCCGCACACACACACAAACGGTGTTTGCGGCCGCTAATCTTCCTGAGAACGAATTCAAAAACAGTTTTTTTCTTTTTTTTCGACCTCACAAAGTACTTTTTTCAATTTTTGAATTTCACACATCGAAAGTTGAAGTCGTCAATATTGAGATTCTGATAAACACGAAAAATTAATTTCTGAGTGACAAAGAGTCTTTAAATGACCCGGCGACTCTTCTATAGTATTGGGTTATTTTGAAAGTATTCGACATTTTAAGACATATTCAGGTGAAGAAACAGTCTAAAACAACGAATAGCAAAAACTACAGCACAACAAAGAACAGAAAATAAATCATAGAGTTGGATTAATCGCGCAAACGCGCTCTACTGCTTCATTAGGATTTGAAATTTTGATCCAACTTTATTTTTATTTATTGTTCTTTTTTGTTGTCTAACTTTTGTTTCTTATGTTTTTGAACTATGTTTTAACTCGTATATGTCTTAAAATGATGAATACTATCAATTTAAACGAATACTCTCGATGAGTCGCCGGGTCATTTAAATCAGAACTAAAAATCTGATGTTTTTTTGGTTTTTTTGAATATCAAATTCATGTTGAAAAATTGTTGAAAGTTGAATTTCTGAACTTTTCTTCGAAACTATGTTTTATTACAGTTTCTAGAAATTCTGGATTTATGAAATTTCAAGTTTCTCGGGCCAAAAAATTAACGAACTTTTGAATTTTTTCGACTGTTCCGATCATTAAGAAGTATAATTTTTCATTCTGAAACTACAAGATGATGTCGATTTTAAATGTTTAAAAATCCCAGTTTTGTTCAAGAAGTAGTTAGTTGGTTAAACATCTCATTATAAACTTTATCAAGATTTTTTTGTGAAGAATGTTGGATTTCTCAGGCTGTGAAGAAGAAAATGTTTAATTGTGGGAGAAAATTATGGGCGTATGTTCAGAATCATTTTTGAACTTCAGAATATGTTTTATTTAACTCCTATTTTTTTTAAATTTCGAATCGTATTTTGTAGACATCAATGCATTCGAATGGAAGCATTTCTCGACAAGGTGCTCATAATGGAGACAGTCGAAGAAGTAGTATGGTGGATGCAACTGGACGATTCTGTAGTCAACCGATGACCGGATCACCGGAGGTTTGTTTCCAAAACTACACTACCTCATCTCATTTTTGTTGCGTTTCAGATTCTTGTCGGTTTGTGCTATGACGACAAACACGAAGTTGTGTCAGTGACAATCGACAAGGCGTCTTCTTTGGCCGGAAATGACATCTCGCATCCGCCCGATTCGTTTATTCGAATTCTTGGAATCGATGAATTCAATACAGAGTTGTCGAGAAACAAAACCGATACTGTCAAACACACAACACAACCTGTTTATAGTCATCATTGCTCGATAAGGGTTAGTTTGAGAGAAAGAGTGACACAAAACTACAGTATCCAAAACTACAGGGCAAAACGTACAACACGACCCCACAAAACGTATCAGAAGACCCCGCGATAGAAGTGTATTACACGACCCCATACCATGTATTTCAAGACCCCAAAATTGTTGGGGTCATGTTCTACATTTTTGGGGTCGTGTTCTACACTTTTGGGGTCGTGTTCTACACTTTTGGGGTCGTCTTCTACATTGTTGGGGTCGTGTTCTACATTTGTAGGGGTCATTAAATACACTTCTATTGTGGGGTGTTGAAATACTTCACGTGGGGTCGTCTTCTACATCTTGTCCGGGTGATGTAGAATACGACCCCACACCCTTGTAAGCCAGTTACTTTACGACCCCATCAATGTATTTCATGACCCCACCAAGTATTTCATGACCCCACTTTACATCAAGACCCCCATGTATTTCAAAACCCCACCCTAATGGAAATGGGGTCTCGAAATACATTTATGGGGTCGTGTAATTCGCTGGGGGGTCATGAAATACGGTGGGGTCGTATTCTACATGTTGTCCAAAACTACAGTATCCAGACTGCAAAAAAATAGTTTTTACACTTTTTTGCGACAAAACGAGAAAAGAGTTTGTGGTTTCCATGGAGATTATTTCGAAATGTGTTGGCAGAACAATAGTCCAGACAACACGCGAACTTTCGTTTATTGTCAAAGGACTCTTTTTTGTTGGTCGTTTTGTTAGTCTACGCCAAAAATAAACTTTGTCTTGAAAGTTCAACAACACACCAAAAAAACATTGAAAAATCACGAAGGGGGGGGGGGGGGGGGGTGAGCTCCAGCCCAAGGATAAGATTTGGACCATTTCCGGAAACGGGCCTAGGAATGGTGCACACATTAAAAAAATATTTTTCGGAAAGTCGGACCGTGCCCGGTTTTCTGACCGACCGAAAAACCAACAAAAAAAGCCCAACTCGAGATTTTGGGGCTATAATGTGACTCCCTGATCTAGCCACAGTTCTGGCTGACAAAATCACTGGTACATTTCAGTTCTCAAAAGACAAAGTGGAAACATCAACAATCCGAATCGAAGTGTGGACCGTTTCGGGAATTCTTCGCCGAAAACAACAAATCGGATCGATCTCGATTGGCTTTGCCAGTTCGACTCCTGATGCCAATGAACACTGGCAACAAATGATGCAAGGTGCCGGAATAACTGTGTCCAAATGGCATGCAATTCAAGAACCCGAATAACTACAATACTCTTTTTCTTCTTCTTTTTTTCTCTTTTTCTTCTTCTTCTTCTTTTTTCTTTTTTTTTTGCTGTCTTTTCTTACTGTAAATATGAAGTGATTTCGTTGAAAAAAGTTGGGGGAATACCTCCGGAAGAAGAATGATATTTATGATTTATTTATTGTTTTTATTAACAAAATAATGTTTGGCCCATTTTTGATGGAGAGACATGTGAATTTCAGTATGTACCTTTGAAAATAGGACACTGAAAAAGTGAAAAAGATAAGATCATGTTTGTGGTTCTAGTTTTGGCTTAATTTCATTTTGATGATCGCGATTTTTGGAGGAAAAAAACTCATTCAGAAAATGTTTCAAACTTTTTGCTTTAAAATCGGAATTTCGTTTTTCGAATCTATTGAAATGGTCCAGCCCACTCATTTTTTTCTCCAAAAAACTGTTTTTTTTGTTCTTATCAGACAGACAAATTATAAGGGAAAAAAGTCGATATACGCGCGCACTTTTTTTTGCGATTGATAAGTTTATTGGAACTTTGATTTTTGATGGAACCGCGCAACATGAAAAGGGACGAGATAAGAAAAGAAAAAGAGAAAAGGTGACCATGTGAATATGGGAAAATCATTGTGAACTTCTTTTGGAGAACCTTGTAGCAACAATATTCGTATTTCAAAAACATGATTTCTGCAAACTTGCGACAACGCTGCGTCTTAGAATAATCAGCACTTTGTCGTAATTCTGGCAGACAATACGGCAAAAAATCTGCTACTTTCATACGAATTGAACATCTGAAAATTTTTCTGAATTTCCAAAAATTTAATTTTGAAAAATATAGATAATTTTTAAAAATATAAAATCCGACCTTACCACAAAGTTCAACAATACAATCCTCAAAAAATATGAACGCAATTTTCAAATATTTCAGTTTTCAGCGTCCTCCAAAAATGTGATCGACCGACCTACAAACTAACTTTTACACTTTTTCTCCCCGCAAAAGGAATTCCCCCAAAAATGTGTAAAAATTTGCGTACAAACAAAAATTGTTGTGTTTTTCTACTTCTTTTGTCTGTGTCACATGAAAAAAATGACAATTTCGGACTGGTTTTTTGTCAGACCTGAAACTTCAACAAAAATTTCAATTTTTTCAGAGGATCTGTGTACTTTAGGGTCGCTTAACCTGACCTTAGATTTTTTTCAATTCAAAAAAATAATGACAAAACAAAAAAATTACACAAGTGTTCACATGATTTCAGTAGTAGTAAACTGTAATTTGATGTAAAAATTATTGCTGATTGATAGTTTTTTTGGCAGTTTTTTCTTCTTCTTCAAAATACAATAAATTTGACCGCAAAATGTTTGCAAAAAATTGATTGGCTTATCATTTTTGGAAAATCCAACAGACAAGGCAAAAGAGGGACAACGACGACATCAAAGTTCAGTTTTCGCAGAACAATAAAAACGATTTTTTGATCTACCTAACTGGATTTCTGAACCGGGCCCAATTTTTAACGTTTTTTCATGTCAATAGTTTTTTTTTTCAGTTTTTCCTTAGGAAAATAAAATTCACTAAACTAAAACGTCGAAGTGTTTAGAGATGCTGAAAATTTCAAGTTTTTCACATTTAGGTTTTTTTTTAAATTTTGAATTCGATCCGAAAAACTCAAAACATGGAAAATGTTTTTTTTTTCTGATATGAACTGAATTTTTAAAAAATTATTTCATTTTCTGAATTTTTTCAAATTTAAGCCAAACAGAATTCACGCTTGTTTTTCAGTTTGAATGAAAACGTGAACTTGAAAGAAAACATTTTTTCGGAATAAAAGCCTGAAATGAAAATTGTTTTTTTGCTCTTATGAGACTGTCTGCGTCTCTCTCTCTCTCTCACTCACTCACTTTTTCTGACAAGGGAACTTCGCGAGGTCAATCTATTGGATTTTTTTTCATATTTTGGTAGGTGATAGATATTGGTGAGAGAAGTGTGTTCCCAAATTTCTAGGTCTCACAACTCGCTAGAAAAAAAGTTACAGTGCTTGAAAGGCATAAACCCATTACCAATACACACTACTGCCACACACATTCGTTTTTTCTCAACGTGAAAAAAGATGTTGACTTGTGTGTTTGTTTGTACCACTACCTTCTTGTTTTTATAAAGGGAAATGCACTTTAAAACGCTATAACTCTTTTTCTAGCGAGTTGTGAGACTTAGAAATTTGAAAACACACTTTTCTCACTAATATCTATCACCTACCAAAATATGAAAAAATTCCAAAAGATTGACCTCGCGAAGTTCCCTTGTGAGAGGTATGGGAGACCCAGCTCGTCCGACTGATCGGTTTTGAAGTTTTTTGAAGGTAAACCATTTTTTATTTTTCAACCCTCTTTCCGGTTTTTGTACAGTTGAAGTTTTTGGCCGAGTTCAAACAATCAAACTCTCAGTTTTTTTAAAGAAAAAACAATCAGAAAATCAACCAAAGTTCCACACTAATAACAAAATTATCCGTAAAATCAAACCGATTTTTTTTATTTCTGGAATCAAGGTCGAACAGTCTTTTCAAATAACCTCTGAAATGAGACAAAACTACAGTACTCCTGATCATTGAAAATTCGACGGTCACGTTTTGATTGTCAATAATTGTAGAATGTCTCGCTAATTCGATCCCATCGATTTATCACGGGTATGTGTGATGGATTGAGTTGAGATGTGCTCGTTTTGAAGATTTCATTTGCCATGATATGGTTTATTGGTATTATGAAGAAAAAGAGAAAGAAAAAGATTGAAACGGTTTTCCATAAATCTTTCATTATCTTATCATCATTATATGAGCGTGGTACATAGAGATTCCCTTTGGGAGGGAGTGGAAATTTCCCATAATCATAAATCATCGTGCAATCCCTTTCACACGCACCCGCTCAAAAAAAGAGATCTTCTGTTTCGTCGAAATATATGTCAAAAGACCGCCCATGCACGTGGTTGTTCATGTATCGTTTCACGTGGCCTAGAGTGTTCTTTAGAATGTACCCTGAACAACAAAATGGGCGGAGTTTGTGAGAAGAGTATAAATAGAAGAAGAGGGGTTTGGGGATTCCATCGTATCATGTTTTATTATTATTATGAATGAAAATGAGAATGAAAAAGGAATTTGCCAATGTTGATTTTTGCAGAGCGCCGATCAAACTTGAACAAATCATGTCCGGAGGAGTATTCAGCCGCAAAGAAGTTAGCATGCATTGTTCGGACGATGATTGTTGGATCACTTATGGTGACTATGTTTATGATATCACCGATTTTTTGTATTCTCATCCAGGAGGCGCCGAGATTCTTATTGAATACGTAAGTTGATCTCGATAAAAATTCGGATATAAGTAGGTTTATATTTGTAGGCTGGAAGAGATGCAACTGATGCATTTGAATCGGTCGGACACTCAATTGATGCAAGAGTAATGCTTGCAAAATATGAGATTGGAATGCTCGAAACCGAAGATAGACCAAGTTATATTATTCCACAATTCATCTCACATGCTAAACAACTTCTTTTCAATTGAACCGCCCATCCTTTTTTACTTTCTTTCTTTTTTTTGGGCTCATTGTTATATCACTTCATAGCCTACCCGTTTCATTGTTTTTCATCTACCTACCTCATGGTATTCGAAACATTTGTAAATAGTCATTTTCTTTTCCTTTTTTTTGTTGTTCCCCTCTATCCTTTTTTCCTAATTTTTGTTGTTGACGGGTCTTTGTTTTACGTGTACACGAGACATAAAGACATTTTTGATGATTTCAACGAAACTCGATATCATTGATGGTTTTTGATGATTTATTACACATTTTATTCTAGTTTTGCACTTTTTGTTTTTGTTTCGAAAATTATCGAGTACGGGGAACACCTTTTCAATGGGGTACTGTAGTTTTTCCAATTTTCCATGAGATGGTTAAAGAACTTTGTTTTTTGAAAACGTAGGTTTTCCAACAAATCTGAAAACTCAAAAACAGATCTGAACATTTCGAGCCGGTCCAAAAATTTTACATTTAATTCTGAAATGTGCGCGGCCCGATGTTTTGAGATCCGGGTCCGTCTCAAGTTTTTTATCATTTAGAAATTCTTGCCCGTGACCCGTGACCTTTTTTGGAATTCAGAGATAAAAATATTACGATCTCATAAATTAATTTTTGTTTTCTGTTTTTTTTTGTTTTTTTTTCGACCCGGCCCGATTTTTTCAATTCTATTCAAACATTTCAGAAATTTGTAGTCTGCCACGGAATAGAAATGAAATAACGATTCTGAAAAATATGTCAAGTTGTCAAAAACTACAGTAATCTTCTTATTCAGTTCACAATCAACCATGTCAACAGGAAACCACATGTCGAAACTTTTTGCATATAATCACATGTATCTACACAAACACGTGCAAATAATCAATCAATCAATACACACATTTGTTCCAGTTTTTCGACCAAATTCGCAACATTTTTCTGTTTTCCAAAAAAGGAGGGTGTGACCGAAACAACGTCATATGACTACGTGACATTCTCGAACAATTTATTTGTTCCAGAAATACAAAAAAAAAGAAAGTGTACCCTATCGCGAAAAGGGGCGTTATTGCAAACCTCTTTTTGAATGTCTGTCACGTGTGATTGATAATACGAATCCACGTGGATTGCATATGTTGGCGGCCTCGTGTCTCGGTCCCAAATACAACAAATAATAATAATAATAATAATAATAATAATAATAATAATAAATGTGATTGATGAGATTTTTAATGATAAGAGGAAAGAAGGGGGCAAAGTATTTCTTCTCTTTCATCCTATTTTGCAAAAATTGTGTTGGTTTTTTGAACTTGATTATATTGTTTCGCGAACTGGGTACATGTATACTCGACGAAAAGACGACAACGACGACACGTGCTTGAGATGATTGATCACTTAAACACATACATACATACACAAAACGCAACTTTATTTTCCTTCTTTCAGAGGTCACGTTTCTGGGATATACTTTTTTGGGTCGACCGGTTTTTTTTTCTATTTTTAAACATAGTGTTCTTTTTTTGGACTATGAGATCATTTTTGTTTTTTTTTTCAAAATTTCAAACATCAAAAAAAGCGTAAAAAGATAGTGTTCAAAGTACCCGGTATAATCATTCACATGACTTGGAAAGACCTTGAAGTGTGGGTTCAGAAAAGGTATTGGACCCGAAATGATTTTTTATTTGCTGCAAGGAAATTTGGCGAACTAAGTAAGTAAGTAAGATCTGAGGCAGAATGTTTGAATTTCAAAGAGAAAAATGAAGAGAAAAAAATTGGTTTGATAATGAGAAAGTTTTCAGAAAGCATACTGGAATTTGGAGCATTTACACAAGTAAATTTATAGAAATTTTGCTACCCCGTTCCGACGAAGACCCGAAATTCCGGAATTTTCCGGACCTTCTTTTTATCGGAACTGTGTCCGAATTTTTTTCGAAACTTTTCTGGGAATATTTTTCGAAAATATTTTAATTTTTTTCGTAACAAAACTTCGGTTCGAGCAGTTCTGAAGTGTCGGTTCCGCTCAAGCATCATCAGGGGATAGTCGCAAGTTTGAAAAAAAAAACCAATTTTCCAGAAACTCGACAAAAAACGAAAGTTTAAATCTCTACTTTTGTGATATTTTGAAACTCTCTAATCAAAATAATTTGAAGAATTCAAAAATAGATTAAAAGGGAGGGGGGGTTAAGGGAATCGATAAGTGGCGTTAAAAAGAAAGAGCACCTAAAATATAGTATAATGCTCGAGGGGTTTTTGGAGAAAAATCTAGTACTCCAGGAAAAAGTTTCCAATTTTTTTTACGGGGTGAGTTTCCAAATATTGCAAATTTCAACGTATAGCTTATACGTGGTCACCAAATTTGGAAATTTTTCCTAGGCTTTTTGGTTAGAATTCCCTTGGGGGTTTGACTATTTTGAGGATACTGATCATTTTAAAAATCATTTTTGTTGAAAATAATCTTGTCCGAAAACTCTGGGCCGGTCCGAAATCCGAATTTTGAAACGAAATTGTTCGAAATGTTGCAAAAAAATTACCTTTTTATAAAAAATCATTTATTCAGAATGTATGAAATTTTATTCCTACTAAGTACAACCTGAAGTGTTAGTTGGCTCGCAAGTGAAAGAAGTGACTGCTCTGTAAAAATGAAAAAGGTAGTGAGACATCTAAACATTTTGTATTTCTCGAAAAAACAGGCATATATCTGACACATTTCGCAAAATGTTGTCCTCCACCAACTTACTGTGAGTTAAACATCCACGTGGAACCACTAAGCGTCAATACAATCCCAAGTTTACAGTATCTTACTCCGTTTATCTGAAACAGCTGATTTAGCATTCTTTTTTTTTGTTTTTGAAACTAGCCGAAATTTGATGATCAGTTCCACTAGAATCGTAGCAATGTAATGTGACTGTAGTAGAACTGAAAAAAAGTTAATTTCTGGAAAAATATCTCGTAAAAAAAGATACGTTTGATCGGTAAATGATCCTTTGATGCCATCGGTTGAGTCGTCAATTGGTAAACTAATCTGTCCCTGAAAACTACGATAATCTTCGATAAATCTCAAAACCCTCAAATGTTTTTAAAAAACCCCTTTAACATGCTAAATGCGGATAGAGATGTGATAATGGTTCACTGATTCTCCAGGCCGGACACAAAAAACAAATATCCGTGGGATTTCTGAAATGTTTCTCCAGATCTGTCTGTAGGTCTCGGAAAATATTTGTTGCAATCAAAAATTTCCAATTTTGAGACCGAAAAATGTGTATGTTCAGTGAACTCGAATCAGGTTTAGGCTTAGAAAAAATGTGTTAGAATTTTCAGACTGGCCGAGAATATTGTGGAAATGGGGAGTCTAATATTCTTGTATCAAAATTATCGAATTTATGGAACCTCAGTTGTGAGCCCAATGAAAAATGTGCCCATTACTCTCATTATCCGGGCCGGTCTTATTTTCAGACACATTGCTCACCGCACTTGAAGTTGTTGCTTCTGTTCGAATACATGCATCTGACACCAAAATCAAGAAGGCGAAAGAAAAATAGAGAATAGAGAAATAGGAAGAAGAAGAAGAAGAAGAAGAAGAAGTTATCATTTGAAGTGAATGAGGAAACTGATCAACTAATCATCTTTTATATTCATTGACTCCACTCTTTTTATGGGCAACAAAATGAGAAATTCAATTAGGAACACGGGAATATCCGGGAGAAGGACAACAAGGGTTCTGGTCTCGAGTCCTTTAGACATTTTGTCTCCGGTTTAAATGCTTCTGCCTTTCAGCTGCCACACTAGCTGGAAAACCCTTCCTCACAAAAATTCTTCTTTTTTCAAAAAATAGTAAGCGTGTTATCAAATTGAACTGACACACTGATGCGGGTCTCTTGCGGGTCCTGCATCTTTCTAATTATTTATGGTTGAAAACGGTGACCCATTATTCTTGTCAAATGTATTCTAAATATGTTTTTTTTCTTTTTACTCCGATTCCTATTATTGATGTCATTTTGCATTTTGTTTTTTTTTTTGGTTGGTTATGGCTCATTTCCTTTTTCAAACTATGAATAAACATATAAGGCGGCACCAGACACCTTCTTTTGCGAAGAATAGTGTAGGCATCTTGAGAATGAATAGTTTCGCAAGTCCTGTCATTTTCCGTTTTTATGTAAAAGTTTCCAAATATTACCAAAGGGCAAAACAAGAAAATTCACAAACACATGAAATTGCAGAAACTGACAACTGGGCTGACCAAATGGGGATCCGAATCAGACTTACAATTAGTAAGACCGATTCGTAGGGCTGTCGCTCTGGGCCCCACCAAAAAAAATTGAGTTTCCCAGATGTTGGAAAGGAAGCACGGTTTGAAAAGAATTTGGTTTTTTTCACCAACTAACAAGGCAATGGTTTAGGGTCAATTTGGAGTTTTTTAATGAAATTGTGTGGCTTTATAGATTTCGATACGCCGAGAAAGATCCCGTCGTCAGATTTTGCGAAACTCCTCTTAGAACAGAGATATCGAGCCTTTGATTTTTTTAAAAATTCAAATAATCAATAAATTGATTGTTTTAAAATGCGGTAAAATAGAAAAAACTATATCAATTTTGGATAATAAACCTTTCTGAACAACATCCGGATAATATTTTTTGAGAAAAACCTCTAGTTCTCAGAATTGCTGTTTTTAGCCTGAATTTTGAAGTCGATTATCGGACTTCATAGAGGAGTTTCGCAAAATCTGACGACGGGATCTTTTTCAGCGTCCAAAACTCTATAAGACCACTGACTTTCACTCGAAAACTCCAAATTCACCCAAAACCATTCCCTTGTAAGACCTTCTCTTATGTTTGCCTTTCTGGTGAAAAATTTAAATTTTCCCGTCCGTTTTCTCAATTTTTAAAACCACTTTTCTCATGTGGGCCCCTGAACGACAGCCCTGAGGCTTAGGCGAACCCGGAAATTTCTGAATTATCGGAGCTTTTTCAGGACGAAGCGTTTTCCAACTAACTTTCAAAATTTTCCCCAAAATTGAGCCCAAACCTTTACATACAAATGGGACAGTTCACGTGTTTATTTTATTAAAGACACCTCACTCAGAAGTAAATTTCGCGTGCATATCAAAATCCTAATATTGAAGACTTCAACTTTCGATGTGTGAAATCCAAAAATCAAAAAAGTACTTTGTGAGGTCGAAAAAAATGTTTTTTAACTGTTTTCGAATTCGTTCTCAGGAGAATTGGCGGCCGCAAACACCGTCTCTGTGTGTGTGCAGGTACAGTAACCCACAACAAAAAAATGTTTTGTTTTTTTTCTTTCAAACAGTTTTAGGTTATTGAATCGCATACGTCTTATTGTTGAAACTTTCAATATTACGATTTTTATGAACATGGAAAAATCATTTCTGAGTTACAGGGTGTCTTTAAAGTTTTTTGCAAAGCAAGTTGTTTCAAAACTTTCAGAAGGCTGCCAAACGATAGGAACAACTGTCAATTCGAAAATTCGCGTGTGTGATCTACGAAATTAAAACTTATAGGTCTGAAATTTTGTTCGCAAATAACACAGTTCCTATTTACCTTTTTCAGTCACTTTTTATCTGCGCTCGGAAACACTTTATCATTTACTCGGAAGCACTTTGAAATGTCACGTAGATAGGAGGTATTTTTGAGATAAGGTGTTTTCGGGAGAAGGTGTTATCGTGCAGCTACGTTATGCCCGAAAGCCCTCGGACCCGTTTTTCCACACCTATGTCAAACACGTCCATGCTATTAAATAAGCTAAATCTCGACAAAAAACAAAAATCCAAATTTCAGGCCCAAATGTTTGGTGTGCGTCTTGAAAGCCCTTTGATCTTTTTCGTCTGCTCTCTCTTTTTTGATGGCAGTCCTGAAACGACGTAAACGACGTGTTGCAAACAAAAATGTTGACTGTTTCGAACTTGTTTGGGTTTCATTTTACCACAGATTCAAAACAAACCTCGTTAGCATACTCAAACGATTTTATGTTGCAAAACCTCATAGATCTGGAGGGTGCTAAGAAGAGAGAGAAAACCGAAATTTCCGTCTCATTTTTTTGATCTCTGGAAACTTTTGAGGTGTGGAATGCATGTTTTTTATTTCCAAACTTCTTCAAAGTGCAAAAATACACTGTTTTGAAGAGTGCGCATCTATTAAAAACATTATTACTTGCTATTTGTTTCATATAAACAATATAAAAACTCATGCAGCTCCCTATTTATAGTAGAAATGCAAGTTCACTCTATTGACAACATTTTGTTTCTCTGTGATCTACACACGAGAGTCTCTCTCTCTCATCGTTTGCAATTTCACATTGCCTTAAAATAGTGTGTGCTGGTCTGTCAAATTCTGATTCAAGATGTACACCTATTCTTAGCACGAGTCATTTTTAGTCGGTGGTCCGGTCCGGGCCAATCAGAGAAAAAGAGAAATATTCCGTTCATTTTTCTCTCATTTTCTGCAAAACAATTACTGTTCGTTCTGCAGCGAAGAGTACGCGTTTATCTGTGGGGAGATGGGAAAAAGACACAAAGAAAATAAAAGAGTATGTGTAAAAAGGAGAGTGCAGAGAAACAAATGGAAAAAAGGGGGATGTGAGATAGAGCGCGTATCCCTTGCTGCTGAACGAACAGTACCCTATCTAGTTTTCAGAAGGTGTCAAAAAAACAAAATTTCCGAGTTCCTTGACAAACAAGTTGCATTATTTATTTTGGTGGAAAGTATACCAACCAATCCGAAAACTCCATGGCTGCCCAAAATTCGAACTTTGAAACGAAAAAAAAGTGATGAACCTTGATGAATGAACAAACTCCATTTACACAAAACAAGTCTCGAAAATCACCAATTTACCAACTTTTTACTTTTTTTAAATACTTCTTTTCCAAAAAATATCTTTATTGATAGTTCCCCAATTGGGATCAATACACATGTATCAAATATTTATCCAACTAATTATGATTCGATACATTGTGACGTATCTATTAACTCGCAAGTATAAGAAGTGACTGCTCTGTAAAAATGAAAAAAAAATTGTGACACATCAAAACATAGTATTTTCTATAATGAGGGCACTCATACAGTCTTAAAGAGGGGGCAGCACGAATCAGCAAGTTGTGTTTAAAGACACCCTATCACTCAGAAAAATTTTTTTCGAGTTCATAAAAATCTCAAAATTGAAAACTTCAAGTTTCGATGTATTTGGTTCAAAAACCCAAAAATGTTTGAAAGAAAAAACAAAAAAAAATTTGCCGTGGGTTACTGTACCCGCACACACACACAAGCGGTGTTTGCGGCCGCCAATCTTCCTGAGAACGAATTCAAAAACAGTTTTTTTTTCACAAAGTACTTTTTTGATTTTTGGATTTCACACATCGAAAGTTGAAGTCTTCAATATTGAGATTCTGATAAACACGAGAAATTAATTTCTGAGTGACAAGGAGTCTTTAAAACAAAGACCATTTGAAATATAGCATAATGCTCGAGGGATTTTTGGAGAAAAAGTTTTAGAATATTTTTCCTAGGTTTTTCGGTGAAAATTCCCTTGAGGGTTTTACTATTTTGAGGGTACTGATCATTTTTAAAACAACTTCATTATTCGTCAAACTCCCCCTTGAATAAGGCTTTCACACGGTCTTTATGCCCTCCGCCAACTAACTTTGATTCAAGCATCCACGTGGAACCGCTACACGTCAATGTAACTCCACCCACACAGTAGACTACTCCATTGATCTGAAACAACTGATTTAGCATTATTTTTCGTTTTTGAAACTAGCCAAAATTTGATGGTCGCTTTCGTTAGTATCGTAGCAATGTAATCTAAGTGTAGTAGAGCTGGAAAATTTTTATTTCTGGAAATAACAAGGCGGCAAAACAGATACGTTCGAGTGGTCACTGTTCCTGTAAGGTCGTTACTTGATTCGTCAGTTGGGAGACCAGTACATCCCTGAAAAACTAAAGTATGGTATCTGCTTAAAGTTCAGAAACAATATTATTTTTGTTCACAGTTTTTGTGACTACTCTTTGAAGTGTTTGGTGTTTGGAAGCGAGGATCGACGGCGATCTGTATACTAGATGGTGTTGTTATTCACTTCTCTTCAGCATCAAAGTGTGTATTTAACATCCTCACAGAAATTCAGCCGGGGTCTATTTTTTTCAACCAAACACTGACACACATTGATTGGCCCGCTCCTTTTTTGATATTGCGGTCCATTTAACTGATTCGTTCACTTCTACTTGTTATTGCCAATATTGTTTTGGACATTTGTAGTTAAATACACTCTGTGGAGCAGCTCTCCCACAATAGTTAGAATTTTCGGCTTCAAAACTCGAGATTTTTCGAGTACAAGAAGTTCCCGTGGATATTCCGATAGTATTCTTTAATTCGAGAACAACTCACGAATCAGAGTATATTTTTTCAGGATTATCAAAAGTGGATATCTGATTTAATGTAGATTTAGGACCGAAAATATGAATTTCCAACAGAAATTTTAATTTAGCCGCTTTGAGTTACAAGACCGATGAGAAAATGGGCCCATTACTCTCATTATCCGGGCCGGTCTTATTTTCAGACACATTGCTCACCGCACTTGAAGTTGTTGCTTTTGTTCGAATACATGCATCTGACACCAAAATCAAGAAGGCGAAAGAAAAATAGAGAATAGAGAAATAGGAAGAAGAAGAAGAAGAAGAAGAAGTTATCATTTGAAGTGAATGAGGAAACTGATCAACTAATCATCTTTTATATTCATTGACTCCACTCTTTTTATGGGCAACAAAATGAGAAATTCAATTAGGAACACGGGAATATCCGGGAGAAGGACAACAAGGCGGCCAACTATCAGTAATTCACACATCCGTACCACGCACTATGTGTTGATAATTTTATGTGTAATCGGTTCAGAAGTGACTTTCAGCGCATTTTATAATCAGCATCTGACTCTATGTGTCTGAAAAGTCTAAAAATTTGTATTGTCATATTTTTGAAGGTTCTTGTGTCTGGAAATATTCGCTGCTGAAATTTTAATCTACAGTAACCGCGTGGTAGCGATTGGCGAATGGCTAATAATACCTTTTTCGAAGAGTACTGTAGTAATTTTGAAAACAGATAGTGTCAGAAACAGAGTTGCGTTGAAGTGCTATTTTTGTACTCTCAACATTAAAAATAACGAGATACGAAAAAAAAATGAGAATAACGTGAGCTCGGAAAATATTCAAACGTGAACCAAAAAATGGATTAAAAATCGAACGTTTTTGAAATTCGTTTTTGACTGAATGGGACACCGCGATTAACACTTTGTTATCATTGTTAGTTTTAACAAGTTCATATTTTCAATGTTTTTTCAACAATAATTCGGTCCTACGGCATTTTGCCATTTTTTCAGATTTCAACTTTTCCTGCTTCAAGTTTTGAGTATTTCAAGATGTGTGAACAAAGGGGGCTTTTCAGAATTTCCGGAATCAGTTACCATTTTCCGGAACTTTTTCAAAACGGTTCTTTTTCAAAGTTAATTTTCGAAACTCTCCGAAACTTGTTTCCTATTTTTTTTTTTGATTTTGAAGAGTGGCGAAACGTCGTAGACTTGATCTTTTTTTGACACATTGTCGATCAGCAGATTTGGTTTAGCATACTTGTCGATTATCAATCGTTTATTTGGGCCGACCCGGGCCAATCAGATAAAAGTCGAAATTTTCTGTCCATCTCTTCTCCTATTTTCTGCGACACGACTACTCTATTTACCCAAAAGCTTACATTATTTACCACCGCTTAAACTCTTTTTTTTGGCTTTTTTTAACCCAATTTTTTGTTGTCATCATAATTTGATAAAAATAATAATTTGTCGGCCCCGGTCAGTCTGGAGCCCCCCCCCCCCCCCCCCGCGAGAACAAAAAAAGAAGACAAGTTTTTTCCTTTTTTTGAATCTGAGAAAATTTACGATTTTTTATTTCGCTGAGAAAGATTGTTTTAATTGTCTTTTTATGAGTGCGACCTCTACATCCAGTCATCCGTTCCGATACCACTACCACTACTTTATTGTTTTTTTTTGTTTCGCTTTTGTTGTTTTTCTCCCAGAGTGTTCAATTTCTATGCAAGGATATTGATTTTTTTTTTCATTTTTCAAAATCATTACAATTC
Organism: Caenorhabditis sp. 8 KK-2011; assembly: GCA_963572245.1. Lineage (NCBI taxonomy): Eukaryota > Metazoa > Nematoda > Chromadorea > Rhabditida > Rhabditidae > Caenorhabditis > Caenorhabditis sp. 8 KK-2011. Next base: position 7,885,801 of record OY751550.1, on the reverse strand, counting down.
TTCAAATAAGTTTTTTGTGTGGAAACAAAATCAAACTTTTTGAGAACCTGAATATTTTGGATCGGAAGTTTAGCGACTCATAAAACTACTAATTTCGGAAAAATGTCAATGTCCTGTTTGAAATTTTCAGGTCGGAATCCATTTTTCAGAAATCTGGAGATTTAAAAAAATGACGAGAAAATCTCACACAAAAGGATCTTCCAAAATTTTTCGGGCCAGTCTGAACTCACAATTCAAAAAAGGCCCGGAAATATTACTCATCTTTTCTACATTTGTGAATTACTCGAACTTTCTGAATAATAGTTGTGATCATCCCTTACGTGCCAAAATATCTGTCAAAAAATGGACACTGAAAAAATATCCTCTTCAAATTACGTCATTGTTTTGTGAGTGTAATTGAATTGAGTTTAGTGTTCGACCATAGACAAGCCCCTCTTTTTTATTTCGCGAATTTTCAAAGTTTTTCCTGATGATCAAAGTTCAACATCTAATTTTGCAAAGTAAATCTTTTTTGCGAAATTTCTCAAACTACACTTTATTTGTGCTCATTTTAGATCATTTAAAACTGGCGAAAACTTTTTGATGTATCAGTTTTTTCTTGCGTTTAAAATTTCGAATATCCGGCCAAAAATGTCAATCGGAAGTGTCCGCCCACTTCAAATTCCAACTGGAACAAATCTAATTTTACGAAAATTGAGAGGGTGTATGTACCGGATTTGTCTGCTGACTCATTTTTTCCTATATTTTATTACATTTTTACAGAATGCTGTTGGCTTTCTTCTTGCTTCTACTAACATTTTCTTCCCAGTCCCAACCGATTTCTTCAAGTTTGGGTGAGTTATTTTTGTTATTTCGCATTCATACATCTTCGATTTCAGGCATTCTAGACATCAGTGAAACGAATCCGAGTGGTCGCCGTCGTTTCGAACAGGTTACTCGTCTCGATTGTGCGTCTCAACGTCAAAAGGCGCGAATGAGACAAAGTTCGGGTGATGCAAAAACATATGTGCCAGTTTGCTCGACCAGAAATCCTTTGTAAGTCAGAAGATTGAGCCCAGAAATTCGTCATACCGAAAAAAAAATAAAAATTTTCGATGAGAGTAGTAAGACCCAAAGCCTAAATACGTGTGCCCCTTTAATGTTTACTGTACTATTTTTGTTTTCACGGCGTTTTTTTCTGCACGTTTGGCTTTGTGGCCGAAGAAACCAAAACGTTCGCAATAGAGCGAACTTGCTGCTTAATCTGCAATTGCCGCACCGTTTCAAAAGTTTTATTCTTTTCTAAATGCTCTCTAAACCCCAATGTGATGTGTTAGACCCAATTTCGACAACCATAGACGCTTAGGAAGAACAAGTATTAAATATAGATTGAATTTTTTTCGATTTCCCGAACTTAACAAATATTTTTGAAATAGCAAAATACAAGCTAGAATTGGAAAGACTGTCATGGAAACGTTGTTTTTTGATGTACTTTTGTCATCTCATAATAGCTCAACTGATTTCACATCATAAATTCACTTTTTTCGAGGATTTTAAAATAATAATTCGAAAATATGTTAGATTCAAATTAGAACTAGTCGATGGTTTTTGCACTAAATTTGATGATCTCGACTGGAAATGAATGGCAAGACCTTTATCTAAATATTTATAACAGCGATTTTGTTTAAATTTCCTGAGAGTGGAGAAAAACGAAAAAAACTAACAAAAAATTAACAAAATTGAAAGTGGGCGGAGAGTGGGCGGAGCCTAAATATGGACTTTGTTTTCTCTTCCATGTCGGTTTCTAGGCCAAACGTGCAGAAAAAAACGCCGTGTTTTTTTTTCAGCAGAAAAAATTCGCGAATTTTAGAAAATCGATAAAAATAACAAGAAACTCATGAATATTTTGTTTTTCTAGACAGTATGAACGTATTCAATGTCATGAGATGTCTAAATATTGTTGGTGCGTTGATGAACTATCCGGAGAACCAAAAATAGGCGAGTTCAAAATTATTTTAATTCTGGAATAATTTGAAAATTCAGGATCCACAACTTTTCACGGTAAACCAAAGTGTCCCGAAGTGACGACGGTCATAATGAATTCCCCAGATAAAAAAAGGAAAAATCGATGTAAGGCCAACCGGCGACAACGATTTTTAAGACGGTTGATTGCGACCATCAAAACGGAGATGATCCTTAGAAGTGAGTGTTTTCCCTCAATTTTTGAATTTCGGTTGCTATTTTAAGACTCAACTTCAATGTTAAAAGTGTCACGCGATACAGCAATTCGATGGAAATTCGACCAACTTGACAAAAACAAAAATGGTTTTTTGGAACGCGTTGAATGGAAACCCTATAAATCAATCCTATTGGAATGGAAAAACGCGCGACATTGTTCGCGTAACTTTTTCAAAACTTGCGACATGGATCGCAATCGCAAATTGAGTTCCGATGAATGGCGCAAGTGTATAGTTCAAGAAGTTAATCGAGTGCCAGCAAAACGGCCCGATCAATTGAATCCCTTTTTGTATATTCTCAAACCTGAATGATTTTTTTCATTGAACAGAATTTATCACTGTATTCTTTAGACTAAATTTACAACTTTACGGGTAGATGTCTTTCTCATAATAATTCAATAAAATAAACATTTTAATTAAATATTCAGTGATATTTTAACGTGCCCCAAATGTGAGATTAGGGTATTCAGAATATCCAAGTATTTCCTAGCAACTATGAGCGACGAACCAATAGGACCGGAAGAGATGAAACAAATTCTCTCAAGAAATACGGAAAAGTCGAGTGAGTTTTTTATCATCTCTCTCATTTTAAAAATCTCATTTTTTTCAGAAACTGAATCAGGTGTTGAACTACAAACATATAACAGTGCTGCAGATCTAACAGAACATCAGGCGATACTTCTCGAAAAAAACGAATACCTATTCGATATTCAGACCAAAAACTCGTGTGTTCGTCCACTCGAAAATTTCATCAAACTTTTATCAAAATCCAATACGCAACGCGAGTTCACCTCCTACACCTCGTTGTCTTTGACGCGTCCGCGAACCGTCGACGCGTTTTTTGATCATGTCAATTTGAATAAATATTCGGAAGTTGTGGTTTATGAGCAGACGCGAGTTCGAGCACCGCATCAACATGGCCATAACTACATCAATGCGACATGGTTGGATGGATTCCGCGAAAAACGCAAATTCATTGTCGCACAATCGCCGTTGAAAAGTTCTGTTGGACAATTCTACAGAATGATGTTTGAACGAAAGTCGTATGTGATGGTAGTACTCTGCGAACTTGTTGACGAAACTGTTAGTTTGAAATTGAACATTTTATTTGTTTTTTTTTGTTGCAAATTTCAGAATCAACCATATGTTCCACAAAAAATAGGTGATGTCCTAAAATTCGAAGAAATGACTATTGAAATGTTGGCAATTCGCCAAATAACCGCAACTTACTATGCATCAACCTTAAAGATGACAAAAGAAGGACAAGAACCCCGTCAAATCATTCTACTTATTTATCATGGTTGGGGAGTATCGGTAAGAACTTTTCATTAATTGTTCACGATTTTTGACAATTGTAGGGATATCCTCGTCACCCGTCGGAAGTTCTCAAAATTCTTGCTGATATGAATAATATGCGTGGTATTTTGAGAAAGAAGGCTATTGAGGAAAATTTTGTTGAAGACAAACAAGAGTGGGTTGAAACAGACTTGGTCCGAAACCCTTTTCGGAGAAAAATCAGAAATTAAATTGTTATTGTCAATCCAGCCAGATCATCCAATGAGAAATTGATCTACCGTCTGAATCTCTCATTTTGACATGCTCTCTCATCAAGTTTTTGTGGTAGATCACTTTTCTCGTTGGATGATCTGACCGGATTGACAATATGTTTTGGATTTTCGAGACAAAGTCTGATTTGAAAACGAACAAATTCAAATCTTGCAGCTTCCCAGTAACTCTTGTCTGCTTCGATGGTCTGTCACGTAGCTGTGCAATTGCTGCTCTTGATATTCTTTGTCGTCGTCTCGAACACTCAATGGCCATTGGGACTCCATTTGTCGATGTATTGGACACGATTGCAAGACTTCGAATGCTGCGCGCTGAAGCGTGTTCAAAAGCCGAGCACTACGTATTTCTATCGATGGCGATTCTCGAATTTGGTATCCGTAGAAGAATTATTAGCAGAGACATGTTGATGGATATCGACTTGTCAGGATTCATATTAGCTGGAGAGTGATGAGTATACACGATTTATTATTGATTTGTGAATAAACTATTATGTTTGTAACAAATTTTGAAAAGGAGAATTTTTTCCGAACTGCTTGGGTGAGATTATATATACAGTTGGATGAGAGGTTCAGAGATAGATAGATATGCATATGGTTTTTCAGAATTGTGCTGTAGAGCTATTAGTTACGAAAACTAATGACTTTGGTACGACCCTATTTGATTGGACAATTCTTGTTAGTGTGCGCGGATGAACCAGTAGCGCCACATTTTTTGCAAACATTGAACCAAAGAAGTGGGCATCTGCAAAATCGTTGAAACTGATGGTCGATGTTGGCTAATTATGAACTCACTTGATAACTCCGTTGTTGGCGAGCGAATGAGAGCTCCAACATCCTTCCGAGTCCTTGTCTGGTAGTGGCAACTCAAGATTTGCGTATCGCGTTTTGGCCAAATTGTAGCAGAAAGAGCAACAGTTGTTTCTTCTGACCATCATGGTGTTCTAGAAAACAACATTATACTAATTTTGAACGACAAAAAAAAATAATTATTTACATTCACATTCGAGCTATTGTGATCTCCATTCTGTTGTCTCTGTCCATTACCACCACGTTGATCGTTCATCTGAATAACAAAACTTTTCCTTCCAGAATTTCTACTCTACAGTTATGTGAACACTTACGTTTAATTAATTCAAGGATTCAACTACTGCCCAATGGATTCGCTAGTTGATTGATTTCATGCAAATGACCTAAAAATAGAAAATCAAAAACGAAACGCGCACGCGCTCTTGAAAAGAACAAAAAACATTCGTAAATATATTAAATATGAGCAATTGCGAACAAACCACGAAATAACAACTTTAAAATCGAACCAACGCGGTGCCGTATACAACATCGCGACGAGACCAATGAAAACAAATCCTGTGTGTTTCTTTGCTACAGTACTATCTGAAGAAAAAAACATGGAGTCTACGAATTTCTCGTACGTTTGAAAAAACACACTTTTCTCAATTGCGTTGACCCATTTTCCCAGTTATTATGTAATAACTTGACAACTTTTATTCTCCATATACTTTGAACATGTTGAAAGTTTTATTGATTTCGATCCCAATCACTTTTTCACAAGTATTTCAACCAATGCCAGTCATGTACCTTCCAATACAGTACCCAATATATGGAAATTTGTTCGATAACGGCTTAGATCTAGTGAGTTACATTGAAAAAACCAGAAAATGAATTAATTCAGGAATATTCTCCGATAACTCAACTTGTCTCATCTGTTGCTCATATGATGGAAATGCACCAGGTTGATAACTCTCGTCGTATGAGATATGAAGAACAAACACATCCACAATTAACAATGGAATATCGATCGAGACCCGAAATATCGCCAAAATTCAATCTAATACCCTACAGTCGAACAAATCAATTCCCACCTCAAAGTCTTGTTCCAATGTCAACTTCATCAAAAGTTGTCAATTCTTTGCCATGTGAGTTTTTTGAGAAGTTTTCACCCTATTTCATAATCAAGCAATAACAATAACGCGTAGATGACCTCTGATTGGTTTGAAGTACTGCGAAAAAGTACTGTAGTTTCGAAAATTCATTCCGAAACAAATGAAAATTAATCAATGAAGGTTCCGTGATTTGTTCCCAATATTGGGGTTGCAATCCCGACAGGCCCAGTTATGAGACCACAATTTTCAAAATTTTATAATGAAAAAATGAAAATTGAAATTTCCGAAAATCGTTTTTCAGCAAGAAATTTACCATCAGTAATGTATAAAATCGGAGATCTCATATCAACTAACAAAAACGACAAGGAGAACATTTATGATACTCGAAAAATCAAAGGATTCCCGATTCTGAAAACGGATGAATCTGAAGAAATGCCAGAAGAAACACATTCAAAACAGATCAAAGTTTTCGATTTGGCTAAAAGATTTTTAGGTCTAGGTCAGTTTGAGAAAACAATTTATTAAAATTATTGAAAAAAAAAACACTTTTCAGATGAAATCCCAACAGCAGATGAAGGAAATGCTATCTTACAATTATTACAACAACAACAAAAACATGACTAGAAAAAATTCAGCGAAAAAAAATGAAAGAAAATGACTTTGTCAATGAAAATTAAGATTGTCTCTTCAAGTATTCCGAATAATCAATAAACCCATCCCCGTTTTGATCGAGATCTTCAAGTACAGCATCAACGAGTCGTTCAATTTCAGCTTCGCTTTGTACACGTCTTCCAGATTCTTCTGCGCAAAAACACACATTTACAAGAGCTACTCCCATCCTATAACCTACCATGATCTGTTTCTGAGTGCACATGAGTTAGAGCTTTCAAAATTTCGATACCGTCAATGGAGTTGTCCTTGTTCAAATCGTGCATCGAAAAATAGTGAAATCGTTGTTGCTCTTCGGTCAATTTTTCCACTTCGATTTTATTTTCCAAATGTTGTTTTATGTGTCTGTATATTTTTAAATTTTTCATTCGTCTTTTTCTAGGAAAAATCGAAATTTTGATGAAAAGGGTACTGTATGTCAAAGGGTTTTGGTGTTTTACCACGTTTATTTGAATATTTATTCATTTCTTTTTTTTCTGCAAATTTAGTCCACGTCTCATAAGACTCACTCCTGATCATGAACCTCGTCCTTATTTCCAAACTGGTGAGCATTTTCGTTACCTCAAAAAACTCTTAACTATTCACCTCAATAACATCACTTTTCGAATTACCTGCCACGTTTACTACAATCGATAAACAAAATAAAAATAAAATAGAAAGGAAACCACTGTTCAAATGCATATTATAAAATTTGTATGAAAAAGGCATATTTTATCAGCAAACCACACTTCGTTTGTATAGTCTCTCTATTGTTTGACTTTTCAATATTTTATGACTGTCGAATTGATGCTTCTGCTGATTTTGAAATGATTTCGAAAAAAATGAAAATAAAACGCGCCATCAAAAAACGTGTATTTTTGATTCACTTTCAATTTTTCTCATTTTAATTTTTTGTAGCTCACATAATTCTGCAGAAGAATTGGAACTAATTGACTTTTTTTTTTTTCGATTTTCACACTGATCATATCAAATTGTTGCTAACTAAAAGTTCGTTTAATATATCATAGATTCTTTGTCGGAATATTACAAATTCATGTAATTGAAACAATTCATTTCAAGAAAAAGGAAAGATGCCAACAACCCAGGATATTCAATAAATTATGCAATAATATTATACAAATGCTCACAGAAAAAAATCGGGAATTCTGAAAAAAATCACTAATAATACAACAAAATGCGGTATGGTAAATAAGTGAGTTATTATTTATAGTAAGTTGAATATCGGACTATTTCATGTTTGACGAAAATATTCGTATAATACCTGTTAATGGGGGTTTTTACGACGACAGTTTTACAGGTTATGTACGGTGTTGAATTGTGGTTAGAATCATGATTAGCAGCCAGAAATGACCCTTTTTAGAGATATTTTATACTTTTACCTAATTCTTATTCACATAGTTTTTTTTTTGACTATTGAGCGGTTTTAGCCATTTGTTCTTGATGAGCTCTTGCTTGATCTTCTCTGAGTTTTTGAGCTTTCAAGAATTCTCCGTAATCAATGTATCCATCTGCATTGAAGTCATCGTCTTTCAAAATGCTATCAATCATTGTCTCAAGTTCAACTTCGCTAGGTAATGCAGGAGCTGGAGAACCACCAGCAGTGTGTTGTGGTCCAGGATTTTCTGAAATTATTTAAAATTCTCGCCCGAAAGAATTTTCTAAAAAAAACTGACCAGAATGAAAATGTGTGATAGCCTTGATCAGCTCAACACCATCTAATTTACCATTTTTATCCAAATCATGCATGTTGAAATAATGAAATTGAAGTTGTTCGGGAGTCATGTTGGCTGTAGGATCAACTTTTCCATCCAAATGTTCTTTGATGTGACTAAAAAAAACTAGATATTAGTCAAAAACTTGCGATGATCTCTATTTTTTGAATCAAAACCAGTTTGTGCTAGAAAAACGGAAATTGAATTTTTCAAAGCGGAACCTGAAGTTGCTTACTGTTTTTATTGATCACTGAAGACAAAAACGTTTCAGATGTTCTCTTCTTATTCTTTAACGATTTTCGAAATATTTCTCGCCTTCTTAGCAGCTCAGTTTTAGTGTATCGTGAATAACCAATCGCAAACCTTACTCGAAGTTATTGAGAAAATAAGGTTCAAATATGTTTCAATATCGAAAACGCTTACTGTTCATCCTTAGCTTGTTCTCCTCCAAACTGTTGTTGAGCATGTTCTTGTTGTGGCTGTTGTTGTTGAGCGTGCCCTTGTTGTGGATGAGCTTGTTGACCAGGCTAAACCATAAAAACAATGTTTTTTTTTCGGAAATATTTACTCACTTGATTGCTTCCAGGAAACTGTTGTGGCTGATGAGATTTTGCCACAGTGACCAGAACAACGAAAACAGCCAAAGTCCTTAAAATCATCTGAAAAAAGTGAAATTCGAAATAGAAAATCGAAACGGAAGCTCAATAATAAATAACGAAAATTAAAAAAAAAACATTCCAATTGGAACTTCTCTTTGTAGATTTACGGGAGACTACGGTAACTCGACCATTACGTGGTCCTTGAATTACTGTAAATAGAAAAAGTTGTGCAAATTTCCAAGAGATTTTTGCGATTTGACATATCATTTGATGAAAGTATCAACTTTTATTATGTATCAGCCGGAAAAAATTGAAAAATAAGATCAAAAATGACAATTTTCTCAAGGTTTTATGTGTTGCAGCGTGTTTTTGACGCCAAAAAGACGCTGCACGACTGTTGTTTTTCCATCATCGATTGAAATACATTTTTCTCTTATTTGTTCTCTCTTTTGTTCATAGACACATTTCGTGGTTTTTTGTTGTTCTATTTACAAGATAATTGTCTTAAATTAATACCTGTCTCAACATTGCGAGAATTGAATTGAAACATCAGACAAACTCTGATTTTTTTTTCAGGGTTCTCAAATGTCGGATGTCGGAAAACATTAGATCACGACGTCGAGTACAAGATCCTGCACCGAGTTATTCAACTGTTCAATTCGATTACGACCCGGATCAAAAAAATAAGGGTTTAGCATATAGTTCGTTTTCCACTGTTTTCAACGCATCTGCATCTCAACTTTGGAATTCTGCACAGGTTAGTTTTTCCTTTTTTCTATCTTTTTTCCCCAGTGATCTCCGCAGGAAAGATACTTGACAAGCTTGCATCTAGGCATTTTTGCGTTATCTGATGATCAATCTTTAGGAAGCGCTTTCCTCGACATACGATACAACTGCAACCGCCACAAATTCGATTGGTGACGACAATAATTATTCAACAGACGATAAAGATAATAGTATTTTGGGAAATTTAGGTATTTGTGGAAGTCCCTACGATTCCATCAGTTTCACAATGCCGTCAAGAGATCGAACATCCGAATTTCGCATGACTGCAAAGTCTTTTGAGGTTAGTTTTCTCCGTAAACTATTATTTTTAAAAATGATTTTTCTTAGATGAAAGCTGCCGCCAATGGAATTCGTCCACAACCAAAATCAGAAATTCTTCAAGATTCTGTACAATTCAATCAACTAGCAAAGTGAGTTTGTTTCATCCTTTTTTATTCGATATTCATTTTTTTTGTTTTCAGAAGAATCGGAAGAGATTTGAGTCAAACATGCGCAAAAATGGAAAAATTGGCTGAATTTGCAAAAAAGAAGAGTTTGTACGAAGAACGATCGCAAATCGAACATTTATCATCGATTGTAAAAGAAGACATAACTGGACTCAACAAACAAATTGCAGCACTCCAAGAATTCTCGAGAAGAAGAAGTGGAAATGTTAAAAACCAAAACAATGCTCACAGTCAACATGTCGTCGTCGGTCTCCAGTCAAAATTAGCCAGTGTTAGTAAAGACTTTCAAAATGTCATTGAAATCAGCACGGAAAATATGAAAGCTGAAAAAACGAGACGAAACAAGTTCTCAAATGGTGCACATATTCCAATGGGACTTCCATCATCGTCTTCTGGAAGTAATGTGAGATCGAGATTATTACAAGACGATCAAGACCATGGATCAAGTAGTATTGCATTGGATATGGGCAGTTTGGAGAATTATAGAATGCAACAAACTATGGTAAATGAAATTTCATTTGACTGTTTCTAATTTCTTTGAATTTTTAGCAACATCAAGATACAAGTCTACAGTACGCTCAAGATCGTAGTAATACAATGGCGACAATTGAAGGATCTATATCAGAACTTGGACAGATTTTCACACAATTAGCAACACTTGTTAGCGAACAAGGAGAAATGATTACTAGGTTTGTTTTAGAATCAATATCAAACACTCAGTATCAGACTTATTTTAAAATTTATTCTCAAACATACATCGGTCAGAACGTGCAATTTCACGAAGCACAGTTTAGAGACACAAAATTTCAAAAAGCACAAAACTTTCTAACGTTTTTTGTTTTGTGTGGGAAATCACAGAGGACAATATGGAAATGACAATTTCCACGCTTTTTGTCAAAGTATGTTCTCAAAAATAGTTTTAAAAATTGAAAACCAAAAAAGGTCAACTTCTCAGGCAATAGAATTCTCCGGTGATTCACCAATTCGTCTCTAGTGTACCACCAATTCGTCTCCGGTGAAAGCTCCGGAGAAACACTGGAGAAATTTGGTGAACTTTGGTGAATTTTAGGGGAACAGGTGAAACTCCAGAGAAATTCGGTGGGCTTCGGTGAAATAAAGGGGGAAACAGGTGGAGCTCCGGAGAAATTCGGTGGGCTTCGGTGAAATAAAGGGGGAATTGGTGAAGCACCAGAGAATTTCTAGCGTCTTCTGGGAAAGTTTGGTGAAATTTTTGGGAGAATCTGTAACGCTTCGGGGTACTTTTGGTGAGCTTTCTGGGTATTTCCTTTGGGTAGTAGTTGCTTTTCATATTTCTGTGATATTTCAACTGTGAAGAATTGTAAAATAAACCAAATTTATTATTTTTGGTAGAAAAAATTTAAAAAAAAAGAAGAAAAAACATAAATTATATGCTCCGGAAACCAGAAAGAGAATACATAAATTTATTTAGCGGGTCGAACACGTCTCGTTCACCACTCTTCCATTCATCCATACGATTCCTCGCGGTGTTTGTCCTTGGCCACATTCTGTAAAAAACAACTTGAGGTTTAGAGCTTTTACACGTCTTTCAGACTTTACGTTATTAGAAACGTATATGCGCTATAAAAAATGGTTGTGGTACAATGTGCCGTTTCTGGCTGAAAGTTCGTGATTAATGATTCATCACGAACATTCTCCTCTCAGAGAAAACGCGTCGAGCTCGATGCGAGTTCAACGCCGAAAAGAACCTTTCTTGGAGTTCGATTTGAACTCAAAAAAACACAACACGAAAAACTATCTCGATGCGAGCTCGATTTGAACTCAAAAATCTCTGCGCATTTAGCGAGCTCAAATCGAACTCCAGTTGAATTCGCTTTCAACTTTCTGCGAGCTCGACGCGTTTTCTCTGATCTGTCAGTTTGGAAAACACGCTGACTTTTTAGATAGGTAAAAATCGTAACTTCTAGCTTACCTCACAAAGTGTTCCTTGGTCGCCAGATTCCCAGGTTTTCTCATTCATCTTTGCTTTTCTCTTCTTTTTTTCCAATTTTGATCTATTTCCTCGCGATTTGAATGATTGACCATTTTCGAAAGATACGACCAATATTAACAGCTTCTGAAAACAATTCAAATGTCAAACCGAATTATTTCTTAATGAAAACTCGTTTACACTAGCGTTCATTGAACTTCAGGTTGTTTCAAAACAGATTAAAATTCCTTACTTACCTTTCAAAACATCGTGTTTTCGAAACATGCAGAATATTAATAAATATATAAATCCTCCTCTGGTTCCGGGTTTCCTATATTTTCGTTCCATTTTCACCTCTTGGTTTTCATTGGGCATTGGGCATTCATTATTCGACAATTTTTGAGGAAAACAGTCAATACCAACAACTTCTAAAACAAATTCACGTGAATTTCGTTAATAGTATTCCTCAGGAAAAAGAATACTCCGGAGTTCCACCAATTCGCCGTTTTCTCCGGTGCCCCACCAAAGTTCACCGTAATTCCACCAATTCTCACCAAATTACTCAGGAGTAGCACAAAATAATCGTCAATTGGGAAATTCTTCTCTCTCACCAATTCTCTCCGAAAAGAATTTGAGGAGCTCCGGAGGGCCTCTGGAGGAAATCAGAAAAGCGCAAACGCGCTCGAATGACAATTCAGTTTTCAAATTTTTATTTTTATTTTTTTCCTATTTTTGTCCTAAAATCTTTCTTTTTTTCATGTTTTCAGCGGAATTTTCATTTTTTATTGAACAATTTCTTACGTTGATATACACTAGCAACAAAATTCGAGTAAAGTCGTTTCAGAAACTGTTAATATTGGCCGTCATTCCCGAAAACCAACGAATATGGAGTATATTATGGGAATTAAATGAAAATATTATGAAAACGACAGCAAATCGGAACTCGAATACGAGGAATTCATATAGAACGGTGCGAAAAAACGATTTTTGTAAGGTGAGTTAGAAAAATTTAGTCTGTTTCGAAATAGCTTGATGATTTACAACACATTTCTCAAATGTGATGATCACATATTTTTCATTTACAAAACATAATCCGGTTTTACGTATGAATTTGTTTCAGAAGCTGTTGACTCGTACGTTTCGAAAATATATTAACTTTCAACATGCGAATATAGATTTGGAAATTGGAAAAACATGAAGCAATGAAAAATCGAATGGAAATGAAGGAGGATAGGCGAAAAACCGAGAATCTGACGACCAACATATTTTTCTTGAGGTGAGCTAGAAGTTACGATTTTAGCTATATAAAATCTAACATGGAAAAGCTAAAAGCTTTTCTAAACTGCGCAGTTCTCGAACACTCGTGAGTCACGAGTTTTCGCCGAACGTGTAAAAGTTCTAAACCTCACGCTGTTTTTTTACAGAAAGTCAAACGAAAGGCCAGAGAAATGTTGAACCCAGGAGTCGTATGGATAAACAGAGAAGCCGACGACAGTTGAGCAGTTTCTTCGATGGATAAATTCACAAATGTTTTTTTGAATGTTTCTTTTCATAGTTTGTTTTTGGTTTTTTTTCGATTCAATAAATTTGGTTTATAATACATCTCTTCACAATTTAAGTACTACTAAAATCACTGCTACCCAAAGAAATCTAACCAAAAGTACTCCAGTGCTCCACAGATTCCCCCAAAATCTTCCTAGAATTTCTCTGGTGGACCACCGATCTTCTCCTTCATTTCTCAGAAACTCACCAATTTTCTCTGGAGCTCCCCCAAATCCCACTTTATTTCATCGAAGCCCACAAAATTCCTCCGGAGCTCCACCTGTTTCCCCCCTTTTTCACAAAATTTCACCAATTTTCTTCAAAGACGCTCCGGAGGGCCCTCCGGAGCGCAATTGGCGGTACTCAAGAGACGAATTGGTGGAACTCCGGAGTTTTCTATTGCCTGAGTCATCAATATAAGTTTTTAAGTCAAAACACTGAAAATTTCGTTGAGAAACATGAAAAAACAACATTTTTAGGACAAAAATAGGAAAACAAAGAAAAAAAACAAGTTTTTTGAAGACGAAACTGAGTTGCCATTTGAGCGCGATTGCGCTTTTTAAAATTTTCTCCAGAGTTTCACCGGAGCTCACCAAACTTCCTCCGGAGGGAATTGGTGATAGAGACAAATTTCACCAAACGTCGCTTCTTTGGTGTTCCACCGGAGAAGTTTGGTGGAGTTTGGTGAAATAACGGTGCACTTCGGTGGAGCACCGGAGAAAAGGGCAAATTGGTGAACCACCGGAGAAAACATTTGCCTGAGTTTTTGTAAAATTCAAAAAAATCTTTTTTTCCAACAAAAATAATATTTTCGAAACCATATTTTTCCTCTGTCATGAAGTTGAGATTGAAAACAGTTATAGCTCCGCTAAGACATACTTTTAAAAAAATTCAGAATTGATTCAAATGTCGAAGACACAGCTCTGAACATTGATATGGCTCATACGGAACTCGTTCGATATCTTCAAAATATTTCCAAAAATCGCTGGCTTATGCTCCAAGTTTTTGGAGTTCTTATGGTATTTTTCGTGGTATTTGTTCTTTTCTTGACCTAATTTCTTTGGTTTTTAAATAATATTTTCTTTGTATAATATCATGTACCTATTATACACACCGGTTAGCTTTTTGAAAATGTATGTGATTTCTCTTTATAATTGCCTATCGAATTGATGATTCCATTTTTTCCTTTCTGTTTTCATGAATCTAACGTATTTTTGCAATTGTTTGTTCTATTATGGTCATAGTAACCATTCCAAATATCTTCTCTATTCAACTTTTGAATTGTTTATACTTGATATATTTCAGAAATGCGTGTTTCCTCCGGCTTTGTGATAGGAGGAACAAGTGTCGCTTCGGCGATCACATTCATCAACGCCTTCTTGTTACATAAAGAATTCTATCCATCGATTGTATATATTTCAAAAAGTAGTGCTAGTATGGCTGTGAGTTTTTTATTTTATTCTAAATTATGAAGAGCAATTCCCCAAATTTTTACAGGTTCTTTATGTTCAAGCACTTGTTCTTGTATATTTAGCATTCGAAGCTATTCGATCTGTATTTTTTGGAGAATTGAGAGCAGCTGAAGCCGAACATTTATCTGAAAGAACTTGGCATGCGGTTATTGAGACATGTCTTGCTTTCACAGTGTTTCGAGATGAATTTTCACCTTCATTTGTGATGTTATTTATTGGATTATTATTTGTGAAACGATTCCATTGGCTTGCTGATGATCGGGTTGATATGATGGAAAGAAGTCCCATTATCACTATCAAGTTTCATTTGAGAATGATGGGTTAGTTTTTTATCAAATCAAAGCAACAAAAAAAATTTTTGTCACTGAAAAAGGAAAATATCAATTTTGCTATCGAAAATACGTTCTGTCACCTCGGCGAAAACGTGGAATTCCACGCGGCAAAATTTCAAAACACAAAATTCATACAGTAGTTCAGGCAGCACAAAATTTTAAAAAAAGTGTGTGTTAAAACGAATTTTATCTTTGGAAGAATGTTTGCGAACGTTAAATTTTTTGGGGATATGTTTGCAAAACAATGAAAAGAGCTTGAAAAGTCCAATAAATTGAAAAAAAAACGTGACCTATACTTTTTCATGTAAAATTTCGCTATGACTTACAAGGGAACTGCAAAGGGTTAGACTCTTATGGACCTATTCGTGACAATTAAAAAAAGAAAAAAATTGAATAAAAAAATAAAAATGCCAATGCGCGCCGAAGAAAAAAATTATATTTTTTTTCTCAAAAAAAGTCACGAAAAATGATGATTTATTTATTTTTTTATTCAATTTTTTTTCTTTTTTTAATTGTCACGAATAGGTCCACAAGACAGTCATTGTGGGTTCTATAATCTGTTGTTTGGTCTCTGTCTGTGTGACATGGCTTTTAATATGAAAACTTTTTATGGGAAATCTATTGTCCATCCTGAATTTCTCTTCCCATCGGAAAAAAAATAAATAATGATCCGGGTGAAAAATAGAACGTAGATCAAAATTTGTTTCTTCGCATTGAGACCAAAATGCCTGTGTATTTCTCTCGAACGAAGTGCACACAATAAAAAAATCAATAAATTAGATTTTTTCTTTTATTTTTTTTTCACGCTGTGTTTAGTTTGGCAAAGAACTACATGGATAAGTAAGAGAGAATAAGTTGTAAATTACCATTTGAAGATAGAAAAGAAGCGGCAAGCGAAGATTGAGATTTTTTGTTTGAAAAACTGTGTTCAAGGACTTGTGGTCTTCGATAGTTTGAGTTTCACCTTAACTTTTAGAACTTTCTTCGGAAGGAAAAAAACGCATAACATGACGAAATATTCGATCCGATAAGACTTACTACAACAACAGAAGTTCTCAATATTCTGCAATCAACATGACACAAAAAAAAAACTCGATCAGAAAATTTAAAACGCAAACTCGAATCATTTTATTAAAATAAAAAGTAGAATAAATTTTTTAAAAAACCTACGCTGAGCCTACAAACATCTACGCCAAACTTCTAGTTTCAATTTTAGTCTATTTTTGTAACCACCAATCGAATCGACCTTCATTTCTGAAAAAAAAAATGAAAAATTATTGATGAGGAACATTTTCAAAAGATTTAAATATTTTTTTGATATAGAAGTTATAAAATAATAACTCAAAAATTTTCGAGTGACAGTGAATATTTAGAAAAGTTCTAAATATTCGTTTCTATTTATTTAGAAAAAAAAGTGAATATTTAGAAACGTTGTAGATGCCATACCTCGGCCAAAAACGTGGAAATCATTATTTTCAAAATGTCCTCTGTGATTTTCCACACAAAAAATCTTCAAAACTTTTTTGCCGTCTGAATTACTGTACAAACTTTATGTTTCGAAATTGTGCCTTGTGGAATTCTACGTTTTGGCCGAGTTATGGTAAATGTGTGAAATTTTTTCAATGATAATGTTTTTAACTTCATAGTAAAAAATCCTGAAATCAGTTTTTCGTGAACATTCTTGTAAATAGTAATATTTCGAAATGAGTATGAGGTTTTTGAAAGTAAAATTTAGTCATCAACTGTTTTCTGATAATTTCACAAAGTGACAATTTTGTCAAAAGTCTGCATTTGAACACAAATTGATAATTTACTACAGATTACTACTAGTTTATATTAGTGCTACGTCGAAAACGAAAAAGTGTGTCATGAAAGTTGATGATGATGACTTTTCAAGATAACTATTTTCGGATCATCATACTTAGAATTGTGAATCTGAAGCATCGATGTCATCGGTCAGAGATCGATGTATTATTTTCTTGTTTAGAAAATACGAAATCCGTTTCACATACTTATTTAAATTCAATCTAGATTATTTATTTTTACTTAAATTGTTTCTAATTTTAAACTTTCAAACTTTTTTCGTTTCATTCACAACTTTTTCGATTTTTTATTGTGATTTTTTCGTAAAACATCAAAAATCTTACTCACCTCGATCCTCTTTTCTATTCAGTTCGTCTTCGATCGATTCTGGTGTAGTGAAAGACTTCTAGTGTTGTGAGTAGATTTGTGAGAGTGGAAGACTTTTGGCATTGTGAGTGTGTTGTTGAAAACTTCGATTGATTTCTGAAAAAAAAAAACCATAACTTTCTGGAAGGTGATTGTGGAACTTCTCTTTTCTTTTTCTTTGCATTGAAAATTATGACGAACTGTCCTCATTCGAAATCAAGAACATTGCTTCTTATCATCACAACTCTTTCCATTTGAATTTACTACAAAAATCGACTATTTTCCGTCTGAAATTGATAAAATGGCTTGACATGGCGAAACAGAAGGAGTAACTATAGAATGTAATCGTAGATAAGTTAAAATAATCATAAATGTTATGAGAAACACAGAAACAAACTTGAATCACATCAAAAAACGTTGAAATCGCGACGAAAAACAAAGAAATATCGATTAAAAAAAAGAATAAATAAATAAAAGTAAAAAAAAATGTGCGCGCTTCTTTCGAGAGAAATACACGAGGTCAACGGGTCTCGCAGCGATGAAACATTTTTGATAATCGTCCTTTATTTTAACCGGTAATTTTTTTTCTTTTTTTTGGTAGGAAGAGAAATTCAGGATGGACAATATGAATTCATGATCAGAGTTTACAGTAGATTTAAATGACCCGGCGACTCATCGAGAGTATTTGTTTAAATTGAAAGTATTCATCATTTTAAGACATATATGCGTTAAAACACTGCTCAAAAACATAAGAAACAAAAGTTAGACGACAAAAAAGAACAATAAATAAAAATAAAGTTGGATCAAAATTTCAAAACCTAATAAAGCAGTAGAGCGCGTTTGCGCGATTAATCCAACTCTATGATTTATTTTGTGTTCTTTGTTGTGCTGTAGTTTTTGCTATTCGTTGTTTTAGACTGTTTCTTCACCCACATATGTCTTAAAATGGTGAATACTTTCAAAATAAATACTCTAGAAGAGTCGTCGGGTCATTTAAATTTTTTTCCAATTTTGAAAAAAAAAATATCATAAACACCTCTACCAAGCCAAGGAATCGCGAAATGGAATATTAAAAATTTTCAAAAAAAAAACAGAAATAGAAAATTTAGGTCACGAAAATATCTATAAAGTTAATTGGAGTGCATCTTGGAAACGGAATAACAGTTCTCGAACTCAAAAAAAAATTAGTTGAAAAATAAAAAAAAAGTTGATTTTTTTTCAGTTAAAAAGGGAGGGGGAGAAGAGAGAAAAGGTTATTGATCATTCAGATCGTACCTATAAAATTTTATGAAATAGGTTGACTATACGGTCAGGTGAAAAATTGAGAAAGTTCTTGAAAGCATACCTGACATAAGAGGGGAAGAAGTACCGTGACAGTGAACTTTGGCAGATAGTTGACAGTGACATGTTTCGAGAAAATGATTAGTTCACGGCACGAAAACTAGAAAAACGATGACTTTTCTTCAAACTTTTGAAATTTTTCTTTTGTTCTTCGTTTTTCCTGGTCGTCATTCACAGTGAAAAATTTTTGGTACCCTCTTAGACCAGGTATGCTTGAAAGTGTGGCCGTATCAAAGCGAAAATTATAATATAATTTTCGCTATATTATATTTTTTCTACAGAACACCAAAAGTAGTTTTTACAGGAATACTGGGATGTTTGGGTTTGGTCGATTCATACCTCGTATCTCATGCTTATTTCACAACTTTGGTCAAAGGAGCATCATCACAAATCATTTTCGGTTTCGAATATGCCATATTGATGACTTCGGTCATTCATATCACCATCAAATATATTCTACACATGCACGATTTGCGAACCGAACAGTCTTGGGATAACAAAACAGTATATTTATTGTATGCAGAGTTGTTTATCAGTGAGTAAAATATTTGCACATTTATCAACTTATTTTTCTTTGTTTTTCAGATTTCATAAGATGCATTTTGTATGGTATTTTTGCGATAGTGATGATTCGTGTTCATACTCTACCATTTTTCTGGGTCCGACCATTCTATCAAGCGATTCGGGCACTTCATAAGGCTTTCTCTGATGTTGTTTTGTCGCGAAGAGCTATTCAAGCTATGAACACGTGAGTTAATATTGTCTATATTTTCGGATTAAATATCCGAAAATGTAGGACTGTCAGATACAAATCGCAGTTTCCATATCCCGCCCAAGAGGGAAAACTCAAAATGACATTTTC
Organism: Caenorhabditis sp. 8 KK-2011; assembly: GCA_963572245.1. Classification (NCBI taxonomy): domain Eukaryota; kingdom Metazoa; phylum Nematoda; class Chromadorea; order Rhabditida; family Rhabditidae; genus Caenorhabditis; species Caenorhabditis sp. 8 KK-2011. The sequence continues at coordinate 7,866,244 of OY751550.1, read as the reverse complement.
CAAGAAAAATGTATGATCACGTGACAAACGCCAGGGTTTTTTTTTGGCCGGAAGGAAAAAAAAGCCCGACCCGACCTGTGATTTTCCCACCGGGCTAGAGTCTCAACTCTCCAGAATACACAGTTTCGATTTTCAGACATTTCCCATTAGTTTCGGCTGACGAGTTGGTTAACATTGACACAACCTGTATAATTTGTCGCGAGGAAATGACAGCCGATTCTTCGCCGAAACGTCTACCGTGTTCTCACGTATTCCACGCTCATTGTCTCCGTTCGTGGTTCCAACGACAACAAACGTGTCCGACGTGTCGGACTGAGATTCTGGGTCGCAACGGATTACCAACAGCGGCTACACCTGCAGCTGCGAACGCGAACGCAGTGCCAAATGCTGGTGCGCAACAACCTGGTCAACCAGGTGTTGCCGCGCAAATCTTTCCGTTTTTCGCTCATCAATTCGGAGCACCACCTAGAAATATGCCAATGCCACCACCACCACCGCCACCGCAAAACTTTCCCCATCCAATCTTTTTCGCTCCGCCACCACCGAATCGTATCGATTTTCTGGCTCAATTCCCACCGATGCCTCCGCCACCTCCACCACCATCTTCGGATGCTCCGTTCGGATTTCCACCGGCTCCATTTGGACTGCCAAATATGCCGAATTTGGAGCAACTAACCGATGAGCAATTGCGTGAAATGGAAGGAACGAGAAGAGAAGCGGTTTTGGCAAGACTACGCGCATTGGAAAATGTGATGGATCTCATCGAGACAGCTCATCTTCATATGATGCAAATCACTGCGGTTACACCGTTGACCACTGCTGCTCCGACAGTTCCAACTCAACCACAATCGACTCCGTTGCCAACGCAAACAACAGCGAATGAGCAAGTCGCGAGACCGCCAACACCTGTACAGAAGCCTGAAACTGTGTTGCCAAAGACACCTTCATCGTTGTTCGGAAATAGTTCGGAGCCGACCACTTCATCAGCACAACAAACCGAAGAAGTCGCAACAACTTCAGCGTCTTCTCCGATTTCGCGAACACCAGAAGCTGAGGAATTGAGAATGAGAAGACTCGCAAGGTGAGACTACTGTAGATTTCATAACTTGACCAGGTTCTTTTTTGAGATATTTCATCAGAACATTTTTCCGTAAATAAGCTTCCGAAGCTTGTTTCGATTAGTTGAAAAGAGAAAGTTCACTCGAAAATGTTTTTTTTTTCGACCCCATTTTACCGAAAAAATTCGAAATTTTGTAAAAACAAATTGGAAACTAGGATTCAAGAAATCAGAAGAAAAATTACAATGTTATTTGAAAAAAAAAACTCTCGCCAAGTACTGTAGTTTTTTGTTGATATTCCTGATTATGTTGCAGATTTGATCCACAAAATTCGCCACCGACATAACTTGTTCGATTTGCTGCAAACGACCTCTTTTCTTGCCTTCCATTTCAAGTCATTGTACACTTTTAACTCTTCAATATAGTACTGTCAGTTTTAGAATCCAAAACTTCATCAATTTCTCGTTTCTGTGATTTGTTTCCCCCCCCCCCCCCCCCCCCCGTTTTTTCGGTGTTTCCCTTCTCAATCCCAAAGTTGATATTTCCCAACTAGAAACATCAGAGATTTGTAATTGGGTAGAATACGTGTATTCGGATGCTTCTATTCATCACCTTATTTATTTTCCTTTTTGGTTTTGTCTGGCACAAAAAAATAAATGTTCATTTTAAACCATCGAAATGGAATTGGACAAAAATCTTCTACACTGGAAAAATGCTGCTCGAACAAAGCTGTTCCACGGTGTGCACACAATTTCACTTTATTTTACGTCGGACAATAAGTTGGAACAAGGAAAAGATGTATGTTTGCTCTATTGCTTCAAATGAAATATTCGACGTGAGACCTGATAAAAATTTCGAAGAAATATAAACATTTTTGAAATTTTGGAGACCTAAAAATTTGTGAGAGTGCCTGTCTAAACCAATAGAAATATTTTGAGGTACACTCTTATTTAATTATTCTTGCCAAACCTAGACAGCTCAAAGATTCAAACTCACATAACATCAATAAAAAATAGGCGAAAAACTAATAGCAGGCCAACAGTTGACTGTGATTCGTTCCATTCAACGGCGTATCACTAGACAACTGGAGGGCTGCCATTGTTCCGCATTCGATGTCGACCAATCAAATGAATACTAGAACATAGCGAATAGAAAAGCGCCGAAACGCGGCATGAGCGACGGTTCTAGTCATTGCCATAATCGCGGAAGGACTAAGAACGGTACGCCCATGCCGCGAATCACACTCAAAATAATACTAGTAACAGTAGTAGTAATAGTATTAGTAGTGGTGGAAGCCAACAACAGCAGACAGCATCGTCGAAGAGTAATCAGAATAAAACTGAAAATGAAAAAAAACCAAGCACCTCCCTCTTTTTATACCGAGAGCGCGTGGGAAAATAGGCGAGAGAGTGTGTGTTTGCACACTATTTGAAAGAGACGCACATTTTTCGCCATGGGAAACTCCGCCCACTTTTCGGATTTTTGTAGATTTCGCGAGATTTTTTGGGTTTTTTTTCAAATACAAGGAAGGTTTTGAATAGTTTTCAAGTGATGATAAGCAAGAGGACTTGCATAATATTATTTTTAGCTGAGAAGATAGATTTTTACTGTGAATTGAGAGAAAAAATAAATAATTTTTGAAAAACTTTTATAGTATTTTTGGAAAATTAGATCATTTGAACATAATATTGATAATACAGGAGATTAAACATACGTGTTGATTGAATCAATGCATTTTTTTCATTATGAGAGAAAATTAATAACTATTTACTAATGGGGTTATTCAGTTGAAAAAAAAATATGTTAAAAAATGATGAAATAACACAAAAAATTCAAATACATATTTTTTTCAACTGAATAACCCCATAACATTTTTTTTTTCAACTGAATAACCCCATAACGTGAAAGTTACTGTATGTTACTGTAGGCAAAAATATTTTCTGCGTAATTGCGGGCATGTGACGCACAGAATATATTTTTTATTTTTCTCAGTGAAAACGTCCATTTTTGTGTTTAGCTAGAGGGTTAATTCAGGTAAAATATGGATCAGACACCTAGCACATCAAAAGGAAATGAAGAAAATAACGAAGATGAAGAAACTGGTGAGATTCTACTATGATAAGATGGAAAATCAAAACATTTCAGAAGAATTCTCTCATCTCACCGATTTCACAATTTTGGCTGGAGATGTTACACCACATTTGACAGCTAAACATCAATCTTTAGTTCATGTAAGAGGTGTTAGAAATGATAACATTGACAATTTTATCATTTTACAGGGGTCTGTTTCAAAAGAAGCTGCAATTGCAACACATTCAGCGTTGATATTTGCACTGTCTCCGGATAAAGAACAACAGTGAGCTGATCAAAATAAAAAAAAAAACAAATGTTGTCGAAATTCAGAATTCGAGAATTTTACGATCGTCTAGACATTGATCACGATGGCACAATTGATATACGAGATTTAACACAAGCTCTGAAACATGAAACACCTCATATTCCAGCAAATCTCGCACCAGTATGTAATACTTTTTGAATTCAAACTGATTTTAAATAGGTTATAATATCGCAAATGTCTGCGGATAATGATGGAAAAGTTGGATTCGTCGAATTTGCAAATTATGTACTCGATCACGAACAGAAACTGACTGAAATGTTTGCAGCAATGGATAGAAACAACGACGGTATGTGGGTGGGGCTATATATTTGTATAGTCTTTTGATAAAGAATAAAACAACTAAATCTGAAAGTTTTCCAGGAGTTATCGATGTTTGGGAATTGCGACATTATTGTATGGATAATGGAATGTCTTTGGATAAACAACAAGCTCAAACTATTGTCAATAAGTCAGCTGAGATAACTATGAAAAGTTGTATATTTTCTTTTGTAGAATGGATCAATCTGGAAAGGGCACATTTATTGGTATCAATGAGTTTGTCAATTACATGATTCTGTATCCATCGAATGATATCAAAGAGATTGTTGATTTTTGGAGACATGCGATGATTTTTGACATTGGTGAAGATGTTCTCGTTCCTGAAGATTTTAGTGCCCAACAAATCAAAGAAGGTATTTGGTGGCGACATTTGGTGGCCGGTGGAATAGCTGGCGCTATATCTAGAACTTGTACTGCCCCGTTTGATCGACTCAAAGTTTATCTGCAGGTTCTTTTTTTTTTCTGAAAAGTTATTACAAATATTAGGTTTAGGTTAATTCATCGAAATCGAATAATTTGGGTGTTTTGAGTTGTGTCAATCTTTTGCATGCCGAAGGAGGGCTCAAGTCATTTTGGCGTGGAAATGGTGTGAATGTTATAAAAATCGCACCCGAATCGGCTATAAAATTCATGTGTTACGAAGAAATCAAAAGAATTATACAACGAAACAAAGCGAATCCCAATGACGATATTACACTTCTAGAAAGACTTCTGGCTGGAAGTAGTGGTAATTATTCTTACAACTCCACAATGTCACAGTTTTTGTTTTTCTAAAACACATAATTTACAAAAAAAATTTCAAATTTTAGGCAAAGTCTTCATATTATGTGCAAAAACATTCGTTGGAGGCATACCTCGGCGAAAACGTGGTATTCCACGTGACATAATTTCAAATCTCAAAATTTATGTAGAAATTCAGACGGCACAAAATTTATCAAAAAGTTTTGTGTGAAACATCACGAGGTTCATTTTGAAAATAAGGATTTCCACGTTGTTTGTCGAGGTATGATTTTTAGACCTGATTTTTTCTAAACCGCTGAAATTTTTGAAGATCCATGTCAGAACTTTTCTGAAAAATTATTTCCCAACTTGGAATCCCAAGTGTCAGAGACCCGACAAAAGTTGTCAAAACCGGTCTTATTTTTGACAGACCGAATAAAAAAAGAGGCCCGCCCGCATACATCGGCGAAATTGTGGAATTCAACGGAGCATATTTGAAAAACACAAAAAATTAACTGTATTTCAGACAGCACGAAATATTCCAAACTTTTTTGTGTTCAGTTTCAAAGAGGACAATTTGAAAATCAAACTGATCCACGATTTTCGCCGAGGTATGCCCGCCCGGTCCGTAGTTTTATGACTGGTGCCACAATCTCATCCCCGGAATCAAATTTTTGATGTACTTGAATCAACTTATTTTTCTAGCCGGCGCGATTTCCCAATCATTGATATATCCAATGGAAGTGATGAAAACTCGTTTAGCGTTGCGAAGAACTGGACAAATGGATCGCGGAATTATTCATTTTGCTCACAAAATGTACACTAAAGAAGGAATTCGAAGTTTCTATAAGGGATATATTCCGAATTTGATCGGAATAATTCCCTATGCTGGAATTGATTTGGCGATTTACGAAACTTTGAAAAGAATGTATTTGAAATATCATGATGTGAGGAAAACATTGTTGTGATGATTATTTTAAGTTAAATTTCAGACTTCGGATCCGGGTGTGTTTGCTCTGCTCGCTTGCGGAACTTGCAGTTCTACGTGTGGTCAATTGGCCAGTTATCCATTTTCGTTGGTTCGAACAAGGCTTCAAGCGAGAAGTAAGATAAAACCGACCAATTTGGAATCTAATAAAATTTCAGCTGTTTCACGACAAGAAATCGAAGCCGATACAATGGTTGGACAATTTCGATACATATATAAAACGGAGGGATTTTTTGGGTTTTATCGAGGAATCGCTCCAAATTTCATGAAGGTAATCAATAAGCAGTAAAATTCCAAAAATGTTACATTTTTCAGGTGATACCTGCTGTTAGTATAAGTTATGTTGTGTATGAAAAAGTTCGAACGACGTTAGGTGTGAGTATGTGTTGATTTGAAATGGTAAGATTTCATTCGAAAAAAAAATTTCTGGGCCAAACCGAAATTTTCTGACAAAATTAAAAAATCTGAATTTTTGAAAAAAAAATGGAAAGTCGTTGCTGGATCTGAAAACATTGGTCCAAAACATCTAAAATATCAGTCATAGCTCGGCAAAAAACGTGGAAGTTCTTATTTTAAAAAATTTTTCCATGATTTTTCACACAAAAAATTGAAACGTTTGGGCTTCCGGTTTAGACGAGGTGAAAATTTTATCACAAGTTCAATCATGGTCTTTTAAGATGAGACCTGAGTTTGATTTAAAATTTGACGAATTTCGTGAATATGGTTTCACTTTATAGTTGAACGATTTCATTTATATTCATAAGTACAACAGTCTCATCCTCTCTTTTTCTCTATCTCTATTTTATCCTTTTCTTTCTCCTCATCGTCTAAAATAGGTCAAACTTTTTATATTAGAAGAAAAAAGGAATATATTGAACGAAAAAATGCGATTACCTCGAATATTTCAACCATTTCTGGGATGGTTCTTTGGTTTATCAATTCTATTCACTTCTCTATTCGGTAACTATGTTATCAGTTTATTTTTGGGAATCGCTGTTCTCGGAAAACATCGGCTTTGGAGACGTTTGATGGATCGAGCAATTTCCTACTGGATGACCATTCCAATGGTTTGAATTCATTTCTTTTTTCTATTTTTTGTTTCAAATTCCCGTGACCTCCAGATTTTTTGTTGTTTGGGAACGAGAAACAAAAGGTTCTTTTTTTCAAGGTGTTTCTATTCAAAAAAAAAAAGAAAAAGAGAATTTTTGTGTTCGTATAGTAGTAGTGAAAAGAAATGTGCTTCTCTCACGAGTTTACGGGTTTGCACTTTATGAATCAGACCCGTAACACAAGGTAATGTCGGCTTCTGTTTTTGAAAATGGAAAGAAAAATGTCATGGGTTTTTTTTCTGTAAACAGTGGCCGTTGTTACAAAGGGAAAAACAAAAAAACCGAAAAAAGAAGTGTGTTTTGCAGGGTTTACTCGAATATTTGATGGGGGTTCGAATTCGTGTCAGTGGGGATGAGATTGAATATGGAAGACCTGCGTTGATTGTGATGAATCATCGAACGCGTCTCGATTGGATGTATATGTGGTGTGCTCTTTATCAGGTCAATCCGTGGCTCATCACATCGAATAAAATATCGTTGAAAGCACAGTTGAAAAAGTTGCCCGGAGCAGGTAAAATTTTCACATTTCCTAGATATACCCAAATCCGTCTTTCCGATCACCTCTCGAAATTATCTGGCCAAAAAACAATCAAAAACTGAAAGAAAACCACAGAACCTACATTTGCCAATTTCAATCATTTTGGTGTTTCAGGTTTTGGTATGGCTGCGGCTCAATTTGTTTTTCTCGAACGGAATGCCGAAGTGGACCGCAAATCTTTCGACGATGCAATCGATTATTTTCACGGTCTCGACAGCAACTACCAAGTTCTTCTCTTCCCCGAAGGAACTGACAAATCCGAATGGACTACACTGAAAAGTCGCGAATTTGCCAAGAAAAACGGTCTGAAGAATTTGGAATATGTACTTTATCCCAGAACTACTGGATTTGTACACTTGTTGAATCGAATGAGAGAAAGTTGGTTTCAAGAAAAAAAAATATTTTTTACAGAAGGTTTTTACAGAAAATTATGTTGACTACATTTATGATGTCACAATCGCATATCCATATAATATTGTGCAATCGGAAGTTGATTTAGTATTGAAAGGCGCATCGCCGAGAGAAGTTCATTTTTATGTCAAAAAAATTCCGATTGGTCATGTTCCGCTGAATGATGGCGATATATCAAAATGGCTGAATGAGTGAGTCACTAGACCTTCGAAAATGTTTTGTTGGCTGGAAAATTGAAGACTGGGAACAAAATTTTTCCTAGAGCCATACCTAGGTCTAGTATCGTAAAAAAATTCGAACTTTTTTCACAGTGGTTCATACCTGGCCTAAATGGTCACCGTGAAAATCTTGAAAAAATATTTTTGTCAGTGAATAACGACCAAAAAAAAACGAAAAAAATTGCTCAAAATTTGAGAAAAAACATGGCATTTAAATTTCCGTGACTTGAACTATTTTCTTGAAAATGTCACTGTGAATTTTCGACCAAAAAATTTGTCACCGTACTTTTTCTCCTCTGAGGACAGGTATGGGTTGTTTCTCGTACACGTCGAGAAAAAGTTCGGAGTTTCGAGATCACACACATCAAAAATTATGTAAAATCTTTTTTTTTTCAGTCGATGGCTAATAAAAGAACAAATGTTGCACAATTTCTATAGCGAACAACAACCAATCAATCGACAATTTCCAGTTGAACGAGGTGATGGAATCTGGAGAAGTGTGAGTCTTCCCTCTCACAGGCAAATGCGAATCGGCCGATAATCGGTCGAAATGAAAAAAAACGGCCGATTCCGTACCGATTATCGGTCGGTTTTCACAACTACGATGAAAAACGACCTGTTTCAGGCCGATTATCGGTCGGTGCACAAAGTGAGAAAACCGGCCGACAATCGGCGGGTGAGGGACTAGGTTTTCCGCTTTATGGACTAGTTTTTCATAGTTCGGACTTTTTTTTTTTTTCTCCTATTTTGTCGTTTTATTTAGTTTTCCAACTTGTTTTTCAGTCAGAAAGTATTCCTGGGGACGAGGAAAAAATTAAGAAATGTTAAAAACAACTCCACGAGTAGAATAGCGTCAGTTGGTTAGGTGAAATTATGAATTTTAGGCAAATTTGTAGAAAATTTGGTTATTTTGTGAGAATATCGAATTTTACTTTATTCTTTTCGTTGTTTTATAAATATTTTATCACAGGTATACCCTGTTGGCGTCCCCGAACCACCACCCAAAAACCGAATCACGCACGATTTTCGTTCATGAAATTGGAGTTTTCAAGGTGAGCTTCAGACGTTTTTTTTTTTTATTTTCCATGTTTTTTTCAGAAGGAGTTGCAATGAAAAAGTGGTTGGAACTATCGTTTAATGGCTGAGTTCCTAAAAAAACGTAGTTGCTGAAACACTCAAACACACAAAAGTTAGGAATTTGATGAGTCAACTGTAATGTTTTACATAAAATCGAGATTTTTAAATTGCAGAAATGGTTGTGAACTTTTATCAATGCGATGTTTCGCCGTTCGACAACAATAACCAACGGCCAAATCGCAAGATCGAATACGTGAAAAAGTCTGGACTAGAACTTGATGGCGGAAAACTAATTATATTTCTTATTGTTCTTTTCTTTAAAATTTGTTGTACTTGTTGATGGGCACGAGTGAGAAAACGTACAGAAACGCGATTTAATGTTTTTAAAGGTGGACTGCGATATATCTGAGAAAGACGGTGTGCAATGTTGCGTCATTTATAGTGTAGTGAATCTCTTCGAAAATGTGTGTACTTTTTTGAATTTATAATGGTTCGATAGAGCGCACATGGTCGTGAAGACGGAAAGGCGGAATTGCTTGTGTTTGTTTTTTGCCTGGCACTGTATCAAATTTTTTGCGTTTTTTTGGTTTTCGCATCATTTTTCAGGGGCACACAAACTATATTATAGACGAAACACTCAATTATCTCGCAGTCCACCTTTAACAGTTTTTCTAGAATTAGATTTTCGCGTGCATTTTGTTAGGTTTTTTAAAATGTTTTTTCTCTTTTTTCATTGTCACAATTTTTGTAAAAGTTTTTTTTTGTAAAAATTTGTGATTTCTTAAATTAACTGTTAATAAAATATCGCAAAAAAAACCGAATAATCTAGTGTAAAAAATTCGATTATTGATTATTAAAAACCGATCGATTACCGACGCGAAAACGCTGACCGATTACCGACGCCAAAAAACCGGCCGATTCCAGTCCGGATTCGGGTACGGTTTCCTCCCTCGCAGATGAGATTTCACCGGCCGATTACCGACCGATTCCTGGCCTGTACGCATTTGCCTGTGTCTTTCATTATACCTTATGGGGCTATTCAGTTTCTTTTCTCAGCCAAAAAAACGGTTGAGAAAGAGGAGAAAAGCCATTCAGAAAGTAGGAAAACAGGTTGAGAAACTCCATTTTCTCAGTACCGTAACCCAGCTCTTCCAGACAAGACCAAGATGAAAGTGTTGTGTGCCTTTGAAGTTTTTCGGTACAGTACCCATTTTTGACTATCAAAATGGTGTTTACGCATTCAAATTTCGCCCTTGGTATTTGTTCTCAGGAGCTTTACAAGCATCAAAAGCACCGAATGTGCGCCTTTTTTCCACCGGACTACGTCAAAATAGGAGGTTAAGAAACTCTATTTTCTCAACCGTTTTTCCTACTTTCTGAATGGCTTTTCTCCTCTTTATCAACCGTTTTTTAGGTTGCGAAAAGAAACTGAATAGCCCCATTACCCAACTCGTAGAACTTTATGCAGCACATTTCAAAAACTACTGAAAATCTCCAAAAATTTTGACCGTAGCAGATTGGTCGGAATTGACCCTTCGGGAATAACTTCTTTCTCAAAAAAGTTAGTCGGTTTTTCGTTTACAATCACTGAACCATGCTTCGCATAATTCTAAATTCCGAACTTGCGTTTTTGGAATGCGATGCAACGTAGAAAAAATGGAAAAAAGTGGCAAAAATTGTGCAACGTGATCTTATTTTTTTCAAAAAAATTGCAACATTTTTCATCGAATTTTGATTTTTTTCATTTATGGGGTTATTCAGTTGAAAAAAAGTATGTTAAAATAACATAAAATAACACAAAAAACTTATTCAAGTGATGTCGAAATATGTCGAAAAATGACAAAAAATTACAGTACCTGGCCTATTTTTCAACATGCACACAGCGCTCGTAAATCAAGAAAAATGTCTCATCGTGCCGAGACCCAAACAATTCAAATGAGGATGCGTCTTTCTTTCAAAAAATAGGGTGAAATAATTCAAAAACAGTAATGCGAAATGCGCATACTTATTTAAATTGTTTGTGTCTCGGCACGATGAGACATTTTTCTTGATTTACGAGCGCTGTGTGCATGTCGAAAAATAGGCCAGGTACTGTAATTCTTTGTCATTTTTCGACATATTTCGACATCACTTGAATAAGTTTTTTGTGTTATTTTATGTTATTTTAACATACTTTTTTTCAACTGAATAACCCCATTAGATTTTTTTCACTTTTTTTCAACATTTAGAAAATGTTGCAATTTTTTGGAAAAAAAACACAGAAGCACATCACAGAAGTGTAAACAGTTTTTGTTTCATCATGGAACTTCCATGTGAAATTTGTTTTTTCAAATCCAACTGTAAAATTTCGCTTTTTCAAATCCAACAGTAAAATTTCGTTTTTTTTTCAGAAATTTTACCCAAAAATTGACTGAGAAATCGACTCGGAAATCATTAAAAATTCAATAGAGAACGCGAACCGTATTTCTTGAAAAAAAATAGTGAAAATTATGATTTTACAAAATTTATTGTCAAAAAACAAAATGTCCTCGAATACAAGATTATTTTTTGCAGTGGAAAGAATCGAGAATGCACATATTTGTCAAAGTGACAGCTTTGATGTTCTGGTATACGGTCATTTCGGCGTGTATTTATCATATTTGGTTTGTTAAAAGTTTACAGGTCAGTTTGAAGTTCTGTTCAGAAGTTCCACGGTTTTTTTTTTGTCTTCAGATCGGATTCTCATATTTCTTCGTAGTCAGCTTTATTCTCAATTGTTGTTATGGTGGAATTGACAAGTTTATCATTAGCATTTGGCAGAAATCACAGAAACTCTAAATTCTTCAGATATGTTCTTTTTGTTGGCGGGTATTGTGAGATTTTTTGGTGTTTTCTTGAAGGTAAAATAACAAAACGAACAGATTACAATTTGAACACCTTTCAAATATTCACCCAAAAAATCAACACATTGTTCAGTTTTTGTAGATTCTCTCCTGTATTCATTTAATTAGTGGCTTTTTCTTTTTCATAGTCTGTTGCATGTAATATTTAATTATAAAATTTTTTGAATTCGAAACATTGTTCTTATTTTTTGGCTGGAAAGAAGTTCAAAAAATCTTATCGAGAACTGTCAAACAAAAATTGTTCAGATTGATAATGGTTTTTTCGAGAAAAAAAAGAATAAAAAGGAAGGTTTCACCAAAAATTCCATGGAAACCAAGAACAAAAATGAAGACATTTTTTGAAACTCTTTTCCCTCTAAAAGTTCCTGTTTTTTTTTTGAAACTTGAAGTGTTCTCTTCTCACTGAATCGATCAATGTTTAATGGTTGTTTTTTTGTTGTTGAGATGTTCATTTTTTGTTGTTTCTCTGATCTCTAACCGACGAAGAGAGGAAAAGAAAAATAGGAAAAAATGTTGTTTTTTTTTCGATTTTCATTTGTGTTTGTGTTTACTTTTCCAACACCGACAAAATTGTTTCATTTTTCAGAAAAAAGTCAAGAAATGTCAGATAATCAAGAAAAGTGAGTTGTTTGCAGCTAACCAATTTTGAACAAAATGAGTGTAATAGAAAAAAGGGAAATAAAAAGAAGAATGGGATCATGAGTCACTGTCTTCTTCTTCCTCTTATTTTTGTTTGTTTTTGTTGGTTTTCACGATTTTTTGGCTTTCAAATGAACTTTCCGTTGCTTTCTAGTGTTCTTGAGGTTTTTCTCGAAACTTTCGAAAAATACGTTTCAAAAATTTATCTCGCAATTGCGAAACGTATTTTTCGCGGGTTTCAAGATTTTTGAAAGTTCCAAAGAAAAGATCAAATCCCCTGTCGTACCGCGATTTTCCATTTTTTAGCCCGACCAAAATAGAAATTTAGTTTTTCGATTCAAACACGGTATTTCAAAACCTTCAGGAGGCTGCCAAACGATAGGAAAATCTAATAATTTGAAAATTAGCGCTTGTGGTCTACAAAAATTAAACTTGTGGGTCTGGAATTTCGTGTGCAAATAACACTATTATTAGAACTCATTTTCGGTAACTTTTTATCTCGAAATTTCAAAAATTAGTTGTGGAATATGTTGAGAATTTTCATGAAATTGAAAAAGAGAAATCTCGTCAAAAAACAAAATTCGAAATTTCAGACCCGCAATTTTTACTCTCCGCCTTGAAAGCACCTTTGATCTTTTTCGTCTGTTCTCTTTTTTTTCGATGGCACCTCTGAAATACCGTGTTTTTGAAAAGGTATATTTAACATGGTACTGTATTTTCACAGCCTGGTTTCATTTTTTCGGACCTGCCGGCCCGAAAAAATGAAAAAAAAAATGCGGCTCGGATTTTCGAAGAAAGCTCCCGTGCTGGCTTGAAATATTGCGGTGCACTGAAGTTTATCGAGGCACTCCGACGGGAGAAGGCAATTTTTGAGATAGTACGAGGCGCAGAGTTTTCCACTCATCACGAGTGATGTTACATTGTTCAACGAAAAATCTCGTTCACTCTCGAAATTTGTCTATTGTTTTTCAGAATGTCACTTCTCCTTAAATCGGAGACTAATTTTGCTCTTTCACTTCTTCGCCAACAAGATATATCCAACTCGACAATCTTCTCACCAATCTCAATTGCTCTTGCACTGTCGTTAGTTCATTTGGCGGCCAACGGAGAAACCAGAAGTCAAATCAGAGAAGCTCTGGCAAAAGGTAATCATCCGAGTCTGTTTGATATTTCTTCGAATTTCTGAACACAAAATGTTTGTAGGGTCAACTGATGAGGAGTTCGAAGAGCATTTTTCAAAGATCAACGAGGCTCTCTTGGGAGCATCAAAAGGAACTGAAGTGAATGTTGCCAATCATATATTCTCTCGTGACACGTTCAAAATCAAACAAACATATTTGGATGATTCTCAAAAGTTGTACAAAGCCAATGGATCTGCTCTCGATTTCAATAACACTGATTCAACTGCCGAAACTATCAACAATTTTGTCAAAACACAAACAAAAGGGCATATTGACAACATAGTGAAACCGCTCTCAATCACTCCTGATCTTGTTGCAATTCTTGTCAATGCTTTATATTTCAAAGCTAATTGGGATAAGAAATTCAAACCGACCGACACATTCAAAGACAACTTCTTCGCCAATGCCAATGAACAAAGACAGGTCAGTAATATTGGCTGAGAAAAAAAAGAGGTGTACTGTAGTTACTTATGTAATATGTATGTCGGCCTCGTCCAGAGTTGAGATTGGTTTGGTCGGGCTCAAAAACCACGTGCCGGGCCGGGCTTTTTTCTTCCAGTCAGAAAAAAAAAGATTTTTGAACGTCAGTTTCTCAGAGAATCGGATAGAATTTTTTTTGAAAACTAACATTGTAGGCCACGTCAGTATAAAACAAATATTTTTGATACTTTCTGGTTACAAAAAAAACGTGAACACCAAATGATAAAACAATTGATGTGACACCGAACTGTAACATTCTGATTTTTCTGCGTCTGTTTTGAAAGATCTGTTAAACGGAAGTGAAGTACAGTATATTTATGTTAAAGGTGCATGAAAAATCAGAAAAATGTTTTTTTTGAATAGTATTAAATGTGCGTTCTTCTAACAGTGTTCAATTTTTGCAGATCGATTTTCTTCATGCATTCCGCGCCACAAAACGATACATCGAAACTGAGACTTGGCAAGCAGCCCAGTTCGCATACAAAGACGAAACATTCTCATTCCACGTACTTCTTCCAAAAACAAGATTCGGATTAGGAGAAGCCTTGAAAACACTGAATGCTTCCACACTTCAACAGATTCTATCAAATGAGAAGACCGAATTGTTGAATGTGAGAATTATCACAATTTTTGAGAGTGAGAGAGGTTTCAGAGAAACATCTGCATCTCTTTTCAACTCTTTGTCCCTATCATAACACTTATGTTCTTGTGTATATTTCCAGGTTCACCTTCCAAAATTCCACATTGAAAGTGAGTTGGCATTGAAAGAGGCACTTCAATCGGTCGGAATCCGTGACGCCTTCGAAAACTCGGCCGATTTATCCAATTTTGCCGATGGTATATTTGTATCGAAAGTCACTCATAAGGCAATGATCGATGTTGATGAAGATGGAACAACAGCAGCCGCTGCGACAACTGTCGATTTTATGACCAAATCAGCGATTATGCACATGAAAGAGCCCCTCGTTTTCAAGGCCGATCATCCGTTCCTTTTTGTTCTTGCCAAAGATAATCATCCATTGTTCATTGGAACACATTTGTAATACTTTTTCGAATTATGTACTTTTTGATTATTGCAAAATAAAACTTTGTTTTCCCAAAAAAATTGTGTCGGGACTGTTTGGACCTGGATAAGAATGCCCCCAAGCAATGTGGAAAAAGCCCGAATCTCGCCCCTGGAAAAAATCTGAAAAAAGTACTCGTTGAAACATTGTCGCCGCATCGACGCCTTTTTTTTCAAACACTTCGTATCTCAATGTTTTCGAACATTCCTCTGAATCAGACATAGTTATGTGGATGTGACCTAAACCGAAGAAGCATTCGGCACGTTAGATGCCATATTTTTTTTTGCAAGAAAAACACCACGATCCCTGTTAATTTGAAGTCGGATATCGAAGTTTCGGAAAAAAATGAAATTTTAAAAATTTATATTTTTCAACTTTTATGGGATTATTCAGATCTTCTCCACGTGGAGAAAAGCGGAGAAATAGTTCGGATAGCCGCATTAGAGAATTTTTTACAATTTTTTCAACTAAAACTTCACTTTTTTTCAGAAATTTATAGCTTTATCAGTTCCAAATAATCGAAAAAACCCTACTCGGCGGTCCGAGATTTTCGGGCCGAGCTTGTTTTGCTTCTGAACTTCATCTCGGCCCGGCCGCACTTTGGCAGACCAGTTTTTCAAAAAAGTCCGGCTGGGTCCGAATTTTCGAGTTGACATTTCTTGTGACAGTATGCCCATTAGAATGACCATAAACATACCCATTTTAAAATGTCTAGTACAGACCAGAAACTAATAAGAAAATCCAATAAAATCTGAGGGCGGTTTGTGTATAAACACACACCTCTTCTTTTTTTTCATACAATTCATACTACTACTAATAATAATAACTTTTTTGTTGATCACAAAAAATGAAATTCTTAATTTTTGTATTTCTCTGTGTTTTTTTCAAAATCATAGGTAAGTCTGTGTTTTTGAACACATTTTTGTGAATATAAAAAGGGTTTTGAAAATGTGTATTTTTTTGTAGAATGTCGAGCATTTGGACAACGAGTTGAATATCGATACGAATATGATCCGAGAAGAGATTCTGAGCCAAGAGTTCGAGTGAAATTCGATGATGTTACCGATGAGGATGAATTGATGAAAATATTCAATCATCGAAAACCGAAAGATGTTCGAAAATCACCATCAAAATATGGAAATGGTTCAAACTTGGCCTATCAACAACGATTTATAACATCTGACGACGTTGAACGAGACTATTATCAACCAAAAAGACGATTTAGGTCCACCGGGTCAGCATATTATTGGGGAAAAACACCAATCGAAGTTGACAACTATCCTTCCTGAACATTCTGAGAATTGTGTGAAAATTTTCCGGGCCGAAATTAATCATGGGAATTATTGACTCCAACATCAAAAATGTCATAAAATGGGGAAAAAGTCTAGCAATCAGGCCCGGTCCGTTTTTTTTAATCGGGGCGGAATGCTTTGCTCAATCGGGCCAGATAATTTAAAACTTGACCGAAACGGGCCGAGTTCAAACATTTATGATATTTTTGATGATGGTCCGGTTTTCCGATGTTTCCAGAGTCTCGGGATCAATAAAGTAATCAGTAAAATGTTTCATTTTTCTTTTAGATGGCAAAACGTGCCGTATGCCGAAACTCAAAACTGGCACAATGGTCTTTCCTCTCTTCCGGTTCACAAATTCTTCGATTCATCTTCAAATATTGCCGAACAAATGTCTTCATTTCTTCGTCAACAATCCCAACAAATACTTTCATCCGAATTTCCCGATCAACCACGTGACACATTTTCCGATCCACCTCATTTCCACTTTATTCATCATCATCAACAACCTAAACATCATTGGTTCTACTAATTGTTGTTTTTTTTTTCTTGTTGAATATTTATTTCGACTAACATCTAAATAACAATTAAATACATTATCTATTTTCCCGTGTAATAGTTTGTTGGAACAAATGGCATTTTGACAACTTCGACTTTTTGTTGTTTGGCGCCAAAATCGACGATGAATTGGGTGCCGATTTTGGAATGTGATTTATCGACATATGCGATTGCAATATTCTTGTTTAGACTTGGAGATGGACAACCGGAAGTGACAAAACCGATCGAACATTTGTCGAGAGGATCAATTAATGGAAGATGGGCTGCAAGACAAATTCAAATTGGAGAAGCAAAGAAGATCAGACAAAAATTGTTTCCTATTTTCAAAAAACTTTTTGTTCTCTAGTTATTTTTCGCAATGAAAATTATGTTTTTGAGCGAACTAGACTTTCAGATTCGCCTAGCTTTTGACTTTTTGAAATTTTAAACTGGTAGATTTTTTCATTATTTCTCGTCCCGTGAGACCAAAAAAAAAACAGTTTTTACACTTTTGAAAGTTTCTAGTCGGGAACGGAATTTCCGTGGGCTATAAAATTTTACTGTATTTCAGGGTTCATCAAAAAAAAACAAGTTTTTGGTAAAATTGTAGATGAGCCCCCCACTGGATCCGGCACCCCCATCATGGTATCTGAAGCCCCATAATCATGAGTTGACACCCCCATTTAATGGAAAAATATTTTTATTCGGAAAGTGGGTGGTCTAAGTTTAATGAAATTTTGGGGGTTGATGTCTCACCATAGGTAATCTTCACTGTTGATCCCCCATTGATGTTACAAAAACCCCCCATTTTTCACAAGTTTTAAATCATGACTACAACACCCCCCTCCCCACCCATTTTACTTTGTCCTCCCAACCTTTTACGTCAGCCACCCTCCTTTATTTTACTTTATCCCCCCACCATTTTACATCAGCCCCCCTCCCTTCTTTTACTTTATCCCCCCACCATTTTACATCAGCCCCCCTCCCCCTCCCTTATTTTACTTTATACCCCCACCTTTTTACATCAGCCCCCCTCCCTCATTTTACATTATCACCCCGCACCTTTAAAATCAACCGCCTCCCTCCCCTTACCACCATTGCAGTCGCTTTGTCAAAAAAACACATTACACCCCATAATCATGAGCCTCGGGTAAATCATCATAAGCATCATTCAAATCGGCGACACTTCTGATTTCCACAAATTTTTCCGGTAAACTTGTCCATTACAAGCGCTTCGACTTTCTATTTCTCTCCAAAGAAAAAATGAGTCATTCTAATCTTGTATCTTCATTAGGTCACACGTGAAGATTAAAAATATTCAAAAAAGGACAAAAAATTTTCTGTTTTCTGTTAAAAAAGGAATGGGGGCGCTTATTATTTCCAGTGGTGGCTTGTATTCCCATTCGTCATGTGGGGGTGTCAGTTACCATGCCATGGGGGGTCCAAGTACAATTATACCCAAAAATTGAGACCCGAAAAACATACATCTTGGCGATCTGCCAGTTTCTGAAATTAATCCAACACGTCTCTTCGGCCAGCTTTTCTCTTTCAATTGTTTGACAATTTTCTCCGCACCTGGGAAGTCTAATATTTCGCGACGACGCTTTGCTGGAAAAAAATAGATATTTTTGATTTCTTGATCTAACATCTTACCAACAACAAATGCAAGATTAGCCTCAATTGGTGTTGTATTCTCATCAATATCATTTCCATACAAACATAGACCGGCTTCGAGTCGAAGAGCATCGCGAGCTCCCAATCCGGCCAGTTTAACTTGTCCCTCTTTTGATTCCAACAATTTTTCGACCAATTCTGACGCTTTGCTTGGATCAACCGATATTTCGACCCCATCTTCTCCCGTATATCCACAACGTGTTACACGGCAGTTTTCAATTCCAAAAACTTTTCCAATTTTCGTTTTCATAAATGTTAATTGTGTTAGATCGATGTCTGTTTCGGCCTGGAGAACTTTCGACATTTCCGGGCCCTGAAGGGCTACTAGACCTCGATTGTCTAGTGTTTGGATTTGAACATCTTTTCCATTCGCTCTCCATTTTGCTGCATTTTCCTGCAAAACAAAATGTTTAGGAATTTAATATTATTGTTATCAACAACGAAAAAGAATAAAATAAACAATCGAAATATCTATTATTAGAAAACACATTATGAGTCATTTTGGTCAGTATAAAGTACCTGTAAGTATGGTAGATCTTTGTCTATACATCCTGCATTTGTGACCAAAAACAAAAAATCTTGATCTGTTTTCATTATAATCAAATCATCCTTAATTCCTCCTTTTTCATTTGTGAAAACTGACAAAACTCCCGAATTTTCGTCTAATCCTTGAACATCTGCAGTTGTCAAACTTTCGATGAAAGCAACTCGATCTGCTCCCGTGATATGTGTTTGTAACATGTGTGATACATCGAATATACTAACATGTTTTCTTGTGTGAATCGATGAATCTTTAATCGACAAGTCAGCATATTGTGTTGGCATGTCATAACCAGCGAATTCCACTAATTTTCCACCATATTTTTTGTGAATATCGATAAGACATGTTTGCTTTCTGCAAAAAATCACGTTAACTTTCTTTTCTGGAAAATAAACTTACGCAGCTTTCGCCGAAAAACATCTTCTAGCAACAATCGCCAATCGATTCATCGTGTGTAAATATTTATTTCCACCTGTATGATAACACTAACAGTGTTTGTATGAACTGATAAGATGTTTAATTGTTTGATCTTGTCTCCCCGAATCTGTAAAGTGAAGTCTAAATATTGAATTTCTAGCAGCTCTTTGATGAATCAACTCCAAAGTCCTTTTTTTTATAAAAAAATTAAAAAATAAATAAATTTTTTCCGAGAGAACTACACAGGTCGCATTTCCTAGTCCCTACGTGACGAGACCACGTCGCGCTCACCAAAATTGTTTTTTTTTCTCGCTGTGTAAAAATGAAATCTAAAACGTTCAGTCACATTATTTGACAAATAAAAGTGATGTGATAAAGATACGAAAGTGCTTTGCGTTTATTATCGGTCTGACTGTCTATAAAAGCTTGTTGTTCTCTTCATTTTTCACAAACTTGAACATTTATACACTATTCAAAAATCCGCTTATTTCAGTATTACATTGGAGCGTTCTTTCACTCCAGTATTTTTTCCTATTTGTTTATATTTTTATTTTAGTCACATGAATGTTCACATTGTATGATTTAATGTTTACACTTTCCTCTGATTTTACTGTTTTCCTCCTCCCCTTTTAGCCAACCAAATAAACAACCAGACACACAGAGTGTTTAACTTTAAGAGACGCAGACCGTCAGATCAATAATAAAATGCAGACAAGACACCAATACTTTGCCGTATTTTTTGTCATTTTTGCCACTAGCACAGCGAACACAGCAATGGTCGGAGGACAAACTACTCAAGATCCAACCAAACAAGAATTTACTGTGAGTTGAGATAAACCTTTAATACATGATAAATGGATATAAATAATTTCAGGATTTGGCTTGGAAGTCTGTGAAAGGAATCAACGATCAAGCATCAAACAATGGACCGTACTACTACGTCCCAATCAAGGTAAACACACATTATTCAAAAAATCGAACCTGATAAAAACCGAATTTCAATTCCAATCTACCATCCATAATTTTTTTTGGCTATATCAGCTCTATGTTTTGAAATATAATTTTAGAAAAACTTTCGAAATAGAGAATTTTCTCTGAATTCCAAAAAATTGTATTGTTCCTGGTCTCAAATCGGGAATTCAACACAACTTACAATTAACATTTTCACCTGTCAAAAAAGTTATCTATCAGTCATTAATTTTATCACAAATTTTCTTGAAAATTGTCAGAAAAAAGTCAATATAAAACTTCATACAATATTTACACATACCGTATTTCCTGTATTAAAAGGGCATGCCACTCTATTTTTCAACCCTTCCCTCCGAGTGCCCTCATATTAGAGGTGCCCTTCTATTTTTCAACCTTTCGGAAAACATGGCTATCTTCAGAAAGTTATCTCGAAAAATCGAAATAACAATGTATTGGATGAAACCGCCAAGAGTTAACAATTAACAACAACAAAAGTGTATAAACGATTTTACATTTCGAAATCCAATGAATCGTCGCTGTCTACATTAGATAAGTTTTCTTCGAATGCGTTCTAAATCAATTTTGTCGAGTATTTGGGGTGCCCTTATATTAGGGATGCCCTTCAATTAGAGGTGCCCTTTTATTTTTCAATCTCTCTCTCCGAGTGCACTTATATAAGAGGTGCCCTTCTACTAGAGGTGCCCTTATATTACAGGAAATACGGTATATAAATTATTTCAAGCGTGTTTTGTAGTAGTGCTGATTGGCGAAACAGTAGTAGTCTTTTCGCCACTTCCATTGTTCAAAAGAATAATAAGAATCGAACCAGCCAAAAGACCAGCCCAAACAGCCCAAAAAAGTATGAGAGCTATAACTCGAGCAATTTTCCAAAACGGTTCACTTCGTTTTTCTTTGAGCTCGGCAAGTGTATAACCAATCACAAGCGGTTTGTTCTAAAACAAAAATTGTTTTTTGTTGATTTTGTCATCAGAAAACTAACCTTTCTTCTGGATCTTGTCGTCTCAGATTCAGATGATTGAGAAGTTGGTGAAGACATCGAGTTGGCCGATGTGACGGTTGTTGCACTTCTCGATCGATCAATATCCATTTTCTTCTTGTTCTTGTCAAAAAAAATGAATGAAAGAATAAAAAGAGAAAATGATAAGAAGATGTGCAAATATGATAATGTTATGTTTTTTCTGGGTTAGAAATACGACTAAAGTTCACGAAATATTTATTGGAAAAATGTTTATTGTTCATAAAGGGAATTAAAAAATGTTGTGACATGTTTTATTGGAAATTCCAACAACAACAATGAAAAACTATTTTTTTTGCAGGTGGTGAAAGCGTCGACTCAAGTTGTTGCTGGTCTCAGCACAACAATCGAAGTATTGGTTGGAGAATCGGCATGCAAGAAGGGAGAATTGCAAGCTCACGAGATCAGTTCTGCCAATTGTAAAGCCAAGGAAGGAGGAGCGAGAGCTGTGAGTTGAACACTATTTTTACCATTTCATAGAGGTTCAGTAAAAATATATCAAAAAAAAAGGGTTCAAGAAAATAACAAAATCACTTTTAATTTAAAGATATATCATACAGCACAACTTCAGATAGAGAGAAAAAGTACACCTTTCACCAAATACTGTCTTCCTTTAGTGCAGAAAATTCAAAGTAGTTCCAATTCCTCCAAAAAAAAATAACTTTTTCTCCGATGTCCGAGTTTCGAAACCAAGGAAAGAATTTAAAAAACAGAGTGTACTGTTCGTCCAGCAGCGAGGGATACGCGCCCTATCTCACATCCCCCTTTTTTCCATTTGTTTCTCTGCACTCTCCTTTTTACACACACTCTTTATTTTTCTTTGTGTCTTTTTCCCCTCTCCCCACAGAAAAACGCGTACTCTTCGCTGCCGAACGGACAGTACGAAGTATGTTTATTAAATACTTTGCAGCTATACAAAGTCAACATCTGGGAGAAGCCATGGGAAAACTTTGAACAATTCAACGTCGAAAAAATTCGCGATGTTGCAGCATCGGAACAAATCTAAACACATGTATTCTGCTCAAATACTCATTTTACCTGTATAAAAAACACCAAAAATAAAAAAATTTTCATATTGAAAAAAAACAGATTTAATTACATCACAACATATTTCAACATGTTCGGATTCTTTTTACTCTTAACTTCCAAATATCTCTTATACTTTCGAATAAACAACGGAAGATCGAAGGTGAAATCAGTGTTGAGAAGAACGGCATGATCGATGAAATCCAGTTCGGTGTGTTCTAATTCAACACCACAAAAGATCGGAAGTTTGATACCTCGTCGATTCCAGGCAAAACGAAGACGTTTTTTGACTTGAGGCCAAAGAACTCGAGGAACGATGAATGAGAAGAGTTTCTCGATTGGAGCAGCGAGTGGGCCACCAAGACCGAGCTGAAAAATATCGAAAGTTGGGGAAGTAAGAGGAAAGGCTTACATCAAACACGTTGACATCGACATTTGTCAAAGAGACATCTCCAAATAATCGCGATTGTCGAATTGTTGGCTTCAGCTGAAACAAAAAACTCATTATCGATTTGGAAGTCAGCACAAATTGCGGGCGGGTTGCGGGAAATTTTCCAAGCAGTCAGGAAAAAATTCAATTGGAAATAAAAAAAATGTGACTAACGGTAATATGCAACTTGGTACTAGCATGAAGCACATCGTGAAGTTCTTCTCTTCCTCTGAACATTATCGAAACATTTCCCGAAAGTTGAATACGGGCTCCGAGTCCTTTGTCGATCTGAATTCGAGGTTGTCTGAAATATATTACTGGGTTTTCAAAAAAAAAAAGAAAAACTTCATATGCTCTGAACACTCTAGAAAAAACCTACTCTGTGAGATTGGCCGAAATTTCAACGTAGCATTTTGAACAGATTGCCTGAGACAATTTTTGCAGAATTTTCGGAAGACTACTTGGTGTGTATCTGGAAGAATTGTTTTTTAGTCTGGAATGAATTGTCTGATCTCACCGATGTCTGAAAGATCCCAAATTGTTCGAATAGACATGATGGAAAAGTGTGTTTGGAATGTATTCCGATACCAATACTCCAATCATTTTCTTGTCCATTGATGTTTTATTGATTACATGAGGAATTAGAGCCGATTCCGCTTTCCATCCATTGTGCATTATTCCACCGTCTAGACCGATTATCATGTCCTGAAAAAATATGAGATCTTCTAGTCAGCTTCCGCTAGGGATGATGCTGTAGCCTTCGGACCCGGCTCGGAAAAAAAAACGTGGGCCGGGCCGGGCCGGGCTTTCTTGTTTCTCGGCTTACCAAGAAAACCACCGGCTTGGTCAGGCCCGACTTTTGAACGTCAGTTTCTCAGAACCACAAATAGAATTTCTCAGAACCACAAATAGAAAATAAAAAAGCTGTGGAATCATTTTTACACTCTTCTTCTTCTAGAAAAAATCAGATTTGTCTTTGAAAAGGAAATGTTCAGATATTTTGAGGCCCATTTCTGTTCAAACTTCAATAAAAAGTCCATACCAGCCCAAATCTAACCCCGGCATTTTTCAAACAATGATTTTCCAGGAAAAATGGGGACTGAGAAACCAAAGACCTCTATTTTTGAAAAAAATTGAAAATCAGAAAAAACTCACATTTTTGGTGAATGTTGGTGGATGATTAACAGACAGATCGACATCCCAGAAAGGCTCAGATGTTGGATTTTCAGAAATAGCATTCAGCAAGGTTTCAGGTGATGATGTTGTGTTGATATCTTCATTTTCTTCCTCCTCTTCCGGTTGCTCTTTCGCCGAACTACTCTCACACAAAGATGCTCCGAGTTCGGCCAAATTGAAATCATTCGGCGAGCCCGGCTCCGGAATTTTGAAATCTTTGCTCTCCGGATGAGCAGGTTTATGAGCCATGAGGAATGTCAATGTGTCAACTGCAGTTGTGCAAATCGCCGATTGAAGATTACTGATTATTTGATTCTTTATTTCGCCCTGAACTCCGACAAGATCCGAATTGGCTGGAAGACCGATCGACACTTCGTGATGAGTCACATTGCATACTGGCGCCTAAACTACTTTAGTTTTTCGTTTTGGAGAAAAGAGTTTGAGAAATACTGTTTTTGTCAAAAAATAGAAAACTACAGTAGTTTCTTAATTCACGAGAAACCAATCTGTGTATTTTTATTTTGAAAATGAAAAAATAAATGGCTAACCGTTACAAGTGTGGCATTGTTGAAGAATTCGAAGAACAATTCTGAAACCACTTGCAATCCACGAATCTCGGCAATGAAATCTCCTTCGTATCCGAAAAACGAGAAACCTATTTTGGCGTGCGCCGAGGCTTGAAAGTTTTCCAAACTGATGTTGTATCGAACACCTTTTCCTTCAACAAATTCTGAATGGATTTCGGGTCGAGTTACTTTTGAAATGTGTAAATTGGTGATGTTGCATAACGAAGTATGAATGGGTGGTGGGCTCAAATTGTTCAAAAGTTCGGGAACAGCATCCGAAGCCAAGTCTGAAATGAAAATGATCACAAGAAGTGAGAAATAATAAACATATTCACGTGAAAATAAGGTTGTTTTTTTTTGTCGAAAAAACAGGGGTGTCGTTTAGGCCGTTTACGGGGGCCCGCAGCCCGCCATATGTTGGGCCGGACCGACCCGGCCAGTCCGTTGGAAATATTTTACATAGTATGGGCCATATGTGGGCCGCACAGGAAGTTCCGTTGATTTTTTATAGCGGGATCGAAGATCCCGTATTCTCCTGCTTTTAGGCCGGGCTGGCCTGGTCAGCCCGCCCCAAAATGACACCCCTGCGAAAAAATGAGGCATTTCGTGCGGGAGCTGGGCTTTGGGTTCGAAAATGTTTCAAACCTCTAAAAATTATTCGCATAATTATGCGAGCCGCTGGAAATTAACATGGCCTAGAATCGGCCAATTCTCGGCCACGCTCGGGGAAAGATCCGCAAGCGTGCAGTCATGTTTCTGCACGCGTGCATAATTTTTCGCCGCACGGCTTGCACAAGTTTCTGCATGCTTGCGCCCAGCTTGCATTGTTTGCCGCATCGCTTGCAGAATGCTTGCGGAAACACTCTGCAAGCCTTGCTTCGAGCATGCGACCTTAGTCTGCAACCCTTGCGAAACGGTTGCATAAATAGGCTGGAACGTGCTCGTTGATTGCACCTCAGTAAAAATCACTTGGTTTAAAACATTTATTAGCTCTATTTAAAAAAAGCACAAAAAATACAGTAGAAAAATGAAAAATATATGTTATGCTCATCGCATTTACGAAAGTTCTTATCGTCGAATATCAAAAAACATCCATGCTGCCTTACTTGTTATACAATTGTTAGACATTTTCACCCACATGCCATTGAAATGCGCATCATTGACCGTTCCACGAATACATAAATACCATCACTTGTAGAATATCACTAGAAAAAAATCTGATTTTCGCCCAGTATTTCATTACTATCAACTCACCGATTACATAGCAATGATGAATAATGATTGTTGAACCATAAAGCTCAATCCGGCACTTGTTGCGTCTGTAATTTTCATATACAATTTATAATATTGAACTTAGGCATACTCATTGGGCCGACCTCGAGTCCCGTTGTTTCAATTTTTGGTCGGCCAGGCCCGGCCCAATATTTTAAAATACCTATTCCGTACAGTAGATTTCGGAAATTACAATACTAGAGCTTACTGAAAACTCTCCTTCATGCAAAACACTCCATCAAAAAATTTGCAGAACTTAGTTTTTCGATTCAAACACGGTATTTCAAAACCTTCAGGAGGCTGCCAAACGATAGGAAAATCTGATAATTTGAAAATTAGCGCTTGTGATCTACAAAAATTATACTTGTAGGTCTGGATGTTCGTGCACGAAAAACAAATTTCATATAATTCTTTTAAAATATTCTTTTTATCTCTAAAATTCTAAAATTAGTTGTGGAATATGTTGAGAAGTTTCATGACAATGAAAAAGAAAAATCTCGTCGAAAAACAAAATTCGAAATTTCAGACCCGCAATTTTTACTCTCCGCCTTGAAAGCACCTTTGATCTTTTTCGTCTGTTCTCGCTTTTTTCGATGGCAGCCCTGAAATACCGTGCAAACTCACCTGAACTAGCTCTCGACTGAAACCAGTTATTGACTCCGATTGAGGAATCTTCTCGAACTGTTGAAGTTCTGAAATTGTTTTCATTTGTTTACTGATATTTATATGAGCTTACCCTTTCTCACTCGAAGCTTTGATTTTTCTCGGATACGATGGTTAAAACATAATTGATTCGATTCATCTGTAATGGCAAAAACTTATAGAAATCAAAGAGAAAAAAGAAAAAAAAAGAAAATGAATTTTCGAAAATATTGGCGGAAGATGCGTCTGCTCATCTGATCATTGACGCTTTATTCGTGGCTGCAAGCCTTGCGACGAGCGTGCAGCGAAAAAATCGAAATTGAATTTTGTCGCACGGCGTGCGTCATTCTCATTCACAGTTTCAGTCTTTCAAAAATCGATATTTTCATGACGCACGCTTGCAGAAACGGCCGATTTTACTGCAAGCCTTGCGTCGCGCTGGCGGATCTTCTCCCGAGCGGCTTCTTTTTTTCCCAGATTTCTGAAAAAAAAGCATCAATAACTCACCACTAATATAATCAACAGCTCTCTGATTCAGCCTAATATAAAGTCCAGCCGGTTGATGTAATGCATTTCCAGTCAAACTTCCAGTTAGACAAGCAACTATTAGAGCAGCTAGCATTTCGATCAAATGAGCATCCGACTAACATCTGGCGTGTGACACAAACATTTGTGTAAAGTTCAAGCTAATCGATAGAAAAAAGATGATGTCAAAAAAAAAGATTTTATTTTTGAACACATCCACCAGTTTATAAAGAGAGCTTTAGAGAAAAATTCCAAGATCAGGCAATACAAAATAGAAAGGAAGAAGTAAACGAAGAACAAAAAACACAAACACGCCTAAATTTTACACGACGGGATAAAGAACAACAACTGTGATACACAATAAAGTTAACGTTTCTAGAATCTAAGTATGAAAATAAATATGATACAACGGGGAAGAAATGATTTTCGAACAAAAATCAGACCTAATTTAGGTCGAATAATTATCAAAAAAATCATATTTTTAATAATTATAAATACAGCCTCAAATATAGAGGGGGAGGGGGAGACAAATGAAATTTGGTTAACATATCAAAAGTATTTCTATTTTTTGTAATTTTAGCAATTTTCTATCTTTCTTAATATTTACATTTATACAGTTTGGTGACGTTGAGCGATGCGTTGCGCGGAAATCTGCAATTTTTCGTTCTTTCTGTGGAAATAAATCAAACAACATGTGTCATTTTCAGATAAGAAAAATTTCTAGATTTTTTGAAAGGTCACAGATGTCAAATAAAAATGAAGATGAATGAAGATTCCGTGAGTGGCGTAGAAAATTTTTTTGGGCGAGAAGCAGGGCTGCCGGAGTGGGGGTAGAGTGGGCTCCATATAGGAAACTAGAAAAAAGCCCAGCCCACTACAAAAAAATACAGGAAAACATGGAGTGGGCTGGATTATCCCACCTGGGAACAATTTGTTTCTTTGTTTCTCTACCGTCTCTGACCTATTGGGCATCTCTCGTTTTCTTTTTTTTCATTTCTAGTTTTTCTTCACCTTTTATGAAAAACAAAGCCCACCTGGGCCCCCATGGAATATTCTACTTTTTAATGAGAATTACCAAGTGGGCATTAATTCGAACATTTTTTGGGGTCACTAACTTCTAACCAAAAATAGCATGTTTTCATGTTTCTTCTGATTTTTTTTCTGAAAGTTTATTTTTATTGAGAAATTCCTCATTTGACAAAAATTTCAAATTTTAGTGTGAAAAAATCCCCGACCAATTTTGTCTGCGGCATGTAGGGCATACCTGGCGTAAGATGGAATTTCTTACCGTGACAATAAATTCAGAAGTTTTTTCACAGTGACATTTTTTGGAAAGTTAGAGAAATAAGAAATTTTCATTATATATATCGTATTTTCAGAGGAAAAATTCATGTTTTCCGTTTTTTTTTTCACAGTGACAAAATATTCCAAAAATATATGTCACACTCTTACGCCACGTATGATGTAGGGTCACTAACTTTTAAACATTTTTTCTCGAAATTTTTAGAATTTTTTGTAGGGTCACTAATTTTCCGGAAAGCGTAATGCGCCCTTTCATGCTGCATCTCAATAGTTCTGTTAAAAACTGACCAACAAATCGTCATCGTCAAAGCTCGCGCATCTATCTCCTCTCTTCTTCTTTTTCTCATTCTTTTTCTGATTTTTGCGCTTTTGAGCCTCAATGCTACTGTTACTATTGAATAGTCGTTTTTCGATTCGTTCACTGAACGATACACTTTTTGTTCTAGGAGCCGCCACAACTTGACCAACTTCGCCATCTTCTGAAAAAGGGGACATGAGAGATTGAGAGAAGACATCTAGTTAAATACCGTGGAAAATATCCTCATCGTCCTCTGTAAACACTTGCGATCCCACAAAATAGTTGGATGAAACAACACAATCATTGGGCACACATTCACTATACGATCGGTTGAACAGTCTTCCACTTCCGATACCGTTCAGACCAGTTTTCGGCTTTTTGAGTATTCCGCGAAGCCGAGTTCCACATTCGCTGATAGACCGTTCTCGACCGGTTGGCGTGTAAAACGGTTCGTCGATGGATTGTGTGGGCGAGAGGGAAACTCCTGAATCGATCGAATCTGTTGGTGACCACGCCAATTGAGCTGAATCGTTCGAGTTGACGAATGTCGACGTGTTAACATCGAAATCACAGTTGACCATCAGAGGTGTTGTTGTGATGGCGGCTATGTACTTTGTCAAGTGAGAGGCTTCTGTCTGTAATTAAAAAAAATTCAATAATTATTTCATTGTCGTTGTGGATGGGAAATATTATCAGCCAGATGTGTCCGCCCACCTTGGTGGAAAAGATCGAAGTTTTTCTTTATAAGGCGTGTACAATAATCTGACTACTTATAAACTGAAAACACTACCAACAACATTCTAGTTCTATTTTCAAAGTCGATTTGTTTCTTTCTATCTATTAATCTGACTAGTTTTCGCTCTCTAGAACACCAAAACAATTTTCGTCCAAAATATTTACTCGCAAATCTGGGACACTGAATAACTATGGCTCTGTACCAAAATAAGGGTCCCAAAAATATATAAGGGTCCGCGAAAAAAACAAGGGTCCCTCACAAAAACAAGGGTCCCGACTTTTGTGTCGTGGGTCCCTCACAAAAATAAGGGTCCCGGGCTTTGTGTCGTGGGTCCCTCACAAAAACAGGGGTCCCAAAAAAAAAATGAGGGTCCGAATTTTTTTCATTTTTTTTCGAAAATGAAAATTTTTTTTTTTTCAAAAAAATTTTTTTTCTTTCTTTTTTTTCAAAAAAAATATTTTTTTATGTTTTAATTTTAAAGGGAAGAATGTTTTTTGTTCAAATTTTTATTGCACTTTTTTTATATTTTCCTACAGGCAGGGACTGTTCATTATAATTCATTTGGCGAGCATCAATTCAGTCCATTTTTTTCTCGTTTTTTTTTTCATTTTTTTTGTTAAGGTTAGGCTAAGCCTAACCTTAAGAAAAGGCTAAGCCTTAGACCCAGTATTGGTTTTACTTTCATTAAAAAAAAGTTTCAGATGTTAGTTTTGTACTTACTGATATGCTCAGTGGCGATCGGATTAGGGGAACGTCCCTATCAGCAATTGGACAATATAGAAAAAAATAGATATGCACCCTGGCACTGTTGTCAATTATGTGGTCGAGGACAACAATGGAGAAACTTTTCCTACATCAACGGACGTTGTCTAGAAAACAGTGAAGGTCTGCAGCACGAAAGTCTCAATCAGATTGAGAAACAGAGCTCTTCTGGGTGAGTTGACGACGCATAATTGCCAAAGTTACAACATATTTACAGAATGTTTCCCATTGCCACTTACTACGCCCAATGTTGCTATTTTTGTGGTGAAACACCAGGAGATTACGTTTACACTATGTATAATACGGTTACACAAGACGCCTACTGTGCGAAATTGGTCCAAGTGCCAAAAGTACAGAGTAACTTGAATGCAAAGTGAGTGTTTATTCAACGGTTCATGTTGTATTTTACAAACTTCACTTTAGGTGCTTTTTCTGCAAAGGGTTCGTGTCTCTATTTCGTAATGTTTCAACGCGGTTCTGTATGAGATGGGATTATATAACATTGATGATGAGAATCTTTAATTGGTGTTGTATTGTTTTTTTGTATTTGGTAAATAAATACTTTTTTTCTCGAAAATTTGAATTTTACTTACCTGCGATTTTTTTCAAAATTAAAAAATTGAACATTTTTGTGAAAAAAATTCAAAAAAAAAATTTTTTTTTTCAAGTTTTCAAAAAAAAAAAATTTTTTTTTCAAGTTTTCAAAAAAAAAATCGGACCTTTATTTTTGTGAGGGACCCACAAGACCAAAACCGGGACCCTCATTTTTGTGAGGGACCCACGACACAAAACCCGGGACCCTTATTTTTGTGAGGGACCCACGACAAAAAACGGGGACCCTTGTTTTTTTCGCGGACCCTTATATATTTTTGGGACCCTTATTTTGGTACAGAGCCATAACTATCTCTCTCTCTTTTTTGTCGTTCACCGAAACCTGTTTAGTCAGTGGTTTTTTCTCACCTTGTCTAGTCCAATGATCACATCATTGGTCAACGAATTGGGCACTCTTATGAGTGATTGTTGATTGGATTGACTAGATGTTGGTGACCCATTAGACGGTTGACCAATTGATGTTGATAGTTTCGAAGATAGATTCAGAATTGAGGAACATGGCGAGTACATCGTCATTTCCACTTCCGAACTGTTCACAATTATCGATCCTTCGAGACGTTGTGTGATCTTTGGTGGAACGTCTTTTGGTGTGTCATCTTGACGTTGAAGAATCCAAGAGAAACAGGTCGACGAGGTTTCGAAATGACACTCAGTTTGCGATGTTTGAAGATAATCTGCATCTAGGTAGAGTTTCATAAGATCTCGTTTGAAGTCGTTTTTTTCGAATGATATCTGGGCTACTTGTCCGTTTTCATCGTTGCTGATTCTTGTGACAAGATGACTTTTCACTGAATTGCAACCAACTATTTTAACGAGATCGTCGAAATTCTCATTGTGCAAAAATACAACGGACATTGTGTTGTTGTTGTGAAACTCTACGATTTTATCAGTATCGACAAGAATTCCTGTGAATTTATCGAGTTGCACTTCGAATAACTTGTTGTCCTGATCTGATCTGCGAGTCCAAACATGACCATCAAGTAGACAATCGAAATATTTGATTGACGACTTGCACGCCTCATTGTGCACTTCGCGATTTTTTGCCGATAAATCGGCGACAGATGGGTGGAACCGGATCTTGACACATTTCGGTTTTTTCGTGTTAAGACCTGTGATATCGTTTGGGACAACCCAACGATTGGTTGAATTGTCGTGATAGGGGGCTTCGACTTCTTCGGACAAATCGCAAACGACGTTCAAAGTGTTGTTGTGTTGATTTCTGTATTGATGATTGATTGGAAATACAATCATAACAAACACAAAACTCACTTATGGAACAATTGGAAAAGTACTGCTTCATTCTCTATTTTGAACAAGGTTTCGGACATGACAGAAAGAGGTTGTTTGAATATGCCTGTAATGAGTACATTAGCACATCAACCTTTTCCTTTAATAAGAAACAAATATATTACGAGAAACGTCCAGAACATTCGGAAATGACCTAAATTTCAAAATGTCACGGAGTTTTTTTTCGAAAAAAATAAAAATATTTTTATTGGAAGGAACATACAGTAATCAAAGGAATATTTAAAATTACGCACGTGTCCTGACACGATTTCTTGTGTGGGGACCAGAGCACACCCGTTCGGACCACGAAATCATACGGTACGCAAAATGTGCGTACACCGTGGCGTGAAAATGCACAACTACAGTATTTTTTTATCAATGAAGTTTATAAAAGTCGCAAAAACTCGGAAGATCGGGACTTTCTTGTTTTCTAAACTAGGGTTTTCCCTAGAAGAAGGCACGCTGATTATAATGGTATGCTTCCCTTTGCATAAAAGTGGGTGGTTCGTCTCAACTTAGGCGCACCAGTTTTGAAAAATTGTAACTCAAACTGGTGCGCCTAAGTTGAGACGAACCAAGCATCGTTATGAAAAACGAAACATACCATTAAAGGGGTAGTCCGGCTAAAAAACAAGTTTCGTTCATTATTTTCTTCATGTACACCTTTTACTACATCCGTATAGCAAAAAAAATCCACTTTACGCGCGTGTATGGGTAAAAAAACGAAGAAACCACCTTGTTTTAGTCCCCTTATAGGAGGGACAAATGAGAGAGGTAGACGCAGGAATGGAAGAAAAAAAAATAGAAATGTAACGTGAGAGTTGCAGACAAAATAAACAGGTCTCACGACGAATACTTTTTATTTCCGGGAATTTTTAATGATTCAATAGAGCGAACATTCCTCTTTTGTCAGCGTCAAATCTCTCGTTTGTCCGCCCTAAAACAAGGTGAAACTCGTTGAATTTCCACCCAGCCCACCAGCAAGAAAGTGTGCTCCACCGCACACACCCGACTTCGTGTATTTCTCACGGAGAACATTTATTTTATTTTTTTTTCGATTTTTTTTTCAGTTTGTTACACCTTGTTTTAGGGCGGACAAACGAGAGAGTTGACGCTGACAAAAGAGGAATGTTCGCTCTATTGAATCATTAAAAATTCCCGGAAATAAAAAGTATTCGTCGTGAGACCTGTTTATTTTGTCTGCAACTCTCACGTTACATTTCTATTTTTTTTTCTTCCATTTCTGCGTCTACCTCTCTCATTTGTCCCTCCTATAAGAGGACTAAAACAAGGTGCGTTATAAAATGTGAATGAAATGAGTGAAATACAACACTAATAAGCTTTTATAACTATTTTTAAGTTACAAAACACAGATTGACCACTTTCTATGCTTTTTTATTTCAGTTTTGGTTTCAAATTCAAATTCAAATGACACTGGAGGTAGAAAACTGGTACAATGACATTGATTGAAAGCTGGATAATATTATAGATAAGCAAATAATAACAATTCACAAACTCGGAAAAAGAAGTAAGTATTTTTGTTTTGAGTTTTACTACATAAGAATGTCAATACTCATCGAATTCTCGCGTTTGACGTAGTGAAATTATACCATTATTTTTTGTTTACAAAAAACTTTTCTTAAAATTTTCATTTCTTAAAATTTATGTATTTTTAAAAAGCTTCGTGACTATGGCTCGATTATCAATCAATCTAAAACGTTTTTTCAGTGAATAATAGTTCTTCCACTGTTTAAAAATTGATCTATCTGCGGTATGAAATAATTAAAACTAGTTTTGTTAGTGTGATTGAATTACAAAATCACAAAAGTCTTGAATCTATCAAATTTCTAAAATTTTAATCATAAAGTCAATATTTTCAGAAAAAAGTTGGTGTATGGATGTACCTGGCTGGCGGAGTGTTCGATTGATGAAATTCAGAAAAATAAAATAAGTTTTACTTTTTTATTGATTAACATGTTTTGTTATTTTTCGAATGTTAAAAAAAACATTTTTATCCAAAACGCATTGTAGAAAAATACACTATAAATGTTATCAAAAATGGTGATCCATGTACAAACAATACATTCTTCCAGTAAGTAGATGTTCGCATAGAAATTGACACAAATTTTATGAGAAAGTAGATTCTAATTTTCATAGCACTTCAATTTCTCTTCTTTTCAGAATTAAAAAAACAGATTTCATTTGTTTTTTTTTTCAATCAAAGTTATTTCTATTTTTATAGAAAAATTTATAGCAACCCATGAGCGCGCTCAATAAAAGGGGATTTCATAGTTCTAATCTGTTTTTTTTTCGTGTGTTTTTTTCTGTGTACTGTAAAAAACCGGCACGCATAGTGGAAAACTACTAGTTGTGGTAGTTATGTCATCAAAATATCACACGTGTGCAGTGTCATAAAAATGAAAAACTATTCTAAAAACTGCTTCCATTGTTTTCTTTTCTCATATTTAATTATTACAAACAAAACTATGAGTTTCCAGTGTGTGTAGGTATGTTTTTGTTTTTTTTTTTGCGAAAAAAACAAAAGTAAAAAAAATTGTGTGCAAACACCGCTTGTCGCACACACACCATGACGTCAGAATGCACACCGCCTTTCTACTGTTCGCCGGACTACCCTTTTAAATTCAGCAAGTCTTCTTCTAGGGAAAACCCTATTTCACAACCTCTAAAATGTGAGAACAGCGAAGTTATCCGGCTTTTTTGTCGAATTTTCAGAAAAAAATACAGTTTCTGTGCATTTTCATGTCACGGTGTTTGCACAGTTGCATACCGTACACCTGTTTTTCAATTTCTTCTCTCACAGTGGTTTTGAACTGGCGTGAGAGAAGTTCACAAATTTATTTATTTTTTCTTTTTTTCCTCTGTTTTTGTCTCTTGAAATACGCGCATTTCAGAAATAGAACAGTGCAATAGTTCATGTAAACAAAACTGATAACGTTGGAGACAACAGGACGCCCTGGTTTTTCTCACTCTACTTGCCTAGTCGAACACTAAAATATTTATAAAGCAGAAAAAGAAAGCGAAATATACTTTCTAAAACACCTCGTGAGCGTGTAGAGCTAGTGGCTGATGCAATGTAATTCTTGGCCTAAAGAGATAGAAGTAGAGAAAAAGAGTGACCGATTGGTTATATACCACAAGTTGAAAGTGTAGGGTCGAAAGAAATGGAAAAACGTTTTTACGAATGCACAATACGAACATCAAAAATCTACGCGTTGTCACATGATTGAATATGTTGACCTTGGGCTATTTAGTTTCGCTTTATTCAACTGATAAAAAAATGCGAACGAGGAAAATATACGAAAGAGCGAACGAAACACTAACAAAACAAAAACATTTTACTTCCCAAGAGTCATCGATGGCCGTCAAATGTAAATACATATCGATTTCCTCTCACAACATTGTTCTAGTTTTTTCTAAGAAAACAAAATTTAAAAAACAAATATTACTATGGAAACGTGCCGAATTCGAAATTGTCAGATTATGCAACAATTTTGAAGTACAGAGCAATTTCGGAAAATGGAAAAACAATAATATTATCCGGCAAAACGTGTTTTCTCGATTGTTCTTATTGTACATCCAAAGTTCCACAAAAGAATCAAAGTAATCGAAAATTTTCTCGAGCGAATGTGAGTTATAACTTCTAAAAATCCCATATAACTCACTGAGTAACTGGAAACCATATAATTTTCTAGAAATGCAATATTTTCACACAAATTGGGAACACGTTCTGAAAATTAGGCCACCTTGAAAAAAACGTAACCTCGAAAATCGTTTTATTTTGTAATCTGGTACCATGATGAGTTTGAATAAAACGCCTAATTTCGAGCGCTATCGCACACTATAAATTTTCAATTTTATTCATAAAATCGTAGTAGTAGTTGGAGTATTCTCGAAGCAGAAAAGCAAGAAGAAAAACCTTTATCGACACACATCTGTCTCTTTCTCTCCTAGCCGACAATTTTTTTGTTTGAAAAACACAATTTGTCCGTGGAGCGTATTTGCTTGTCTCACTCTCCAAAAGACTAGCCGGTTATGATGAAACAACAATTGATCGCAAAATGGGGGGACACCACACATTGTGTGTCTATGTTCGCCCATTTTATTTTCATTTTGCCAGCTTGTTTCTCTTTTTTTAGGTTTCCTTATATGTAACGTTTTAATATGTTTTTTTTTCAGATTCTAGTGGTTTTCTATGAAGACGCGCAGCTAACCTCGAAAAATGGACAGGAATTCTGTTCCAAATTCGCCGTCTCACAAAGTGAGTTGACTTTTCTTGTTCATTCAAATATATATATATATATATTTATATTTTAAGGACGATGAACAACACCAACACGCACCACGTATGCAAGCTACTCCACCGAGTGCCTTTCCGTTTCCGGGTTTACCACCAGGAGCCCAACCTGTGCTCAATCAACCAGGTATTGATTTTTTCTTTGCTCTCTCTTTTCATCAAACAAAATATTTATGCTTACGCAAATATCTCCAAAGGAACACAGGCAAATGCGAATCGGCCGATAATCGGTGAAAATAAAAAAATCGACCGATTCCGTACCGATTATCGGCCGGTTTTCACAACTATTATAAAAACCGACCTATTCCAGGTCGATTATCGGCCGGTGCAAAAACTGAGAAAATCGGCCGACAATCGGTGGGTGGGGGACTAGATTTTTATCTTTGCGGACTAGTTTTCGAATTTTTTAAAATTTATTGATTTTGTTTTCTGTTCCTCCTATTTTGTCGTTTTATTTTATTGTCATAGCTGTTTTTAGTCAACTAGTTGTTCTGGTGACGAGTTTTGATCCTCTGGTTTGAAATAAATTTTATCTTGTGTAATTTAAATCGCTTTTTGTCAAAAAAAACACACACACATATTCTTATTATTTTGTTCAGGTGCTCCGCCAAAACTGCCAATCAGTTAAATTGTGAATATAATGGCAAGCGCTAAAAACGGCGCTAAAAACGCCGACCGATTACCGACGCAAAAAACCGGCCGATAATCGGCCGATTACAGTCTGGATTCGGGTACGGTTTCCTCCCTCGCAAATGAGATTTCACCGGCCGATTACCGACCGATTTGCATTTGCCTGTGGAAAATGAACATGATTCTCACGATATTCGAACAAAACTTCTGAAATATTCATAATAAGCCGATGACCTCAATAAACCGGTAGAAAATTAGAAATAAATAAATGTGAGACATATAATTTTCTGGTTTCAAAGAATAAACAAGTTCTTCATTTGCTAATTGAACCTAGTAATTAAGTTACGAATGGAACAAATTAGATGTATTTAAAACTTTTCTTTTAATACTTTATTTTATTTTTCAGTAGTATTTGATCATTCAATGAATTAGTATAGTTGAAAATAAATGCCTCCTAATTGGCCAAAATTTCATATTGAATGAACATGTCTGCTGTCATATGAAAATCCAGTCATATAAAAATTTACACGTCTTGTTTCATAAAGCCGGACCTGCGACATAAGGCCGGACCTGCGACCAGTTTAATGGTCATCTCGAAACAGACACTGGTGTTTTCTCAATGTTACGAATCCCAATAGTTTTGCAAAATCGCTCCGAGGGAGCCCAAGGCCGGCCCTGAAACATGCCTGCTCTTCGATTATTTTCGTATTAACCCGTTTTCCAACAAATTGGAATTACCTCGATTTCTTTTTCTGATTCTTAAAAAGTTTTGAAGTCATAACATTGAAATGTTATCTAACAAATTAAATTCTCATCCGAATCATAATCACCAATGAACAGTAATAAGCTTAATTGGCAGCCATCCAAGTGCGAAATACTATTAGTTTTATTCGAAATCTCACTTTGTTTTTTTCTTCATATAAAAGTGTTGATGTTTTAAAAATTCATAGAAGAATGCGAACACATGAACACGTTTTCCATCTCTGCGAATGATCATCAGTGTTTTCCGTCAAAGTTCATTTTCCCTGACCAAAAAAATTAATGTTAACGAAAAAAAACTTGTCATTGAAGATCAGTCTTCTTACAAAGTCATAAAATCGGCGACTACAACAACACCGAAAAAACTATAAATTTTAATGATTAAACAACGATCTTTTCGTTTCATTGCCTCTATATCTCTAGCCTTCTTGTTCATTATTCATTCATTAGCCTCTTCTCCCGAATGCTTCTTCATGAACAAGTTTCGGCTGCGTCGGCTGTCCCAGCAGCATTGTGCATCATGCATTTTTCAGGATATCCGATGCAAGCTCACGTACTTTTCGATCCGGTAACAGGTCAACATTACATTGTTCCACAACCCTATTATCAACCAATTCAACCAATGTATTATCCACCACCTCAACCACCGAATCAACCTGCTCATATGTATTATCCATATCAAAAACAACCACAGCAACAACACCAACAACCGGGTTAGTTTTTTTCTCAAGGGATCTTTTCAGACAACAATATATTAACAATTTATCAGCAAATTTTTTTCAAACAGCAATCTGGAAAATATAGATTTTAAAATAAAAAGCGGCAATAAACACAAAAAGTTTACTACCAATAGTGAGATAAAAATCCGAAAATGTGATAATCGGCCTGGAAATTCTGGCCCCTTGTGTGTGCACTAAAATAATTGTATTTTTTATAATCAAAATATTCCGTTAAAAATTGAATTAATCTGATCCAGACATGATTTCCCAGAAAAAATAAAAAAAAAAACATCTT
Organism: Caenorhabditis sp. 8 KK-2011; assembly: GCA_963572245.1. Taxonomy (NCBI): domain Eukaryota; kingdom Metazoa; phylum Nematoda; class Chromadorea; order Rhabditida; family Rhabditidae; genus Caenorhabditis; species Caenorhabditis sp. 8 KK-2011. Next base: position 7,827,345 of record OY751550.1, on the reverse strand, counting down.
CCGGTTATGACTTACCCAGAATCGGGAAGAAAAATCAGTGGGCTTTCACACAAAAACACCTTGAAGCTGTCTAGATACTGAAGAGTTCGGTTTTTTTGTTAGGTGTGAAACTACACTCTTCACTGTACACGACTGTTTCATTTTTGCAGTATATATGGGAAGGTATTCACCGGCGAATAGTCGACCTGCCACTTCAGCAAATGAAGGACCAGCAAATGACGAGAAATCAGAAGTGACATCAGAAGACGCCATGTCAACAACATCGAACATTTCCGCAAGATCTTTTTCACTTATGTAAGTTTTGATATTTTTTAAAAAGATTTTCATCAAAATCTTTGACAAAATTTTCGTACAATCTGAATTATTGTCAAATTGAAAAAAAGTTGCAGGCAAAACGCAAAAATCCCTCAATTTGGCTCAAAACGAGAAAACAGTCGAGAGTACATGTTCCGATCACCGACCGCCAATCCACCACCGTTTCTACTCCAACAACAACAACAACCACACCATCAACAAACACACGACTATGAACAACCTATGAGATCCCCTAGACCCAATTACGAAAACCCATTTGTAAAACTGCATCGATTAGAGTCAGACTCGGCGAGAGGAGGAACTCAATCAGATTTCGAAGGAAAACCATCTCCGAAATTTGCCTATCCCACGAATTCGTCTTCTTCTGATGTTGAGACTTCTCGGCGATTCGGAAGATCTCAACAAACACCTTCGGCACCGACTTCTTCGAGACGAATGGTTGAAGAAGAGAGATTAGAAGAAGAACCTGTTCTAGCGGAAGAACCTAGGAAACGTGAGTTGAATTCTGGTTTCATTTTGTACTTTTTGATAAATGTGTACTAGAAAAGTATGAAAGAAAATGTTCAAAATTGCAGCAAGACTTCCGGCGGCAAAATCCGTTCGAATGGAGATTAATTTCGATGATGTTCCCGTGGTTCCGGAAGAAAAAAAAGTGGCTCGTCGATCCAATGCGACCGCATTCACAGTAAATCTTGATTCGAAAGAAAAAGACCTATCACTGCAAGAAGCAGCACGAAATTTGGCTGAAAATCGGCGAAATAAAAAGATTGTCAAACTGGCGTCACACGAGGAAAAACCTGAAGAACCCCTCCCTGTCAGCCGGGCTAACAAAAATTATTTGCTCGAAAAATTGTTGACTGGAAAAAATAGTAACGATTATGATAATGGTGAATCGGCGACAGTCGAAGGTTCGGAGGTCGGAAGTCGAACCGGAGAGGATTTCGATATGCGATCGGAAGCGTTGACATTTGTAATTGACACATCGAAAAGAAGCGGACAACCAGCCTATTATAGTCAGAATCAATATCAGTCGAAAGTAGTTCAGTTTTCGGATGACGATGAGTCTGATAGTGACAGTGACAGCGAGTGGGTCTTTGTATAACTGTTTTTTTTCACCTTCAAATTATTTTGCTCAAGTTCGTCGAAATAGGGTTAAAAAATGATAAAAAGAAAATCCTATATCACAACTACATTCAATTTGTTTTTTTTTTTTCAAGAGTTATGCAACAGTATTCTCAACGAAGTGAACCTCCAGCTGCTCCCCCTCTTCCTCCTCAACAACCTGTTAAAATGAAAACACCTTCACCGCCACCAGTTCATGCTCCAAAACCGTTCGAATCGAGAATCAGTCGACCATCCACTTCCAGAATATCGCCTCGTCCAACTTCTGGAACATCGGATTTCTTGCAAGAATTGGCCAAACTTCGTCTCATGGCTGGTTTACCTGCATCGGGACCTGGAGGTTGGTATAGCTCTTCCATTATTCAACTAAAAATGTTTTTAAATTTTTCAGGAAGTGTTTCGGAGAGCGATGTGCCAAAAAGAAGTAATTTTCGGCGAGCCGAGACAAGTTCGGCCCGTGCACCGACCGTATCATCAACTCAAAAGGTCAATGCTCGTGCCTCGTTCAGTAGTAGTCGACCGAGAGAGACCGGTGCAACAACAACGACAACACCGACACCGAGTCGGAGAAGTGAAACCAGAAGATCGTTGACCGGTACATCGTCACCTCAATTATCCGGAATGGCACCATCTCAAAGACCACCGTTCAGATCTGCAGCTAGAGGAATTCTGGTCAGTTTCAGAGTTTTTTTTTCTGTTAAAAATGCAAAGTTGGAAAAAAAACCGATGAAAAGCATTTTTTCTCGTGTAAAGTTTTTCCTAAGTCTAAAAAACAATCTACAGTTATCCAGGTCACATAAAACATCAAGTTTTTAATGTGTAAAACTACAATTTTTTACCAAAAATAAAAAAAAATGGTCGGAAAATTTTGTCACCATAAAAAATTCAAGAGAATGTTTTTGTCGCCGTGAATCAGCCATGTTCCACGATCGGCCGTAGGTCTGCTGTGAACAAAAAACATTGGAATGGCTGAAAAATGCGTAAAAAGTTTAAATGATTAAATATCATAGTTTTTGAGTTTTCATCGCGAGACCTATATTGAAAAATGTCACTACGTTTGCGAAAAAGAAATTCACGTGTTCCCCATTTTCGCCAATGTATATATTGTTCCAAATATTTTTTTAGCTCGGTCAAAGTGAAGAACAGCGCGAACAGGAACGCAATGCTTGGCTGCGACGAAAAGATTACAATCCGATGAAAGCGGCGGCAGCTGCGAAAAAACCATCAACAGACAACAATTCACCAAAATCGAAAGAACAACAGTTCCAGTCGAGAAGATCAATCACCCTGAACACCATCAACAATGATCCATTTGCCAAAAAAGCTCCACAATGTGTATCCAGGCCGACACGAAATCGATCTCAAGAACCGAGACGTCGACCAGCCGATGAGCAAAAACTGTCCGGATTGGCGAAAGCAGTCGACATGTTGTCGGCCAAATGTAAAAAGAGCATCGAACTGATTCGACTTCAGAATAAAGGTTGTTTGTCGGTTTCGGTTGAAGATTTATTGCAAACCGCATCGGAGGCACCAAGACCAAATGAGTCATTGGATGAACAGCTCGAAAGATTGTCGGATGCATTTGATGCGGTTCAGAGGTATTTGGAACAATCACCATTGGATGGTTTCAATAGTCCCACACCGGATACGTTCTATGATGATGATGATGTCACTGATGCAAAGTCCACTTTTTCGGGTGTCAGGTATGTATTAGAAACTGAGCCGAACAACGCCTGAATCGCACCCCTGGTAAAGTCAACCCGGCCCGATTTCTAAAGTTTCTGGATAATTTTGAGAAACAGGCCCTAAAAATATTCCAAAAAAATAGGTTCTGAGAAACTGACGTTGAAAAGTCGAGCCGGGTCCGGTCGGCCTATATTTCAAAGGGTCAATGAACAAAAATCCGCTCCGGGATTTCGGACCGGGCCTTACCCCTGGGAGATCTGCGTGAAGGCAGCAGAACTGTCAATATTCTTCTCCCCCGATATAATTGTTGTTTGCAGCACACATCAAGAGAATCGACGAACTGAATCCATATCTTCGTCATATCGAAAGAAAGTGCTCGATTCTTCATAACTGTGATAATGATAATAATAATAGTTATGAGAATAATGCAAGAGATAATGAATCAAACTCAAATTCTAGTTTTCATTTCACTCATCATCAGTTCATCTCTAATTTATTCTGTGTGATTTTAATGCATCGCCAAATCGTTTTCCCCCTTCTTTTTGTGATAAATGGTCTTACACTTCTTTTTTTCTCGACACCGCCCCTTGCTCATTCTCTTTCCAAGCTCATCTATTGGAAAGAAAAAAGCAGTTCAATTTCACAGAGATTTGAGTACTTTCACTATTGACGACGACCGAAACTTTTAGTAAGATTTGAAAAAAAAAAGAAGAAAATTGAAGAGAAGAAGACGAAGGTAATGAGTTGGTGAGCCTCGAGGGAGTTTTACGGGCGATTCTCTTCCGGTGCGCGAAGAAGAAGAAAAGAAATTTGTTGCCATTTTTTGTCATCATTCCCCGTCATCTCTTTTTTCTCGTTGAACTCCGCAATAACATCAACAACAATAGTGACAGAAGGACGACGTCGACGCAGAGCGATGTGCGGCGGTGCATTGCTCAGCTCCGGACTTTGCCGATTCTCCGAACTAACACCCGGACAGTTTGGACTCACTAAACAACTTGTGAGTTATTTACTTCCGCGTTTGGTTTTTTTTTGGTTTTGAAAAGAAAACATGCACCAGTGAACTATCGAGTTTGAGGGAGAATCTATTATTTTGTTCCCATTTTGGTCTGACAAGAGTGTCAATTCTACATATAAGAAAACTTCAACGAGTGATGTTCATCTAACCCCTTCTTTTTTTGATAGCCCTTCCCATCCAGCAATAGTGCTACGCCCGATAAACACGGCTCTTTCCTTAAATTTTTTGTTTTTTTTTTTCTGATATTTCATTCCGAAATTTCTGAATCGGGCCTGACCACATTAAAACCTGTTTCGAAGTTTTTCCAAGCTTTTTTTTCAAACTTTGGAGCAAAAATTAGATCAGATTTTTGTCCGTTTCAACGCAATTTGGTTTTGTGTCCGTTTCAGAAAAATCGGGCCTGGCCGAATTTCGCGTCCCGGTTCAGTCCTACTTTTTTTTAGAAACTAACATTGTAAAAAAATTCTGATTCAGTACTTTTCCAAGTGAATCAAATTATTATTTTTTTTTTCATTTTTGATTTACCACTACTTTTTTTCCAATAAAAGTGCGCTCTATCGAACTACAGTAACTGTGTGATTATTTCCAAAATGTTTCACCAAGTTGTGACGTCACCAGACCTTATTCCAATGCATTTTCTCAGTAGACAAAAACAATGTTTCCAGTAGGCGGGACCAAATTGAAAATATCGCATTCATTGATTCTGTTGTCGTTGTTGCAGGTTCTCCGTCTAGCTCTTCCACATGTCACACTTTTGCAGGTTCTCCGTCTAGCTCTTCCACATGTCACACTTTTATTTGTTTCTATTTGTTATGCAGCATTCGGTGGATGGATGTTAACAATTATCAAGTACAGCCAACAAACAACCCATCATTTGGCCCTTTTTGATTCGTAAGTAAATAGAGACACTGCAATTTGCCGAAAATCCATAAACATTTATCCCGTGCGATTTTATCGAAAATTCAGATTTTGTGACAGTTGAAAAATAGGAATTCACGTGCGTCTCATGAATTTCCATTTTTTTCATTGACTTGATACAACGTGTTGAAGCGAATGAAATTAACGTTCCCTTGAAGTGTTGAAATTTTCAGAGATCGACAAGAATTTGCGAGAAAATTGTTGAATATCAGCAGTCGACATGAATATGATGAGGCTCTTTCTCAATTCATCGAAAATGCATTCCAATATCGAAACTTGGCAGAAGGAGTTCATTGGCAGGCTCAAATACAGTCCAATCCACTATCCAATTTCACATCGAATTTATTTTTCGCCGCCACAACTTTGACTTCGATAGGTTCGATATTCTTTTTTTCTTGAGTTATTCACATTCACCAACATATTAGGTCAAACTAGACATCTTTCAATTTCAATTTTTCTTCGAAGCACAAAGTAATTAAAAAATATCCCTTGCAAAATAGATGGATTCTAATCAACAAAAACGTGAACTTTAAAGTTTGTCGAAAAACAAAATTGACAATTTTAGGCCCACTACTTTTAGTATGTGCCTTTAAAGCATCTATGTATAATCTTTTTCGTCTGTTCCCTCTTTTTTGATGGCAGCTCTGAAACAACGTGGAACCTCCCTTGTAAATATATTAGCGAGTGACATGTTGCAAACTCTGCGTCTTGTTATCGCTCAAAAAATATAGATTTCGAATCTGAAAATACATTCAAATCTTTTGAGCTAATGTGAATTCACCAATTTCTAATTTTTTGTAGGTTACGGTATCGATGCACCAGAATCGCTAATTGGTCGAGTCTTTTGTCTCGTTTATCTTTTTTTCGGAATTCCTCTCTACCTCATCACAATTGCCGATCTAGTAGGACATTATTTTCCATTTTGTCCTAATTTTTTGCTTATTTTCAGGCCAAATTTTGTACGGAATTAATGAATCGAGGATATACCGAAATAATAAAACACAAGTATCGAGTGAAACGGAGATATAAACGATGGAAATCAGGGAGGGTGAGAAGGTGAGATCGAACACATTGTACAACACTTTGAGAGTGTGTGAGACGCAGAACACACCACAAATTGTTTAGATGAAAAACAGTTGTATTTTTTCAATAAACACGTGACCTTTCACGTTGGTCCAATCATAATTGATTTTCAGAGAATCAATGAGAGTTGGTCAAGTCATCATTGCTGGAGGTGAAGACGAAGTGGCCGAGTTTCTTTGGACCCATTTGGAACACGCCCAATTTGTCGAAGTTCCTTTTTGGTTGGTCATAGGTACGACTAAATATTTCTCCCTATTTTTCTTTTTCTTCTCGATTTGTGTCTTATTTTCAGGTATCTTATTAATGTATATTGGTCTGAGTTCATGGTTCATTTCTTGGGTCGAAAATTGGAACATGACTGACGGTTTCTATTTTGTGATGATGAGTGTATTAACCGTAGGATTTGGCGGTTAGTTTTTTTGTTCCGAGAAAAGGGACATGGATACGTCTGCGTCTCTTACTCTCTGAAATTGTGCTTGTTTTCAGATATGGTTCCGAGAAATGAATATTTTGCCGTTCCCATTTTGTTCATCATTTTAGCCGGTCTTGTTTTGACAACTACTTGCATTGATATTGTTGGCGCCTATTATATTGATCGATTACACTTCTTCGGCAGACGACTGGATGATGTCAGTTATGCGGGGTTTTCTACGGGTTACTGTAGTTTAGACTATTTTCAAAGTTCTTTGCCGAATAACAATTTTTAGCGGGATTGATAAAACTCAAACTAAAGGGCCAGTCTAGAAAGTTTTCGGGCCAGTCCGAAATGAAAAAATGCAAAAAAAAGTCCAAGAATGTTCCCGAAACAATATCTAATACATTTTTGCAGTTTCCGTCCTTTTTAGGTCTCATTTTTAGATCTAAATGAAATCTTCAAATATTTTTTTCAAACCTCGAAAAAAGTCCGAAATATGTATATTGCAGGACCCATTGAGTTGGTTGAAAGAAGTGCAACAACGACGAATCGAGGCGATGAAAAAAGAGGCGATGCGAAAATTGTTCGAAACCGTCACCGCACTTCATCACATCAGACTAACAGGTTCAACTCGCTTTTTTCATCAAAAATATCACAGTTTTTCTTCAATTTTCAGCATTCAAACAACTCACACAAAACTACGATGACCATTTGAGAAAAGGTTGTTTTCTTCAATTTTTTCGGGAAAGTTTTTGATTTTTTCGTTTAGCTCCCGATTCTCCTCGAAATTTGGTCGCCTCTCATGCAACCGCTGATTCTGTCATGTTGAGATGGAGTGCTCCTGTTTATGTGGATGAGGGGAGGAGATATTGGTATACTATCACTTATAAACCAAGGTATGTAATATAAAAACATGTAAGTGTACTGTAGTTTGAAAGGAAACCCCGTATTTTCGACTATTCAAAAATGGAATGTGTAGAAATCAAGTTTTGTATCAGACAGTGTGTCTTTTTGTATTTCAATGTTTTCAAACATTTAACAGATATTACACAGTTTTGTATGTGTGTCCTGAACCGAAAAAATATAATTTAAAAATGAGAAATTCGGAGAAAAGGTCACGAAAATAATTTGTACAACATAAACTTCGACCCGAGAAAGGTATTTGTCTAGTTTCGAGGGTTCCGGGCCGAGGATTTTATCTATTATTAAATCAACTCTTATGATGTTGTTTTTTTCCAGAACGCCTCAACGAAAAAGTAACATTGTAGTTGTCGATTTCATCAACAAAGATCGATACCTAGTGACAGGTCTCAAATCATTTACCCTCTACGAGTTTAGTATTCACACAACAACTCGATATGGGCAAAGTGTTCCGATCAAGGTGCAAGAATATACAGGTATTTTCATTTCTTGTTTTTGTCAAAATCAAAAATCAACTTTCGATGACTATTTTGCAGAGCCTTGCACAGTTCCTCAGAGTGTTCGAATCGATGCGATTAGCGACGAAACGGCCACTCTGTCATGGAGAGCTCCAAAAATGAACAATGGACCGGAGGTATTAACAGATTGGACCCCTTTTACAAAAACATTCTGAAAATTCTTGGCAGAATCGGAACTTTTAAGAATCATAGAAAATCCCGAAAAACTTCAAAGAATCATTCTGGAAAGTTGCTTTTGGCATTGTTTTCTGTTTTCAGAGCTACGTGATACAATACGTTCAAGAGCCGGCTCCTCAATTTGTTTATTGGAGCAAATATCGAGTTGGCGAATCGTGCCGATTTACGTTGACCAATTTACAACCCGATACAAGGTCGGCCAAATTTTTTTTTTTAATATTGTCAATCCAGCCAGATCATCCAATGAGAAATTGATCTACCGTCTGAATCTCTCATTTTACATGCTCTCTCATCGAATTTTTGTGGTAGATCACTTTTTCCGTTGGATGATCTGACCGGATTGACAATACTTGAAATCTTCAAAACTTGGCTTTTTTGGGAGTCTGAAGAACAGATGATCTCGGTTCGGCCCGTGATTTTCAAGTCTGAAAATCAGGCCTTTTTTGGACCAGTTTACCAAAAATGTTTCTACCCGGTTGTCGAGTTTCAGAAAACGGACCACAAACTAAGTCATGGGCCATTACCCCGTTGCAATTGGCCGCTTTCAGGTACATAATATGCGTGACCGCCGAGCACAATTTCGGACTCGCCGCCATGTCAAAATCAATGCGTTTTCGCACCAAACAATGGTGGGGCGACGAGGACAGCACATATCTGCGAATACCCGGAACGAGTCATCGTCTTTCAATCGCTTCGGCGATCAGCACACTCAGCGCCTTACGCTGACCAGCACCAAAAAATCACACAACATCCTTTTGTTTTGTCATTCAGGGTTTGTTTTATGAATCGATATTTGTTTTCGAATCGTGTATATAGCAATAAAGATTAGTGAAAATGAACGGGTGGACATGAAAACGTCATAGAGTAAAGCACCAAAAAATGTTTGAAACATGTAAGTAAGGGGGAGGTTAGCATGTATTAGAAAATGTTAGAAAAAATGACACCTAAAAATAGTCTCTGATATACAAGAAGGTAAGGCACATAATTATGTAAGAGGGTAAAGACAGGTGGGCAATGAATTAAACACGCAATATTTCCAGTTTATTATCTGAGCAAATTGAAATCCAGTCCGGGAACGAACTTGACCAGTGAATATGGTTGACCTGCAAACATGATCGAATTGAATTTGTTGAAAACAAAACTTTTAGTTTTTTTCATGGTGCGTCCAAAAGCGAAAAAAAAAAGAAAAAATGTGTCCAATTTGAAAAAAGAAAAACTTCGGCCGTTTAAAGGAACAAGAATATTTCTCAAAAAAAAAATTGTTGTGGTAGAAGCTGGGTGTCCACCTGATACAATCAAACCACTTTCGGTGAAAAATCATTATGTTCATTTGAATAATTACGGGTTTTGGGTACTTTTTGTGTTTGAAATTGGACACACTTTTTTCTTTTTTTTCGCTTTTGGACCACCAGACCAGTTTATGTCTCAAGTTGAGAACAAAAAATTCTCGTATTTCCTCTCAAAAAGATTTTTGGGTCATTTTCTCGTTGTAGAAATTAGAAAAGTATTCAGAAGAGAAAAGTACCTCTCCCGCTGCTTGATAGGCCAAAATGGGATCATCGATGGGTCTCGGCATTTCATGAACATCCCAAATCAGAGCTTGTCGATCATCTCCAGCTGTGCAAATATGCGAACCAGAATGAGGTGCCCAAGAGATTCCATTGATTGTAGCATCATGATTTCGAAGACGAGCGACTGGGGTACATGGAAGGCGTAGATCGAGAATAAGAACTTCTTTACTGTCTTGAGCAAATGTTGCGATGTAGTTTTGATCGTTTCGATTCCATGATAATCGAAGAAGTGGAGTTTTTGACGGATCTTCATACATGATAGTCGAATGTTCGAGTCGTCGTAAATCGAATAATCGGAGACTTCCATCGGCACCGACCGATGCAAATGTATTGCTACCTGCACTGGAGAACGAGATATCGAATACTTCTTTGTCATGAGCAATCAACTGTGTTCGAATATTTCCATCGATTTGGGCCGGTCTTGTCGTTCCAATAGCTTGTCCTGTTTCGAGTTGCCAAACGGTACAAGTTGTGTCGATACTCGATGTGGCAATCAGATTCAAATCATTCTCGTTCCAATCGAATGACGTCAACGGTGCACAATATTCGGCGGTTCGATTTGTGTTGAGTAGCGATTCGATTCGCGCTTGATTGTTTGGTCCCACTCGCCACAGTCGCAAATAATCGCCGCTTGTCGCCAAAAGATCAGGATGCGTTCCTTTTTGATCCGGTATCCACATGATTTTTGTTGCCGGATACGGATGATCGAATGTGGATCGTTGAACGATTTCACCAATATCTTCGTCGAGTTGAACTATCGATATTTTGTTCGAGTATTCTTCGATGAAACTTGAGACGGCGATGCGAAATTTGCGCGACGCGTCAGTCGCCGAACTCCAACCGTGCGAATATAATGTGTGTGGTGCGGTATATGTGTAGATTTCTTTGCGACGCGACTCGTCGCGAACTGTTCCGATAAGATCAGCACTCGATGGTCCTGCTGATATCATCACATCTTCGTATGGATCAGGAAGTGATGAAGAGGATGGACCGGCTATCAGCTCGATGTCGGACTGTTGTTGTTGTTGTTGTTGTTGTTGTTGTTGCTGCTGCTGCTGCTGTTGATGCTGTTGTAGTTTTTGAATTTCTGCATAAGTTGCTTCAGCTGAAAAAGTTAACATTCCTTAAAAGAGGTTCACTGAGTTTTTATCGTTTTTTTTAAACAATACTTTTAATATATTATGTTTTTCTCATGGATACATCCAATTGAAAAAAATATCTTCCGGAGTTAAAAACACACAAAAATACTGCCCATTTAATTGATGTGGACATTTCATGAAAGTACAGTACTACCCCTATTTTTCGTCAAGCAAAAAAACCCTAAAAATAAGTTTAATGGAAATAGATGCGCAAAAGTCCATTTGTGATTGAAATAGCTTCAAAATCGCCAAAAAACACAGTTACTGGATGCGCGGGGATTTGAAGTTTTACGTTTTTTGTTCTGTGGGCGAAAAGTTTTTATTGTAATTTTTTTTAAATTCAGAATTTTGACATTATTTTTTATGTTGTGTTTTTTTCTAGTTTTTCACAGAATTTTTGAAAATAATTTTTTTACAAAACGAACCTTGGTGCTGTTGTGTTGTTGGATAGTAATTCATCTGATGTGATTGCTCCATGAGCCGGAATGATCTTCTCTCTCTCTCGAATTCGTCGGTGACCTACAGTATCGAGATTCCTGTAATGAAAAAAGGTCATAAATTTTACAACAAAAAAAGATATGAAATCGGAACGGTTTGACCGATTAAATCAACGAAAAATGAAGACAATGAAAAATAATCGAATCAGAGCGTTGTTGTTTTTGATAAAAGTTTGAATATCACAAAAAATTGTAGGGTTGGACGAAAAGAGATCAATGTGAAACACAGGAGACGGTGGAGATAGTACAAGAAAGGGGGTTGAGGGAAAAATGAAACAAGTAGAAGGTTAATAAAATGGTGAGTTAGACTCTGAGAATTTCGAGACATTTGTTGAAACAAATGCAAATCCAGTTGCTGTGCACTGGTCCCCAATGAACTTGATTGACTTCGCCACCGGCCGAATATGCCAAAATTGGATCTTCGACAGGGCGTGGAATGTGTTGAAGATCCCAAATGAGAGCTTGCGCATCATCACCAGCGGTGCAAATGTGATGTGGACTGTGCGGTGCCCATGCGATTCCGTTTACCGGACCGCTATGATTCTTGAGACGACACAATGCGGTACATGGCATACGAATGTCAAGAATGACGACTTCGTTCGAGTCTTGCGCAAATGTCGCCAAATAGTAGGGTTCTTGTTTGTTCCAGGCGAGACGCATTAACGGTGTTTTTTGAGGATCTTCAAACACGATTGTTGAATGTTCGAGACGACGAAGATCGAACATTCGGGCACTTCCATCAGCGCCGACAGTTGCGAAATGATCGCGTTGGTTATTGATTCGAGCGAAACCAATGTCGTGAACTGGTTTGTCGTGAGCAATTAATTGAGTTTTGACAGAGAATGTGGTTGGTTTGGTGGAACCGATCGCTTGGCCAGTCTTCAAAATACATCTATTATTTCTAGACAAACTTTACTGGCCGAATTGGAAAAAGGACAAGATTCACACTAAACTTGATTGGAATTGAACTCGGAAAATTTCAGTTTTCTCACAAGGGAACCTTTTTCAGTGTACTCATTGAAATTTGATAAAAAATTACAGTAAGTAGATACGGTAACTGTAAGGTCTGTCAAAAAATTGGTGTTCCCAATCGACATGTGAGAGGAGTTATGAGCGTCTGGAATTGAACTTTTTTCACCACATAATTTCAATAATTTTGATTTATAAACGTGAACTATATATTGTCAATCCGGTCAGATCATCTAACGGGAAAAATGATCTACCACAAAAATTCGACATTTTTTTCCGGTCAAATTATCAAAATTTCTGAACTTCCAGGTGATTTTTTTATTACAAGTTCACCTGCCAGATTACGAGAAAAAATTGAGCTCATTTTTTCAGCTGTCACCTGTCAAGGTCTAAAAAATGTACTTGGGAAGTAAGAATTTAGAGAACATTTTTTAACAACAAAATTTTTAATTCCAACAACAAAAATCCGTTGACAATCCATAATCTGTTGTGAGAACTTGTTATGTTTCGAACGAAAAAAAATCAAAATTCTACTCATTGTTCACTGGGAGTAGATTTTTTTAAATGTCGAAGAATAACTTCGAAAAAAATGTCCGGATTTTCTCGAGTATAATTTTTTTTTCTAAATGATTTCTAGTCTCACACACAAAGTATAATTTTTGTAGCGAAAAATCGGGACTCTTTATGGACGTTTTTTTTCGTAAAACATTTATATATGTTAATTTGCAGGACCCGCCCAATCGTAAAAATCAACATTTTATGATTTTTCGGAAAATGAACTTACCTCAACATCATAAATAGTGCAAGTGGTGTCGATACTGGCAGTTCCAATCAATCTTGGATCAACTTCATTCCAATCAAAATTCGTTAATGGCGCACTATATTGTGTTGCCTGAACATGCTGAAAATTCATGCAAAAATTGTTCGTCAACTAATTTCAAATCACCTACATTATTCAAAACACAATCCGTTTCGACGGTATTTCCGTTGATCTTCCAGATTTTCAAACAATCGCCAGTGGTCGCAATAAGATCGGGATACTTGTTCTCGGGATCCGGAATGAAACCGATTGCGTTTGCCGGAAATTCATGCGCAAAACTGGCAGTTTCGACAAGTTCTTGTGTGTCATCCTTCAACTGAATAATCGACACTTTATTACCTTGATCTGGATCGGCAACAGTGCCAACAGCCAAACGGAATTTGGTATCTTGTTTATAGGACCAAGCGGCGGCGAACAACGGTTTATCCGCATTATATCGATAGATCTCACATCGACGTTCGCGTCCGTTGTTTTGTTGTTGCGGAGCAGCCGGCGGCGCCGCATTCGCACCATTATTAGCATTATTGTTGTGATTATTATGGTTATTGTTATTATGATTGTTATGGGGCGTAGGTTGCGCTGAGTTTGGTCTTGCGGGCGCCGCCGCTTGCCCGTTCGTCAAGCCCGAATTGGACATGTTACCTATAAAATGTATAGACAATCAATCGATTAAATATGTAAATTAGTCACTGAGACGGGCAAAAAAGTGTAAGAAACGAATACAAAACACAAAAAAAAGCGGAGAAGATTGAATGAAATGGAGAGAAAGAGAACGGGGGAGGTAGTATTAGTGTGTAAAGAGGTGGAGAAGAAGAAATGAAGAAGGGTGGGTCAGCGTCTAGATGGCCAGTCAAGCTGCCTGTCCTTTTCTCTGTAAATACCCTCTCTCTTCACCACACTATTTCTGTTGTGCGTCAGGTTTGTGAGATTTGTGTCAGTGCACAGAAAGAATGGCGTCAAACTTTTGGTTTGTTTTTCAGTTCTGCAAAATATGATTAGACTCAGGCAAATATATATACTTTGATAATTGAAAAAACAATTAAATCTCACGGTATTTCAGGGCTGCCATCGAAAAAAGAGAGAACAGACGAAAAAGATCAAAAATTGCGGGTCTGAAATTTCGAATTTTGTTTTTCGACGAGATTTCTCTTTTTCAATGTCATGAAAATTCTCAACATATTCCACAACTAATTTTTGAAATTTCGAGATAAAAAGTTACCGAAAATGAGTTCTAATAATAGTGTTATTTGCACACGAAATTCCAGACCTACAAGTTTAATTTTTGTAGACCACAAGCGCTAGTTTTCAAATTATTAGATTTTCCTATCGCTTGGCAGCCTCCTGAAGGTTTTGAAATACCGTGATGTGAAAACTATCTTTCTCAAAAAAGACAAAAAAAATAAGAGACGAAAATGAAAGATGTTGTAGATCATGATCTCATTGTATTGAAATATTGTCAATCCGGTCAGATCATCCAACGGGAAAAGTGATCTACCACAAAAAGTCGATGAAAGAGCATGTCAAACTGAGAGATTCAGACGGTAGATCATATTCTCGTTGGATGATCTCATTGTATTGAAATATGAGGTTGTTCAATTGAAAAGGTAATCTTCCTACACGGCGTTTTTTTCTGCACGTTTGGCCTGGCCTATACCGTTTGAACCACGGTACGCAAAATTTGCGTACACCGTGACGTGAAAATGCACAACTACAGTATTTTTTTTTAGTTGAACGGAAATACTATTTCACTTGTCCTACATGTTTGGCGGGAATTCAAATGTTTGTTTTTTTTTCTTTTTTTTCGCTGTTTGTTTTTTTTCGGTTGGGTAAGTGAATATTGAATGAAAAGAAGCAATTTTTGAGTGATATCAGTTGAAAGAAGGAATTTTAGGAAAAAGTTGATATGAAGTAGTTTCCGAAGAAATCTCGAATGAGAATTTGAGTTGTTGTAATGGATTTTAGATATGATGTTGATTTTTCTGGTGATATGTAGAAAAAGAATGTGATGAAATTAAGCTTGTATTGTCACGAAAGATGACAAAATAAAGAAAACTCTTTCAAAAATTATACATTTTTGTTAGTGAACTCCTGTATTTTACCTATATTTCGAAATAATTTTGTGAAGTTGGATCCTTCCTGACTTTTTGACGCGAGGATGTTTTCTTCAATGTAAAAAAGAAAAATTAACCAGCCATTGAAAAATTCCTATGATGAGTTTCGTAATTTTGAACCAATTCCCTACATCAAAGGGGGATGGGAGCTGAAAATCTCGAGAGAATGTGAGCAGGAAAAATTTCACAACTGTGTAGAATTTGGGAGAAGACAACGCTAGGTTCAAGTTGATGTCAAAGAAGATGGAGTTTATCCGGTAGTCTCGAACTTGGTCTCAATCAGCACTGGTCGGCATTGGAATTTTGAGAATGCCGACTTTCGTGTCTACTTTTTTCTCATGCCGACTTTTCTACGGCAGTTTTTCTGACGAGATTATTTTCAGACTGCTATAGTCGACAGATTTTCCATTCATTTGGATGAGAAAGGTGATCACGTGTCAATTTTGCTTGACCAGAGGTTAGATGAATGCGGTTATTCGATTACGTTCACTTCACTTGGAAGTACTCACACAGAAGTCAACTTTGCAGAGTAAAATAATTTTTCAATTTTTTTCGATGCAACGAGATTTCATCTTTATTAGGTTCAGAAGAAATTTTCAGAAATTTTTGACAACAGAATCTGATTCCACGCGTCTGAAAAGTCTAAAAATGTACCTCTAAATCAGAAATTTTTGTTCTGGAAATATTTGTTGCTGAAATTTCGATCTACAGTAACCGCGTGGCAGCGATTGAATTTTGGAAAAAAAAACAAAAATCTTTTAGATAAATTTGGATATATGGTGCGGAGAAATAAAAAACTTTGAAAAAAAGTTAAAAACAAAAGTACGTCGCCAAAACTTTTTTAAATCTTCGTGCGCCTTTTACAACTGTTCATTTTCGACGCGTTCGAACCTGTTTTGATCACAACTCGACTTATTTCCAGACAAAAGTAACTACATATTATCGAGAAAAACTTATTTTCGTAATGGATCACTAATCGGATCGCAAATCCTATACTTAATTCTTCCAGGAATCAGAGCGCACGACGTGCTGCGTATAAATAATCCGTTTTTATTATCTTTTTTCCTAAAATATTAAAAAAAAAAACGGAAATGAACCAAAAACAACAGGCCAAAAATGGGAGAAAATAAGAAGGGGCTAGCTGGACAAATACTTTTGAAGTCACAGGCGATCCGCACCAGATCTATAATAGATCTATTTCAGGTCTTTACACGATTAGATCTGTCACAGATCTATTTCAGATCTATACGTTCGTCTAGAGCTAGAACTGTAACAGATCTAGCTGAAATAGATCTGTACCAGATCTATATCAGATCTATTTTAAGTCTGTCTCACGTCTATTTCACGTCTATCTATTTCAGATCCTGAGATTAATCCCTCACAGATCTGTTACAGGCGTTCCTTAGCAGACCTATCACAGATCTAGTGCGGATTTCCTGTGGTGTGAAACTTTCCCCCTATAACATGTCACCCTTCCCAACCCGTTTGCTTGTTGGTCACATGTTTTAGTAGGGGTATATGTACTCTGTGTCATCATTGATGTTTTTGTTCTTCCGAGAACATATACTAACACAGGCAAATTCACAGGCGATTCGCACCAGATCTTTACACGATTAGATCTGTCACAGATCTATTTCAGATCTATACGTTCGTCTAGAGCTAGAACTGTAACAGATCTAGCTGAAATAGATCTGTACCAGATCTATATCAGATCTATTTTAAGTCTGTCTCACGTCTATTTCACGTCTATCTATTTCAGATCCTGAGATTAATCCCTCACAGATCTGTTACAGGCGTTCCTTAGCAGACCTATCACAGATCTAGTGCGGATTTCCTGTGGTGTGAAACTTTCCCCCTATAACATGTCACCCTTCCCAACCCGTTTGCTTGTTGGTCACATGTTTTAGTAGGGGTATATGTACTCTGTGTCATCATTGATGTTTTTGTTCTTCCGAGAACATATACTAACACAGGCAAATTCACAGGCGATTCGCACCAGATCTTTACACGATTAGATCTGTCACAGATCTATTTCAGATCTATACGTTCGTCTAGAGCTAGAACTGTAACAGATCTAGCTGAAATAGATCTGTACCAGATCTATATCAGATCTATTTCACGTCTGTCGCACGTCTATTTCACGTCTATCCACAGGAAATCCGCACTAGATCTGTGATAGATCTGTGATAGGTCTGCTAAGGAACGCCTGTAACAGATCTGTGAGGGATTAATCTCAGGATCTGAAATAGATAGACGTGAAATAGACGTGCGACAGACGTGAAATAGATCTGATATAGATCTGGTACAGATCTATTTCAGCTAGATCTGTTACAGTTCTAGCTCTAGACGAACGTATAGATCTGAAATAGATCTGTGACAGATCTAATCGTGTATAGACCTGAAATAGACCTATTATAGATCTGGTGCGGATCGCCTGTGCCTATTTCAGATCCTGAGATTAATCCCTCACAGATCTGTTACAGGCGTTTCTTAGCAGACCTATCACAGATCTAGTGCGGATTTCCTGTGTAGGCGAGGACATGTTTTATAGATCTGGTACAGATCTATTTTAGCTAAATCTGTTTAGTTCTAGCTCTAGACGAACGTCACGGTATTTCAAAACCTTCAGGAGGCTGCCAAACGATATTGTCAATCCAGCCAGATCATCCAACGAGAATATGATCTACCGTCTGAATCTCTCAGTTTGACATGCTCTTTCATCGACTTTTTGTGGTAGATCACTTTTCCCGTTGGATGATCTGACCGGATTGACAATAGGAAAATCTGTTAATTCGAAAATCGAAAAACGAAATTCGAAATTTCAGACCCGCAATTTTTACTCTCCGCCTTGAAAGCACCTTTGATCTTTTTCGTCTGTTCTCTCTTTTTTCGATGGCAGCCCTGAAATACCGTGACGTAAGTAGATACATTGAATATTTCTAGCGAGTTGTGTTTCTGTTGTTCCAAAACAAAAAAAAACTTCATTGTCTACCAATACATTGACAACAAGCTCTCGAATCTTTCATTATCTTGAGTTGCTTCCTCATCCGGAAAATATGTTCTCAATGATTCGGACTCGATCGGAAACATTTCCTCATTATAATTATGACATACTCCAAAATAGCAAACATGCCCCGATCGGCATTGCCATGTTTCGAGACAATCTATCACATCGTGCCGATTCATATTATCATTCGCATTTTCAGTTCCACATTCGTTCTGAAAAATTGAAGTTTTCTATCTGGTCGGGATCTAAAAAAAATTCAAAAAGATTGATGGAACCCGACAAGAGATACATTTTTTCTAAAAATTTGTATGACAAGAATTTTTTGAATTTCGAAAAAAATTCCCGGGTCTGGTATATGTAAGCGGCGGGTTGCCATTTCAAACATTGCCCTCATATACTCACTGCTGGAAGAATACATCTATCGGTGTTTTGAGTTGTTGTTGCTACCGTAACTATAATCGAGATCAGAATAATTAATTTCAATTCGAACATTTTTGAAAATTGATAATGTTTTTGTGATGGGAACGAGAAAAAATGGGGCCACGTTTGAGTATTGTTGTTTTCAAAAAAAATAATTGGATCTTTATGAAAAACTAAAAGCACCAAACAATATTATTCGGGTCGTTCCGTTCCTGACCAGATGAGCCGGGATTTTATATCAAAGATTCGGAAAAAGGCCGGCTCGAGACACGATCTTCGGGACTTGATTTTATCTGACACACAGTATTTTTCAAAAACTTTTTTACTGGCAAAGTTTAATGAGGTTACTGCGAGGTTTCCGGCCTGAGAATCAGCCGATTTTAACTCGATTATCAGATCAATTGTTTTTTCGACCCTTTCTCCTGTTTTTTTTTTTCAGTTTGTACAATCAACATGGTCATCTCTTTGTATTATCAGTGTCGAAGACGAATACACACAAGTTTCGAAGACGAATACACGAAATAGAATTATAAAAGTGATCCAAAGTGGATGGGGCTCTTTTTCAAGTACCCTTTGCCGTTTTTGACCGCCTCTTCCATACACTAACGAGCCCATCCGGACGAACAATTGAATATAATCATCAAACAAGTGCCTATGTTTGTCTCAGTTTCCAACAAACTGACCTTTTCAAAATTTTCAAATTTTGATTTTTTTCATGAATTCATAATCTTTTGGACCTTTTCAAAATATTTAAAAAATAATTTGAAGCATACACAGATCAGGGGTGAGGTCCAAATCAGATGTTCTCGAAGGTTTGAGAAAAAAAGTGAATATCAAAAACAAGACCAAATTCGACGTTCATTCTGAGCCGAGTTCAGAAAAGCTCGGACCAGGTCAGGATTTTTTGTACGAGTCCGATTCCGGGAAATTTTAAGGTGCTCGAGATCGTGGTCGAGTCTTCGACTCGATTCACTATGTTTTGATGTTTGCCGTTTTTAGAAAAGTTCCAAACTCAAGTTTGATGTTTTGTAATTTCAAAAAACAGTTCCTTTGCGTGCTGGATTTTTTATAGCTTGTTTCAATCCGTTCTGATAACCTCTGAAACGCCCGGCTGAATTATATTTCCGGTCTGAAAAGTTCCTCAGAGTTTGGACCATGTCTTTTACGACGAGCCGCGTCGAATCGATTAATTTTTCAGGTGGGAAAATATTTAAAATTGCACATACTTTCGCAACAAGATTGGTACCAGAAACCTGATCTAACGCGGCCGATTTCTTACATCTTCTGTTTCCGCAATTTTGAAATGAAATTTAAAAAAAACTTTATTTTTACACCCCACTATTCCTAAATGTCATCCAAGCCCACATGTGTGTGTGTTTTCCCTCTTCCCCGCACACATTTTCATTTTGATTTTATTGAAGAGGTACGGTAAGTGTCACTTACCTATGTGAAAATAGTCTCATCTCCGTTTCGTATCATGATCTCCCCTCTCTATTCTTTTTTTTTTCTTCTTCCAAAACTACTGTAGTTAAGGATGCTATTGTGTTTTGTTGTGAAGAGTCAAGAAAGAAGGAGAGAGCAAGAAGCTCTTGATTGGGGGTGCCTCTTGACACTTTTCTTTGTGTCATCATCTCGCCGTCGGGGGGTTCCGTTTTAGACTTTTGGTTTCATGGGTTTTGAGGGTTGAAATCACTCTGTGTTCTCCAAAAAATATGGCTTGATTATCCACCAATTCCCAGCCCCCAATGTACAGCAGTAAAACAGGAAAGCCCATATTGATATATTTCTTATGGTCTAGGTTAGATCTATGTGGTCTATGTTAGACAAAATTAGTCTGGCCCCATTTTTTAGTAACTTTTCAAGTGTTTTTCAAACAATCGAAAAAAGTGATTTTCAGAATATCTTGAGAAAAACGGTGATTTTTGGGATACTGTACTGTGATTTTGACTTCAGGCCAGAGTTCAATTCCTCTCATTTTTTTTTCTCTAAACCTGTTGGATTCGATCAACTTCAAAACCGAGCCGGATTAACTTAAAGACTCCTTGTCTTTAAAGACTCCTTGTCACTCAGAAATTAATTTCTCGTGTTTATCAGAATCTCAATATTGAAGACTTCAACTTTCGATGTGTGAAATTCAAAAATTGAAAAAAGTACTTTGTGAGGTCGAAAAAAAAGAAAAAAACTGTTTTTGAATTCGTTCTCAGGAAGATAGGCGGCCGCAAACACCGTTTGTGTGTGTGTGCGGGTACAGTAACCCACGGCAAATTTTTTTTTGTTTTTTCTTTCAAACATTTTTGGGTTTTTGAACCAAATACATCGAAATTTGAAGTTTTCAATTTTGAGATTTTTATGAACTCGAAAAAACTATTTCTGAGTGATAGGGTGTCTTTAACTTCCGTGCTCGATGTTCCGGGTGTGGAAAAAGAACGAATGGCCGGCGCGATCTTCTTCATTTTTCGGCCCGTTTAAAGAAGTCTGATTATTTCAGCTACATTTTTCGAAATAAACAACATCATTCTTTCTGAATTCCTAGTTTTGGATTTTGAAAACGTTCTGTCGATCCGAAACGGATTTCTTCATTTTATATTACCGAAAGTTTCGTCCGTTCTGTTCTTGTAGGACGCGAGAAAGACTTGAACCAAGTTTCAAGTACGTTTCAAATATCACTTTGAAGCTTTTTTCCAGATTAACTAGATTATAAAAATTGGTATTTTACATTTTTATCGAAAAAAAAAACCTATTTTTGACTATATTGTAAAAGATGTAAATGACCCTGGGTCCTACGCACACTTTTAGACAAAAGATGATCAACCAGACATGGGTTCAACTAGACCCGATCACTGGACTGTATCGAAGAAAAACACAGAACGTGAGAAAATAATTTGAGTTTGCGTGTAACAAGTCTGCGTCTCGTACTCTCTCTCTCTCTCTCTCCTTGTCTCATTTCGACTTGACCCCTCCGTACAAATCTCGAAGAATAACAAATTTCGACAAACTACTAACAAATGTAGTTTATACGGTAGTGTCGTTTAAAACGAGAGAAGGAAATTCAATTTAATAAGAAGCAGAAGGCTCCCAATCAACGCCAAAACAAAGCACCCCCTTCTCCTCGTTTCCCCCTCCCATCTTGTTTTTAACTCCATTTCCCAAACTTTCACATTTCTCACTTTCCAGTTTCCGAAATATTCGACACGATGAGCGAAAAAGAAGAGAAGAAGGTACAGTAGTTTTGGGCGTTTGATTCGATTGACCCTCTCCGCCTCTTCAACCAAAAAAGGATGATGAAAATGTGCATTTTTTTCAGACAACATCTGACGAAGTCGCTCCGAAAGATGTCAAATTTTCCGTTTCACACATTTTATCACCTTTTGAGAACTTGGGTATGTTTGTGGGTCAAAGAGGATACTGTAGAAAACATGCGAAAATATAGTTTTGTGAAATCGACTTACAGTAAATTATTTTTACACATCTCTTCAATAGTACCCGGAAGAAACATATTTTGTGAAAAAAGTATTGTAGTTCAAAAGGAAAGTAGTTGTTTTATTTTGTAACTTACAGTACTCCTCAGTTTTATTGTGCTCCTGGAGACTCGTTTTCTTTTCGAGGTCATGCTTACATCGTTCAGAATGAAATTTCTAAAATTTCAAACTACAGTAATCTCGTGGTACCAGTTGAATTGTTAAACGGGACAGGACCTCCTTTTTAAACCAAAATTCTCTTACAGTTAGCTATAATATGGGATTAGCCATGGGTGAAATCTGGGCCATTTTGAACCGTCCGGGAGAGAAACTTATGTTTAAAAGACATGTCGGCCCCTGATTTCGGGTCGGGCTCTTAGGCCACCAGGCTACAATCTCAACCATGGGCGACAAAAATGTTGTGAGCTACAGTACTATTTAAATTTTTTGGAACCCGTCGAATTTCCCCAAACTAAAAACCTTTCCCTGTGACCAAGACCAGAAAAAAAGGCAAAAACAATATTTGAAATGTTGAAGTGGTGCTCAAAAATGTGTCGTTGTCTTGTGTGTCCTTTCCCATCCATTATTTTTTTTTCATTTCAGCTCGTGTCCAACAACATCTTCTACGTATGGCTGCAGCTCAATCGGGTCATGATCAGGCGTCGACTTCGACTGGTGGAAACGGGATCAAATTGCCCCTTGTACCGCCCGTCTTACCCATTCCGACATCGAACAACACTATCTACAATAATCATTCACATTGGTATAATCCCAATGATCCGAGAATTGCGGCTTGTGAGTTTGATTTTGAGAATAACCCCTTGTACGATTTCCATTTTCCCAGTACTGCCAAATGCGTTCAGTATGCCTTTGAGTCAACGAAGAAAACGACGAGTATTGTTCAGTCAGGCTCAGGTTTTTGAGCTTGAAAGACGTTTCAAACAGGCTAAATATTTGACAGCTCCAGAACGAGAACAACTCGCCAATTCGATTCGATTGACACCGACACAGGTTATTTTTTATTGGCAAAAAATTAGGCATTCTTCTTATTCTCCAATGTGTAGAAAAACTTCTTTTGCGTTTTGATTTTGTTCAATTTTTCGAGTTCCTCTTTCTCTACAAAAAAAAAGACACGGAAAATGATTAAAACTAATCTGTTTGCCAACATACCGGTTGGTTTACAAATGTTCTTTTTCATAAAGAGACAAAGTAGTACAACGAGACAGAATATAACACCACCGATTATCAAAACTATTGAAGCAACCATAATATACAAAGGGGGAATTGGCACCAAAAGGTTCTTTGCAATTAACTCATCGATTTGTCCAGACATTTTTTCGAAACTGAATTAATTCGCCAAAAATGATAGGTTGGCTTTTTTGGATAGTAAAGGTCACGTTTTTTGCTCCAAAACAATTATTTTTCAAAATATTGAACAAAAAGGATGGGCCAAAAAAGCCAACTCGGTCCTTGCTTTTCGGGCCGCCTCATGGGTCTATTTTGAAATGTGGCCAGAAACCCGAGAACCGGCCCGAAAATCAAAGGTCGAGTTGGTTTTTTTTTTGGCCCGTCCAGGGAAATTTCGCAAAACAGGAAATGAAATATTTTTTTGAAAAGCATGAGAACATTTTCAAGGGAGCGAGATTCGAACGGTCCCAAACGATGCTTTTTTTCAGGTCAAAATATGGTTCCAAAATCATCGATACAAGTGCAAACGACAAGAAAAGGAGAAGGCAATGAGTGGATTAGATCATTCAGAATCGTTGAGTGCTAATGATGACGATTATGATGGGTTGGTTCATCTTTGTAAACTCCAAACACAACATTTTTTTGAATTCAGTAAATATTCGGAGAAAGATGGTGAAGAAATCGAAATCGAAGAAGAAGACGAAGAAGAAGATGCCAATGATAAACTTGTACAATTGGCAAGAAATCGGATGTTAGCGGTAATTCGAAACTGAAAAATAAATGTGAAAATAGAAAAACCCGATTTTTTTAGCAGTTGGCCTATTCACAAGGACAATTCCAGTTTCCTGCCGCTTATTATGGCCAGATGCGTTGGTGACGATGAGGATGATGATGATAAACAATTTGCAACCTATTAGATAAAATTATATTAGCGCTTCATATGATCTCTCTCGCTGTATTAACCAATAAATGTTTTATTCGCCTTTCCCCCTTTTTTTCGGTTAGGCAGATGGTTTCTTTATTTGTATCAAGGACACATGCAATTTTACAGATGTCTCTGTTTATTTCTCCAATGCATTATTTTTCTTTACTCAGAAAACGACATTTTTGCAGAAACAAACTGCCATCATTATAATAAAATATTTTTCGAAACAAAAACTTTTTTTTAAAGTTCCCGCTGTACACAAAAAACACGCCAGTGTTGAGAGACATGGCACAAAGCTGGTGTGTTGACGCGTTCACAGTGAAAAATTCAATTATTTTTTATTTCCCGAAATTAATCATGTTTCAGGTGTTTAAAGAGAGTATTCAGATTCAAAAATAAAACATTCAATTTTTAGAATTTTTATAATTCTGTGAAAATATGCATTGAAGTATACAACCAACGTTTTTGGTAAAACTATGGGTTTTTGTTGTGAAACCTCTTTTGAAAATTTAGAATTTATTACTATTTCCCTAGCTTCGAATCGAGAAAAATACTTGTTATTTTCAATCTTCTATTTGCCTAGCGTAATACAATGAGTCTAAAAAAAACCGTTGCTAGGCATCATTTCCGGAAAATCGATAACCCAATATAAAGTTGCAAGTTTTAGGGTGATGTGGTCGGGCGGTGATGATGTCAGTATGGATGATGAAGAAGCTTTTCCGAGTGCAGAAAATTCAAATGGTAGTGAGGAACCTAATAATGTAGCAATGGAGGATGACGTAAGTTTCTTTTATTATTTATAGAATACAAAAAAAAACATTTCAGGATCAATCATGTAGCAGTTCGTCAGTAACAAAATTATCAACGTGAGTATTCAGAAAATTTTAAATGAAAAAATCTTGATTTTCAGACAATTCCAATTGGAGCTAAGCGCTTCATCACCAAGCCATAATACACAACCATCGAACCCTCAAATAGATCAACTAGTCAATACATTTAAAAACTTGTCAAATAGCGATCAAGCGGAAGCATTTACCCGATTACTTTATGAATCTTCAATGGAGAATATTCGACATCTTCGACATCTAATAGAACCATTCTTCCAACGAGACTTTTTATCATGTCTACCTCTCGAACTCGGTGTTCATATTGTTTCACATCTCGAAGGAAAAGAACGAATAAAACTATCATATGTGTCGAGAAACTGGAAATTGGTATCAGAAGTAGACAGTGTGTGGAGAAGTATATGCAGTTCAACAGTTCTGCAGTTGCCCGATCCATCGTAAGTCAAAATACACAGGCAAATGCGAACCGGCCGATAATCGGTCGAAAAGGGCGATGCCGGCCGATTCCGTACAGGAAATCGGCCGACTTTCGAAAAAAAAACACGCCGGCCGATTTCTTGTTGGAGTTTTCAACGCCGGTCGATAACCGACGGACAGTCGGCCGGTTTTCTTAAAAATGATGAAAATCGGCCGATTATCGGTCGATTACCGGTCGGATTCGGGTACGGATTACTACCTTGCAGCGCCGATTATCGGCCGATTCGCATTTGCCTGTGATATTTAAATTCTCTGTAAAGTATGAATTTAAGAAATCGCGTTCACGGTGCTTGGGCTGCGACAGCGGTTGGACAAGGTGTAAATATTCCAGACCATTGTGATAAAACGATTTTTGAAAATCATCGGATTCAAAAAATGTCGCACAAACGGGGAACGTGAGTTATTAAAAATATTAATCCCATAAAAAGTTACAAATACGCCCAAAAAGCGATAAAGATGTGTGAAATCTTTAAAAAAAACGTATTTCAAAACTCTACATCAATGTAGATTTTTCGCGATTTATCAGTTTTTCTAAAAATTATGTTCCATTTTTGAAAAATGTGTCAACATTCGCACGGCAGGCACAGTTTTGTAAATGTGACATAAACCGAAAGAAATTAAGCAATTCGGAGAAAAAGTCAGGAACAATATCTCGGCTAGAAACGTAGAAAGCCTCATGTTTTCAGAATGTCCTCTGTAATTTTTCACACACATTTTTTTTTTTTTTGAAAAGTTGAGTGTTGCCTGGAATTACTGTATAAATTCTCATTGTTTTGTAATTGTGCTCCGTAGAGTTCCACGTTTCGACTTTCATTTAAAACATTTAGAGTTCAAGATTTAAACAAATTGTTCGTAAAAGAATTAATAAACTTCTGTGTTTTTTATTTGAATTTCTTATTTTCAAGTTTTATTTCGTCGTTGTGTCTAGAAAAAAGTGCGAAAATGTTTGAATACAAAACCTGTAGTCTTATCTTCGAAATAACACGGTTCATTTTGTAGAGTTTACGATCGCGCACCTGACAAGGCTCGTTTCATGAGAATGTTGAAAATCGAACAAAATTGGCATGAAAAACCAATTCTGGGATCATGCGTATTAAAGGGACACGAAGATCATGTTATAACTTGTATGCAAATTCATGCTGACCTACTTGTCACTGGTTCAGATGATAATACTCTAAAAGTTTGGAGTATTGATCGAGGGGATGTTTTGTTCAATCTTGTTGGTCATACTGGCGGTGTTTGGACATCGCAAATCTCGTCGTGTGGAAGATTTATTATCAGCGGTTCGACTGATAGAACTGTTAAAGTGTGGAGTACGGAGACCGGAACTCTTTTACATACATTACAAGGTCATACTAGTACTGTTCGATGTATGGCGATGTGCGGTAGTACGTAAGTTTTTTCCCCCTTTTTTCTATAATGGTTATAAATCAGTGGATGAGTAAGCTTCAAACACCCTGACATTTTTTCAATCTAATTTCTTTCTACAATTTTTTCGACAAAAATCGAATTTAAAACCAAATGTCTTGTTTTTCAGATTAGTGACCGGTTCGCGTGATACAACTCTTCGAACATGGGATGTTGAAAAAGGAACTATGTTGAGTGTTCTATGCGGACATCATGCCGCTGTTCGTTGTGTACAATTTGATGGATGTCTAGTCGTTTCGGGTGGCTACGACTTCACTGTAAAAATATGGTCCGCAAAAAGCGGAAATTGTCTGAAAACACTCACAGGACATACAAATCGTGTATATTCATTATTGGTGAGTTTTTCTCGAAATTCTAAAGTTGGAACATTTATTTGGTTTCACTGAATAAAATAAAAAATCAACGCGACCCGGAACAGAAAAAAATCTGATATGTCTGTTTCTTTTAAAGGACGTCATCGATGAACTCGTACAATAAGGAAAATAATTACAATATTTTTTCTCTACAGAAATGTGAGATTTTTTACAAAAACTACGATCTTCTTAAATTTCCAGTTCGATCGTGAACGTGCCATCGTAGCATCTGGTTCATTGGATACAACAATTCGGGTTTGGGATTTCCGTCGCGAAGACGGCAAAGAATGCATGTCATTACTTCAAGGACATACTTCTCTTACTTCGGGAATGCAATTAAGAGGCGATATTCTTGTTTCTTGTAATGCTGATAGCACTGTTCGTGTCTGGAATATTTATGATGGTTCGTGTCTTTTCCATTTACACGGACATCGATCTGCTATCACTTCTCTTCAATTTTTTGGCGATCATATTGTAGCGACGAGTAGTGATGATGGAACTGTTAAATTGTGGGATGTTAAAAAAGGTTCGTCGTATTTTTGTGGTTTTTAAAACAACACAAAAATATTAATTTGATTTTTCTGATTCGATTTTTCACGAAAAAAATAGTGAAACAATTTCTTTCAGAAAGCACTTTTAAAAAATATCCAAAAAAATGTAAATGCGAAAAATTCAAGTCGTGATTTCGGCCGAGTCTGAACGAAAGTGCAAAAGACAACAGTGGAAAAAAAAACCTCGTGAAATTTTTTCAGTTCAAAACTTTTCTGAATAGTTTCAATATGTGTTATTTGGAACCGTGATAGATCATCAAACTTTTATTCATTTTTTTTTTCAAAATAGGCAGCAATTTTTCTCACTAATCATGGGTAAATGGCTGATAATGTCAACAATTTGACAGAAAATCGTTTTTTTTTAGTTTTTCTTGACTCTAAACTTTTTTGTCGAAAAAGGTCATCAATATTCTGTTTGTTTGTTTTAGGTGTATTCCTTCGCGATCTTGTTTCCCTTGAATCTGGCGGAAATGGTGGATGTATATGGCGACTTTGTGCCACTCCAACCCTTTTGGCATGCGCTGTCGGATCTCGAAACAACACCGAAGAAACCAAGATTATTTGTCTTGATTTCGATTCGGTTTATCCATAGATATCTATTTAAAAAAGTTTCTTTTTTCATCTTTACATATTCAAAAACTAATTCGGGTATTGTGATTTCTAGTGTTAAATATTTATTTGTCTCCTATTTTTTCTCTTAATTGCGATCCTTAGCTTTATTTTTTTCAATTAATGAAACTTGAGAACTTTAATTTTTTTCTAAAGATTTGAAAAAGTTTCGATTCTGAAAATATCTGGAGAATTTAACTGGAATCACAATTGATATCTTCTAGTTGATGAGAATATCTTGGAAACAATTATATGCGCTGAAACAAAAAATGGAGCCGATTTTAATGAACATTGGGAAAAATGAAGACTTCAGGTATTCGAAAAAAAAAACTCTGAAATTTCATGAAAGTCCATATTCAGAGCTTTATTCACACCTCAGCTCAACAAACTTCGGAAAATGTTCGAATCGAGAAATTTTGAAATTCGAATTGCGGGCGGAGCAGTTCGAGATCTATTGATGAACATCAAACCGGCTGATGTTGATTTCGCAAGCACCGCAACTCCAACTCAAATGAAGGTACTTCATTAGTGAAAAAACAGAAAAAAAACTCAAAAATTCAGGAAATCTTCGAAAATGAACAAATTCGAATGCTCCACAAACGAGGCGAAGAACATGGCACAATCACGTGTCGAATCGACGATGTCGAAAATTTCGAAATAACAACACTCCGCGTTGACGTTGTCTGTGATGGACGACGCGCAAAAGTCGAATATACGGAAGATTGGCAATTGGATGCAAATAGACGAGATTTAACAATCAATTCGTTGTTTTTATGTCTAGATGGAACAATTGTTGATTATTTTGGAGGAATTGAAGATATTCGATCAAGAAGAGTGGCTTTTGTTGGAGATGCGCGCTTGAGAATACAAGAGGATTATTTGAGAATTTTGAGGTTTTTTTTTCGAAAAAACAGAAACTGAACAAATTGAAAATTTTTGAGCTCCGAAATCTTTTTGTTGAAGAAATATTGCCTCACGACTTTTTCTCAAAATAGAGTTCATCTGTTTTTTTTTAAACCGATTCAGAGATTCTGAAATTTGGCACGGACCGGCCCGAAAATCACAGCCCGACCAGACTAAATAATCGTTTCATTCGAAAAAATGTTGTGGAATCTTTACGGAGTCGCCGAGGAAAAAAAACGGATTGTTCATTTATGTGCCCGAGTCGAAGTTTTTATATTTATTGCAGATATTTCCGATTCTTCGGTCGAATTTCGAACACAAACGAACATGAACCAGACACACTTCAAGCAATTATCGAAAATAAAGATGGAATTCGAGGAATAAGTGGAGAAAGAATTTGGACCGAGCTGAAGAAAATTGTAGTTGGAAGAATGGCGGATGATGTTGTCACTACTATGATCAAAGATTGTCAATTGAACACATTATTGGGACTACCCGAACAATGCAACTTGGACAGATTCAGAAATGTAAGTTGTTCATTGAAAAGTGATTCGAAAGTTTTCGAAAATGTACATATTTCTCTTGTTCACAAATTCTGAAACTACGTTTCAGGTCTCGAAACGATTTGCCGGTTCACTCGACGCAATGACAATGATCGCATGCCTCTGCGAAAACGTCACCGAAATAGCACAATTCCACAAAATAACAAAACTATCCAACGATGAACGATTTGTCGGCGAGTTTGTGCTCGAAAATAGGCGAGATGCTCTCAAAAATGTTGACAATCATAATTATTGGCAAGAAAAGATAGTTGAGTTGGAACAGAAACCGGGACACGATCCGAATCTCGAAAAATTGAGAAAACGGGTGGGACAATTGGCAAGAAGTGTTGGAGCTCGAGATGATGTGCTCGAAATGATTGACACATTTGAAACTCCCAAATTTCCGATTGATGGAAAAATTTTGATGAGTTCGGCAAATTTGAAAAAAGGACCACATGTTCGAAATGTACTCATGTATTTGTTCGATTTATGGAAAAAAGTAAGTTCTTGTTTAGAGACATACAGATAATCGATTTTATTTTGCAGAGCAATTGTGTGATGAGTCAAGAAGAGTTATTAGAACACACCGAAGACCCCGAAATTCCGAATCTAAATAAAAAAGGATAATCAATATTTGTCTAAAAATGTGCCTAATGGGCATATTCACAAGAAAAAAAGTAATGTAAAAAAAACAATAAAAAACAAAAATTGGTTATTCACCTCATTTGTGTGTAAAAGTATGTCGAAAAACGTCGAAAAATGTCGAGAAACCTCGAAAAAAGGGGGGTTTTTCGACATTTTTCGACATTAGGTGAATAAACTGTTTGTGTTTTTTTTTGTTTTTTTACATTATTTTTTTTCTTGTGAATAAGCCCATAATAAAATATCAAGAATACTGTAATTCAAAAGAGCAACTCAAGTTTATTTTTTATCATCGAAAATGATTCGATAACTTTTTAGAAAAATCAAACATCCAGGTCGGTCTGAAAAATAAAAATTCCCTTTTTATCGTAAATGTGTTTCAGATGTTTTCATCAAATATTCTGATTATGTGCCTTCTTTTTTTTTGATGCATGCTTGCGTGATGAAAAATGCCACCACCACTACTACTACTACTAATGTCTGCATAAATATAATGGGATTTCGGCGGACTCGCAATGCATTTTGAATTTAATTTTGCCGCCCAAATTTTCATCGTGTTTCTTTTTTCTCTCAATGAATACCCAATGATGACTAATACGACCGATAATTCAAGTTTTTTTGTTGACTAGACGAATCTGTCACATTAATTTGAATATCTTTTTCAAATGGCTGGTTTTGGTTGGGAAATTCTCAAAAACCAGCAAACTATACGTTTCAAAATTGGTTTTTACTCGTCCTTTTTTCTCGAAATAGTTGATCAAGCCTTTTTTTCTGAAATTTTGGTACGAAATTGTCAACTGTCATGAAAACTTTTTCGAAAAAAGATGTTTGTCCGGTCTGAAAATCACGGGCCGAAAAAACAGAAAGACTCGGCCTGGTTCGAACCGTTTCTGGGCAGTCGGAGCGAGCATCCAACCCAAAGAAAATTTTCGAAGAATGAAACAATAAAAATTTATATTTGAATACTATAGTTTCTGTCTGGAATTCTAAGTTCTACAGGCAAGCTCAAAAATTTTTTGCACATTTTTCTCAAAAGTGCATCACTTATTTTGAAAGGTACAGTACCAGAGATGGATGGAACCCTGAATTCTCAAAAATCCATTTGTAAGGACCCAAAAAGTTTAATGGTTTCTTCTGAATTTTGTTATTTATACATCTCCAACTTGTGATTAGTTTTCTGGTTGTTTCCGAAAATAGAAAAACAATCTTGTTTTTCTGTTTTCACACAGAGCTATTTCGTAACTATTTGCATTATGAAAAAAATTCGTGAAGCGTTCCAAATTTTTTGACAAATTTTCTCCAAAATTGCCACGTGAAATTTTGAGCTGGAAATGTTATTTAGTTTTTTGTAAATATTTTTTTTAATTTTTCGAGAACCGGACCAGCCCGAAAAAAGGAATCTTTTGCTGATTCTCTGAAAATCGTTCAAACGATTTTTCGATAAAAAAAAAAAATAAATAATTTGAAACGTCTTGGTTCGAAAAAAAAGGCAATTCCGAAAATTATTCCATGTTTTTATAATTTTCCAGAACTTGCGTCTGGAAACTTTGGGGCCTGAGCTCAAATTTTTGGGACTGAGATCTTCTCGATTCTCTGTCTCATAGATTTTACTTGTAATTTCAAGTTTTTCGATCGGTCAAACATTTTCGAAATCTTCAATATTACAGTCTCGGCAAACTACAGTAATCTTGTGCGGGCGACTTTCTCATGTTTAGATCCGGCCCGAAGATAATGAGTGTAATTGTTGAAACTGTATAAAACACATTTTCAGACTTTCTGAATCTGTTTGTTGATAATTCGAATGTAGGCCCGAATTTTCGTCAGACCCAGTTTTTTCATTGTTCCTGAATCTTGTCCAACATAACATCCATTTTTGGAAAATTTCAAGAAAATGGTCAAATTTTCCAGACCATCCACAAATATTCGGCAACAACTACAGTAATCTGAATAGCAATGTCCATCTGTTCACATGACCTTCAATGTTTACACACATTAAGACTCAACCAGTAAAGAATTAACTATATTTTGGTGCTCTTTTTTGGATCCAAATATTTTCGTTTTTTTTGGCACCCTCGAGTTTCGATTAAACAACATCTTCTTCTCCTTTTTTCCCTTATTTTCATCCTCACACCCAAATTCAATCACCCATTCTCCTCCCTTCTTTCTTATCCGACATTTACATATTTCTCTAATCTCTCTTAGCATCACATACTCTTTTGTCTTTTAGTACGAGATGATGAAATAGTATTGAATATTGAGAGAGTGCTTGCGACAATGAATCGATAAAAGTGAAGGAGAAAAGAGAAAAAGAGAAGAAGAGGGTCCGAAAAGAAGCTCCCTCTCTCTCGGACTCTTTCTCTATTTCTCTCCTCTTTTGCCGTTGTAGTAGTAGTACACATGTACGATTTTTGACGTTTTTTTTCCGCTGAACTTTGATTTTGTTTAATTTGGACCGGGGAAGTTCCCAATCTTTCGTGTAGACTTTTTGTCTGAAAATTAATTGAGACTATTTTGACTCTTATTTTTCAACCATTCATGATCTGATTCTAGAGAATATTTTTATCCCTAAAAATTTATAGGCCTTGTTTTTAGGCTCATTCCTGACAGACTTTTCTGGCCCCAAAATGTTTCAAGTTTTTCTGAAACCTCAAAACTAAAAGTTTTTGTTTTTGCGCCCGAAATTTTGTCCAAAATTTCCAAATGTATAATTGAAAATTCACGAAACTTTCCAAGTGACCATCAAAACTTGACCTTTCTCAATTTTAATTAGATTTTTGTTTTTTTGATCGCCGACCAAATGTTTTTATCGCTTCACTTTTTTGTTGAAAAATGATAATGAGAAGTGTCGGCTCACAAAAAATGTGTTTCACATTTTCAAAAAAAAACATCTGGCACCATTTTCCATGCATGATTTTTTTTCTGATTTCAATCTTCTTCTTCTTCGAGAGAACTACAAAGACACACCGGAAATATGTTCCGGAGGTATGTGTGCCGTAGTCAAACTGGGTCAGTTTGTCGTTCGTTCCCAACACACACACACAAAAAAAAGAACTGGACAAGCCGATGAGAATAGATGAAAGAGTGTGCTAGTTGGAGAGACGCAGACAATGAGTTGTGTAGCCGGCCCCCCTCAAATCGTGTTGTTCGTTCTCCTTGTAACTTTTTTCCACATCGTTTTCCCATAATAATTTAAATTTCACGAAAAAAAAAGAGGAATAATCCCTCATTTTTGAGTCAGGGGTGGTTTTTTGACACCTTTTTTTAGTTGGATAATTATGCGCGCGGGTGAAAAAAGGAGAAAATGGGATATAGACATACGAACACTACCATTATTATACTACTATTATAATGTATAATATTGTTGTTGTTTTTGTTGTTTCTGACAGTTTTTGGAGGTCTAATCGATATCGCACCACCCACCCCGCCAAATATACGTTTCAATTAATTAAAAAAATTTTCAAAATTCTGTTCTAGATTTATTACAAATTTATTATGATGAATTCGACGAAAGTTTGTTCTCTTCTCTCGAATATCCAAAGTACTTCGGCCTGAAAAATACGTTTCAATTAACTTTTAATTTTTACAAATTATTTTTCTAAAGATTCCAGTTCACGTTTTTTTTAAACTTGAAAATAGAATTTTCCAAAATTACTTTCATGGGTTGAAAAGTTGGGGCCTGGTTTTCGTAATTATCTGAAACAAGGATTTTAATTTCTCTGGGTCTCTTGCTATCTACAAGTTCTCTAGTTTTTCGAAAAATTGCGCTCTATTGACAATTCAAGTTTATTACATTTCTGCATCAACTTTCAATATTTTTATGATTCCCCTCTATAAATTTTACGATCTCATCATCTTGTATACTTTTCCGGACCCCTTTCCAACAAAAAACTGAGCATTTAATTGAATTTTTTTCCGTCGAAAGCTCCTAAGGCTATTTCGGAATAAATGAAAAAAAAAAGAGAAAAACTTATCCCTTTTTTTTTGAAAAAAAAAACGAATTTATCATATTTTCTTTTGGTGTTTCCTTTTCGCTTCACTCACTTACTCTGTCTATAAATGAGTCACTTTCTTTTGACGATGAAATCGAAAATTTTTGGTTTTTTGTTTACTTGTCCGTGCCTATTCATACCAAAAATGTGTATGTGCCTGTGTGTGAGAAAAAGAGAACTTTTTTTGCGGTGGAAAAAAGTATACTTTTTCTCACCTGAAATTGTTTCCTTTGTTCTTTTTTTTGGGAACCGAGACAAATGTATTATTTTGCAATGACTACAGTACTTCTAAATTCTTGTTTTTCGATTTTTTGTTCGTTTCTTTTTCTGTAGCTACTCAGACTTTTGAGATCCAAGTTTTTATTGCTTCAAAAAACTTTTAGTGGTCCGTCGCGATCCAGGATTAGTCGTTTTCCAAAGTTCCGAAATTTTGAGTTCAAATTTTCTGAAGGCTGTCCGAAAACTATGTATCATTTCGATCTCGAAACGAAAACCCCCAATCATTTCAATCTCGAAATATATATATTGATATTTGTCGCTCAAAAATGTGAAGAGGCTTGCTTTTTTTCTTGCCACACACACAATATCTATCGTATTCTTGTTTCTCTTTTTTTGTGCTCTTTATGTCAATAAGAAGTAAATAGAAAATGTGCGCAACTCGAAAAAATAAAATAAACGGGAAAAGAACAAATTAGCTCTATTGGTCAGGTCGCCAAAAATTAATGTTTTTGACCACCTCATTTTTTTTGATCCGCCATTTTTTCGCCGTCCAAATTTATTATTCATTTCTCAATTTTCATTTCCGTTTTTTTCCAGATTTCATCTGTGTCAATGCCAACATTTTTGTATTAATATTTGAACATGAGGTGAGTCCGAAAATTATTATTGTTTTTTTCTCGAAAAAAAACCATTAGTCGAATATGTTGTTGTCAGTAAACTACAACCGATCACATTTCGCACAAAGAAAATTTGCTCACTCATCCAACAGTTGCTCTAAATTGTTGGATGAGCATTTTTTTGCTCTGTGAAAAATCAGATCAAAAGGGGTCAAGAATTAGGTGATTGTTTTTCAGCACCGAAATTTCGATAGCTGCCGCTTTGGCAGAGGTAATGGTGTACAATGAGATGACTAAAAAGTGGCAACCACCGACTGGAAGTGATGGACAAGTTTCGAAGGTTTGTCAAGGAGAGAAAAAAATGAGATGATGTCGTTCAAATTTGATCTCAAACATTAGTTCTGATTAGAAATGGGAGAGTCAAAATCAGATCTACTTTTCATATAAACATTTTGCGGGCCGGCCTCATTTTTTGAGAAGAATTTTCTCATTGACACATTATTGTTGAATCAGCATTTTCTGGATATAAAATTCGATACAATTTCAAAATATTTAAGAAGGAGACTCCAATCTTCATAATTTTATCAAGATGCAGGCCTGGACCAGGCCTAAACTCACGAAAAGTGTCTAATCTTTTGCCCAAAATATCATTTTGGAATTTTATTTTTTTTCAGGTTGAAATAATGCAGAATAGCTACAAACCATCATTCCGTATCATTTCACTACGAGATGGAAAATGGTTGCTGAACTGTAATATTCATCAAAAACTAAAGTATCACACTGCCACTTCGACTTTTCATCAATGGCGCGATGAACATCGACAAGTCTACGGTCTCAACTTCCAATCCGAACCCGATGCTCGATCTTTTGTCTCGATTATCGGTCAAGCGATTGATCATATTGCACATCATGCTCTCAGTGAATATCAACAACCACATCGTGAGTTCTTTTTTCTCTTTTTTGAATGATTCATAAGGCGTTACCAAGGCTCGCTTTCTCGAGAAGAAAACAAAATCCAAGATTATCCTTTTTCGATTGAAAATAACTGAAAAAATAACTAAATGTTTTTCTGCTGTAAAACGAGTTGTGAGTTGTTCTAAAACGAGTTGTGAGTTGCTCGTTTGTTCTTTCATAAAATTTCAATTGTTTTTTGTTTTTTCAGCTGCCGATAATGTGTATCAGGATCCTCATCAACATTTGATGCACATTCAATCTGCTCCCAATTTCCATGATGAAAATCAGAATGCAAATTTTAGAAAAATCTCCAATTTAACCCAACAACAACAACAACAAACACAACGAAGGGTATCGCAAAGTTCAAATGGAATGGAATATCATCATCAACAACAAGCCTCATCATCATCAGCCACATTGACATCAGCTCCTCCGGTTGCAGCTCCAACAACATCGATACCACCGGCACCTCCTGCGCCTCCACCGCCGCCACCTCCGCCCGCCGCAGCTAGCTCATCGTTACCGCCTGTCAGTTCGAACGCACCACCTCCGCCGCCACCACCGCCACCAAATTTTGGAATGGCAGCGAATTCGGCGAAACCGACTAGTTTGGCAGATCAGTTGAAGATGCGCAGTCAAAGTTTGAAAACGACAAATGGATCAACGACGACGACGACGACAAAAATGGAACCCGAAAAACCAGCTCCGCCCTCCGGAGGTCAGTTTGATTTTATTGTTTCAATGGACTACACCTCTATGGGCAGAGAAAACAGTCTGATGAGTGAGATTGTTGCCCGCGGGCCTGAAAGCACGGCCCAAAAATTCACGGGCCGGCCTTTTTTGTTTTTCGTACCGTCTACAAAAGCTCGACTAAGCCCGAACCGACTTTCGAACACCAGTTTTTTCTCAGAGACACGAATGGAATTTTTTTTTCAAAAAATTGTGGGAATCATTTCTAGACTCTTGTTCTTCTAGAAAAAATCATTCTGCAAGTACTTAAACTCCGGATATATTTAAGGCCCGTTTAAGGCCGGCCCTTTCCTGGCTATCAATAAAAAAGCCTGGCCGACTCAGAAAGACCCAAATATCACACCTGCTTTTAGAAAAAATCAATCGATCGTCCCCTAAAAAATTCAACACAAAAAAACTTACATTTTGAAGAGTAGAAACATCTGTTATTAGTTACAACGTGGTCATATACACATCTTCACATTTATAGTAAAAGTATTGAAATGTATATTCATTTTGTTTTAGCCGGAAACCTCATGTCCGAACTCGCAGCTCATATCAATAAAAGAAAAATGACACAAGCAAAAGCGGATGCGGTTGATTCGAAGTCGAATACGAGCAATGGTAAGAAGTGTTCTATTGTTTTTTGTATCTCAAACAATTTATTTGATAGGCTCATCAGATAGTGGATGTGGTACAGCAACATCGACAAATGGTTTCTCGAATGGCGGAAGTGTTGGATCGGCGGCCGCCAAAAAATGGTCGGTTTCTGATGTCAAATCGGCATCAATCTCGGAAAGCCCCAAAACGCATCGAAAGTAAGTTGCAACAAACAATTTTCGAAGAAATGAATAGTATAATAAATTCCCTGTTTCGGAACACGTCCTTTTTTTTCTGTTAAATGACCCGGCGACTCTTCTAGAGTATTCGGTTATTTTGAAAGTATTCGCCATTTTAAGACATATGTGAGTGAAGAAACAGTCTAAAACAACGTATAGCGAAAACTACAGCACAACAAAGAACAGAAAATAAATCATAGAGTTGGATCAATCGCGCAAACGCGCTCTACTGCTTCATTAGGATTTGAAATTTTGATCCAACTTTATTTTTATTTATTGTTCTTTTTTGTTGTCTAACCTTTGTTTCTTATGTTTTTGAACTGTGTTTCAACTCGTATATGTCTTAAAATGATGAATACTTTCAATTTAAACGAATACTCTCGATGAGTCGCCGGGTCATTTAATTGTTTGTGTTTTTTTCAGACTTCCTTCAGCTTCTTCGATTTTCAGTCAAGATGAGAAGACTGTTGTTGTGGAAAATGGAGGAAGTAGTACTTCGAGTAGCCTGGTGAACAATGAATTATTGGAACGGTAAGAATAACAATAATTGAAAATGAGTTTTAATTGTTTATATATTTATAGATTCCGCGCCGAATTGATGGTCGAAGTTCGACTCGAAATCAACAAAGCAAAACAAGAAATCATTGAAGTTATAAGACAAGAATTATCGAAACGTTGAACATTTTTCAATATATTTGTTTCATTCATTAATTACTTCCGGTGCTTTTGTATGTGCTGATATTTTTGTATTTTTTTTCCCGTTCAGTTATTCTATTTTTTGCCTTGTTACGGGGCAAAAACAGTTTTATTTTCATTCAATTCAATACTACAGTAATCCCTCATCATGTTTCCGTTGCTCATGCCGGCTGGGATCATCCAATCATGACCCTTTTACAACTTTCAAATCCAGTTTTTTGGAGTTTTTCCTAATATATTTATTATTATTATTATTATTATCATTTGTACTCTGATTATTATACACATAAAAATTTTAATTTTAAACTTTAAAATGTGAAGTTTTGAAGTGAGAGAATGCTTTCTTTCAAATGTTGACTTCGATGGAATGCAAACAATTGAAGGGCCAAGCGAATGGCTGTATTTTCTATGTGGCCTACGTTTTTTGTTTTTCATTAAAATTCACGACACTTTGGACATTTTTGTAGAGAATCAGAAAAATTATTGCAATGAAAAGTGTCATTTTTTTTATACGAAATCATTTCTGCAAAACAACAATATTTGAACAGAAGAAACATTTTCGCACAGTCTGCGACATGTAAAATTGTCCAGGCATGTCAAAACAGCGGGCCGAGGCCGGCACTGTCTTTGGGCCAACGAAAACAATTTTTTTCTCGTCAGTAACAACTAGTAACTAACCCACCCGCCCGGCACAAACGACCTCCTCGTATTCCAGCCAGATCATCGAACGCGATGTTGATCTACTGTCTAAACATCACAGCCTGAGAAATCCAACATTCTGTTCACAAAAAATTCGTCGTTTCTTTTTTATTTGATCATTGCAATGCCCTCCAAAAGAGGGGGTGCGGTTTCATTTGCAACTGCCGCACACTTCTCAGCAGCTCGTGGCGTAGCTACGCCGTAGAAAACATGTAGAAACAAACTTGCTACGCGGTAGCTTCGCTTTTCCAACGGCGTAGCTACGCGAAGTGTGTTTTGCGTAGCTACACCGTAGGAAGTTTGTTTTTTCTTGTTTTTTCTCTGTTTAGCCTGTTAAATGATGGTAAAAGGGAGTTCTGGATTATCAACAACATCAACCAAGACAAATTCGCCTCTCTCACTGTCGCCCGGTGCTATCCATTCTTCATTTGGTTCCTTTAAATGACCCGGCGACTCATCGAGAGTATTCGTTTAAATTGAAAGTATTCATCATTTTAAGACATATACGAGTTAAAACACAGTTCAAAAACATAAGAAACAAAAGTTAGACGACAAAAAAGAACAATAAATAAAAATAAAGTTGGATCAAAATTTCAAATTCTAATGAAGCAGTAGAGCGAGTTTGCGCGATTAATCCAACTCTATGATTTATTTTGTGTTCTTTTTTGTGCTGTACTTTTTGCTATACGTTGTTTTAGACTGTTTCTTCCCTCACATATGTCTTAAAATGGCGAATACTTTCAAAATAACCTAATACTATAGAAGAGTCGCCGGGTCATTTAAAGTTAAAATTGAATTTGAATAATAACTATTCGGATTACCTTATAATCTTGTTGCATTGGTGGAACATTCTTGTTTTTTGCGGCCAATGCGGCAGTAAGTTTTGCGTAGCCGGCTTTCTGAAAGTGAATAACCATTGAGTTATAACTAAACATTTCGGTACGACTCAATAACCATTGTGTTTTAGAAAGAAAACACAAGAAAATACTGAAAAACAACTCAGAAAAAAATACAAAAACAACCGCGACGCACAAGTGTGTGCGATGCGGCTGCGTAGCTGTTGTGTGTAGCTACGCCGTAGCTACTCCGTAGCTACGTTTTCCTCTTCCTACGGTGTAGCTACGCCACGAGCTGCTGAGTGATGATCTGGCTTGATTGACAATATTATTCTAAGTGCAATCGGTGCCAATGAAAGCGACTTTAAAAACATTTGAAAAAGCGTAAAAATTCCAAGTTCAAAAATTGGATCTTTCCTCCAAAATTTCTCTGTTTTCTGTATTTTTGCGTGAAAGTGTTGACACACATTATAATTATTTTTTAAATTTTCAAAATTTTTTTTTTGAAAAACAGAAATGTCAGACGATAGTTTCGACGATTTCGTGCCGGAAAGTCAAGAATCACAATTCAAAGTGAGTGTTTGAAAATGTTGAAAAAAACTAAAACAGTTTTAGGATGAAAAACAGGAATATGGAGAGGATAGTTGTGTGGTAGATTCTCAACGACCAATAAACGATACAATGGTTGAAAAAGAAATGTTTGAATATGAGAATGAAGCTGAACCAGAAGTAGATGATGTTATCAAAATTCTTGTCGCCACAGATATTCATTGTGGATATGGAGAAAATAAACCAATCATGTTAGTTTTTTCTCGCAGTTGTTTCTCAAAGTTTGCATTTTTCAGAAATATGGATGCTGTAAACACATTCGAAGAAGTTTTGCAAGTTGCAATCGAAAAACAGGTTGATATGATTCTGTTAGGCGGCGATTTGTTCCACGAAAACCATCCATCACGAGAGGTACAACACAAAGTCACACAACTTCTTCGAAAATATTGTTTGAATTCGAATCCGGTAGAGCTTGAGTTTCTATCAGATCCATCAGTCGATTTCAATCAGAGTATGTTCGACAGAGTCAATTATCATGTAAGTTTCCAAGTTTTCATAAAAAATATAATTTCAATTTAGGATGAAAACATAAATGTTGGATTACCGATTTTTACAATCCACGGAAATCACGATGATTTAGCTGGAAAAGGTCTCACCGCGCTCGATTTGTTACACGAATCAGGACTAATCAATTTGTTTGGAAAGCATGAAAATATCAAAGAATTCATCATTTCGCCTCTTTTGTTACGAAAAGGTGATACTAGATTAGCTTTGTATGGATTAGGTAGTCAACGAGACGATAGACTAGTTCGAGCATTCCAAAACGAAGAGATCACATTTCCGCGACCAAATGAAGGAGCTGAAGATTGGTTCAATCTGTTCACATTGCATCAAAATCGACCACGACGAGCTTTGCATCGGTCAACAGGCGCGTTTTTGCCCGAAAATTTGATTCCCGAGTTTTTCGATCTTCTCATTTGGGGACACGAACACGAATCGAAACCAGATCCACAATATGTTGCATCTTCCGAAGCTGTTGGTGATGGTTTTTATATTTTACAACCTGGTTCAACTGTCGCCACATCTTTGACCGAAGATGAAGCACTTCCAAAACACGCTTTCCTTCTGAAAATCAAAGGACGAAAGTTCGCTTCAAAACCAATAAAACTAGAAACTGTTCGACCAATGGTTGTCGACGAGTTGTTATTGGATAAAATCCCGAAAGGAGCGAAAAAAGATCATAACAGTAGTCGATACAAAGATAAAAATGGCAACTTTGTGGTATGTTTTCAATTTCTCGATAAAAATCTATGTATGATATTCCGATTCCAGGACGAAGTTCTAATCGAGCAAAAACTAGCAGAGATGATCGAAAAAGCCGAAATCTCACGAGGTCCTAGACAGCCAAAACTTCCATTAATTCGTTTAAAAGTGCTGTATGAAGATGAATGGGCAAATGTTCAACCGGTAAATACAAGAAGAATGGGAGCTAAATATGAAGATGTTGTGGCAAATCCTCTCGAAATTTTGATGATCAAAAAGGTTGCAATATCTCAGATTGCAGTAAAATTAATCGAATTTCTTGCAGAAAACCGTTCGAGATCGAACAAAAAAGACAAAAATCGACGAGATTATCGATGACGAACGGCTCGGAAATGTTAGCTCAACAAATTTGCAATTCATCGTAAGCATACTTTGATTCTTCAAATTTCAAGTTTTCTTTCAGATTAATGAATATTTTTCAAACATGCCATTGGAACAAAGGATGACAGTTCTCAAACCGGCTGATATTGGAAAAGCAGTTGAGCAATATGCGGACATCGAAGAAAAAGCTTCAGCGGCAAATTTGGCTTTCACAAAATCTCTGAAAGTTAGTTTTTTTTTCTGCGAACAAAACATTAATTGAAAAACAATTGAATGAGAAAAAAGTTAACTGAATTTCTGATAAATGTCAATGTTAAACCGAGAAAAATGTTTTATTTTCGTTACGAAACCCATGTATTTTCATTAAAAAAAGCAAGCAAAATGAATTTTCAACATAAAAAATTTACATTTTCAACTCTTCGCATAGATGGCCTAAGATGGAATTTTGAACACTGAAAAAAATTAGAAATTTTTGTCACACTTTTTCGCCATGACTCTTTGGCGAAATCTAAAATATTTACAAGAACTTCATTTTTTAAAAACTGTAAAAGTTTTGAACGATTTTCATAAAACAATTGATTTAGGAACAAATTGTATTAATGCGAGATACTCTGCGAAAAATGCCGGTTCCAAATATCAACTCAGAAGAGGATCTCGATTCATTCAGAGATTTAATTCATAAAGATTTGATGGATTTGAAGAAGAGTTATTATGAAAAATCGAAAGAAGGAATGGAAGAAGGAGAAGAGGAAGATGATGATGGAGCTGTGATTGCATCATTTGTAGCAGCTGGGAGAAACAGTCCCGATATGAGTCGTGTTGTTGATGACAATGATTCAGATGTCCTTGCCTCAGGTATAAATTTACGTTCTATAAAATGCACGGATCACTCTTTTGAAATCAAAATATCTTGGGGATGAATAGAAAATCTGAATTTCTCGCGGAGCGTCTGACGTATGAAATCGTAAAGAATTAAATGTGTTACAGATGATGATGATGATGATGATGATGATGATGATATTCAAGAAGTGCCTGTAAAAAAATCGGCAACACGTGGCCGCGGAAGAGGACGCGGATCAGCGACCACTTCTACCAGAGCCAAAAAAAGTAGCGCCGACAAGAGCAGTATCAGTTTTTTATAAATTCGCAATTTTAATTTTTTTCGGAGATTCTCATATTCAAATTTATACCGGTAAAGAAGCTTGTTTCTTATTTTTGCCACGAATATTGTAACATTTCAAAATAATCATTTTGTGAGCCGCGCAATTTTATCTCCACTCCTTCCAATGTTCGTATTTGTCCGAGTGTTGCTTTGTTTTTTATAGACTGAACCGTAACCGGTCGAATTGCCGTCAACATGGATCGTTTCAAATTACGATTACGGTAGACGAGTATCCACGGAAATGCAACAATATACGCATTGAGAATCTGAACAAAAAAAGTGGATTTCAGAACAAAAAAACACATCTAAAATTGTCTCACATTGTTGTAAATGAAATTAGCCACGCCGTAATCGGAACTTGTCAACTCGAGAATCAACCAAATCCAAATGGGAATCGACGAAAGAAGTTTGGAAATCAATGCACCGAATGCGGCCGGAAGTAGAGTAGATGTCCATTCATACACTTCCGACATTTGAAAACGACGATTCAGTTCGACTGTTCCAGTTGTTCGACGATAAACTCGAAGACTTGTATGCCACGCCGATAACAAAATCTGATATTTTCAAAATATGCCCAAGCTGGTTTTTTAACCCACTCGTTGATGAAAAGGCAAAAATTCAACAGGGAAATAATTTTTTCATTTTCACTACTTCTCGCTGAATTGTTCATTTTCAAACTAAAGTTCAAAAGTCGGGCCGACCCGAGATTTTCAAGCCAAGCTTCCAATCTCCACTCTACAAGGTCACCCCTGCCGAAACTAACCAAAATTGCAACAAAATCCAAAAAAAATGAGATTGCTGTCGGAGGGATGAGAACGTCGAAAACGTGTATACTCATGCTGAAATACAACGAGACAGCAATCGAAACAATAATTGTTGCAATTATATACGTCAAAAAATAATCCGAACTGTACTGTTTCGGATGACACGTGGCTATTAAACGTTCTGAAATAATCAGTTCATTTTGCAGGTGAAAAATAAAAAAAGGTGTTACCAGCGGCGAAAAATAGCATTGACATACATTCGAGCATATATCCGAACTCGTGAATAAATTCCCATGTTTTCGAACGAACTGAAACAAATTACACAACAATATAAAACTAGTCTAATAAAAATCGGGCCAGAAAATAATCAAGTCTGAATCGGATCACCAAATGAAACATGTGATTGAGTTGAACTTGGTCCAATTTTCTCAAAAATGTTCCCGAATCGGTCACGAAATCGAGATGGGGCAATTTCCGTTTGAACA
Organism: Caenorhabditis sp. 8 KK-2011; assembly: GCA_963572245.1. Lineage (NCBI taxonomy): Eukaryota > Metazoa > Nematoda > Chromadorea > Rhabditida > Rhabditidae > Caenorhabditis > Caenorhabditis sp. 8 KK-2011. The sequence goes on along the minus strand of OY751550.1, from coordinate 7,782,535 downwards.
AGTGATATTTACAAAATAGAACTGGAATGGACCCAAATGAAAAATCAGGCCCGGTGCGTTTTATTTTTTGAGATTTCAGCTGAATCAAACGAAAAGATGTTCTTGGTTGAACCTAGTTTAACGTTCAGCAAGAAATAATTGGGATCTGAGTGGTGTGGCCCGATTTATTTTTCAGCGAAAATATTAAAAAATACCAGATTTTTATTTTTTGACGTCGGAAGAATGAATTTGTGACCGTCGAAACTACGGTATAGGACGAAAGATTTAAAATATCGGGCCAGTTTTTTTTTAGTTTGATCATGTTGAAACACGTGGAAAATAATCTCACAAGAAAATTTGAAAACGAGTAACACGTCATTAATAGGAAAAAAATAACAAGAAAAAAGTGAAGACATCTCATGATATAAGATTTTTCAATAACTAAACTTTGCTCCAATCGGATGAATAGTATCACTCACATGTAACACCTTCGTCTAGAAGTGCATATTGTTGTCCAGCCGCCAAATATTCAATAATCGATAAGCCGTACGACGTCATTAATAACATTCCAAAACCTAATAAAATGAGATAAATTCTGAAAACAAATCAATTTGAACAAAAACATTGTGGAACTGAAACAACTAACCTACAGTATAAATGCAATACATTTGCCTGAGAGATGAGATATAAATAAAAAACACTCGAAATCAATGCAAACGCGTTGAGGCTAAATTCGAATACTGTCATTATCAACCAAATCATGCTGAAAATATTATTCATCTTTGATCAATTGATCGGGAAAAAGATTGAGCAATTTATCGTGGGAAAATTAAAAACTCAAAAAATGTATTTTTTGAAGTTAAAATTATTATGTTTTATGTCCAAAATAATTCAGCTCATTACGTTTTAAACAAGAAAAAATCACCTGTCAAAATTTGTGACGTGCTCTGCCCTAGAAACATTTTTGACTGGCAGCTGAACCGCTAAATTCCGAAACATTTTCTCTGGTCTTTCTTCAACAATGCAATTGTGGCTCGGAGGTTTTGTGAAAATAAAATTGAAATTAAATAGAGGTCCCGAAAATTCAACCGATCGATCAAAAAAAAAAAAGAAACTCCAATATGACTTTTTTTTACGATTTTCAATAACAACTTAGAGTTATTTGATTACATTTTTTTCTTGTTGGTTAATCGCAATAACAAAACAACACGTTGTTTTTAGAATATTCATTATTTCGAAGAAAACGAATATCTGTATTCACCACCAAATTTCGACATAGACATAGAAAATGATAACAATGAGAATTGGTCCCAAAAATCTTGAAGCGAACATGATTTTCCAAAAACTATCAAGTGATCTGTTTGGATGAAAATAACAGACACGTCGTTCATCGACCAAGTTCAGACAAATCTCCGTTTCCACGTCACAATCCCTATATGTAAGACAATTGCGACGAGCCGATCGAATTGTTTGATTTTTATAGTCGAGTTTTCCAATTGTGTTGATTCGTTGTGTCGATATATCACACCATTTATAGACATATTTCGAAGGAAGAGCAGTATACGGCCAACAAAACATGTTCGATTCATACGACTTGTCACCAATCTTATATTCACCTTCCGCCGTTTTTTGAACTGAAAAAAAGCAGCGTTTTGAAGAAAAGGAAGAAGGAATACGGTCTCGAAACTTTTTGCTAACTTTCTCATGTTTTGAAGCTCAGCCGAGCAGGCGGCAGCCCTTTTATTTTGTCAATCCTGGTTGAACAATGTTTCGAAAAACTTACATTCAGGACAACATCGATTCGACCAACAAATACCCTGTTGATGTCCGGCTCCATTTTTCGACATACATTTTCCGTCGATGCAACTCGGTTCCTGATGAATCGGTGTTAAACCATCTGGACAATAGTGAAGCTCCGACGTTGTATCCGGATTTTCTGCAAAACAACAAGAATTAGTAGGAATATAGAAGACTCGGAGCAGGCTTGGGCGGAACCGACCCTTCGGAACTTTCGGAACCGACATTATTTTTCGGAAAATTTGCGGAAATTTTTAGCCAAACGTTCAAAACCATGAACAGTTAGACTTTTTTGTCAGAATATTGAATAATTTATCTATTTTTTCGTATTAGGAATTGTGAAATGATAACTTTGTTGAATTTTTCGCTGGAAATGAAAATCATATTTGCGTATTTTAGGGTTGGAAAATCGTTCATTCGGGCGCCCGTAAACACTTTTGTCATTCGCTCGAAAGCACTTTCAAATGTAACGTCAAAATCAAAACACACGTTGCAACGTTTTTGTCCAGTGTTTCTAATTGTAAGTAGTTAGAAATGAGTGAGTGTTTTCGGGCAGCTACGTTATGCCCGAAAACACTTCGGCTCCGTTTTTCCAACCATAGTTTTTTCGATTTACCAAAAAGTTTTCGGAAAAAATTTCCAGTAAAGTTTCGAAAATAATTTCGGAAAAAGTTCGGAAAAATTCTCGTCTGGAAAAAATTTGCGAAAATGGTCTTAAACTGCGGAATTTCGGAAACTCCCGTCCAAGCCTGATTCGGATCATTTCAACAAGCGGGCGGAAATGAAAAACTTAAAGGGGATGGGTTTATCGAAGTTTTCGAAATTTCACAGATGTCTCGAAACCAGAGTCGACACGGTTATAATTCTCATGATCTCACCTATACAACAAATACCAACTTCCTTTTCACACCATGCAATTTCGTTTACTTTTCCGTTGCATTCCACAGATGTTTGACATTTGGTATGAGGAAGAAGAAGTTTTCCAATAAGACATTTGTCTTGTACTAATTCACAGAATCCTTTCTTTTTTCCTGATGGATCATACACTTTGAACTCATCATCAATTCGACATTTGCCCACAATTCCCAATCGATTACAGTCCTCGTCCTTCTCACACACTTTCATTTCACCATAATCTTGTGATTCCTTGGTTGGATCTGTTAGGAATCCAAGATTTTATACGGTTCTAAGGGAATGTCTGCTCAGAGGTGACGTTTCAGTCCGGAAGCATTAGAAGCATGTCCAGATGATACGAGAAAAAAGAGAATTGTCAATTCGGCCAGATCATACAACATTGATGTTCTTTTTCAATGTCTGACTTTCATTTGCTCCTTCATTAGCAGGGCTGTCGTTCTGGGCCCTACCTGGAAAAATTGAGCTTCCCAGAGGTTGGAAAAAAGATTGGTTTTCTTCACCAAACAGGACCTTCTCTTATGTTCCCACTTTCCTTTCTGGTGAAAAACATTGATTTTATCAGTAACTTTTCTCAATGTTCAATACCGCTTATCCCAGATAGACCCGAGAACGACAGCCGGGTTCATTCGTTTTTTTCCAATCGTAGATCATTTTAAAATTGTACATTCTGGCTAAATTGACAATAGCACTTTGTTGATTTGAAGAAAACTGTTTTGAGAAACGTATTCGAAAAATTCCAAAAAATCGAAAAAAGTGTGTTTTGTTTTCTGTCAAACTTACATTTCATACAAAACCCTGCATCTTTTTCCCTTTGTTGTGTTGTCAAATGATAAACTTGACTGCAATAAGAATCCTCTGCACACATCGTATGATCGCTGCACGGCTTGGAAAAACTCCACATTATATTTCCAAAGTTCAATCCATCATGTTTGAGATTAAAATTTGCATATATGGTCAGATAGTTTTCCCAAAACAAATAGGGCAGAGGAGGAACACACAAAGCATCTGCAACAACAACAAAATTGATGTATGAAATCGGAGCTGAAACTAACGTGCTTCGCTGATGTTTGTAGTGATGTCAGAATGTGTTTTGGGGCAATTTTTGTAGTCCATCGATTTGTCGTCTTCGTCCATGTTGCAACCGGCTGTCATGCCCAACGGACATTTTGTTACTGCAAATATTAGTTTTGGACTCTTCCTTGTCATTCACAAACTAATTTATCGTACTCATAAAAATGACAATATTGAAAAACGGTGGCACTGTATCTTACGTCAATCTCTATGATTCAGTTCTCAAGTTTTCTTTGTCAAACCCGGTTTCTCCCAAAAAACCATTCAAATCTGAAAAGAATCTATCCGAATGATCTTACCACAATAAAACCGTTTATCTCCATCTCGAAACAATGTCAAAATACCAGGATAATTCGATAAATCTGTATCGGTTACATTCTTGTTATCGGAGAACCCAACTTTATTGTTACAATCGTCTGCAAAAATTGAGAAACTTGAGAGTTTCAATTCATTTGATTACCATGAAATTGTTGAAGAGTTATACTGTTCACGGGAGGATTAGTCTGTTTAGGAGTGAGGTTGGATGCTTTGCTCATAGAGATTATGTTGAACATTGATATCCACAAAAACATTTTGATCATTTTGTATTTACAAAAAATATGAAAATAAGCATCATCCCTCCTTGTTCCTTGAAAAACCCTTTCAAATCCACATATTTTTTGTGGGTCACGTTTTTGTTCAATTATTTGTTTTGAGTTTCGGAATTCTTTTTTTTGTTCATTTTTCATTATTAAATTGTATGTTTGCTTTTCGATGCAAAATTAAATTTTGCATTTTTGTTTGTGAAACATTTTCGAGCCAAATTTTTATTTTCACAAAACTGGTCTAACTTTCCAAACTCTCATGGACCTATTTGTGACAATAAAAAAAAAGAAAAATTGAATTAAAAATTAATATTGCCAATGCGCGCCATTCAATAAAATTCAATTTTTTTCTTAAAAAAAATCTGAAATGTTCGGTCCAGAAAACCGATATTAGTGAGAACTTTATAGGGAAGGTGTGTAAGAAAAGAAAATTGTAGTTTACAAAACTAAGTTTGGAATTCCAATTTATCGCGAAAAAAACAGATCAAATAAATTTTCCGACAAGGAATTTATGCGACTTTTTGAAGCTTTGTTGAATCTATTCAACGTTGAATGAGATATTTCTTGAGCTAGAAAGTGAGTTTTGAAACTTAAAAAATGTGTTCGAATCCGCGAAAAATTGCATAAACCCGTTGTTGTCCACTTTTTTCCCGTTTTTCCTCCTTACAACAAAACAACAAAAACAAAACAAAAGTCTGCGTCTCTTTTCTTCTCTCCTTCTCTTTGTCTAACTGTCTAAATCTCTTACTATTTCGACATTTCGATCCAAGCTTTTTCCTCTTTATGAAGAATGAAAAAGAACATTTTTACACTTTCCAGATCTCAAATTTTTTGTTTTTTTGAAAATTAAAAATAAAAAAATAAAATGAAATCTGGACGACGACCTTGATTTTATTTCATTTATTTGTTTATTTTTTTCGTTTTTCGTTATTTTCACTTTTTTCTATCATACATTTTTGTTTTTACTCTGATTGAGTGTCTGAAACACAATGAATTGGAACATTTTTTAATCTTTCTGAGTTTTCTGATTTCAAATACCTCCAAGTTAAAATTTAAACAAATTTGAAACGGAAAATGATCACAATTGAAATGAAAACTTTGAAATTTTTACTTCTCGACGTATGAATTTCTTTGACTCGAACTTTTTTTCTTACTTTTTTGAGTTCATTTTTTCAAGATTGTTTCTCTGTTTTCTCTGCGTCTCTTAGCCTCCACCACTCTCTAAATTGAGTTACACAGTTTTTCTAGCCCGAACATTTCGTTTCTCTCTCAATTAGACTACATGTTTTTTTTGGATAATCCCAGGGGTTTTCCCAAATTCATCGGTTTCCTCGAATTCAAAAAATGCCCCAGAGACAGGGGTGTCGTCTGGCCCGTTTACGGAGGCCCGCAGCCCGCCATATGTTGGGCCGGGCCGACCCGGCCAGCCCGTTGAAAACTTAATGAACGGGCATGGCTTGGCAACACCAAATTTTGATGCAGTTATGAATCATTGTGGGGGGCAAAAACCGTTTCACATCGTTTATGCCTTATGCGGGCCGAACAAAAAATTCCGTTGGTTTTTTAATTTTTACCGCGGGCTTGGAGAGCCCGTATTTTCTTGTTTGGGCCGGGCTAGCCCGGCCAGCCCGGCCCAAAACGACACCCCTGCCCAGAGAGTAATGGGGAACGGCTTTTTTGTTTTTAGCAGGTAGGTCGAGAAAGCCTGGCCCTGGCCCGGTTCGACATTCGAACGTCAGCTTCTCAGAGCTGCAAATGTATGTTTTTTGCAAAAAAATTGTGGCAACCACTTCTACACTCGCGTTGTTTTAGAAAAATCCGAATCTCATCTTTTGGTTGAGGTTTCAATTTCAGCGTTTCGGATTGTTGATTGTCTTTGAAAAACGACTGGAAAATCTGGTCGAAAGTTCGATGTTCTACTGTTGGTTTTCTGTGGACTCGAAACGTTTTGAATTATGAAAATCACTGGTTCCGTTTGAAAATTGTCTCGAAAAAAGGAGAAATAGTTGGTTGAATTCAAAAACAAAAGATTTTTTGGTGGAAAACTTGCGAAGTTTTCGGATATTTTCGCCCAAAAATTTGCTGTCCGATCTGAGAAAAAAAACATTCTCAGGAAAATTCGGGTTTAGATTTATGCATTGTTTGGTATCAGCCTAAAAACTCAAAAACATTTTTTAGTTAGAAAACTTTGAAGTAAAAATAATTTTCAGAGAACTAAAATTAAGACAACATATATTATTTTTCCGATATTTCCGGGCTGACCCAGTCCGAACCACAAAAAAGGCCCTTCTCCAAATCCATCTCACTTCTCACTTCCCTCTTTTATCCAATTATGAGTTTCTTGCGAAAATTAGAACGTGTGAATGTTTATAATATTGTTCTCCATCCCTTTTATTACCCTTTTTTTGTCATAAACATAAACATATTTTCCTCTTTTTTTACCGCCTTTTATTTATGATGCTTTCTCCAACAATCAACAAAGTGACACCCTTTACACTTTCCGCTAAATTGGGTGCAAATTAGAGAAAACAGAGAAAAGCGGACAACTAATGGGTACCGTAATTAGAGACGCATGCGTACGCAACAAAATATACATAGGAGTGCTCATGGGCCTAAAATATCAATGTTACTTTTTCTCTGGTTTCAATTAGCCATATTTTTCAGGAAAAAATTGAACCAAACTTTTTGGACAAAAAAAAAACAATAATCTTAAATCTTTGGAGTGTTTTAGTTGCTAGAATCCATCTTTTTTAGGGGAAAACAGTCAACTTGAAAATCATCGAACTCGATTTTTTGAGGTCTCAAGAAAAATAATGTTTCAGGGTTCAGGCGTACTAGGAGGTACGGTAGAAGTTTTCTGATTAAAAATACAAAACTGTGAAGTCGTGTTCTCTATTAGTTTCCAGGCCTAAATTGACAACTTTGCGATTTTTTTGAGTTTTTGTCACTAACCAACCCAAAAGTATACAGAAACACATACATAGTGTTAATCTCTAATTCCAAACTTCTCCTTCTTCATCCTTTTCAATATTTTTTATTTGTTTGTGTTTGTCGCTCGACTTTTTCCCTCTGTGCTTACTTGTTGTACACAAACGAAAAATCGCCGATTGTTCAGGTTATGAGAAAAAATCGTTTTTGACAGGCCGTTCATCAGTTTTAGTTGTTGTTGTTTCGTTTTGTTGATTTTTTGTTAGGTGAGTTTTTTTCTATACCCGTGGGTGATCAGACAGAATCTCAGCCTAATTTTTTCTTGATCTCAAATCCGGACAACAGTATTGTCAAATGTCTAGTCAGATCATCTAACACGAACTTGATTTTCGTTGGTAGATCTGGCTGGTTTGACAATACCTGAAATTTGCTCAATGAAAACTCATAATTTTTGAGAGAGTAATTAGTGCACATCAAAATCATGAAAAAAATTAATGAAATAAAACGTGACCCAAAGAAGATTTTTTTTGGATCTCGTTCACCCTTGAAAAAATAAATTATTTCGAAAATTTGTAACTGAAAATATTTTTGAACTTTTTGAAAGACCATTCAAGTTTTTTGGAATTATATCAAAAAATATAACAAACTTCACAATAATGTGAGTCCACTCCATTTTTATCTGGCCGGTTTGGAAGAGTCTGAAAAAGAACCTGTCCTGATTCTACAGAAACCTAACCTCAAATTTCCAGAAAAATGGTGTTGGCGGCTGTTTTATCGATGTTGCGCTATGTCGCCGGGTCGGATGATCGTGATTTTGTCGATCGTCTTCACTCTTATTTTACGTGTAATTTGTTGATCGGTCTGGCCGTTTTGGTGTCTTTCAAACAGTTTGGCGGGAAACCTGTCGAGTGCCTTGTACCGGACATTTTCAGTAGTAGTTGGGAACAGGTTCGTCTTGGGCTGGGCTGACGGTTTTTTCTCTCTCCGCGCAGTTCGTTTTCAAGCCAAGTTGATGGTCCCCACAGTGTGCCTATCAATTATGAAATCAATTCTATGTCAAAAAGTATGATTTCAACTCTAGAATTATAAATTTATTGACCATACGCCCCTAAAATCATGACTGTGTTCCTTTTATAACAAAGAACCTGATATAGTGTTCTCATAATTTGTTTTTTCCTGACTCAACCGAGAGCACAAAACCAGAATACATTTTCCAAATTTTTCTAGGCTGCACCCATTTCCAGGTGACAATATGAGAGAAATCAAGAGACGCAGAGAAGAACCAAGCAAACAAGGTGCGCCAGAGATATACACATAGATACAATCCCTGTAGGCGATAAGCCGTATTTTTAGAACTACGTATGAAGTAAAATATGACTCACCAATATCTTGATTCGACTAGGGTGAAACAGTTCAATAAAAAGGCATGATTGTGAAACGAATTTTGTAGACATTGAACTCGGAGTAAAATCTGCCAGATTTGTGATTATCAGGCTCATCAGTTTTTTCGATGGAAAAATGATCGGTCCTGAAAAAAAAAACAAAAAAATTTCACATTGATGATTGTACTCGATGGGGTGTTTTATCATTTTGTGTAACAAAACTTTACTTGTAAAAAATATTCATATTTTTCGACATATTCATAATTTATAATTTCAGAAATTTAAGAAACAATCTCCGGTCCCCATTACACATCTGTGAATGTGTTATTTTCTTTTAATACATCATCTCATTCGTGAGCCTAACACTGTCCCGATGATAATTTTAGTTAGTCATCATTCGTCCTATGCCTAATCCTAAAAATACGGCTTATCCCTAATGCATTTTCGTCACCGCACCTTGTTTACAGGGCTCTTTCTCTGCGTATCTTCATTTCTACCTATTTCCACCTGAAAATGGGTGCAGCCTACATACAAAATTCAAAAACCCATTATTCTAAATACTTTGTATTCTCTCAGAGCCAGAGACAATACTTTTCGAGTGTTTTTGGTGAAAAGTATTCATCGGCAGTGGAATTTTCACAGTTACTCAACTTCTCGCGACTCTATCATCTTTTGGGATACCGTATTTCCTTTAATATAAGGTCACCTCTAGTAGAAGGGCATCCCTATTATAAGGTCACTCGGAAAAGAAGTGATTTCTTTATTATTGATTATGCCCACGAAAACAAGAGTTTCAGACCGTTCTTTGACCCCATTGATGTACAACTTGTAAAGAAAAACGGTATCTCTAACCGGTCTCGATATTTCAGACCGAATCTCGAAGATCTCTAATTGGTGTATCACCTTTAGTGATTCAACTTTGATTATATCGAGGTCTAGAGTATTTTGACAATACAACTTTGTTTTCGTTTTTTCCCTTTTCGGTCATTCTCGATTTTTGTTTTTGACGAAAAATGCGAAACTTTTTTGGACCGTCTGGTTTTTTAAAACAAGTTTCATTTTTCTGAGATCGAATTTATTTTTGTTGAAAAAGTCGATAGTTTTTCGATCCTGTTTTTTCTCAAGCCGCGTATCTAGTTGTCTCTCTTAGCTCATATTTTTCTTTTCCGTTTGAAGTTTCAAAAATTGTGAAAATCAGTGACTGAAATTTGGATAAAACACTTGAAGTTATCTGGGATTTTCTAGAACTTGGGGAACCGGCCCAATTCCTCCAAAAAATTTCCCCGCCCCTTTCTTGGGATGTATGTCTGCGTCTCCATCTCTATCATCAAAAAGAGGCGGGGCCTAAAATAGGTATCTGGGACATCATTCATTCATTTATATTTCCTGTTTGCTCTTTTAATAATTAGAGTTTTTTTTGTTGCAGTACGCCGAAAACTACTGTTGGGCATCGGATACGTACTTCGTGCCGATCGGCGATCCGGTCGCCGGAATCGCGAGCGAAGAAAAACGCCAACGACGCATCAGCTACTACCAATGGGTGCCGTTCTTCTTGCTACTCGAAGCTGCCTGTTTTCGTCTTCCCAGTCTTTTGTGGAAATATCTCGCCGGACATTCGGGTATCAAGATCAACGAGATTGTCAAATTGTCGTCGGATCCGAACAACATCAAACCGGATATTAAACGAGCCAACATCAAATCGTTGACTGTTCATCTTCAGGGAGCACTTCGATTTCATCGACGACTTCAGAAGAAACAGATTCGACCTCATCGAATTATGTGCTTGTTCAATTTACCCTATTCCGCATTTTTTGTCACTGCCATGTATTTGTGCACAAAGTTCTTGTATCTTGGCAATGTGTGCCTCCAATTGGCTTTCATGAACAAGTAAGTTATTTCACCATCTCATTTCAGAGATATTTTTGAAAATTCTGAAAACCGTCTGAAAAATCCGGCTCATATTCATGATCTTTCAACTTGAAATTTTCTCGGGCCGGGCTGGTATTTTTCTCAAAAAATCCGGATTTTTCGAATGTTTTTGCGAAAAAGTTTTCAGCAAAATGTGTTCAACCAATTTTTCCAGATTTCTCGAAACTGACAAATACAAATGGTATGGTCTTGGAGCAGTTGTCGATTTGTTGAATGGCACAACCTGGGAGCAATCTGGAATGTTTCCGCGCGTTTCGTTATGCGATTTTGATGTGAGTTTATTCTTGTGTCTTGATTTTGTCACCAATAATAATAATAATTGTAGGTTCGAGTGATGGGAAATCTTCAAGAACACACAATTCAGTGTGTTTTAGTGATTAACATTTTCAACGAGAAGATTTTCATTCTTCTGTGGTTTTGGTATTTGGCTCTTCTCGTGTTCACTTTTGGATCATTTTTCTATTGGCTCATAGTCTCGATATGGTCGAATCTAAATCGTCGTTTCATAATTCGACACCTCGAAATGTCCGATATTGCTTTCGATTCGACCGATGAAAGAGCTGAAGATCAAGTTAGAAGGTTCATTGACAACTATCTGAAAAGTGATGGTGTGTTTGTGATTCGAATGATGACTCTTCAATCCGGTGTTATATTTGGCACCGATTTAGTGCAGGAACTTTGGAGAAATTTCTACGGAGCCGAACAACAATTGAAGCGATCAAATTCGATGCCAAAAATAGACGGACGAAATCAGGAGGAACAATGGTGGCCTGCACCGCCGTCGATCGCCAATCCGACACTTCCATCGAGTGAGTTCAAAACTACACTACCCTACATTTCAAAAAATTCATTGAACATTTTTCAGTTTTCTTGAAACCAGGCCTGATTAAACAAACAGTTACGGTTGTCAGAGCCAGAACTTTTTTGCTAGGAAAAAAACTACAGTACCCTTTTTCACCATTCGAAGCTCTTTTCTGATAGCATCCACAGTACTTCTCATATTATACTTTTCTAAGCCTTTTTACATAGTTAAAAACAAGATTTAGAGAATCAGAGCGCTCTTTTCTCATAATCTCAAATCCTCTTAGAATATCGACATGAGAACGACGCGAATGCGTTGCGATGGCGACGAGCACTCGGCGCCAACATCGATAACACCATAGCAACGCAGGATTTGATGGAAAAACTGCTCCCTCACAATCAGAGAACTGCTGCAGCTGCCGCCAACAATGATGAGTTGTTGTAAGTTTTCTATAGTTTCAAATACAATTTCATTGAACCAACCACGCAATTTTTAGGAGGTTGAGTGTGGCGTCGTTTGCGCCCGATGTTCATGACAATCGCTAGAAAAATTGTAAGCAAAAGCTGTTGTTTTTGTGTTGTCTTGATTTTCTGTGAACCTAATTGTGTGTGCCGCTGTGTGGTTTGATGTGGTGTAGCAAACTTTGAAGTCGGCGTGAAACGTCGAAAATGACAGATTTCTAATCGTGATCCTTTTGAGAAATAGTCGAGCATTTTGGGGCTTTCTCGAATTTTCGGTTCTTGATTTTTTCGTGAAAAACTGAATCGGACGCGGAAAATGCATTCTTTCCAATTTTTAAAAAGTTTTTTTCATCAAGTTTTTTTTAGATGTATAAGTTAGCTTCAGACTCTATTTTCATGCCCGATTCGGGTGGTTTGATTCACTGTCTACCCGCAATCTTACCTCATACTCTCATTTTACAGACCTCATTGGTTACCTGGCACAGCTCAATTCATCGACGACGAGCCATCTCCATCATCGTCTCATACAGCGAGAAAAAGTTCTATCGAATCGAGCGCCGCAGCTGTGGTCAAGAAGCGGTTGAGCACTTTCAACTAGGAGTCATCGGCGTGTCTTCCTCGCACGTGGAACGCACAAAATGACGCTCTGAATGGATTTGTCCCAACAACAGCAAGGTATTACTTCAAACTTGGCGATCTACAACAACAAGACCCTTTTTGTATATCCCAATTGACCTCCCATTTATATACAGTACCCCTAAGGTAGCCTCTATTTCTATCCTTTTTGTTTTTCATAATACTAATAATAATCTGTGATACTCCGCTTGCACTCGGACTCCCCTTCATCTCTCACCTATAATTTTGTACAGTACCCGATACCCACCAAGTCACATGATTTCCCCCTCTTTACAGTAATCTTACAGTACCCTCATGTACTCACTCCTCTTTTCTAGTACTCCTAAAGTACGGTGTAGCTCCTTTCTCAAATACTCTTTCTATTGTTATCATTTTCGGTAACGTTACTCTTACAGTACTCTGATACCTCGGTTAGAGAGCACTGTACTTGTAATGTACCTGAATGATCACCAATGTGCCCCTAAGGTACAGTACCCCCCCCCCCCCCCCCCCCCCCAAAAAATTAAAGAAAAAAAACAAAAAGTCGTAAATTCAGTCCGGTTCATTTGTATAGGCCCCTTTTCATACAGTACTCCTAAAGTATCGTATCCCAACCCCTTCTTCTACAGCTACAGTACTTATAAGGTACAGTACTCCCTCCCCGATCCCTTTCCCCGAAAAACAAAAAAAAACAACAACAAAAAAAAACATTTCCGCCGAACCCACGCTATTCTTGAAGACCGCTCTAATGTTCAGTCAAATGTACAGTACCCCATTCCCCCGCGAGTCACATATTGTCCCCTGTCTACAGTACTCTTTCAGTACTTTCATGTGCTCATGTCCCCTTTTTATTCATACTGTACTCTTTAAGTACTGTATCCCTTCCTGACCCCAGAAAAATATAAAATCCCAAAAAAAAACACACATTTCTACAGTACCCTTAAGGCTGGTCACTATAACAAGAAAAAATCCAAAAAAAAATTGTCCACTTTAGGTGCCCGGGAAGAAAGCCGGGCCCAGAAAATACAAAAAAACAAAAAAAAACTTTTAAAATATCCCACAGTACCCTAAGGTCTGATTACTATAACAAGAAAAAATTCAACAAAAAAAAAATTAACCACAGTACTCTTTAAGTCTGTTCACCATAACAAGAAAAAATCCAAAAAAATATATTCAGTATCCTTAAGGTCTGTCCAAATTTTCTACAGTACCCTTAAGGTACACAGTAGTTCTGTCTAAACACCTTTCGCTGACCCCCATTGGATACACCTCTAAAATGATAGACATAAAGTGTGAAAAAAGGTGTAATTTTGTGTTCGAAACATCTCCGCGCACCTTTTTGTCCGCACAACTCTGCCCTTCCATCCGCCCTCTTCAAGAAATGTATCCGGTGATTGTGTCCCTCTTTTTTTTCAAATTTATTATCAAATAAACTTTCATTTATTTCTGTTGTTTACTTTTGAAGTGAAGGCGCAAATCCGACGCGTTGATTGGTCACATCGTAGACATTACAGTATTGTCTGATGAATGGGTCTCCGAGAATCCAACTTGGTCCGAAGCCATAGTTCGAGAACGGGAAGATTGCAAAGATACAGTTGTCTGAACCATCACCCAATGGGATTACTGTATTGCTTGATTGAATACTGTAGGTGTGAGAACCAATGGTAATGTCGACATTGGCAACCACAGTACTGCATGGAATTAAATAGACACCGTAGTCAGCATCCCACTAGAAAAAAAAAAGCGATTTTCAAAGGAGAGTTTGGTACTTGAATGGTTAAGAGTAGCACAAATACAGTACTCGAGTTAGATCTAAACAATTTCGAAAATCATACTACAAAAAGATGTGAAAATATTTTGTTTCATTTTTCACAGGTGTAATATTTTTCAAGTACGGCACTTTTCAGAAATAGAACTTTGAAAATAATAAAAAAATGTGGCGCCGAATAACGTTGTTCAGAATTTGTAAACATTTTGAACTTACAGTCGCACCAACAGCTGTTGCGATTCCTTTAACAATTGAAGATGGTCCTCCGATCAACGAGGTTCCAGTGTCGGAGATGACTTGCCATCCCTTTTTCGAGCTATAACTTCCGGCTCCAATTGCCGACATTTTGAATTGATAATATGTGGCCGAGGAGAGTGCTTGATAGGCGATAACATCACCGCAATTAGTTGTGTCAAGACCTCCGTAAGTATAAACTCCTCCTGGAACATTGTTCTGATCACCTTCGTGTTCGAGGAAAACGGTGAAGATTGGTTGATCGACGAGACCCTGGAATAAAACAAAAATTGGAAACGATCAAGTACAACATTCTTCTAAAGTTGAGTAAAATGTCGAAAAACATTTGTAATCATTGTTTCGGCAAACCTTTTCCGGGTAGAAATTGACAATATTTACATACCTGATTAACAGCGTTGATGAATGGTGGAGTGATACCATCAACGGCGATTGATTTGAAAGCCAATCCCAAAATACCGTCCAATGGTTGTCCTTCGAAGAATGCAGCCAACGAGGTGGCTTGTCCGAATACTTGATTAGGCACAGCCAATTGTGGTTCGCCAACACCTCCGAAAGTAATCGTATCTTGTCCCAAAAACCCTTTTGCCGATCCGGTTCCGTATTCGATGATAAAACTTTGACCATTTGTGACATATGTCGACGAGGCAGATGCATTGAATTTGGCCTGAAGGAGGCACGAATCAGTGTAATTTGGTCCAGCTCCACAACACGCTTGATCTTGGCACTCGAATTGGCACAAAAGTTGGCTCGAACATTTTGGATCAGATGAGCAATCAATTGGATGTGTTCCACACGAAATATCAGGAATCCACAAATTCGATGATCCGGTATCGAGAATCACTTTGAATTGTTGTTGCGGTGTTCCGATGGTGATGTTTCCGACGTAAGCCTCGTCTTCATAATCATCAACAATTTGTCCGACTGTTGCCGATTCTCCTCGATTGATGAAAAGTCTTCGGAGTTCTTTTGTCTTGACATACTCTTTATATTTTCCCTCTCGAATCAGTCGATTTCTGATCGGCTCCACTTTCATCAATGGGATCTGAACAACGGCTGCGAAAATGCATGCAGTCAATGCTAATAACAAGAGAAAAGTTCGAGTCATCATACCTGCAAAAAATGATGATGTTGAACAAAACGACAAAAAAGAAAAAATGAAACTATTATCAGTTGAACTGATTAGAGAAATATAATCGTTTTTTTTCGTGGGTAATAAAGAGCATTGTGATCAAAAATTGAAAGTTGCTGACGTAAACTGATTCGAATAGACCCAAAAAAGTTGGGAAAAAAAAACCAACCCGGAATCAGTGCCAAAAATGTGTGTTCCAATTCAAAAGGGTAGATACTTCATCTGACCAGGGTCGGTATTATTCAGGATCGAAATCGGGCCAATATTCACTCACAAAGATCATCACAGGATCAGATTTTCGCGAAGTTTTTGAGTTGAGTCAGAGCTCGCAACTTCTCCCACAAACTTTGAAAATAAAATATAGCACCCTGATGTCAGCAAACTGACCTCTAGTCATTCAAACGTTTTGAAAATCGATAACGATTCTCCGATGATTCGAAAAGTGGGCCCATTCCGGATCAGTTCTGGTAATCTGACATTTTCATTGATTAGATAAGTGCGCATGGTCTGAAAAATCCGCTCTATTTCATCGAGATTCTTGTTCTATTTTTGAATTCGAATTTCTCGTCCAAAAAATTACAGTTCAGTTTTGCAACCGAGTTTCAAGGTGAAGAGCTATTATGATTTTAGCGAGGTCAAGTTGTTTTTGTCGCTCACAAAATGTTGTATGATGTTTCTTGTTATCTGTTCCGTCTAATCTGGGATTTTCTATCCGCTCAAAAATAGTTTTGTTTTCATTTCTCTGTTTTCGATTATTATTATTATTATAATTTGGATATATACATAGATCAGAAAAAACGATAAAAAGGGTGAAAAAGATTTGAAAAGTGATACGAAACAGTTCCACTCTAACCCCTTTTTCGTTTTATTCAGCTACACCTAAAAAATGCGAGAAATTCGGATATTTTTCGAGATTCTCGTTTTATTTCTGATATCGGTAGATTGTTGTGTGGATGTCCTTTTTGTTGTTGATACAAAAACTGCCGAGGTTGGTTTTTGTTTCAAATATCAGAGAGTACTGTAGTTTTTTAGATGTCCAAACATCGCGCAATTCAAGTGGCAAAACAATTGCCCGAAGATCAGAGAATTCGAAAATGGATTGCCATTTCCAGACAGGATCGATACGTGCCACGAGTTGTCAGAGTTCGTTTTTTTTCTCGAACAAACAAATTTACTGACAACTCTTTTCAGAATAACAATGAGTTGATGTCGGTGCTGAGTTCGGTTAGTGGCGAGTACGAAAAGTTTTTGGAAGTGGCAACGGCTGAAGTGGCAAGAAGAACACCTAGTGAGTTACACAGAATTGTTGGTTCAAAATCATAAACTATTGCTTTAATATTTCCCACCTGTTTTCATGACGCCTTTCAAAATACGCGCAGAGAAATCAGATTTTTTTGCAGTTCGGGATTTGTTATCGTTTAGTTTTCACGTTTTTTTGTAATTGAACAAATTTTCTGAAGATGAACTCGGGCAACTTTAAAAGTGAAATGACGCGCTTGCCGTAGTTTTTGGCAAGCCGGCCCTCTGTTTTGGCACGCGTGCCGCACCCAGGTGAGGCCGGCTTGCTGAAGCTTGCTTAAATGAAGGCCGGCTTGCTCAAACCGCGCCAAATGTAGAAGCAAGCCGGACGAAACAACGCCGTTTCATGCAAAAACTCGAAAATTTTTCTGCTAGGCAAGCCGGCTGAAGCATCGCCGAACTTACTCATATTACTCTGCCACCCGTCGTCCTCGAACCGTTGACCCTTCATCCCTCATCTGATTTGAACTCCCGTGTTTAACCCACTGACCCATCCTCGCGCGTTGGAAAATAAGTGTCACATTCGTTTACGGCTGGCGTCGTCCAGTCGGGTAGGGCAGGCCATAGGAACATGTCGGGTTTACTGGTTAGGTGCAACAGAAAGGGATTGATTAAAGTTATTTGTTGCTTTTTAGAAATCAACCGAAAAACTTTTAGAGTGTGTGAAACAATCGCGGACTTTTTTTGCAATTCGCACAGGCTTGTTCAAAAAAATATGGTCGAAGCCATATTGCATGTCCCCAAGACAGGCATATTTCTCAAGGTCATGGCCGATCTTATTTTTCCGAAATCAGTTCATTTTCAAAGTAATTTTTGCCGTTTTGTTCATCGGAAAAACGGTCTCTCACAAAGCCTTGAGGCTGACTATGACGAAAATAAACCAAATCTGAATCAGTTTCGGCGCCGCCCAACCCTGCTTCTGATACCATTTCGTGGTTTTGACCTGGTCCTGCTCGGGAAATTTCACGCAACCCGCGCTCAATTTTTGCGCACCCCGCAATTTTCGCGACTTACCCTCAAGTCCCCCGCAATTCCACGGAATAATTGCGGCTATGCCCGCAACCCACACGCAATTTTTGCGACTCAATTTCCCGCAAAAGTTGCTAAAAATGTCCTGAGAGGTCCTAATCTGAATCCACCAAATAATTGGGATGGGTGAGGTGCCAAAGAAGGGTATATACAAGGAGAACCTTCCCTCTGAGTGAGAGCCGGCTTGCCGAAATTAGGCCATTTGCAACAATTTCCAAAGCCGGCTTGCTGAGACCAAGCCGTTCCTTTTTCCCGAAAAGCAGGCTTGCTGAGATCAGCCGCCTTCATTGAAGTTAGTGAGCAAGCTTGGCGACACCACGCCGGGCGACGCAACGTCTCAAAAAAAGGGTCGAAGCGCGCCGAAACCACGCGGCTGGTTGCCCGAGAACATTTTAAAAATGTTTTTTTTTCAACAAAAAAAAACCGGCCGTGAAAACAATATGAACGTGATCTTTTGAACGCAAACTTCTTATTTCTCTGGGTCTCTCGATTAAAAAATCTCTTCTCGTTTTTACTGAATCGGATCAGGCCCGATCAAATCCGAGATACCAAAAACGAATGGGGAAATGTTCTCGAGCACAATTTGAAGTAAAAAATACGAAATCATCCGCTATTTGAGTCGATATTGGTTCTCGAAACTCTTCTTCAGGATCCTGAAAAATAGAGAAACATATATTTTCTTTTGCAGCGTTCCAACCTCTCATAATCCTTCTATTCTCTGAAACTGGTGTCAACGAAACAATGAGTTCGACGTGGAAGTCGATTTCCAATGCACCAGCTCTTCACATTTTTCGCATCGGAACATCCAAAAAACGCGAGTATGTTCATAACACTTTTCACCAAGTTCCAATTTTTCACGATTTCAGAATCGAAGAGAATTCCGATTTCCAACAATTGGTTGCCTGCGGCCATCCCAATAACAACAACAACAAAACTCTGCCAGAATCATCAAAATTTTCCAACGAGATTCGTCGAGCTCCAATTGCGTCAACAACTTCGCGTCCTCTCACTTCCACTCGAGACCCGTTTGTCAGAAAATTGACATTTCTGAATCCGACAAAGACGTTGCTAAACGACAAAAGTTTCACAATCAACAGAAATTTTCGACGATCAACATTCGCGCCAACGTGGAGAAGGTATCGTTTAATATCCACAACAACACGAGCACCCCTTGGTTATTCACAAATATGGTCACCTCAAAACAATAACAAAAACAACAACAACAACAATGCACCTGTTTGGTCGAGCACATCACAACGGAGAAGACCTTTTGGTAATCGACCAGGTGGTGGACACGTTAACACAACACCTCAGTATGGTGGAATAAGATTCCCGGCAGGAAGGTTGACTACATCGAGACCGATCTTCAACTCCGAACAGAGTGGATATCGTCCACGTAAACAACAGATCTTACCTTCACCAGCACGACCAAATGTCTTCAGAACAACTTCGAGAACACCTGGGTTTACAACTCCACCAACACGTTTCCTAACTTCTAATAGGCCTGGTAGACCATTCATTAACCCGGAAAGTCGACGAACTGGGACAACTACCAGTAGAACATCACAACATAACAACAACAACAACAACAACCGATCACGTCCAGGTCGACCATCCGCTAGCCCCGGAGTAAGAAACTTACACTCTCACCAAACTGGATCAGTGTCCAAACCAAATAACATTAGAACACCACCCAATTCTCATCAGAAAAGCCCGGGTCGCCCATCCATCAACTCTGAAAGTCGTCGATCAACATCAACATCCAGACCAAGTAGTCCGAATCGTACTAGCCAAGCTAAGCCTAATCAAGGAAGACCACCTGCATCAAGATCTACCGCGACAACGGCTAGACCATTTCCAAAACATTCAAGTCACTCAACACTTCCATCTAGACCAACTGGATCACAGCCATCTTCGAGTAATACTAGATCTAGAAATCACAGTCAAAACCATCAAACTCCCGCATCCCGATCTGGTAACAACAACAGACCAGGCCGACCTTCGACTAATCCCGGAGGAAGAACCTCACACCTTCACCGAACTGATCCTAACCAGGACAGACCGGGTCAGATATCTTCTAGAACATCTCCAAACAATCCAAGTCACACTTCCATCATCACGAGACCTTCATCTCGACCAACTACAAATCCTGCTGGAGCAAACATCCACCATCAACAAACCGGATCAATATCACAACAACTTCCAGCCAGGCCAACACCACAATCTAACCAAAGTAGATCACCTGCGATCTCTATGTTCAGAACAAATCATCCGGGGCAGACTTCTACCAATTGGAAATCTGTGCCTCGACCAAACAATATGAACCATAGAATTGGTTTAGCACCACCACCTAGTCAAAATCACCAAATCTCAAACCAGGGTAAAACTTCTGGGTCAGGATCACCCCCAGCACACAATCCTCTCAATCATCGAGTCGGTCAGGTGTCACAACCCAGTTCGACCCAACGACCTAACCAGGGTCACGAATCTAGCACAAGTTCAACATCAACATCTATCGCTAACCCTAGAATTAACCTACACTCTCACAATAACGGATCAACGAAACCTCCGACTAGGAATTTCTTGACATCTTTTAAACCATCATTCAACTATAGAACATCTACATCGAAACCAACACATACGAGTCAAACATCAACGAGAAAGTTCTCACATTCAACTAATCCAGTCCGAAATTCAACGCCAGCAACATTCATCAAAAATTTATTGACACCCATCTCTTCTCACCCGAATTCACCCAAACCAAAGATCACCAGCACATCTAGACCTCTCAAAATCACATCGAAACATGACAGCTCGACGACACCCTCTCCAACAGTTGCCACTGCTCTTTCAGCACCACCAAAAGATCAACTCGTCAGTGCCAAAAATGTTCGGGTTCGATCGAGAAGTGTTCAGTTCACTTTGACAGAGTGAGTTGGGCCCTGAAAATCTTCTTCTCAAAACTACAGTACCTCAAATACTAAAATAACTTTTTTTGAAATTCAACCTTTCCTGAACTACTGTACTCTTTCTGAAACTCTGCTTCAAAAACCCAAAACTATTATTTTTGAAGGGCACCGAATAATATTTCGTATCAACCCCCATGTTTTTGTTTAGAAAACCACCAGTTGTTGCGTACCGCGCTTCAGTAATTCGAACTCATCGTACAACTCTAGCCCCGCCCACAACTACTCCGTTCATTCCACCAGCCTGTCTCATTGATGTCTATTTTATGATTGATTTATCGAAAGGAACCGGTGACAAAACCGACAAATACCTTCAACTCATCACATCGACCATTAATCAAATGCCAATCTCAAAATATGCCATTCATGCCGGTTTGATTGGCTATTCTGGACCGGGCCGAACAAGAACAGATGTATATTTAGATCAGATATTTGATAAAAAGGCATTGATTGAAGCGATGAAAAGAATGTGGAGAAATGGAGGAACAACAAAAACGGCCAATGCGATACGGTACGCTGTCAGAGAGTTCGGTTCAAAGGCGCATCCAACGAGAAGAGGAGCCCGAAAAACATTGGTGATATTCACTGATGGATACTCACAAGACAATCCGAAAGAAGCGGCGAAATTGGCAAGAAGCCAGGGTATTCAGATAATCGCGGTAGCGTTGGATGATAAATTGGCACCGCCTGATGTTGACCAGCTAAAAGTTATCGCCGAATCGGTAAGCGCGTTCAAGAACATCACTGATTGTATCAAATCGGATCCAAATATAGAGAACATGTTTTTTTTAAACTTTGAATATATTTTAGTAAAACTCAACATTTGTTCGAAATTTGATTCTTATGGAAAAATTTAGCTGTTTCGGGAGTTTCTAAAATAAACTACAAAAATTGGGCGAAAAAAGCTCCATAGAAAATTTAATTTTTCAGAACATTCTACTGTCTCCGAAAACGAATGATTTGCGCGATAAAATCGTCAGCTCACAATGTCGACTTTAATAATTCTCGAAAAAAAACTGTGTTTGTATATAAGTCGTGAATAATAAATATACATTCTAATTGGGAATTCAAAATATTCTTTCGGTCTGGAATGTGATTTCTTGTCTAAAAATACAACACTCATGAATTTTTTCGTTTTCTACAGTACTCAAAGTGTCTAAATCCCAAAAACCCACAGTAATGCTTCAAATACTTCATTGTGTGTTGGTTTTATTTAATCATCGTACTAACACCATCCCATTGTCTCTGTTGTTCGGTCACCGATGTTTTGGGGCTTTGCATGCTATCAGAATTCGAGTTTGTCCCTTTCTTTTTTTGCTTCTTCGGTTTTTTCGGTTTTTTCGTTTTTGAACCTCCAAATATCTTTTTGCGAAAAACGACAAGTGCAGCAATAATAGCGACCAACAAGATGAAGACGATTATCGATATGATTATAATGATGAGCGATGATCCGGACGGAACATCATGGGGACCTACGAAAAAACAAAACAAATTACAAAACTGTCAAAATTGAAACAAAACAAGGGTTAGAGGTTTATGGTTGGAGATAACTTATTTTGTGAAAATCTCACCTTTGAAGCAATATTTCAACGCAGTGTGAGCTGATCCTGTCGAATAATCGTAGATGGGACCACAAAACTCATCAACAGCACAAGTATCGTGTGAAGCACATTCAGTCGGTAGAGAACTACTTGCTACTCCTTCAAAATCTGCAAAACAGGATGGATAATTAGGCGTGTGGATTCGAACATCACTCGCTTTGAAAAGAGTATTTCCAGTACTCAGAACATTCGAGCCCGCCCAAATTTTTCAGAAGTTCAGAAATCATTTTTTCAAAAAGTGACCCAAATTAACCTTCTCATAAAGTGAAACTCACCAACAGGAAAATATTTGATACGTTGCGCGTAGTTGACATTGTCACCAAGCATCGAATATTCTTCATACATGCGGTTTGAAATCGGCGCAGTTTTTGCGCAAATCCCTCCAACTAGTTGACGTGTCGTCCCGTCTTGGCGCACATATTTTTTTTCGCCATCGAATTCACATTTCTGAACTTGGTTGTGTGTTGATGGACATTCCGCATTGGTCTGGCAGAGTGCCAAATCACCATCCGGCAAGAGTGTTGGCAGTTTGTGACCGGAATTCGGATCGGGTATTTTGGGCACTGAAAAAAGGGTGATGCTAAAAATGCGGCGAAACTCACAAAAATAGCAATAATGTTGGGTGTTTGGTCCTTTTTGAGGTTCTGGAAAAATGTCAACCATCGAACAAAAAGTGCCACTTGGACACTCATTTCCTTGCACTTGACAATCATCTAGCGGAATTAGGTACGATTCGTCGTAAACTGAAAAAGACCTATGTCGTATTCACAAAAATATTATTGAAAAAACTGACAAACTGGCAAGAAAGTCCTTCTCAAATTCTGTAGTGTTTGCGGCTCCATAGCATAGATAAAGTCGGTGAATACATAAGGAAACGGTTCGACACTAATACATATTCCTTTTTTTGGCTTCCCATCGGATGCGATAAAATCGACACCCATTGTTTGATCACATTTTGAGTTGATTCCAATCGGCTGATTACATTCTTCGTTATTTGAACATGCGACGAGACTAGTTTTCAATCTATCAGTGGCAAGTTTGCGTTGACGATTTTGGATTGGAGGCAGCGAGATAACTGCAATTTTTCGCCGATACAGTAATTTTACACTTTAGCCCGATGTTCTGGAAATTCCGGGCCGAAATCTGGTCTTATTTTTTCAATATAAAAGATGTTCCGGGAGGACACGCCCGAAACCTGTTTGAAAAATATTTGTCAGTTAGTCAACCGAAACTCACTATTATAACAATAATACGTATTCGTTCCGTCCTCAGTTTGGTCGGAAAATCGATTTACACATGGTGTGCCTTTTGAAATTGGCGTTGAGCCTGAAAAGTTTTCAAATCCAATATGGTTCTGTTTATTCTCAAAACTCACGTGCAGGCATAAATTTAGCCTTTTCCTCTTGTGTCGTCAATTTGGCATACCAATTTTTCAACGTCATTGGAATTTTTTCTACAGTAACCCGGGTTATTTGGAGCAGTTTTTGAGAGCTACAGTATCCAACTGTAGCTTTCAATCGTATCTTACCACCATTTACATTGTTAGAAAACTGAATAACAATCCAAACAATGAGCAAAAGTGACTGAAAATTCATTTTTACAAAATAAAAGAATAACAAATATTCGAATTTTCTGGCGATTTTTTTTTGTTTTTAGAAACGTGTCACGAAAAAAATCGAGGTTTCACGTTTTTTTGTGGATTTTGAATCAAGATTAAAAACTAAGTTAAATAGGTCGTTCTCAACACCATTCGGTTCAGCACGTGTTTTGAAAACCGTACTTAAAATCAACTTCGTAACCTAAAAATTTGGGGACACCCATAAAAACACGTTCTGAATCGAATGGTGTTGAGAAGGGGGAGAGAGAGAGACCGAAATATACATTTCCCCCTTCAAAAACTTGAACGGGCACCCCAAAATACGTTTATAACTAAAGAACATGAAACAACCGGAATTTTCTGTAACATCAATGATTAGCTGCAAGATCAGATAACAAAAGTGCAATCTGATTTTGATAATATTGAGCATCCCTACAAGCAATTCCATACTTCTCGGCATCAAAACTTCCTGTCGAATCATGAATT
The DNA here is from genome assembly GCA_963572245.1 of Caenorhabditis sp. 8 KK-2011. Lineage (NCBI taxonomy): Eukaryota > Metazoa > Nematoda > Chromadorea > Rhabditida > Rhabditidae > Caenorhabditis > Caenorhabditis sp. 8 KK-2011. The sequence goes on along the minus strand of OY751550.1, from coordinate 7,757,942 downwards.
TGAACAGTGACATTCTGAAGACCGATACTTTGAGCAAACTCGATTGTCGACACTTGAATATCTGGAGCAATTTTGGTGATTGGGAATTTGTCCAAATGTTCTTGCCATCTTCCGATATTCTTGAACATTGTGCTGATTGTTTGTTTTCCCGGATGTTCGATGATGACACACATTTCATCGTTCGACGTGAAGTATGTTTTTCGTTCGACAAAAATTGATTCTCCATTCTGAAAAGAAAAAAACTTAGAAAAAGAGCCAGCTGTGGAAACTGTGGAGAAATGTTTTTTTTGTTGGTTTTAGGCCAGATCAACACTCACCGGCTGAACGTTTTCGATGCGACAAACTTCGGTGAGTCTGCCCGTGTTCATAATTCGACCCGGATTTTTTCCCAAATAGAATTCGATGGTACAGTTGTTGACAAATTCTTCGCCGTGTTTACGATAATGATAAGCAGCGAGATACGGATCGGCGAATGATTTATTTCTTCTTGCAGCAATTGCAGCCGCCTTTGTCAAGTCATCACGAATATCATTCACAAACGGGACATAGTCTCTTCCGTTCAGTTGTTTTTTAGGATTTTCTAGAAATGAAACAATCTCCAAAGAGTTTTTCAGAGATTTGAGAAAAAAAGGTGAACAAAAACTAACTATTATGTTCAGCGACAACCATCTCGACAACAGACATGAATTGATCGGCATTTTCAACTCTTAGATCATCAGCAACTCTGGTTGCAATATCAACAACATCTTTATTATATTTTGCAGATCCTCCAAACACTTTCGAAACTCTTCCCTTTTGTCGATCGTTCATATTTTTCAAATATTTGTGTTCATCATACTCAACACCCAAACAACTTTTCAGTTTTCCAGGTTTTTGAATTTTCGGAGCACAACGTTGCACTTGTTGGCTCGAAATAACTCTGAAGACAAAGTTTATCAATGAGTCGGAAGTGGGAAGTTCGTAGCACTCTACAGTCTTTTCAATCCTAAATGTTTTGAATTTTTTCACGTTAAACTTTGTTTGAACGAAATCAAGAATACGTACTGAATGAAATCAGGTATAGTGCACAGTACCGCCCCGTTACAACTGTTTCGAAACTCAAAACGGGTAACAGCCAAACTCGGTTTAAAAAACAGACAAATCTATCTGTATTAATTGAATATCAGCACGTACGTGAGAATGAAGAATTATTTTTTTGAACATCAATGTCTTTTAATTTTTAGAAATGACCAGTTTTTTCACAAATCATGTCAAAAATTCAATCAAAACAAATGCCTCATTAAAATTGTTCCGAAACAGTCTCTGTGAGACGTGAATGACGTGAGACTGAACCCGAAACCAAGCTTGAGACATTGTTTCGTTTTTTCGAAACATCAACGAGACATACAGAGGTAATACATTTCGATTTTCACGCTGTTTTAAAAATGTCCGTTTTGACGAATTTTCAAGGGTTCGCGGACCGTAATGTGGTCTGGTGATGCAATAGGACATGCACCTGATTTTCCTTCCATAAACGTTCATCAAAGTATGATAAAATCCGAAATTTTATGTACATTGGAAGAGTGAATTCGTGGCCGTCGAAACTACCGTATAAGATGATAGATCAAAACTGTTTTTTTGAGTCTGAAAGATGAACTCTCGTAAAACAATTATACTGCGACCAAATGATGTTAGAAAAGTTTGTTAAAATTCAAAATTGTGTTAAAATTTCGCATGATCTTTTGTTTTCTCTGAAATTATTTTCAAACTTCAGTACTGAAATTTTTTTGTGTTTTTTTTGGCTTACAGAGTTCTACAGAGGCTTACAGAGATTTTTGATTTACCTACCTTGATTCATTCATCCTATATGGTAGCCGTTTCCTTTCCATTCTAAAAAACTCGGATTGATAATACCTGGGGTCAGAAATCTGGCCCCGAAATCGAACATTGAAAAATAATTTTTTAAATTAGGTCGAACGGAAAGCTGTATCGCAGGCTACAAAACAGGGAAAAAAGTGCATCACAAGAGATCTGCAGTTCATAAATCAGGCGCCTACCCTGTTGCATCATCCGACCACGTTTTTCGGTCGAAATTTTACCAAATATTTCACGTTTCATAGATGAAAATTATATAAATTGTGTGGTGAAAAAATTTCTAATTTCAGATGACCATACCCCTCTCACAGACCCCATGGGGAATTCAATTTTTCTGACATACTGTCCTCTTTCTCTTTCTCGAATGATAAACCGTTTTTTTGGATCGTCCAAGAAAAAGCTCATCTAGGCCCACTGAAAAACGGGCTTCCCATTAGGTCACGGCCCAAAAACGACATCTCCGAGAAGAAGACTTACTGGTGTGAAAATTTTTTCACTATAGAACAAAAAACAGCAAAAGATCGAGAAAAGTGGGCAGTCCATATTGGACAAGAATCGAATTTACCGCGATTAGCTAGTTATCGTCGTATTTTCTTTCAATACTTTGTTGTTTGTCTGATAAGATTGGCCTATAAATACGGTTCTCCACATAATGATAGGCTAACCCTTGAAAATTCGTCAAAACGGGCATTTTTTAAAACAGCGTGAAAATCGAAATGTATTACCTCTGTATGTCTCGTTGATGTTTCGAAACAACGAAACAATGTCTCAAGCTTGGTTTCGGGTTCAGTCTCACGTCATTCACGTCTCACAGAGACTGTTTCGGAACAATTTTAATGAGACATTTGTTTTTATTGAATTTTTGAAATTATTTTGTTGGAAACACAGTTCACGTGAAAAAATCAAGAATTGTATTTTTTCAACAGTGTATTTCTTCATCTATTTTTTTTCCGCTCGAAATTTTAATATAGAAATGAGACAATTTTTAAAAACGTGTTTCGATACTCATGTTTTGTGAACTGTATCGGGGCGGCACTCTGGTATAATGTGGCATCCAAAATCAAAAAAAAAAGCGAAAAAGTGTGTCCAATTTCGAACATATCGAAGTTTCGTAATTATTCAAAGGAACACAACGCTACTGTAGTGAAAATGGTGGAAACATATGAGCTAGACATCAAGGTTCTTCTACAAATATTTTTTTTTTTTGAGAAATACTGATGTACCTTTGAGATTCCGCATTTTTTGTTTTTTGATTTTGAACGCCGCATGATAAAAATAGGAAATACAAACAGGTTCTGTGAATAGGATCCAAAGTTAATTTGACCTGCCACGAGAAATTTTCAAAATTCCGGAGACCTAAACATTAAAAAAAAAAAAAAATGTGGCTCACTTGGTGTTTGGGTTGACTCTTTGCCTATTGTTCATTGAATCAGTCACAAATACAGTTCTCCCTTTTCTTCCTCCAATCATGATTTCACTATTCGAGTTGTTTTTGAAAAACATTCCAGGATTATCGATTTTGTTCAAAGTTCGAACTATTTTCGAGTTATCCATCATATTTCCTTGTTTATTATCTTTCAAAAACTTGTCGAATGCCATTTTGGCTTGTTTATCGGTCAACCCATTTGCGATCTGATCAATTCGTTGATTTTGCGCTTTTTCGATGACCTCTCTCGCTGTTTTTGGCTGCATTATTGTATTGGTAAAAAACAGACAACTTATCGAAAATTGCACAAGATCAAGAGCGGTTAGTTGGTCGTGTTGATGTTTTTGAATCAAGTTTGAAATATTGACAAGAAGAAAAAATGAGTCGAAACCAAATGTTGTGCAGAAGAGAACGGTGGCAAGAACACGAGTCGACTCGGAGAACACTCTTCCCTGAACTGCTCCTGATGCCAATTGTGCATTCACAACACATGACACAAACGACAATGGAACAGCAATCATCGAAGCGAACAGAACAATACTTTCGAGATCTTTCAGACTTTCTCCATGACTTGATTTGTCGCACAATCTTTGACCAGCTCTTCCCAAATTGTATATTGAACTTCCTCCAATCATCGTCATTGATGCAAGTCCAACTGGTGTGAACATTGAGACAAGTCCCAGAGTTATTCCAGTTGTTGTTACCAAAACATCGGAAACACGGAAAATGCGATTCATCAAATCACACGCCGGTGAAGTACCATAGATAAGTTCTGGTTCTTTTTTCGCATCAAAAACTGGGTAAATTGGAGAACATGAATAAACTCCATTCTTCGGATAACAATATTTCATCATAGGCATCGTATTATTCTTCTCCCAATCGTTCCAACATTCATAAACTCGACATGACGTATCTATATATCTCGAGTTATACTTATTGTTTCTGAATTGATATAATAATCGAAATATTGGTACGGTATACTCCTTATCGTCTTGTTTACAACAAACAAAAATGATTCCAATACAAAGTCTTTTTTTCTCCGCACATGTTTTCCAAATTTCTTTGATTTTGTTGAGAATATCTGTTGCACTCTTTCGTTGATCACTCGAATAGGCGCTTTCGATGTCGATGCATTCATCAACTGGAGGTCCGAAAATGGCAAAACAAATCTTGGATATTTGTTGGCAAATTGACATTTCTTGATATTCGTCGAATTGAACATTGCCGAACAAGTTGTAGAACAATGTTTGCATTTCACGTGATGTTTTATTCCATTTTATCACATCCCAATCATTCCACGTATCTCTATATTCACCAGTCAACGTCTTCCACATTTTCTGAAAAAAATCAACATTGACCACGACGTTTTTTTCTCAAAAACAAAAACATACAGTGTCTGAACACAGTCAAAAATGTTTCCTGGGGCCCGATATCTTTTTCTTCTTTCGGGTTCGTTTAGGACTTTAGGAATTTAGGACATCGAAAATTGATCAGATTGTTCAAGTCATAGTTGACCGAAAGATCGTGACAGTCTGCGTTTTTTTGAAAGAGCCTGACGCTTCCGGTTCATTGTTGGAGATAAATAAAGAAAATGTTTTCGTCAAATTGAGAGAGGTTTTCACTGCTGGATGATTTACACGAATAGACCGAAAAAAAAACAAAGAAACTTTCAAGTAACAAATGATAACTTCAAAACTGAATTAAATCGAAAACGTTCCTGAATAATTTTTTTTCGCATGATCAAACTGAAGAATTATTTCGAAAGTTTTTTGTTGATAATTTTTAGTCGGAAAGAAGAAGAAAAGATAAGAGTGACGAAACAAACTAGAGACAAACTAACTGGAGTACAAACCAAAACTTACTTGAATTTGATTTCTGGCCGTTTTTTTAATTTATCCGGAAGATTCTCAGCAGAAAAACATAAACAGCTGTTTTTGGAACGCAATGAGTTTTAGGTATACGGTCTGCAAATTGTGCAAACACCGCGTTGTCACAATGCACAATACCGTAATTTGGGTCTCACCCCGCTCACTATTTCTTTCCTTAGACCTCTAGTAAAAAACAGGAATAGCCTTTCACCCAGTTCGAAACACGCTGAGTTCAACCATGTAATTAGTTATTTTTTATACGCAGCCGTTTTTCTGAAAATGGTTGCACCGATTTTAGCAAAATAAACACATGCGCCTTTGATATATTTTTTCTCTCAAAAATCTGAAATTTTCATACTATAATTCAGAGATGGTGAAGTACTTCAATCAAACCGTCATCACGGTGTGTAAAATAATTATTTTGAGACCGGCAAGAAGTGTTCGCACAACACCGTGGGGGTCAGTGCACACATTTGCACTTACCGTAGTCTGAAATTAATTTTCCCACGTGTTTGTGTGTTGGCCTAAAATATTCTGCAGCGTGTTTTCGGAGTGTATGGCGTACACTCCGACACGCTGCAAAAATATTTTGCCGGTTTCTTTTCATTGTTCAATGTTTTATTTTACACACCGTGGTCATAAGAAGAGGAACACAATCATATTTTTGGTTAAATTTTTGGTTAAAATACAAGCGAGAAATAGTGAAAAAAACACATTTTCAGAGTTACTGTATTGAAGGCGCATCGGTTTGATTGTGACGTTGGTTTCGTAACGGAGCTTAACATTTTCGCTAGACCTGTTACAGGTACCAAAAATAACGTTTCACCCAGAACAAGACACGCTGAATTCAGCTGTGCTTTTCGTTTTTCATGTAGTTACGTCATTTCTGAGAAAATGGTTGCACCGTTTTTTCACCATAAAACTACATGCGCCTTTAACTCTTTTTTTTCCCTGCGTAGTTTCCCATTGATTTAAGCGAGTGTGACAGAAATCGAACAATTGTGTGTATTTACGAGATAAAGGCGCATAGAGAAATAATGTGTGGTGGTCTCGACACGAACACTACGTTTTTGTTTTTCTTCGTGTGCGGCGCCCTTTTTTCGGTTTTTCGGGTCAGTTTTTTTGTTTCTCAGGTTGTTTTTGTTTCTCTTGGATCGTAAATACATATTATCTTGACAAAGGAAAGATAATCATCTTTTTAGTTCAGGTCCAATTTGGGCCCAGTTTTTGTTAGTTTTTTATGAGAAGTTTCCAGATTCACTAATTTTGTCGAACTTGCCACAAATACTGGGAAAAATAGAAAAGTTTATGTTTTGTAAAAACACTGTACTGTGAGTTTCAAAACCTGTACACTCAAAATTTCCAGACCGGCCCCAATTTTTGATTTCAAAGTCCCCTGTTAAATAGATTCCTCCAATTGTTTCGCAGTAATAAAAACAAACATTTTCTTGAGAAAAGTTCTTTTAGCACCCCCAGAAAATTGCTCATCAATCCTTTTTTGGCTCCAAACCTCATTTCCAAATCCATTTGTTCCAACAAGAACCTATTTAGAAGATAGTGGTACCCCTCGAGAATTGTCAATTCGTCTTTTTTGCTTCTTCTTCTTCTTCGTTTTTGGCTCATCCTGTTTTTCCCACGTTTTTATGATTTGGCCAGTGAAAGAAAAAAAAGGAAGAAGGAAGAAGAGAAGGAGAAAGATGTAATTTGATCATAAGTTTTTCCTTTTTCAGAGGTGACATTTTCACACTTTTTCTTATTCTTCTTCTGGTCCCTTTGAAACGTACATATTCCAGGTTTAGAAAAAAATCAAAAAGAATTCACAACACCTGTTATCATATCATATATCTCTCTTCATATTTATCTTCTTTTTTTTTGCTTCACAAGTCACATATTTCAGTCATGTTATGTTTATTACTCTTCATTTACCTGTCGATTTGTTTTGATGGAATTGATGGGTCGGCAGCGGAAAGTAAACTGATCAATGATTTGATGGCCGGATATGTTATCGAAGAACGGCCCACTTTAGACACATCCAAACCAGTTGTTGTTAGTTTGGGTGTCGTTTTTCAGCAGATTATCGATTTGGTTAGTTTGGCAATTTTGTAATGATTTTCAAAGGTCTTAAACAAGAGTGAGACCAACTTCAGCCACAAACATAGTCATCTAAAAACAAAACCTGAAAAACTCGGCCCGGTCGTGGCTTTCGGACAGAACCCTCAAAATTTTGAACTGGAGAAAACAAGATCAAATGGGAAAAATGTCGAACCTAGGCGTTTTTTTTTCGGTTCCGATTCCGTAATAATTTCATTGATCCGGGCTGATTCAGCGTCAGATTTACATTCATCAAAATTTCGAAAGTCCACTTGTGAAATCGAAAAATTTCGAAAAAAAAAAAAAAATTCACGTCTACTCGAAACTGTTGGCGTGATTAGAGAACTATGTATATAGTTTGAACGTTCAGGATTTTTTTTTATTGCAGACAAATTCCGAGAACATCCAACTAGTATGCTTTGTGTGTTTCTCTTTCATTTTCTCACAATCAGCGAGCAAACAAATGAATAAGACCTTATCTAGATTTCCAAAACATCCCAATTTTCAGTCCGAAAAAGAGGAACAACTCGAGGTGAACGCGTGGCTCAAATTTTCGTGGACTGATGAAAATCTGCGATGGGAACCGACGCGATACGAGAATGTCACTGATCTTCGACATCCACCCGACGCGCTTTGGACACCCGATGTTTTATTGTACAACAGGTAAATCAACACTTTTCGAAAACAATTTTTTGTTGTCCGGAGAGTACTGTACTTTCGCGACCAGAACATGTTTTCATTTCAACATTCAGCGTTGATTCGGCATTTGACTCCACTTACAAAGTGAACATTGTCAATTCGTACAACGGTCTGATGACGTGGATGCCACCGGGAATATTCAAAGTGTCTTGCAAACTCGACATCTACTGGTTCCCATTTGATGAACAGATATGTTTTTTCAAATTCGGTTCGTGGACATATTCGCAAGACAAAATCAAATTGGCCCAGGGCGATTTCGATTTTTCCGAATTTATTGAAAATGGAGAATGGATTATTTTGTCGAACAAAACTGAAATTGTTAGCAAAGAATATGTGGGCGCTACTTATGAGTACATCACATTCACTCTTCATTTGAGAAGAAGGACATTGTGAGTGACGACGAAACGCAGACGCAAATATCAAAACTAAAAAAAAAAAACTCGGCTCACTTTTTTTAAAAATCGAATCACGTCGTTTTCGCTTGCAATAATTGAAATAGAGAGAGACGCAAAGAAAAATACATTCCGAGAGAACTACAACATTGTTCTCACATATGTGCTCTATTGCTCCACACAAATCCATGGAACAAGCTCTCTTTTTTTATTTCTCAAAATCTTGAAATTTGGATTTATGCAATGGAGTCATTGAATCTCGGTACCGACAACACACGCGTCTCGCACACTGTCATCATTTGTGTTGCGTGTTGGCCACGCCCACACTGCGTCTCGCTCTATTTCAATGATTGCGAATTCTCTTTTGCTTGATACGACGTGCGAATATCAGAATCCTGGATCGGATCATCTGAACTGGGCCAGGTTCGATAGAAATTTCGAAGAAAAATCGGGTCTGATAACTGCAAGTTTTATTGAACCGGCCGCCAAAAAAAAAAGAAGCTGATCCTATTTGTTCGTAGTCTGACCGGATTTTTCCCAATTTTTTTTTTGCAAATCCGAAATATTCAAAATCAAAGGAGTGTTTTTTGACAAGGGAGGTTCAACTTTTTTCGACAAAATGTTTTATTAGAACTAAATGGGATACCCCTATAGACAAAAATAGAAAGTTCACGTTTTTATTTTTTCTAAATTTCATATTTTTTCCGTAAAAATTTTTTTGACTTTTGTCTCCGAGACTCGAGAAAAAATAAGTTATCTATGTTTATGAGAAAAAAGGGTAAATTTGCAGATACTATGCATTCAATCTAATATCTCCCGTCATTCTCACTATGGTTCTCGTTGTTCTAGGATTCACAGTAAGCCCGGAAACGTGTGAAAAAGTTGGACTACAGGTACTCGAACAGAATGTTCGAAAATTCTATAACAATCTTGTGCTCTTTCAGATCTCGGTCTCGTTGGCAATTTGTATTTTCTTGACAATAATGAGCGAACTGACACCTCAAACATCGGAAGCTGTTCCCCTACTCGGCGTATTTTTTCATTCTTGCAACGCCATCTCTGTTCTTGCCACCAGTTTCACTGTCTACGTTCAGAGTTTTCATTTTCGAAATCATCAGGTTCACGAGAGAATGGGATTTTGGGTGAGTGTTCTGCGAGTTCTTCTAGAGGTCTAAGTCAACGTCAACGTCGAAATTTTCGGGTCTCGAAATTTTGAAGTTTTTCAGATGAGATTCATACTTCTCGAATGGACACCTTGGTTTTTGCGAATGAAAATGCCGGATCGTGAAAACAATCTGAAAACGTTGAAACATAGTTGGGAAGAGCGGAAACGACGCGGATCAGCCGCGCGGACCGCATTTGAATATGTAAGCAAATCAGCGATTAGTGTAGGCTGGTAATAATTCTGCAAATCGTACTCGGATAATGGGTCATGCCTTGATCACACAAAACTAAACTACCTTCAGACACATTTCAACAACAACAAAAAACCGGTTGTCTTCGTAGCTGAACAATAAGTGCCGAAAAACAATGTGCACCTGTAATGGAATTCTGAAAATCTTTTTAAAAAAAAGTGTTTCTGAGTTGATTTTTTAGTTTAGTGCAGCGATTTTCAAAATTGGTTTTTGAAAAAAGTAAAATTTTCTAATGGTTATAAAATACTTTTAATCTGGAAGTACTGTACTTTCTCGAAACTCACAGAGTGGGTCCCTCCTTAACCCTCTTGTAAAAAAGGAAAAGTGAGATTTTGGCCCGACATCCCACCAACCAAAATATCATTCCTCTATCCAAATCACATCATTTTTTAGAGTGACGGTACGATCAATCAAATCCACACAATGGGAATAATGTTGAAAGAAAACTTTGACGATTTGATTTTTCAAGTTCGACAAGATAAAAAAAGTCCGCACTCGGCAGCTGATCGACTACGGGTACTTCAGAAGATCTACGATCATGTTCGAATGATTCGAGAACACGATGATGATAAGAATGAGGATTCGATGGTGGCGTTGGAGTGGAGATTTGCGGCCATTGTTGTCGATCGAGTCTGTCTCATTTCTTTCAGTTTTCTGATCATTTTGACATCTATCATCATTTCGTTACGAGCTCCTTATTTATTTGCATAATAAAGTTTTTCGATTTCTAGAAATGATTTCAACGTGTGACACGTGAAAAAAAACGCGCTCCATTGCTAATCGAACATTTCTCGTTCTCCACCATTTTATCATTTTTCGAATCTATTCCTCCCATTTCCATTTTCACACACTTAATCCATCATCCGACTGTTTTTATTAGCTGTGAACTTTTTTTTGGTTTTAATGACCATCACGTTTTTTTCTCCACTTCTTTTATTTTGGTGGCTAATCGAAGATTTCCTGGTGCCAATCTTCTTTGATTTATAATTCATAGAAGAAAAATTGTTTTTTTTTTTATTCGTTCTCCTTTTCCAATTTTGATCTACTTGCAGTGGAGCGTCGTTGGCTCATTTATTATTCGATGGCGAAACAACAAGGTTAAGCAAACATGAAAATAACACTGGTCCTTCTCAATTTTTCTTACTTTTTTTGTTGCGTTTTACGACGTTTTTTTCTAGATGATGTGTTTAAACAAAGGACGTGTTGCGTTTATGTCACTAAATTTGATTTCATCTCGAGAAGTTCAAAAATCTGTTTATTCTCGAAAAAAAGAAAAATAAGTAGAAATACAATTCACTCCGTACCAGAGGTTAGATTGTAGCTATTGCCAAGGCTCAAGAACCCGCCAGACAATTACGGACCGGTCCGAGCCGGGTTTTTTGTATTTCGATCGGACAAAAAATCCGGTCAGGCCCGGCTCTTGAACAAACTCTGCGAGTTCGAACCTTTGAACTGATCCAGAAAGTTTACTGGAAAATTGGTTTTAGTCAGTTTTCGTAAAGTCATAAATTTATTTTTTTTTTGGATCCGCTCATATCATGTTTGGGCCCATTCAGAAAGTATAATTCACTAAGTAAGGAACACACTTTCTGAAAAAATAGCGAAGTTTATGTGTACTTGCCACAGAGTTGAATGTTTTTTTGTTTTCTGATTTTTATGGGAACAAATGAGTATTACTGTTCGTTCAGCAGCGAGGGATACGCGCTCTATCTCACATCCCCCTTTTTTCCATTTGTTTCTCTGCACTCTACTTTTCACACATATTCTTTGATTTTCTTTGAGTCTTTTTCCCCTCTCCCCACAGAAAAACGCGTACTCTTCGCTGCCAAACGAACAGTACCAAAATAAAAACGCCGTACTTGTTGTTTTTTTTCGCTGGTTGAAATTTCAAACAAATCCGTGTGTTTTCCCACAGACGAAACTCTTTTTTGCCATCTTCTTCCTAAGTGCTTTTCTTCAATTTCATTTTTCTTGTCTTTCGTCAACTTTTGTCTTGTTTTCGGAAACGAAACTCTATTTCATTTTACCCAATAAATCACCACAAATCACAACAACTTCGTTTCGTCATTTACCTCATCAATCTTTTGTTATTTTTTATCTGGAGCACAAGCAAAGAAAAGAGATTTTTAGGTTATTTTTTCCCCACATTTTCACACTTTGTGTTACTTTGATGGATCCTGATCTTTTTCAAAAGTTGCCCACTCATTTTCCGAAAAGACACAAAAGTTTTATGATCTCAATGGGCAATAATATATTAGTTTGGTTTTTTTTTCAGAAATGTATCATTTTTATGTTTTTATATTTTCCCAAAAGCTTCTAGTTGCATGGTTTCTAGTTTTCATAAACAATAAACTTTGACAAAAAATCATTTTTTCTTAAAAAAAAGACAATGCTATCATCGGACACCTGCGCTATAGGTTCAAATTCTCAAAACCCCGTAAAATAAAATGTGATTTCATTCTGGTTCAATTTGAAAGTAAAAAGAGCCCACTTCCCAACTTGATTAGTGCCCTCCCATTCCATTTTCGTTTTTTTTTTCTTTTTTTTCTCAAATCCATGTTTTTACTTAGCTTGGGGATAATGGATTTTATGAAATGAGAGAGAAAAAACGCTTATGGATAGAAAAAAAAATTTAAAAACTTTTAGCTTCGTGCCAGCTGACTGATAAAATGACCGGTCGCCTTTCTTCCTGTTTTTTTTGAAATATTACTTTTTTTTTTGACTAGGGTCTGTTAGGTCACGAAGTGGCCCTCGGAACAGTTTTTCAACATTTCAAGTTCTAAAAAGGCGTGTTACCAGAAACTGTATTGATTACGAAGATATGTCGTAATGTCTGTCGATCTCAGTCGGAATTTCTTTAGCGAAAATGTTTTTCTTTTGTTCTCGAATTTAAAAATATTTAGATTATTCAATTTTGAAGAATACTGTCTCTAATAATCCTCTCCAAATACTGTAAATTCAGGTATTTTCTACTCTACTCTGATTGCTAGTCTTTTTTTCACCCCCGGGGCTCGAAACTGAATCCTCGCAACAACTGACATGATGATGATGATATATATATATATATATATTTAAAAGTGCTCTCATACATACATATATCATAAAATAAAGTGAAGTTTTTGCTGTGCTCTCATTGTTGTTCATCATCTCCAAAAACATGACAGATAATTGACATGTTTCGGAGGAATTTCGTTTCCTCAGAAATTACCAAAGTCGTCCGGAAAAAAGTGTCAAATCTCTCTGGAGAAACAAAAAAAAAATCGTTTTTTTTGCACACAACAAATTTGTTCGTTTTTTCTTGTTCCGTTGTTTTTTGTTGTTGTTTCGTAGTCCATCTAAATAATTTTCAGAAACAATCGACAAATGAAAAGAAGACGATATTCATAGAGAAAAAGAGATTTCGATGCTCGTTCTACTGTATGTATTTCTTATTCATTTTCTTATTCAACAAAGTGTCAACGGGTCACATTATGAGAGAGCTTTGTATGAAAAACTATTGGTCAATTATAATGTTTTGGAAAGACCTGTTGCCAATCATTCGGAGCCTGTTGTCGTGCATTTGAAGGTAAGAAACAGTTTGCACCGTATTTTGAGAATTTCCGCTGAACAACCTTGATAATGTGAATACCCAAAGTTTTAAAAAATTTCGTCTTTAGATCACAATAATTTTCGTACTCTTCTCTCAGTGTCTCTCGTTTCTGAATGCTATTTCGTCAATTTTGACTCCTGCTACAAAAATGTTCCTGATCTTGAAAAATGCGCGAAAACATTTTGGTTGTGAATTACACCCCGTCGGCCCGAAATCCAACTTGATAGAGAGAGAGAGAGAAGGAAAGTTCTATTGTTGATTAAGATCTTCACGCTGAATAAATAAATTTGAAATGTTGCTCATTTCTAACAGACAAAACTAAACAGGGGTCAAGGGTCGGGTGTGACTGAGGCCATAAACACTGAACCGCTTATTGTTCAGGTCAGATTCCATAAGTTATTTTGTTATTGTTTTCAGATCGTTCTTCAACAAATCATTGACGTCGATGAAAAAAATCAAGTGGTCCTAATCAATGCTTGGCTTGACTATGTGAGTCATCTCCTAAGTTCTCGCGATAAAACGTGGTTTTTTCTCAGAATTGGCACGACTATAATCTAGTTTGGGACATCACCGAATACGGCAACATCACAGATGTTCGAGTTCCAGCCGGAAAAATTTGGAAGCCCGATGTTTTGCTGTATAACAGGTTGGTTGAAAATAATATTCTTTCCATCGATGTGTGTGTTTTTCTCTATTCCAGTGTTGACACAAATTTCGACTCGACCTATCCAACCAATATGATTGTGAATCATGATGGACGTGTTCAATGGGTCCCACCGGGAATATTCAAAATCTCGTGTAAAATTGATATTCGATGGTTCCCATTCGATCAACAACATTGTTTTTTCAAATTCGGATCATGGACTTATGATGGTTATAAATTGGACTTGAGAGCAGATGAGAAAGATGGAATTGATCGATCTGAATACATGGTCAATGGAGAATGGGATCTGCCGTGTTAGTTGAAAAATCAAATACATATATATCTCTCTTATTCTTTCAAGTTCAAAGTTTATGAGTGACAAATGTTTAGGAATGAGAAAACAGAAAGAGATGACTAATTGAAATTCTTTCAAATTTTCCAGTGGTTTCAACAAAACGCAATCAACACTATTATGATTGTTGTCCCGAACCCTACTACGATGTTCATTACTTCTTCATAATGCGTCGTCGAACTCTTTACTACGGTTTCAATCTCATTATGCCTTGTATTCTCACAACTCTAATGACTCTACTCGGTTTCACACTTCCACCTGATGCCGGTGAAAAGATCACACTTCGTATGTTCGAAATGTATTATGTCAGCCAATAAAAAAAGAGAATTTCAGAGATCACTGTATTATTGTCAATTTGTTTCTTCTTGAGCATAGTTTCGGAAATGTCTCCGCCAACTTCTGAAGCTGTTCCACTTTTGGGTATATTCTTTACGTGTTGTATGATCGTCGTCACCGCTTCGACTGTGTTCACGGTCTATGTGCTTAATCTTCATTATCGCACTCCGGACACCCATGAAATGGGAACATGGGTAAGACTATTTGACTGTTGTTTGACTCAAAATTAAAAGATCGACACCCGAACAAAAACATTCTTCCGGACCGGTTGAATTCATTTCAGGGGCCAGGCCCCTATGTCGATCCAACACGACTTGAAAAACAATTCGGAGAAAACCTCATCGAAGATGTGTGACACTATACTTGAAGCTTCTGCGTCAAATCTAGATTCAAAAAAAAAAGTTCGTCCAAATATTTTCGCACACCTTCAGAAACAAAAGTCTTGGAACGGGCTTTATTGAAGTTCAAAAGAGTTAATATTTGAATATCAGACAACACTTATTCTCAATGTTTTTGACATTCACATGATTCGCATTGACAATTTCCTCGACATCCCGAAGCACAACACTTCTTTTCGCTCGCTGTTTTACAACAATACTTTTCGCAACATTTCCCATCCGAACATTCACATTTTTCAACACATTTACATCCACTGATTTTACAATCTGAAAAAATAATTGTAAAGATTACTGTAGTTTCTATTTCAATGGTGGCCCGCAAAACTACGGTATTTTTTATTAAAATGTTTTCAACGCCCCCACTTACCACACTTGCAAGCCATGTTTGATGTCGAACACAAAACTATGAAAATCTGATGGTGTTGTTGACTATTTATAGGTTAACTGTCATAAGGTACAAATTATAGAGAGTGTGTGGAAATGAGAGATGCAGAAAATTGTAGTTTATGATGAGGTAAAATTTATAGATTGGGCTTGTCAAACTGATGATAACAAGCCTATGAGGTAAACAATTTTTGGCTCGCTCCATTTTTGAAAAATGTACTGTTGTGACCCATGATTCGAAGAATACGACCTGATATATCAAAGGATCGTCTTTTTTTTGAGCACATCTGAAAAACCTTCCGGTTGTACTCTATCTAAATGTGTTGCGGGACTGCCCACAACTAGGTCCAACGAAAATCGAACCCAAATATTTGGATTTCATTCTAACAAGTTTTTTCGAACAGACCCAAATATCAGGCCTAACATAAAGAAACTGCTAAATATTTTTCTGATTGAACAACTTCGAGAAAATCGGGCCAAAAACGATTTTTTGTTGTTGTTCATATTCGATTTTGTAAAATATGGTTGAAACGGACCCAGAAAAAAATTTAACAACTCAAAACAATTTGAAGACCTTCAATTTACGCGATTGAAAAGTACAGTATTCTTGAAAAACATTTTCGATCCCGATACTTTCGTTCTCAATTTCAGACTCGCAACATTCTCCTCTACTGGCTTCCATGGTTTCTGCGAATGAAACGACCCGGAGTGAACCTCTCCTATTCATCCCTTCCTCCACTTTTCTCCCAAAAACCAAAACGACATTCAGAATCGTTGATCCGAAATGTGAAAGACAATGAATGTCAACATTCGAGGAGTAATTCTTTCGACGCTGATCGCAAAATCGATCAATACATAATGATGAATCCAATTATTCCAAATGGAGCATCAATGTTACCAAGTACAGTGGTAGGCTACTTTTTTCCCGATTTCAATCTTTACATAGTTTGCATTATAGATCCATTTCTATTTTCTAGTTTTGTGGATGTGGCCTAAACCAAAGAATAATATTTAAAAATGAGAAATTCAGAGAAAAGGTCACGTCTGTGAGAAAATCTTTTTTTCATTCAAAATGTTTTTTCTCAAGTTTGGCATTGACGGGCGCAACTTTTGATGAATCACATTTTTTTTAGATTCCTAACAATAATCCACAAATTGATCCATCACAACAAGCCACTTTAATCATTTTACATCGAATATATCACGAGTTGAAAATTGTGACAAAACGAATGATCGAAGGGGATAAAGAGGAGCAGGCGTCGAATAATTGGAAATTCGCAGCCATGGTAAAACAACCTGTTGGTTTTCTCAGAACAACAACAACACAATTTTTCAGGTTGTCGATCGCCTTTGCCTATACATGTTTACAATTTTCATAATCGCCTCAACAGTTGGAATATTCTGGTCGGCCCCATATCTTGTCGCATAACAAATATCGTTCTTCCTCTTTTCCCGTCTACATTTCTTCCGAGCTTTTCGTTTACTTTTGCATCCCTGTGATAATGATCATTAATCATTTCAATAAATAATATATATATATATATATTATCTCCAAAAAACCGATAACAAGAGGTACATAGATGTTTATGATTTTTGTTGTTGACCAACTTTTTTGGTGTCATCAACGATCTTTTTTCGTTTTTCAAGATTGACGAGTTGGGCGGCAAGAATTGCGGCGTATTGGGTGTGGAACTTGTTGACCTCCTTAGCTTTTACCTGAAATTAGAACGGTTGCTCGAAATTGCGAAAATTTCCGATTTCTCGACAGAACGTGCGAAATATTTGTTTTGGGTCGAAGATGATCCCGGAAATCACTGGCCGGGCTTACCTGGCCTAGAAGGGGTTTTGTACTAGGTTTTGACTTAAAAAAATAATTTCTCACATAGACATTTTGAGTGAGGGAGATCTTTCATAAAAACTGTGAAATTTTATTTTAAAACTAACGTATTTTCAAAGACGAAAAAAATTAAGCCTTTTTTTGTGTCAAAAACTTTTAGAAAGTTTTGTCACGGGCCGAAAATTCTTATTGTCGACACATCAACAAAGGTTAACCCGGTCGAGCTCTTTTTCGACAGGATTCACAGGCGGATGGGAGCTTGCTAGTAACCATCTTCAGTCGGTAACCAATTGGTTTTGCATATTGGTTACCGATAAGTTTTCCGGCGGCCGAACTTTTGATGGCCAGGTTACTGAGCAAGCTCTCATCTGCCTGTGTTATTTTTGACAATTAGAGGGAATGAAAATTTTTCAAACAAGCTGCAAATCCATTTTTTTCGTGACTATGCTACGCAAAACTTTTTCTTACCTCTGTGGCAATTTTGCGACTTCCCCACTTGGCCCTGAACAAGCAGGATACTTCTTCGCCATCCTTGAATTCACTTCCTTTCGGCACCGCCTTGGTTCGTCCATCATCTGAGAAAAATAAGTATTTTTGAATTTCAATAAAGTGAACTCACAAGGTTTCATTGTGACATAAACACTTTTGGCTCCTCTAATTTTCGAATCCTTATAGAATCCCGTCAGTTTTTGTAAAAATACTTCATTGCTAATGTGTTGCTCAACTTCTGGCATCTGCAAAATAGATTGTTTCATTTTTTTTTCTCAAAAAAATGTACAAATATTGAGGGTGCATCAAAACCCGTTCAAATAGGATGAGTAAAAATAATAAATTTTTCAAAATTTTATTATAACAAAAAATCGAGAACTTTCTCTGAAACCAAGTTCAACTTTGTCGAATTTTCCTGAATCCAAAACATCGTTAATTCTGGAAACAAAAAACTTGTTCTCAAAAATCGAATGAAACATTTACCGTTTACAAACGTTCGCCATTGTTCAGATATTTCCGAATTTTCCAAAACTTCCACGAAAAATTTGAAAATTCCATCATTACCATTTATCTCTTTGAGCAGTACTTCAAAATTCAGATATTCACCAAATTTTCGAATGAAGAATCTGTTTGGAGATTTTGAAATGGCAAACGCGTAGAAAAGTGTCAGAAGTTTTTCCTGAAAAAAAAAACGAATACTTCTACAGAAAACTAATTTGATTTTACCTGATTTTCTGTGTTTTTCTCCATTTTCGAGTTTTGGAAAATTAAGAAATCAGGAAATTTCTTGAAATCTGCTTCCAATGCAACAATATAAACTTGCAAAAAACATCCATTTCTCAAACTTTCGGAAATCTTTACAAAATCTTCACTTTCAGCAAAAACATCGAAATTTCTCGATATTTTCCCAACGAACTCTTGTTTATTTTCAACTTTCAGCAAAATCGGATCGAAAAACTCATTGAAATTCTCAATTTTTGGAATTTTTTGCGATAAAATATTCCACAGATCATAATGATTTTTTGATAAATCCCAACATTCAGAAATTTCCAAATATTTGCCAAGAAGGTTTCGAGAAACCGATATTGGCAAAAACGATAGATCATATTTCGATATTTCCAAAATTTCCGTTTCATCCAGATTGTTTACGATTTGACTGATCAATTCAGGAATTCTCTCTTGACATGCCAATTGTATCAAAGCTAATCGATTATTCGATTTTCTTAAAATTTTGGGCCAATCTATCGGCGGAAGCCCTCTTCCATCGTTCCTCTTCAATCCAACAAAACATTCCAACCATTTTTCGTTGTTTTCCAAATTTTGAACAACATCGAAAAACATTCCTCCTTTCAATTTTTCCAGATCTAAATATTTTTTCGTTTTCCAAGTTTTTCTTGATTTTTCGGCCAGTTTTTCATAGATTTCTCGTTTATCTGTTGCCGAATTCCACATTTTTTCGATCTCTTTCTTGCTCATGTCCGATACTTCTATTGTTTTTTCGATTCTGTCAGTTCTAGGGTTTAGTAGTCTATCTCTACAGTATTCTTTTACAGCGCCTTGTGATTTTAGCGGGTTTTTGAAAATCATATTTTCCTGATTCTCATTATCCATCCAATTCCAAACTTTTTTCATCCATTCCTCCTGACTTTGTCTATCCTCCATATTTCCAGATATTCTCAGAATTTCAAAAAATACTTCAGAAATGGCGATAAGGATCATCAAAACATCAGACGAATCGGATCTTTCAAATGCGAAATTCGACAAAATCATGCATAAATCGTTGCGAGACCTGAAAATAGAATAATAAAATGAAATGAGTCGGAAGGCTTACTGAATAATATTTTTAGATTTACCGAACATTTCCGAAAACAGTGCCGAAATGCAGAGTTTCCACGACAGTTGCCGGATTTCAGCTTGTTGTTTTGAAGAAACTGGCAAAATCTGAAAACTGTATATTGAACATTAATAGTCTTTGTTTTTGAAATGAAATCACAAACCTTTGTTAAACAAAGTTTGAAATACTTCATTCCAATTACGACTTTCTCTTCACTTTTAGCCAATTCGATAATAATTGGAATCATTGGAACTGTGTTTTCAGCAAACCAATCAACATTGGCTCGTAAAACTTCGGCCACCCATAAATCTATGCTCAAAAATTCGGCTGAAACTTTCCAATTTTCAGCGAAAAACGGTCGGGGAAACGCGTCTAATTCGATTTGTAGCCATGGTTTGAGAACTTGAGGTGATTCGAGATTTTTCGGGAATTCGAATTTCGGAATTTCTTTTAGATTATATTTTTGAAGAGATCGCCAAGCTTCTGATGCAATTTTGGGGTTTGTCGATTTAGTTAATCCCATAAGTTCAGTGATTATTTCTAGACGAAGCTCGAGATTCTGTAATTGTTTCATACATCAGGTGGGGGCCAGATCTCTGGGAGGGGGGTGCTAACCTCGGGCAAAATAAAGGGAGGGGACAACTAACTTTTGAATTTTTGATAAATTGAAAAATTTATTTTTGCCAGGTGATGTGTTGTTTTCTCCAAAATTTTTTCGCATCCTACTTTTTTTTCTTATAAATATAGATTTTCTCAACTAATTTCATTAAAAAAATATTATTCAGAATCTCTTCCTGAAAAATAGGGTACCACTTTTTGAAATTCACGAAAACGTGAAAATTGATCGCGTTTCGTTTAACGAAAAATGTCGATATATGGTTTCAAAGTATCATCTGATCATGTCATAACTTCAATTCAACCTTTTTCATCATGTTCCACTGAAAAAATTCGATCCCGGAACTAATCCTCAGAAATAGGGTGTCCCCTTTTGAAATGAACTGAAAACATGAAGATTGATCGAATTTCGTTGAACGAAAAATTTCGATATATGGTTGCAATAGATGAACAGATAATGTTTTAACATCATTTCGACCTTCCACAACCTATTCCAACAAAAAAATTTGATCCCAGAAGTATGCCTTAAAAATAGGGTGTCCCCTTTTGAAATGTCCTTGGAACGCGAAAATTGATAGACTTTTGGTTTAGAAAAAAAATTTGATGAAAAGTCTCAAAATATGATCTGATCATATTTTAACATAATTTCAACCTCCCTCAACAAGCTCCACTAAAAAAATTTGGTCCTGGACCATTACCTCAAAAATAGGGTGTCCCCTTTTGAAATCCATTCAAAACATGAAAATCACATTATTTTCACAAGTAAAAAATATATGTTTTAAACTATTTTACATATCCTTATCAAATCTGAGAGACATTCAGGACCCCCTTGAGTGATTCCAAAAAAAAAATTTGACCTAGGACTGTTCATTGGAAAATAGGGTGTACCCCCCAGATACCCCAGATATCTGGGCGTCAACACCCAGATATCTGGGGGGGGGGGGGGGGGGGGGTACACCCTATTTCGTTCTAGTTAGTTTTTAATGAAATATTTTGTGTGCGGCCACTAAAAATGGTCATGAATGTCTCTCTCAACAAACTACAAGATGATACGTCTCCTCTAAACGTTGATTTTTCACTTTAAAAATCGACACAGTGAAAGAAAAATAGTCTCTCTCAACAGTTCTTCGAACATTGAAGCACACACATATTTGGGATAAGTGCCACGTGTCAAAGTGACGTGTTTGGCCTAGTGGTTGTGTGTTCAGTTAACACAGGCAAATTCCTGGACACATGTGGCAGGTGTGCGGCAGCGATGTTTTGCTGGCAGACGTCAGGCATGTATGTCGCATCGATGCCGCAGCCTTGGACCCGATTCCGGCATTCATGCAGCAGGCCTACGGCAGGGATGCCGGAATCGGTCCAGAACTGCGGCATCGATGCGACATACATGCCTGACGTCTGCCAGCAAAACATCGCTGCCGCACACCTGCCACATGTGTCCAGGAATTTGCCTGTGAAAGAACAAACTATGCCGGGTTCGAGTCCACCAGGGGGGGGGGGGGGGGGGGGTTTTTTTAAATTTTTTTTTTCAGTATAAAAAAAATCCCTTTTTTCATGAACTTTAAACGACAAGAAGAGGGGGGGGGGGTCCTACTTAACGAAAAACACAAGTAATTTATTGATTTTCAGTCAAAAAATTTTTGGTCTAATCAGTGCTTCTCATTATTTTTGTATTATTGGCTTTGCAAATATCGAAAAATTAATAAAACGTGAACTCGAAAAAATATTCAAACGTGACTTTAAAAAATGATTGAAAACTAGTAGTTTTTCAAACACGTGTGAATTTGGGAACTTTCATTTACAACAAACATAAAACTCACATTTTCTTCAGTCTCTTCTTTATCAGGAACTGCTCCAATGGACAAAAGTCTACAATAAGCCAAAGTGACTACTTCTGTGCAAGACCCCAATTTTTTCATTAACTGTTTTCGCGTTGCTTTGAGCTCAAGAACCTTGAAATTCGACATTTTAATAGATTTTTGATGAAACTTCTTACATTATTTGCGCAGAGTTCGGAAACAACATCAATGGTGCATGCCAAACGAGTATCTTCTTCTTTCAAAAGTTTTGATAAAGTTGATAGAACTACATCACAATTGTCACTGGAAAACATGAATATACAGCTTTTTTGAATTGAAAAATGAACTAACTTTGAAATACAACATTCTTTCGCCAATTCCAGTTTCGCTTTGAAAACATCTATGCCAATTTTTTCGAAATTGCAACAAAGTGGAGCAACAGAATCATAACACTTTGGATATTTTTTAATCAAAAATGTAAGATTTTTGAAAATTTCGGTTTTTTCTGGTATTTGCATTGACGTCACTGCACAAAGAAAGCGAAGAACGGGTTCTAAAGAAATCTGAAATTCAGATTATATACTTGAAATATTATGAAACAATCACCAAGTCAACAGCCAATCCAGCCAACGTTTCGACAATTAATTTCCTTTCAATTTTGAAATAAGGTTTACCAAATAGTGAGATGAAGTATAAAATGGCTGTATAGGCTGACTCTTTTTGAACTTCGATCAATTTTACAATTTGATGTGAGAAAACTTGTGGATTTGTTGGCATGTTTGATAAAATAATCCATAAATTTCTTGGCTCCTCTCTCTCTTTTGGAAATCTCGCAAGAAATTGGGCGAATTCTTCCGCATGCTCGAAACTTCGTGGAACATTTTGGCACATGATTATAGATTTTTTCAAAATCTCCAAATCTTCCGAATTGAACAATTTCGATTGAGTGATTTCAAGAAGAGTAGGAAGATAGAGATTTGTCAGTTTCTCGAGAAAAAATGAATTTTTGATAAACTTCGGGCGAGTTTGTAGAATTTCCAGAAGATCGAATTCATCTAGAGATTTCAAATCATCAGAAAATAGTTGTTCATTTTCGCAGTTTTTCAGAACTTCTAGTTTGCTCCTTCGTTTATTTTCATTGATCTGCCCACTTAGCATTACAAGTTTCGAGTAAATTGGCAATTTCTTCTTCACTTCTTCAGATCCGAAAATTCTTCCAGAAGAACTTTTCAATCGTTGAACATACTTCAGAAAATCACGATATTTTGGTTTGCAAATATCAACAATTCCAACATAGAAAAAATCCGGATTTTTTGTTTTTTCGGTGGTTCTTATTATGCATTCATCCCAGATTTGATTTTCTTTGAGAACATGTTGAGTCACCAAATCACGAAGTGTTTGAAGTATCCAATCGTCTGATATGATTCGATTCTCAAATATAAAATCGAAAAACAAATTCAGTGCTTCTTTATGACCCAATAGTTTGACGAGTGCTTGGAAAGCTTCTGCTTGAACTATCAAATTCCTCACTTTCAACCTTCGTCTGATATCAGGCAAACTATCCATCTGAAAAATGTAACATATTCCGCGAAAAATGTATACTGAAACGAGACGACGATTTCACAAAGACAGTCTGTACTTACACAAATTTTGTTAGTGAAGAATGAGTATAATCGATAAATTAGATATCGGGGGGAAAGTTGGAAAGAAACGAAATATACATTTTTTTCGTGAAAAAAAAAAAAAAAAAATTCCAAATCGAAAGGCTGCAAAATGATACCCTCTTTTTCTCTCATGTCGGCAATTGCGCTCTATCGAACAGACGTGGCAATTTTAAATTTTGCTGCTTTTAGCGATTTTCCACAAAATTTGAGTCCAATTGAATTTACACGACTTAATATAGAAACTGGCCAGACACATTTTTGGAATGTGAAAAGTTCTTCACTAACACACATAGATCAACTGAAAAAAAAAACTGAAGAAGGAACATCTTGAATAACTTAAAGATGAATGTTCGCTCTAACACAAAACTCAAAAAAAAATTAGAAAAAATTGTATATCCAGGAATCACGTTGTTTCAGGAACAAAGCAAAATTAAGAATAAAACGTGAGAGCGATAAATAGGTCTCACGGCGTCTCCCTGAAATCACGACCTTCCGAAAGGGAATCGATGAGAGTGAGAGAGAGCACAGAGGTGATTATTATTAGAGCGCATTTGCTCTCTCTAAATTGAAAAATTTCGAGAATTTCCCGTGAGGTCATTCAGTCGAGTGACCGACAACAGTCAAGGTATGCGCCAGGCGCTATACTTGTGTGTGCTTTTTGTCGGCGTTTCCAATGGAAAAAGGCCGCTCTCACCTTATTGTTTTCACTGTGAGTTAATTTTTCTCTGTTTCTCTGTGCCTCCATCGACGGGAAAACTCTCATCGATTCCATTTTTTCTCTTGCCTGAAAGGTCGTGGAAAATCACGGGTCGGGTCGGCCTTTTTTGTTTTTCGGTAGGTAAAAAAGTTCGGCCAGGCCCGTTCGCCTTTGGACGTCAATTCCTCACAAGCCGGGAATTTCACGAATGCACGGTGTTTTAGTCCGCTTATAGGAGGGACAAATGAGAGAGGTAGACGCAGAAATGAAAGAAAAAAAACAGAAACGTAACGTGAGAGTTGCAGAAAAAATAAACAGGTCTCACGGCGAATACTTTTTATTTCCGGGAATTTTTAATGGTGCAATAGAGCGAACATTCCTCTTTTGTCAGCGTCAACTCTCTCGTTTGTCCGCCCTAAAACAAGGTGAATGTCAGAACCGGGAAAAGGTTTTTTTTTTCAAATTTGTAGGAAATTTTTTCACATCCAACAAAAGTTATATGTAACAGAGTTTTTGAAATTCCGGAAGTCGAAAGGCGGAAGACAGAACGAAATTTCATCTTGAGGAAGTCGGAATTCCGTTCTGATATGTAAGTACTAAGCTCAGGATATATGTTAGGCCCGGTTCCGTGCTTGCTTTTCCGGCCTTCAATAAAAAAGAGTAGGGCTATACAAAACAAATCAAAAACCACGCAGTTCAGAAAAGCGAGCTGCGGGCACCCCAAACGACAAATATGCAACTTTGCTCTAGGTTTAGTCTGAGCCTTTGATGTGTTTTGGGTACATTATTTTCCCCCGTTAGATTTTGCAATCGTATGCTAAAGAACCGAATCACTAATTTTTGTTCAAAAAGTAGGAACACTCAAGTGATTAGTGTACTTATGAGCAAACATGATTTTTGAAATATTCTTTTTTTTTGTTCTTCCAACTATAAATAAACTAATTATTTACTCTTTTTTGCAGAAAAAAGAAAGCTAGAATTTGAAAAATATATATTTACGATTTCTCATAAAATTAAAAACCAGTTTTTTCGTCGTTCTGGCGGCGGCCCTCAAAAGAAGTTCAGATTTTTTTTGTCATTTAGTAATTTGTTCGTTTTTTTCCACATTTTTTCTTTTCTTTAGTTTCGTTTTTTTTTCGACCCAATCCGTTCCAACCTAATCCGATTGTAAACACACTTTTTTCTTCATTGACGAAAGAAAAGAATTACTTTTACTGTTTTCTCAAAAAACAAATAAGTTTGGACATTGTCAGAAGTAGTCTCGTTGGTCGGAGGTTATTGGAGATGTGTTATCCGAATGAGCCACCCAAAGACAGGTTAGTTTTGCGAATTTTAAAGAGCATGAGTTGGAAGAAAAGAATGATGTAGATCTTTCGCCATTTTTTCAAAGTTTTGTCGTGGATTACTGTACACACACTCTGTCAGAAATGGTGTTTGCGGACGACAATCTTCCGGAGAATTAATTCAAAAACAGTTTTCTCTTTTTTTTTAAATCGACCTTACAAAGTATAGGGCGGGCTGTGGGCACCCGTGGGTGTCCCAAACGACACCTCGGCCGCAACCTCACTCATGACATTTTATGAGAGAGCGTGAGGCGAAATAATTGAATAAAAACGTGAATGAAAAATAGCTAAATTTTTTCTGTGTCTTGTCATGATCTGAAAAATGTACGACATGAAGGTTTCGCCCGAAAAATATCTGTATTTTCCCCGACTTCAGTCACCTTCTTAATATTTTCTACCCCTTCTCGATGATCCTCTTGTCCTGTGAAAACGTTGTTTACTGAATCGTCAGACTGTTTTTATCAGACAAGGTTTATCGAAAATTTCAAAAAAGATAATTCATTTTCATATTGTCCCGCGTTCCCGATATTTTTCCATTTTTGCATATCTGCGTCTCCTCCCTCTCGTTCTCTCGTCCTCGTCGCACTTTCTTTTTTGATGATTATTATTATTATTATTATTATTATTCAATCACCAAAAATTATACATTCAATTTTTCATTGTTTTCGTTTTCGGCCAATTCTTTATAGGTCATTTTGGCAACTAAAAATAATGATTTGATCAAAAGAAAAAGAGACAAGCTTTTGAGTCAACAACAAGAGTACGCATTTTCTACTCTTTTGTAAACAAACCCTCTTTTGTTTTTTTTTTTTGTGTTCTGCAAAATCGAAAATTCATGAGTCATAAAGATACATTTTCGATTTCAAACGCCCTGTCCCGGATATTTGATTTTGAATGAGACAAAAAACGAGGTCCTTTTTCGAAGAGTTCCCCCTATTTCTTATCGTTCCGGTCCGGGGTCATTTTCTAGAAAAAGGTTCAAAAACGTCCAAAAATATTTCCGCTCGACGTTGTTTTTGAATTCAAAAAATATTTGGAAATCGCTAAAAGACCCGTTTTCTTTTCCAAATACTGACTCATTTTCGCAATGAAATTCTTCGTTTTTTTCGAGTTTTTTAGGTCAAAATTATTTTGTAAACCTAATTTTTTTCACCAGAAGTTAGATACTACAGAAAAAAGTTCAGAGTTTTTGACTTTATCATAGTCAAAATCTCTACAGATACAAATAGAGAGTTCACGTTTTTTTTAAATCATTATTCAAATTTTTTGCAGGGGACATTTTTTAAAACTTCTGAATTTCATTTTCTTTCACAGACTCAAAAAATGGTCAGGAGGCTCGGTTTAGTAACTTTGTAGAATATGGCCTAAAGTTGATGAATCCTTCCTTGTTAGTTGTGAGACACGGGTGAAACTTTTTGGACCGATATGAGTAAAAGTTCAGGGTCCGCTAAATAGAACTAGACCCGGCCCCTTGAAATTATGTTTGAGTAAAAAATAGGTCCGGGAACGACTCTCCGCAGGTATGATCAAACGTCTGCCATTTTAGGCTCTATATTTTGATTATTTTCCGCATAAAATTGCCCGTTTTCATTTTCCATTTTTCAAAACATACATTGTTTTGTTTTCTCTCTCTGCCCGGCAGTTGGATTTTTTTCCATTTCCCAATTGAATGGGCTAAAAGTGTGCATTCTCAAAATCTGTCATAAATTTGAATTTTCTGCGAGATTTTTCAAGTCTTGTCGGATGATAAAGTTCTACAACAAAAGTTTCAACTTTTTTTTTGGCAAATATTGAAAACTACAAAATTTTCATAATTTTGGAAATCGGCCGATTGAACAATAGTTTTCAGAAAGTCACCAGTTCCTGGGTGTACCCAAAACAACACCTCTTCCAAATTACACTCAAAAAACCTTAATATCATCATCCAATTTCACTATCACTACATGTTGTAAAACTTTATCCGCTTTTTGGTTTCCGCCCATTTTCCTCCTCCGATCAGTTCTTTTTTATTTCCCACCAGCCCGCCGACGCGTCACAAAACCTCGAAATATATCGGATTTCAAAAAATTCCATTTGGCGCCAACACCCTTTTTCTCATCGCCCTTTCCGCTCGTCAATCACAAACAAAAGACATTTTTCTTTTTTTCGAAAAAAAAAGTTTTCTCTGTTGGTTGGTGACACTTAAGGGTGTTCTTTTCTTCTGGAAATATGTGTATTTACAGAAATGAAAATAAAAATAATAATGTTTATGAAGTGATTCAGAAGGGGGCCCCCGTTTTCCTTTTTTTTTCTTCCAAGCAAAAAATTATAAACAAAAATTTTTTTCTTTTTTTTCTTGTTCATTTAATTTGGTTTTTTGTCGTTTCAGAAAAATGGGATTTGACACGTCGCTTCTAAAAAGTGTTCTGGAACAATTTTTGGATGAAATTGGAGAAGAATCAATGGATCTAATAGTGGATCGACCGAGATTTGCACATGCTGTTATTGTTGTCGCAGATGAACACATTGGAGAGTTTTGTCAAGCATCATGTATTCGACAACTTGATGAGATACAACTTCATGAGACAAGTGTTGCTAATGTGTGAGTTTTCAATTTGAATCAGACAGGGATGTTGTTCGGACCGTTTGAGGAGCCCGCACCCATACGTTGGGCTGGCTCGACTGTGTTATCACTCTGATAAAAAAACTAGAGATTTTGAAACTTTATTAGGGCTAGTTAGGCCCCAGAGCAGACCTGCGACGTTGGCCTTTCCTTTCTCGATACATTTTTCGAGGTATTTTATTTTTCAAAAATTCGCATTATCAATCTAGCAAGGATGTCGTTTTGCGGGCGGTCCAAACGACACATCTGATTGTGAGCCAGATCATCCAACGTGAAAATGATCTACCACAACAAAAAAAGTATGAAAAATAAGACCAAAATGAGAAATTTGAACAGTAGATCAAGTTCGCGTTGGACAATCTGACTGGATTGACAATACCAATCGGATTCAGTCTTCGATCTGACCACGAGCCAAAACATACAGTAACTCTTTCATTTTTTCAGAGAAGCTGAATGGATGGATGAAGAGATTCAACGGGCTCTTCGTGAGCTCAACGAATCGAAAGAAATGCTGGAAACGCCGAGAAATAGTGCGTATTTCGAAGAGACGCAGACGCAAACACAAAACAAAAAGACAACTCGAACCACAACAACCACAACAACAACTTCCTCTTCCACCTCCAACAATTCACGCTTGGGATCGCGAATTGAGGTAAGGCGAAACCAAAAAAAAACAAATACATGCATCCGAATACCGCCCCGTCCGAGGTAAAGCGAAACTCAGTTCAGATGATGTCAAAACTCGATTTCGAAAGCAGTCAAAAATATTAATGTTTTCTCTACTATGTTTTTTTGACTCTGAAAGGTCATGGTGTGGACCGTATCAAATTTCAGTGTCACATTTGATCCTAATGTTCTGGTTTTGTTTTTCAGTTCCCATCAATGTCTCGTGCTCGTTCAACATCTGCTACTCGTCGTCAACATTTCAAATAATGACACAGAAAGCGAAAAAAATGCAAGAAATCGACAACGATTGATAGTAATAATAATAATGATAATAATAATAATTTTATCTATTTTCATCCCGTCAAAAATTCATATCCTTTTGTATGAACGTTGTACTTGCTTTTTTTCTATTTTAATTTGACCTACCGACAAGCTTTTTTGAGAGTAAACAAGACGCAGATAAAATTTAAAATTTTCACGGTATTTCAGGGCTGCCATCGAAAAAAGAGAGAACAGACGAAAAAGATCAAAGGTGCTTTCAAGGCGGAGAGTGAAAATTTCTGAAATTTCGAATTTTGTTT
The DNA here is from genome assembly GCA_963572245.1 of Caenorhabditis sp. 8 KK-2011. NCBI lineage: Eukaryota > Metazoa > Nematoda > Chromadorea > Rhabditida > Rhabditidae > Caenorhabditis > Caenorhabditis sp. 8 KK-2011. The sequence goes on along the minus strand of OY751550.1, from coordinate 7,728,365 downwards.
TTCGACGAGATTTTTCTTTTTCATTGTCATGAAACTTCTCAACATATTCCACAACTAATTTTAGAATTTTTGAGATGAAAAGAAGATTTTTAAAGGATCATATGAACTGTGTTTTTCGTGCACGAACATCCAGACCTGCAAATTTAATTTTTGTAGATCACAAGCGCTAATTTTCAAATTATCAGATTTTCCTATCGTTTGGCAGCCTCCTGAAGGTTTTGAAATACCGTGATTCTGAGACATTTCCAAAAAAAGGCCTGAACGTGACATTCTTAGAAGGAAAAAAAATATCAGAAATTCAGTCATTTTTTGATTGATTGTACATAGAAAAAGTGAAAAATTTAATAAATAATTGAAATGGGATCATGTCAGATTTTTACTGCACCTCTTCAAATTGTCGCATTGGAAAAACCGAAGAATTATGATCAAATTATGGGTCTTCTTCAAGATTTCTCATTAGGTTATCAAAAAGGACAACCATCGACGGTGAGTTGAAAAAAAAAACAACAACTACAGTAACCTGAGTAGGAATGATCGAGGATGTGCCCCCTGGAATTTGATGGGACCCAGTGCAAAATGTAGTACCTTCATGGGTTAGAAACCCCATAGCGGGAATAAGAAAACTTTTCCCTAGTTTCGGAGAAATCGGGGGTCGAAAATTTTTCGAGAAAAAAAAGTGGGTCAATTTCAAAAAATCGAATCTCGGTTAATTTTTGAGCAAAATTCTCAGTCAAAAAAGCAATTTGAAGCCTAATAGTTGTAGTTTTTGAAAAAAAAATCACATACAGAACAAAAATTTTTTTCACCTCCAAAACTGCAAAAATCCAAAAAAAATTTTTTTTTGAAGTTCGGTTCAGTGTGATGCAATGTCGGGGCATAAACGGGACCTATTTTATCGTTTTCTACGTCAAAAAATAGGTCAAATGATATGTTATAGGGAGTACCGGCCTCGGAAGAAAGTTAGAACCCAAAGATTAGGGTTTTTCAACATTTTCACGTATCCATATACGTGGTCGATAACATGGTTTTAAGAAAAGTGTCAAATACTTCTGGAAAGGATCATAAAATCACCAAAACAGTGGAAATAGTTGAACTTACAAAAGATATTCCACAACAATTACTTTGAAAAAATTTCAAAATTGTGATCGACCACGTATTGTGATCGACCACGTAAGGGATACGTGAAAATGTTGAAAAACCCTAATCTTTGGGTTCTAACTTTCTTCCGAGGGTGGTACCCCCTATTTTTTAACATGTCATTTGATCTATTTTTTGACGTAGAAAACGATAAAATAGGTCCCGTTTATGCCACGACATCACACTGAACCAAACTTCGAAAAAAATTTTTTTTTGGATTTTTGCAGTTTTGGAGGTGAGAAAAACTTTTTTCTATTTGTGATATTTTTTTCAAAAACTACAACTATTGAGCTTCAAATTGCTTTTTTGACTGAGAATTTTGCTCAAAAATTAACCGAGATTCGATTTTTTGAAATTGACCCACTTTTTTTTTCTCGAAAAATTTTCGACACCCGATTTCTCCGAAACTAGGGAAAAGTTTTCTTATTCCCGCTATGGGGTTTCTAACCCATGAAGGTTCTACATTTTGCACTGGGTCCCATCAAATTCCAGGGGGGCACATCCTCGATCATTCCTACTGAGAAAACTACTAAAATCGAGAGTTTTTTTTCGTTTTATTCAACTAATGTGGTGACATCAAACACTAAACCACAGTGTGTAAACTAACTAAACTTGAACGGAACAGCTGTATGGTCCGCAATATCAAAAGAGACGGGGCCAATAAATGTGTGCCAGATGTTGCAAGAAAAAAAGGCTCCGGCTGAATTTTTGTGCGGCCGTTTGCAAACATTGTTGGTAGTGAAATACACACTGTTTATTTTCGTAGGTCCCAATTTTAATCAGACCAGTAAAAAAAAATCAATTTTTCAAATTTTATTTGGAATTTTTTGGGGTAAACTTGGTTCCATTCTCATGCAGTGCTCATTTTGAAAAACTCGTTTTGGACTCTCAGAAATCATGGCAAAAATAGGATCACAAGTTTTAAAGATTAGGTACAGAGCTAGTCTTTCATACCTTCCCAAAAAACCGCTAGCGATATTGTTTTTTTCGAATTTATTTTCTAATCTAGAATTGTCCGTTTGAGGATTTATTTCCGGAAACAATATTATTTGTAGATTTCTATAATGCGGCGTTTCATATGATTCCAGATTTTTGAGAGCAACACAGGAAATCCGCACTTGATCTATGATAGATCTGTGATAGGTCTGCTAAGGAACGTCTGTAGCAGATCTGTAAGGGATTAATCTCAGGATCTGAAATAGATAGACGTGAAATAGACGTGAGACAGACTTAAAATAGATCTGATATAGATCTGGTACAGATCTATTTCAGCTAGATCTGTTACAGTTCTAGCTCTAGACGAACGTATAGATCTGAAATAGATCTGTGACAGATCTATTCGTGTAAAGACCTGAAATAGATCTATTATAGATCTGGTGCGGATCGCCTGTGAATAGAATTGTGTTCCTTTCAATAGTTACGGTATTCGGTAATTTTTGGTTTTTGAAATCGAACATACTTTTTCTTTTTTCTTGATTTTGGACGCTTTCCAACATCAGAAAATTTGCAGGGGAGAGTTCAGTTGCTCTACTTCTCGCTGATTTTCTCAGCTTTTTCGATGGTATGTCTATTTGTGTCTTCTGGCCTTTCGGACGACCTCATTCACGGATTTTCAAAATTGATTCGATTTCAAAAATTCATTTCGGCATACACAATTGTTCCTCTTTATTGTTGTGTTATGATTATGTCGATGTCATTGTGTTTTGGATATGAGACAAAAGATGCTTTAACTGCTGTTGAGAAAGCGGCCGAATGGAAACAAAAAGCCTTGCGAAGTAAGTTGTTGTCCTTTTGGTGTTTGAGGAAAAGTTTCTGGAGAAAAATAAAATCAATTTTGGTTCAAGTTTTTGCAGGAAATTCGTTTTTGGCAGAAATTGCGAAGCAGGAGTTGAATTGTTCTGCGTTTACGTACTCATATTTGAATCTTGAACAACTCGAGAATGAAGATGCGTCGTTTTTAGGATACAAACACATGAATCTTTTTGACTTCATGAAAAAAAATAAATGTGAGTGACAAAATGAGGCATGATCACGGACTGGCTCTAGGTGAACCTCAGCTGGGAAGAATTTTTTCTCGAAATGAGTTTTCTTTCTAACATCTGGGGAAAATCAATTTTCCCATATTGGGCCGATAGTCCTGGGAACAGGGGTGAGATTCGACCTTTTTCACGATTTTGGGAAACCTAGTTATCGAGGTCCAAACAGTCACGGCCATTAAGACTTCTCTAAAGTAAGAAGTTCTCTAATGTTTTCACATACATACCTTTCTGGTGAGAAAAATTTGATTTTCCCGTCAGTTTTCCCAATTTTTTAACATCACTTTTCTCAGTTGGTCCCCAGAACTACATTCCTGGAAGTCCCGCGGTCCATTTTGGAAATAAAATATTTTGTCTCATGAAAAAATTATTTTTCATTTACTCATAAAAGTCAATGCCAGCCTGCCGCGATGTTAGCTATACTGCGGCGATGGTGTGCGACACTGCAGCGATGGTGTGCGATACTGCAGCGAGAGTGACGGCTTAGCCGGACTGTTGCTACCCTGTGCGAGCCTAGCGCGAGATAATGCCGTGCTGCAGCAAGGTAGCAGCAGAGTGGCATTCTTAGGATTTTTCTTTTATTCTTTCTTTCAATTTCTTTCATTTTTTCAGTTTTTTTCACTAACGTATGTGTTTGCGTTATTTTTCCTAGTAATAAATTGTGTTTTTCAGGTCGTTCTTTTTGATATGTCTTCGATCAAAGCCATGCCAGTAGTCGACAACTTTTGAGTGAAATAGGACAATTTCAAAGTTATCAAGTGAGTTGATTTCGTTTCTTTAGAGTGTGAATTTTCTATAAAAAGGTTGTTAGTACAAAAATTATGTATTCCAGAAATCAACACGTATTAAATGAGAGACGTATCGACGAATATGACTTCAACTTGTAAGAAATCGACTCAACTGGAAAACGACTCAACAAATATCAACTGAAACAACGTTTTCATTTCACGATTTTCCCCGAGGTATGACACTGTTTCTTCTTCGAATTTTTTAAATGAGTTTACCTATGCATAACCATGTTTTTTTGATATGTATACTTTTTATGATCGATTATTTTTACTGAATAAAATTATGTTTTCCCACAATTTGTGTCATCAGAATTTCGTGAAAATAAGGTATTTGTGAGCAACAGACAGAAACAGATTCAACGCGACAATATTGCTAGATTCATGCTATCCTAGTGCCAAAAAATTCAGGGTTGAGCGATCCTGCAAACGGAGTGTTGCGACCCTGCTGACGGACTGTGCCAGCCTGCTGTCGGCTACCACGCAGGGTCGCGCCTAACCTCGCTGCAGGGTAGCGCTACCATCGCGGCAGGCTGGCATTGACTTTTATGAGTATGACATAAAGTGTTATAGATTATATTAATATCAAGTCCTTATATGCGATCAATGGAACAATGTTGGTTAATAAACACGCTGCTGAGAAATTCTATGCGCTAAGCTATATATTAAAAATGATTGCTAAATTGTTCGAACCAATTGAGAAAGCCATAAACGAGACGTTTGATGCGTTGAATTTACCAACGAAAAAAGAAATCAATATGACTCGTATCACTATTCTAGTCATGTCTACATTCACCGTGTTCTATACTATATTCGTTTGGTCAATTATCATTCTGGAGATCAAGAACACAAGTAAGCCTAATCCGAGCTCTGATATATTTTTGTATCTTGTCTCTAGATGTCGATTCAATTTTTATCACACAATTGCTACTTTTCAGACCCGTTCATCATTAAAATAATTCAATATATTCAACCTGTTTTATTGTTTTTCATCCTTTTCCAATATTTTCTTATATGGTAGGTTGTTAAATTGCAAATGTTAGATTCTAAATAATATACTATCTGAATCGAGCCGGGTCTGATAAAATAGGACCCGAAAATAACAAGATCGAAATCCTACTTAAACATTCAAATGAATCGGGTCAGAAAAAAAACAAATTGATGAATCGCCAAAAACGTTTTCTTCTCCGTGGTCGGACTTCTTTTTTCTATATTTTACGCTCCTCGGGAGCGTATATTTGTGTGCTCCACTGTTTTCATTTTACAGGCAACTTCTCATATCGTCAGTTGACAGCTTTTCGACCTGTTCTAGATTGCTCACAACTGATTTTCAAATAAGAGCGCGTCATAAGGAAACTTGGGCTGAGTTTGTTGTTGTCAACTTCCTTGTCATCAATCCTGGATTGTTTTTTTTGCAGAATCTTTGAAGTGTTGGCGAAAAAAAACGAAAGTTTTCCGATTTTGGGACCACAGGGTGAAGTTTCGAAAAACGGCAACAAAATTTTGCAAGAGTGGATGACTAGCAAAGTATTCAGGTCTTACGTTAACCATATCAATCGAGCACTTATACTCATGAATCAGTCGACTAACAGTTCGGATCTCGAAAATGCCCGAAATGCTTTAAAAGAAATGAGAAGAAATGAGAAATTAAATACAACCAGATTCCTGGAAATTGCTCGTTTCTCACATGCTCTCGAACAACCGAAATATCAAAAAAGTATAGAAAATGCTGTAGAGAGTTATTCGAGATATTTGTCATATTTCAATAAATATACATTTGTTCCGATTGCATCACCTGCTTGGAGAATTGGTAAGATGAAAAAAGAAGATGGGATTATTAGATTGAACAATACATTGTTTCAGTGACTATGCCCGTTTTGATGTTTTTCAATCTAGTTTTCATTGTACTCGCGATACCGTTGATTGAAACGAATCGCGAACAGGACAGTTCTGAAGAATTCATTTGAGCGAATAATACTATTTTCGATGAATGAATCGGTTTGTTAGGTTAATCCAGCCAGATCATCCAACTAGAAATTGATCTACCGTCTGAATCTCTCATGTTGACATGCTGTTTAATCACATTTTTGTAATAGATCACTTTTTTTCCGTTGGATGATCTGACCGGATCATAGCTGTCGTTTTTAGGCTTTTTGCGGCCCAACGGGCCGGGTCGGTTGGGCCCGTTTTGTTGTTATCTCCTTTTGCAGTCAGTTTTTCACATTTTGCACATATACATATGAAAGAGCGAGAAAAATACTACTAGTTCAAGTGTTTATACTTTTCTCAAAATAAAAAACCGGGCTATTTTTTTTTTCTCCGAAAAATATCCGCGGGCCCCCGGAAAGCCCAAAAACGACAGCCCTGGACCGGATTGACAATATATAATTTGAAAAATAACAAAAGAAAAATGTGGCCGGATGGTGAAACGGGGTAGGCGTGTGATTTATATATTGCACACCTAGGTTCGGTCTGCAATATATAAATCGCGGGTAGATAATATACTGTAAGGTCTGTCAAAAATTTTGGTTCCCCCGTGAGACCTATTAGAGGAGTTATATGACTGTCCGAAATCTGAACTTTTTTCAACACGCAATTTCAATAATTTCACGTTGGATGATCTGCCCAGATTGACAATATCTCGATGCTAATGTACGGGGCCACGCCAATTTTCACGTTTCTTAACTTGTTTGTACTGACAATACTACTATTACGGTACACTATTCAGCAATTTGCAATTCATACAGCCTGAAAAAAACAACCTGAATCATTGTCGTTAGAAAATTCGATCTACCACAATTGGCTCTCAATTGAGTTCAAACTACATTCTATTTTCTCTACCCCACACTATTTCTCTCAAAATAAGTGTGCGGCAGTTGCATATGAAACCGCACCCCTTTTTGCAGAGCATTGCAGTGGAAAAAAAAGAAACGACGAATTTTTTGTGAAGAGAATGTTGGGTTTCTCAGGCTGTGTATTCATTGTTCTATTTTTCCACATGCTATTACGAACACCAAATCTAACAAGGGAACAAAAAATAGGTGTTGACCAGGCTTGGGCAGAACCGACCCTTCGGTACTTTCGGACACGATCAGCATGCCCGATTTAGTCAGCATAAAAATTATCGCTTACAAGTTGAACCTCCATTGTAAGAAATAGGGAATTTTTAAACCGAAAATAGTTCAAGCTGAAAAGATACTTCCGTCAGCACATATTTTTGACTCCCGCCAGAGTTTTCGTTGATGATAATTTCGGTTTTGGTTTTTATGCAACTCATTACCAAAAAGCAAATTGTTATTTTTCCAAAACTCCAACCCCATTCGTTTTCCATTTCTCATCACATCAACATGATAATCCATCATCGAACTGACTTTTCTCTCTGAACGTGTTGTTCTATCAAGAAATTCTACTCCATCCAAAATCTCTTCGCCATTCATTACTTCTGGAACTGCTTCACCATATACATATCTCGAATAAAATTCCCATGTTTCAGTCTCTATTTTATCACAAATAATCATATCGAAATATTCATCAAGAGCGTTTTCCGTGAACTCATTTTGAGGAGTCACCCAAAGAGTTCTCAGCAACTCGTGGCGTAGCTACGCCGTAGCGAGTTTTTAGCTACGCAATTTCCAACAATGTTTTTGTTTTTTTCGCGTCTATTCGTGGTGAAAGAAGGTTTAGACGAAAAATATCAATTGTAGGCAATTAAATTCGTAAATTCCAACAAAAATAACAACCTGATTCAAGAAATCAACAAAAGTCACATTTAGACAAAAAATGAAAAAACTCGATAAAAGTGTTCAAATTAGAACATATAAGCCGAGAAGAACCTTCATGAGTAATCTTACCCTCTTTAGTCATACCCACGTTGAACTACGCGGATAAAATAAAATAAAAAATTTGCGTAGCTACGCCGTGTGTCCGAGCGTAGCTATGTTTTCCTCTTCCTATGATGTAGCTACGGCACGACCTGCTGAGAGATTTTCATAGTTTTGTGTTCGACATCAAACATGGCTTGCAAGTGTGGTAAGTGGGATTTTTTAAAAGTCTATACTTTTGATTTGAAAAAACGTACCTGTACATTTTTTCCTCGAAAATTGATTAGATAGTTTTGTGGCCCTTACGACTGAAATAGAAATTACAGTAATCTTTACAATTATTTTTTTCAGATTGCAAAAACAGTGGATGTAAATGTGTTGAAAAATGTAAATGTTCGGATGGGAAATGTTGCGAAAAGTATTGTTGTAAAACAGCGAGCGAAAAGAAGTGTTGTGCTTCGGGATGTCAAGGAAATTGTCAATGCGAATCATGTGAATGTCAAAAACATTGAGAATAAGTGTTGTCTGATATTCAAATATTAACTCTTTTGAACTTCAATAAAGCCAGTTCCAAGACTTTTTGTTTCTGGATGTTTAATAACCATTGGAAGAGTGAATTTGTGGACGTCAAAAGTACCGTATCGGATGTAATATCAAAACATAAATTCTTCAGTTCAAATAATCAGCTCTTGCAAAACAATTAGTATATTTCGACAAAATGATTTCAAAACATTTTGTAAAATTTCAAAAATATGATCAATTTTGCATGATTTTTTGTTTTCTCTGAAATTTGGTTTCAACTTCAGTACTGAAATTGTTTTGATTTTTTAGGCTTACAAAATTTGTTTTTGGTCTATCTTCATTCATTCATTCTATATTTTTGGTTATCTGTGAGTCTCCAAAATGAACCAGTTGGGTCCCTAACCTACGTTTTTACCCCACACATTTAAAGGGAACTCACTCAGTAAAAAACCCCACTCATCATTTGGAGCTCCCACATTTCAATGCAAATGGTCCTCTGAAAAAAAAAGTGCGGTGTTGGGGACTAAGATCCAAGTGGGTCCCTGAACTTTTTTCTGAATTTTTACCAAAACATGTACATCATTCAATATGAATAACGGCAAAGAATTGAAAAAAAAATTATTTTCAACGAGTGGAAAAAGTTCTAGAAGTAGTACGTTTAACTTCAATCTTCGATTTCAATGACCCGAAAGTCAATTGTCTGAATTTTTCGTAAAACGTGATTGCGGTGATACTTGTAATAAAACCATGACATGACAGAATGATAAAAACGAGGTTATTCAAAAATTGGTTATACAAACCCACAAATGTTGCAAACGTAGCATAGGCTGATGGTACAGCCACCGAAATTAAAGGAAAAACAATCTGGATACAAACAATGATAAAGTATTTGCGTTGCAGATGTTTTGTCCTTTTTGAAATGGATGTGTTGTTAGTTTTACTCAAATAAATGGTAGTTTGTAATACGAAATAACAACATTCAGTGATGTAGAAAATGAGTTGAAAAGAAACAACTGATACGGCTAATGAAATTGACACATCCATATGGTAAACCACGGCATGATTTTCTTTACGTTCTCCTGTTCGCGGAATTTATGAGAGAAACAGAGAAAAAAAGGAAAAAGAAGAGACGCAGACATGGTCTCGCAACGAAGAGCTGTTCTTTTTGACTATTTCGCGTTTTACGTAGCAGTGGGGAAACGTTTAAAAAATCATGCCGTGAAACATCTTCCGAGTAGAACTCTGAGTTGATGCATGGTATTATTTGCATGATTTCGATGTCTGACGGTGCATTTATTTTGGTCACTGTGAAAAAAAGTGGACTCCATGCTACAAATCCAAAAATATAGTTGCAGTATATGAATGAAGACCGATATTTTGGTCTTGAGTTTTTCTGAGAAACTGCGATGTGGAAGTATCGATTCTCGAACATCATGGCTATAGATGAACCAACTTCTGAAGCAATGAGAGATATTATAAACGTAAAAAAAGTGGCGTCCAAAAGAAAAATTTATTTCAAACGAGGTTTTTTTGGCGGCTGTGTCACTGCGAGACCATCATCTGAGAAAAATGTGTGTGCCTTTATGGACCTATTCGTGACAATTAAAAAAAGAAAAAAATTGAATAAAAAAATAAAAATGCCAATGCGCGCCGAGGAAAAAAATTATATTTTTTTCTCAAAAAAAAAGTCACGAAAAATGATGATTTATGCGAATTTTGGGTAGATCTAACCGATAAAGCCTCTGCGTCTTGGAAAATGCCTTGAATTTTTCGATTTTCTCGGTTTGATCTACCCAAAATTCGCATAAATCATCATTTTTCGTGACTTTTTTTTGAGAAAAAAATATAATTTTTTTCCTCGGCGCGCATTGGAATTTTTATTTTTTTATTCAATTTTTTTCTTTTTTTAATTGTCACGAATAGGTTCATTAGTTTATTTATTTTTTATTTCACATGTTTTCTTGTTTGTTCATGCTAAAAAAAACAGAAAAATTACAGAAAGTCAAGCCTAGGCTAAATGAAACCCTATGAGGGTGAAAAAACGCTGATAGGAATTTTGAAAATGTGGGAAAGCTGAAAAAATGAATAAATAAACTAAAGGCACACACATTTTTCTCAGGTGATGGTCTCGCAGTGACACAGTCGCCAAAAAAACCTTGTTTGAAATAAATTTTTCTTTTGGACGCCACTTTTTTTAACGTTTATAATATGAAAAAATACAATGGACACGAACTTACCAGAAATTGCAACAAGAACAACGAAAACCTGAAGTGCGCTGATTTTGAAATATTTGAAAAAGCCGAGAGGTTTGCCGGACATTACAGGAAAGAACCAATAGGGAATCACCATTTTACTAATAGCAATGTCCGATAGAATTCCAAGAATCAATGTGTTCAAAAGAGCACATTTCACTCAGAAAACTGAGTGCGCGGTCGCACGCTACCACGCTGCGACCGCGCACAGATCGCGCTGCGACCACGCACTAACCGCTTTGCGACCACGCACAGATCGCGTACTAATTTCGCGGCGATCACGCACTTCACGCTGCGACCGCGCACTTTCACGCTGCTATCACGCACTAGTGAGTGCGCGGTCGCAGCGTGGTAGCGTGCGACCGCGCACTACGCGCACTGATCACGCACTCGGTCCTATGCGCGCGCAGCGGTCGCGCACTGACTTTCCTGAGCATGTTCAACATAATTTTAGGAGTTTTTGAATAAACTAATCTAATTACATAAATTTGTAATGGCAGACTAATATGATGAAAATGATGTGACAAGAGTAAACCAGAAAATCAGACGAATCCAAAAATGTTTCCCTGTCACACATTATTATTGTTATGCGTTGAAAACTGGAAAAATATTTTGGAGAGCAAAAGACTGAAAAATCTATTTCTCAAAAGATGACACGTGGAAATTTGATGCTGCCTGGTGTGGGTAGAGTGGAGTCCATATATGTAGGTAACTAGAAAAAAAAGACCCCCATCCACCTCCCTTTTTTCCTGGGCTTTTCCGAAGGGGGGTCCACTGAGATTTTTTGCTATATTTTGGGTGCTCTTTCATTTAAACACAACTTGCCGATTCGTGCTACCCCCCCCCCCCCCCCCCCCCCTTCAATTGAAGCGAACATGTGTTTCTTTGAGTGAAAGACACACTTTTGTAGCCGGAGCATAAATCGACAAAATAGCGTACAGAAACAAGAGACGCAGAGAGAAGATCACGAAAATAGATCTTCTTTTCCTTCTGTGATGAATTAAGCGCACCTAAGATCACCATGTATTTCTAGGCTTTTTCCATTTGTTTTTGGAATTTCCTATATCTGGGTTTTCTCACAAGGGAACTGTGAAAACTTACTAACGGACTTTGAGATGAGACATATGTCACCCGATAGAGTTTTTTACGCTGATCAAGATCCCGTAGCTAACTTTTGCAAAGCTCCACGCATAAAGCTCAAAATCGAGCTCAAAGTTTGAGCACAAAATTTGAAATATCTTGTTCAATTTGTATTATTTTAGTGAAGAGAAGTTACTAAAGGGTTATTTGGCATGCCAAGAACGATAGGAGCACTTAAAAACCTCGAAATTGTAGTTGTAACGCTGAAAAAATGAGCCCGAAACTTTCAATGAAAAAGGTAGATCAAAAAAACGTGAAAAATAAAAAAAATTGCATTGAAAAACGTGAAAATTATTAAATTTTAGAAATTGTTTCTGATTTTTCATGTTTTTTCAGAAAAAAACACTTTTTTTTCAAAACTTTTTTGAAGTTTCAATTAGACCATCGTGTAGAGAATTGAATTTCCTATCAGATCCACTAGTTAATTTTCATGAGTATAACCCTTTGAAAAAGTTAGGAGGCATTTAAAAATTTTGGACTGATCACAAAAACGTGATTTTCAGCTTTCTGGCTGGAGCTTCGCAGAAGTTAGCTACGGGATCTTGATCAGCATAAAAAACTCTATCGGTGAGCATATATCTCATTTCAAAGTCCGTTAGTAAGCTATCATAGTTCCCTTGTCAGCCGACTCTCCCAGTTTAATGTAGGAAGCTCACGTGGTACTCACTCTGTTCCGACGTCAGAAAAGACTATTGTTCAACATAATAAAACACCTGACAATACGCAAACAACTGCATTACATAAAACAGGTGAACCTCGAGATAAACACCGCTGATCAATAATCGAATTCCTCCAGTGACAGTGACTGCAACAGGCAGAGAACGCGACATGCCACGGTGTTTGTTCAAAAATTTGACCGGGTCAAGCTCCGATTCTTCATCGGCTAAAAAAACCGGGATGTTGTTTTTTTCAACCTAGCCAAAACACGTTGAGCCAGGTTATCCACATCTGACAAGGGAACTACATATAGGTGTTAACGGACTTTGATATGGGATGTATGTGACCCGATAGAGTTTTTCATGCTGAACATCATCCCGTAGCTAACTTTTGCAAAGCTTCAGCCAGAAAGCTGAAAATCACATTTTTGTGATAAATTTGAAAATTTAAAATTCCTCATAACTTTTTCAAAATTATACATTTACAAGAATAAACTAATGGATCTGATAGGAAATTTAATTCTCTACACGATGGTGATTTTGAAGTTTCGAAAAAATAATGAAAAAGGTGTTATTTTTCGAAAAAACATGAAAAATCAGAAAACAATCTTCAAAATTTAGTCATTTTCACGTTTTTCAATGCAATTTTTTTTATTTTTCACGTTTTTTTGATCTACCTTTTTTATAAAAAGTTTCGGGCTCATTTTTTCAGCGTTACAACTACAATTTCGAGGTTTTTAAGTGCTCCTATCGTTCCTAGCATGCCAAATAACCCTTTAGTAGTCTCTCATCACTAAAATAATTCAAATTGAACAAGATATTTCAATTTTTGTGCTCAAACTTTGAGCTCGATATTCAGCTTTCTGTGTGGAGCTTTGCAAAAGTTAGCTACGGCATGATGATCAGCATGAAAAACTGTACCGGGTGACACATGTCTCTTCTTAAAGTCCGTTAACACCTACTTGTAGTTCCCTTGTGAATGTTTTATTTATTAAATAATTGTGATTGGTTTTGTATGAACAGCAGATGATTGATAAACAGAACTTGCGGGAGAATCAGAAACAATTTGAAAATGGAATACTTTTTGGATTGCTTTCCGATAGGGAATAATAAAATAAATACACAAAATAGGATCAATCAATGCCGGAATTGTGATCAGAATCATCAAAGTATACTGGGCAAAAACCATTTGTTGTTGATGATTTGTTTGGTTGTAAGTGTTGAGAATTGCGGCCGGTACGTAACACAACAATGGAAGTGCTACTTGGATAGTCAGACCCTGTAATATAATCGACCAATTTTTCACCAATAAAATGAAACTCACATGAACAATAGTCTTGAATTGTGTGATGGTTTTTTCAGACAACGCATTGATGCGAAGATCCAACACATGAAGTGTTTTATAACGACAAAAAAGACCGAAAATTGGCGCGTAACACGCGATTGACAAATAGGAGTATGTCATGATTCTGTTCCAGACACTGTGAATATTTTGAAATCCGCCAAACTCTTTATAGTCATTGAAACAATAGTTGGGATGTTCGATCAGCGTCTCATTGTAGACTTTTTGCATGCTAGATCGGGATAGATCACCAGTTCGAATATGACTCAAAATCTAGAAAATGAACTAGTAACAAAGGTTCAAGAAAAGCGAGGAGATCGAGACTGATGGAACTCTCGCGATACTTCCGACCACGGCATGATTTTCTTTACGTTCTCCTGTTCGCGGAATTTATGAGAGAAACAGAGAAAAAAAGGAAAAAGAAGAGACGCAGACATGGTCTCGCAACGAAGAGCTGTTCTTTTTGACTATTTCGCGTTTTACGTAGCAGTGGGGAAACGTTTAAAAAATCATGCGGTGCGACATTGTTGTTTTTCTCGCGAGATACCGCGTTGACAAGACGTTATCTTACCAAAGATCCGATCGAAAACAAATAATGACTGGAAAAAACAGAAACTCTTCGAACAATTCCTGATCTATCATGACCATTGATCGAAACCATTCTATAGTATAAAGTATGTAGATTGATAAGAATAACAAAACTGAGAACAACCAAAATCAGATTATAAGAATAAACACAGGCGATAGGACTGATCATTTGACACATTCCCAATCCCATCACAGCCATACTCTGATTGTTATAAACAAGTCTACCTTGAAAAAAGAATGCAATGATTGTCAGGAACATGATAGAAGTGTTGGATGGAATAAGAAAGTATTTCATGATTTGGAACACTTTTGTTGTTTTTGTGAGAATAAGCCAATAGACGACAATGTTTAGAGTAGATCCAGTTGTAAAGTGGATTGGCCAATAGTTACTGCAAATCGAGTCAAACACTTCGTCTTCCATCTAGACCTATTTGTAGAGAAATGAGTTTTATATCTGAAACTAAACAATGAAAACTGGAAAAAAAATAATCTGGAATATCTGACAAAAAATAGGGTTTGGCGTGTCAGGTGGCAATAGAAACTTGAATTCAGTTTGAAGAAAACCGCCTTGCGTGTCACAAAAAAACGTGACACGACCGAAGTTTCTATTTCTGTTCAATATTTTCTTCACATTTTCCTGATATATAAAGCCCGACTTATTTCAAAACGAAAACAATAAATAATCAGGGCTCGAATCAAAAAATGTTCTTGAGTTACTAAAATTTAGGATCTCCTAAAATTCTAAAAGCCCGGATCGAAAATTATGCTCTGGAATGAGATTTTCTTTTTTTCCACTCTGAAAGGACATGACAGTACTGTTTTGAAGTTAGAAAGTCGAAACTTCTCGAGTGAGACACACATTCTTAGATTACTCACAATATTTTTGAAATCAGGATAAAAATAAAGAAGAGCTGACATTGATTTCACATCAAAAATGAAAATTAATGTTGTGGAAAAATTAGATTTTGGTCGAAACATCGAAACAAGCTCAAGAAAAAAGCGCGATGAAAATGAGAGAAGATGCGTGAAAATAAAAGCTTTTTGGGGTCAATGATTTTAAATACGTGTTCTGACCTTTTCCATCTTCAAATCAAGATCATTTCTCGAAATGTTGTTGAACAAAACATTTCAAAGATTCAATTCAACAAAGAGTGCCGTCTTCAAAACCAAACCATATTGTTTGCATAAATTCGAAAAAGGTCCTGAAGCTACTGTAACATTGTCAAGAGACGATGGACTACTGTATTATCGAACAATGAAACGGTCTCGATTGATGGAGATGTCGTGTCAACCACTATTCAAAGAAGGTCTCATCAACTTGGCATGTCATTTGTATAGTGGACAAGAGGCATGTGCAGTTGGAATTGTGGCAAATATGGAGAAGAAGGACAAGGTTATCACTTCTTATCGAGGACATGTTTGGGCACATTTACTGGGTGCCACTGTTACAGAAGTTCTCGCTGAATGCACAGGTAACATCTTGAGTCGATGTTCGCTTGACTCGTGTTTTTTGGGTCAACATTAGCGGAGTTCCGGCTGAGTTCTTTCTGATATTTCAATAAATTCCGGCTCGAAACGGCATAAATCATGAATTCTGTTGCAGGTCGTGTGACAGGAATAGTGAATGGTAAGAGTGGTTCGATGCACATGTACACGAATCAGTTTTTTGGCGGGAATGCGATTTTATGTGGACAAGTGCCCAACGGAGGCGGTATTGCTCTTTCGATGAAACTCCGAAATAAACGGAACATGTGTGTCACATTATACGGCGAAGGAACAGCAAATCAGGGACAGATATTCGAGACTTTCAACATGGCAAAACTTTGGAATCTTCCGTGTTTATTTGTTTGTGAAAATAATCGATTTGGTAGAAATGTTCTCAGCGAAGTGTTCACATCCAATACCGATTATTATAAGAGGTATGTTGGGCCAACACGCATATCCCATAATTTGTTTGCAAGTGTTACTCACATTAGACTCCTAAAACATGCCTTAAAAGTGGATGGGGGTTTTCGAAATTCGTTATAAACTCAAGTAGCTATTTTTTCGAAAATAAAATCCGGAAAATCATGAAAATGTGTTGCAAAAAAATTGCAAACAACACAAAACGGGTAATGCTGTATTTTTTTGTGTGACCAACTGCTGCGTCCTCATCTTTGTTAGACACATGGGAAAACCGAAAAAAGTTTGCCAGTGTGAATAACACTGAACTTTATTTCTATTTATGCGAATTCTCTCAAATTCGAAAAATCCGATAAGAAATATTTTCTTTTTTCAAAGGGGTGATTACATTCCGGGTATCCGATGCGATGGAATAGATGTTCTATCGATTCGCGAAGCTGTTCGATTTGCAAAACAACACATAATGAATGGAAAAGGACCGGTTCTGCTCGAACTTCTCACCGAAAATCATGGACATACCGAGTTTGGAATTGGTGCCACACGTTTTCCCGAACGTGATCCAATTGTTGAATTGAAACAAAAACTATTAGAAAGTGGTTTGGCAAATGAAAAAGAGTTGCAACAAATCGATACAGAATGTCAACAAATTGTAGACGAAGCGTCGAAAAATGCGAGAATCGACGAGTTTTTACCGGCCGAAGGATTGTTCACCGATGTTTATCATAACACACCGAATCAAAAAATTCGAGATATTATTGATGAAAAAGTGCCAAAATACACGGAAACTCGTCAAATATTAGAGAACATTGGAAAACCACTCAAGTAATTGTTTCTTTTTATTTCTAAAAAAAGTTATGTACCTTTTGTTGGTCAAAATGTTTGTTCCTTTTTTGACCTTGACATGGTCTATAAAACGGTTATTTTTTGAGATTTTTCAGAAAAACGAGATGAAAAAAGATCTGTCCGACCCAGTATTTTCAGACTGGCCTTTTGGACTACCGGGCTATTTTTGTGGTGCATAGCATTCTCAAATTTTGGTTTCCACTTTTTTCTTGTCACAGAAAATAATTTTAGACGTGAACTTATCGCGCCCGACATTTTTTGTTGTTTCGAAACTATTAGCAATAATTGCTCACCCTATGTATTTACCTAGCACGCAACCCCAAAGGCTAGGTTTTTTAAATGCGCACACTGTTTGTTCACTGGCGCATTTGTGTGTTCGTTGTTTGGAACTGAAAAATATGCAATGGAAAGGACTCGTTTACTAGTTGTACGTGAAAATTTTTATATATATGTAATAACTTGAATCGAAAGTTGAAAGTGTGAGGAATGGGAACATGTAAAATTTGTTTTTTAAAAATTTAAAAGTTTTGAAAAACAGGTGCAGTAAAAATGCCCAACTTTGACACTTGTTTTCTCGGCGACTAGACAAAATTTCGAAAAAAGCTAACCTATCTTTTGTAGAGCATGTCAAGCTCTACTGATTCAAGTATATATCATAATTTGGGCAAAACGTACAACACGACCCCACAAAACGTATCAGAAGACCCCGCGATAGAAGTGTATTACACGACCCCATACCATGTATTTCAAGACCCCAAAATTGTTGGGGTCATGTTCTACATTTATGGGGTCGTGTTCTACACTTTTGGGGTCGTGTTCTACACTTTTGGGGTCGTCTTCTACATTGTTGGGGTCGTGTTCTACATTTGTAGGGGTCATTAAATACACTTCTATTGTGGGGTGTTGAAATACTTCACGTGGGGTCGTCTTCTACATCTTGTCCGGGTGATGTAGAATACGACCCCACACCCTTGTAAGCCAGTTACTTTACGACCCCATCAATGTATTTCATGACCCCACCAAGTATTTCATGACCCCACTTTACATCAAGACCCCCATGTATTTCAAAACCCCACCCTAATGGAAATGGGGTCTCGAAATACATTTATGGGGTCGTGTAATTCGCTGGGGGGTCATGAAATACGGTGGGGTCGTATTCTACATGTTGTCCCATAATTTTTACATGCATAATCACGGAGAACATTCAGCTGGCGCAACTTCGCCTCTGGGAAAGTAAGTTCTCTCACACTCTCACTGTGTGTGTGGTCTTGGGAAAAAATTACTGTAGGAAGTGCAATAGAAATGACACGTTTTCTTAGTCGCGGGTGAAAATTTTATAGATGTAATTACATGAATCGAAAGCTGAAAGTGTGAGGAATGTGACCATATAAAATTTGATTGAAAAAAATTTAAAAATTTTGAAAAACAGGTGCGGTAAAAATGCCCGTTACGTCAGCTGAATGTTCTCTGTGGCTATGCATGTAAAATTTATAATATTTATATGAATCAGTACAGTTTGACATGCTCTACAAAAGTTAGGTTAGTTTTTTTCGAAATTTTTCGAAGTAGGCGAGAAATCTGGTGTCAAAGTTGGGCATTTTTGTTGCATTTTTGTTGCATTTGTTTTCCAAAATTTTTAAAATTTTTTCAATCAAATTTTACATGTTCACATTCCTCACACTTCCAGCTTTCGATTCATGTAATTACATATATAAAAATTTTCACGTGCGACTAGTAAACGAGTCCTTTCTATTGCACTTCCTACAGTATTTTTTCCCAAGCACACACACACACAGTGAGAGTGTAGTTTCCCAGAGGCGAAGTTACGCCAGCTGAATGTTCTCCGTGATTATGCATGTAAAAATTATGTTATGTACATGAATCAGTAGATTTTGACATTCTCTACAAAAGTTAGGTTAGCTTTTTTCGAAATTTTGCCTAATAGCCGAGGAAACAAGTGTCAAAGTTGGGCATTTTTACCGCACCTGTTTTTCAAAATTTTTAAAATTTTTTTCAATCAAATTTTACATGATCACGTTCCTCACACTTTCAGCTTTCGATTCATGTAATTACATCTTTAAAAATTTTCACGCGCGACTAAGAAAACGAGCCCTTTCTATTGCACTTCCTACAGTACTTTTCCACAAAAACACACACACAAAGCGAGAGAGTGTGATAAACGAAGAGAGTGCGCGACGACGCTGGCGCACATAGTGTTTGGGGATGCGTGCCTATTTAGTACCTTTTTTCGATAGCTGTGTTACTTACTTACTAGGTGCCAAAAAAGTAGTAACCCTGTTCAAACAAAAGAATGTCGGACGCAATTAATCATTGTCACTTCACTCACCATCTGTTTTTCTTCGATTGATTTTAGTAGTCTTTCGTTTTTGTTTTGCTTTTGTCTCTTGTTCGTTTGGATCAGTTTGTGATCATTTTCCAGATGCGGCTATTTCTCCTCCTGGTTTTATTGCTACTTTCGAATTTTGGCAAAGCTAATGGTGAGTTCGGGGGTTTTTTTTTCTGAAAACGGGTCAGATTGATAGGTGCGGACTCGATTCAACAGAAAATTTTCTCAATTTTTTTACTCTGTACAAAACTACAAAACCTGGTCATTTCCTATGTGAGATTTTCATTTTCTAAAAAAGTTTAATGTCTTTCAGTTTGAATATTTTCATGATTTTGTTTCTGTTGGAAAATTAGGAAGTTTGGCAACACGAATTTCCAGAAAATCTCAAGATATCTGAGACCAACTTTTTTCGGCATGAAGAAAATGACCTCATTCTTTGAGGGTTCAGCATGTCCTGCGGTTTCCATTTACCAATTTCAATATTCCGCTTTCAGATGGTGGACCGTTCGACTACCTCATGTTCACAACAATATATCCGACCGCAGTTTGTCGTGCCGACGATGATAGTGTCCCCGATTCGTGTGAAATTCCCGCCAGTACTCCCCAATGGACAATTCACGGATTGTGGCCAAATTTCGAAAACGGTTCCTATCCACAATTCTGTCCAGGAACACCAAAAAGATTCGACGAGAATCTCATCAAACCCATTGAACCCAAATTAGAGTTAGTTTTTTCCTTCTGAAGTTGAAAAAAAAATGGTGCTCTGAAAATTGTTATCAACAATTTTTACTTGTGTCAGCAGTGCTGAATGAGCACTTTTTTTGCCAGAAATTGAGACCGGTCCAGAAAAATTGCCACGTTGTTTTAGGCCGCCTATAAGAGGGACACATGAGAAAAGCAGTCGCATAAATGAAAAAAAAATAGAAATGAAACGCGAGAGCTTCAGGAAAAATAAATAGGTCTCATGTGGAATATTTTTTTATTTTTTGTGAAGCAATAGAGCAATTATTCCTCAATTTTATGATCTAAATATCTCGTTTGTCCCAAAGGTGTGTTTACAATAAACATAACCGAGTAAGTTCCTTCTTTTTGGTCCGACTTTTCACGACCTTTCAGGCAAGAGAAAAAATGGAATCGATGAGAGTGTTCCCGTCGATGGAGGCTCAGAGAAACAGAGAAAAATTAACTCACAGTGAAAACAATAAGGTGAGAGCGGCCTTTTTCCATTGGAAACGCAGACAAAAACAAGTATAGCGCCTGGCGCATACCTTGACTGTTGTCGGTCACTCGACTGAATGACCTCACGGGAAATTCTCGAAATTTGTCAATTTAGAGAGAGCAAATGCGCTCTAATAATAATCACCTCTGTGCTCTCTCTCACTCTCATCGATTCCCTTTCGGAAGGTCGTGTTTTCAGAATGAAAATGTTGAGAATTATGCTGAAACCTTTCGAAATGTCAGTTTTGCAGGAATGTTTGGCCAAATCTTTTCCCTCACAAATCGATTCAATCATTCTGGAAACATGAATACGAGAAACACGGAACATGTGCACAATCGGATGAGCGATTCAAGAACGAGTTGTTGTATTTCTCGAAATCAATCGAGGTCTATGAACACTTCAACATCGCATCA
Organism: Caenorhabditis sp. 8 KK-2011; assembly: GCA_963572245.1. NCBI lineage: Eukaryota > Metazoa > Nematoda > Chromadorea > Rhabditida > Rhabditidae > Caenorhabditis > Caenorhabditis sp. 8 KK-2011. Next base: position 7,707,362 of record OY751550.1, on the reverse strand, counting down.
GCATTGTCGTCAATTGGTCCAAGTGATAAGATTATTACAAAAGATCAGCTGACATCTGCACTTGATGCGGTTCTCAATGGCAAGACATATCAGATGCATTGTTTGAGAGATAAAAAGGTCAGTTGAACTCTTCACAAAATCGCTTTTGTGGGATTACTAATCGGGTACATTTGAAAAAAAAACTATGAAAAATTGAACCAGAAATCTTTCTTCCAACTGTTTTTTTTTGCCCAGACCAAACAATGGCTTCTTGGTGACATTCGATTGTGTCTGAACAAAGATTTGAGCATTCGCGACTGTCCGGATCATCGTGATTCAAATAGAGTCCGAACTCGTTTCACCAGACGATCACGTAGTGGTTCCCGTGGTGGTGGAAGTCTGCCTACCTATCAAGAATGTCCCAACTCTTTTGTCTACATCGGTGGTTCGGATTTGCAAATGGTGGATTCAACACCAACAACCACATCATCGACATCAGGGGAGAACAAGAAAAAAGGCATTTTGTCGTCAATTTGGTCGAAAATCACTAGATAATAATGATTTATGTACACAGTTATAAATTTGTAAATTTCGAAACAAAAAACATTTTCAACCATAGAATCCGTACGGTGAAATACCGTAACCCCCGTAGATTGGAGGAGGAATTGGGCGAGGAATCATGTACGGGTTATAACCATAACCATAGCCATATGAATACGGATAGGCCATTCCCATACCATACGGGTAGCCGAGGTACTGTCGTTTTTGACGAATACTGCAAACAATATATTTTACTTTACGTTTCCAAAAGGCTTGTTTGGTATCAGTAACTGAAATTTTCACATTTTTGTCAAAGAATCCCACAAAAAATTATAAAGATTTTGTGGCAAATGGGGCACGGCCACTTAAAATGAGGTACGAAACACGAGTCCCTAAAAAGCCAATCAGGAAATTTTGGTCAAAAATGGGACACCTTTTTTCATGTCGAGCCCTTTTCAAAGAACTTTTTGGTATCACCAGGCCCCGTTCAGAGACTTGTGTTTCGGACCACATTTTATGAGGCCCCGGGGGGCCCCATACAGAGACTCCCAGGTTTTGCTGATCACTGAAAAAGGTATGGACGTCTCAAAAAAGCTGGAAATTATTCGAAAAACAAATTTGTCCTCAAACACTGGAAAGAGAGCTTTTTCATTTTCTACAAAGGCCGGGTTGGTTTACCTTAACATTGTCAGGTTGAAAAAAATAAGGAAACATTTTGGTAAGTGTTGTGAGTACTTTATTTTACGTATTTTTTTCGCCTGAAATCCGACCGGTCTTGGTAGAAAGAGCGTTGACTTCTATGATTCGGACAACTTTTTTCAAGTAGGATGTTTTTGGGACCGTTTCACTTTTGGAACTTTTGTCTATGAAAAATGGGGCCGGTCGGTTCATACTGGAAAAAAACGAAAAACAGCTCGATAGAATCCCCACTCACTGGCTTGTCTCCTCCTTCACAAAATCACTCAAAACATTGGCAACAAGTAGTAGAAAAACGACAAAAAACCAACAACAACAAAATCGTCGCATGACTGTTTTCTAGTCCTTTTTCAACAACCCATTTATACTCGTGCGCAGAGAAAAAAAAAACACATTTCGAGAATGATCAGCGGATCAGGATGACCCTGAAAAAATGCGAAAAATTGTTGAATATTCGCTGACCTCGGCCCGTACAAGAGAGGAAAACATTTTATGATGTTTTCGGCGAATCAAGTTTTTTTTTGTGGTTGGAAAAAAAACAACACCGCACAGAAATTATTCAACACGTGATTTATTTGGCGGTTTTGGGCCGATAAACGAAATTTGAATTTGATTGCCGTATTTTCGTCGAACAAAAAACTGATCCAATCCTTCGATTACACCCTGAAATTCATCGAAAAAGAACAATTGAAAATAGTAATTATTGTCCAGAAGACCAAGAGATTAACCCGAAGATCACAGGACGAATCCGACTTTTTCTTCTGGTGAATAAGAAATTTTCTAGAAGAACAAAAGTGTAGAAAATGAAAAACAAAAAAGCCTTGACCGTAATTTTCAGATTGGGCTCTCGGGCTCTCGGTTGACAATCTTACCCCTGCAAAATAGAGACCAATTACCTGTACACAAGTGATAACCAATGTAACAATAGGTGCAATCTGATTGTGATGATAAGCGACAGAAATAGCAGCACTGACAAACAATGCGATTCGAACCAGCGCATGTGTAAAACTAATCAAATCCCTCAACCACCATCTTCTCTCTGTTTTCTTGTCAATATATTTCAAAAAGTTCTCAACAACTTCAATAATCATCGTCAATTTATTCTTCAAACTTTCTTCATCAACCGGTGCTATTTGGGGTTTATGCACAACGAGTTGTCGATATTTGGCCATGTTTGCAACTTCTTGAATGATTCTGGCCAAAAGTGCGAGCTCATAGGCAATTGCTCGAATCATTTCGTTTTCCGATGGTGCTATATTCAATTTTGATCGACCACAAACTTGATTCAATAACAAAATACATTTCTTGACATGTTTGAAACAATACTTTGAGGAGTTTTCTGTTTCCAAGTCTCTTTCTAGTTCATATTGAAAAATTTTCATTGCTTCTTGCATCTACAAACAAGTGGGTTTTCAATGAAACTTTTCATTATTATTTCTTAATGACTCACTCTTATTAAATTGACTCGAATTGGTCGCAACTCATTGATATAAGAAGCCTCTCTTGCTCCAAAAACATCACATGTTCGATTCCACCAATCTCTCGATTTCATCACCGGTTCTTCTTCAGGTCTATAAAGTTCTTCACAATCGTTTTCGAAATATTCGATTATACTCACTCAATTATTACTTTTGTTATTGGAGTTTCACATTTTGAGTGATTATAAGCTGTTTGCAGTCTTGTTGTCTGTATTATTTAGCTCGTCTAGTACTCGCGGAATTCGTGATTTTCGACAAACCTCACTGTCGTCTAAAATCGGGCTATCGCTCATTTATAAATGATAAAGCAGCAATGAATTATAACGCTGAATTTCACGTTTAAAATATTTTGAAGCGAAATTTTTTTAGAAAACATTTATGTTGGAATGGAGAAAGATCAGCTGAAACGTCTTCACGTCAGAACACACACATTAGTTGGGATACGGTTTGCGTTGGTCTGTGCATACACAGCGACGCGCAATTGCACACAGTCAACCCGGGCGGCGTGACGTGTTTTATGTTTGAGTGTCTTGAGTGCGTGTGCGAGAGCCCGTCCGGGGCGTTGTCCCCAAGTGTGTTTGGTCTTCGGACCTTATTGTCTTGTAACTTTATTCTTGTTTTCCTTTCTCTCTTAATAAATTAATACTTTCTGGCGTCGCGCTCTTTTTGTGTAAATTGGAAAGGTTTCTAAACCTTTGGGAATTTCTCAATGTGAAGTTAAAATCATTGATGTTTGATAAGTTGTCAACATCACAACAATTTAAAAGTTTATTCAAATTCTGAAAAAAGGTTCTTATTGCTAGTTGCAGGGGTGAACTTATTGCACAAGAGCCCGAGAGCTCTGCCCGATACAACAGGGCAGACCGGTTTTTTTTTTGTTTTTTGACCGGTCCGACCCGGCACGCCCCGACTTTTGAACGTCAGTTTCTCAGAGTCGGGTGTTTGCGGCCGCCAATATTCCTGAGAACGAGTTCAAAAACAGTTTTTTTTTCTTTTTTTTTTCGACCTCATAAAGTACTTTTTTCAATTTTTGAATTTCACACATTGAAAGTTGAAGCCTTCAATGTTGAGATTTTGATAAACACGAAAAGTTAGTTTCTGAGTTACAAGGTGTCTTTAACCTTTTACAGTAACTTTCATTCAACTTGAAACAAACTCAAAAATGAATTATTATTAGTCATTCACAGATGCCACGCGCTCTATTGATGATCTTCATGTGTACTCGTTCAAACGTTATTTTCATTTTAATATCAGCATCTGATTCTAAGTACCTAAGAAGTCTAAGAAGTCAAAATATATACTTTTTACACTTTTGAAGATTCTTGTTCTGGAATTTTTCGCTGCTGAAATTCCAATCTACAGTAACCGCGTGGTAGCGATTCGTGAATGGCTAATAGTTTCCTCCTGTGGTCGTTGAAACGTATCGGATGTCGATTTGTGAGGGATTCGTTTTGTTGTTTTTGCAAAGTTCCCTAAATGCATTTAGCTCATATTTGATGCGATTAAAACAACACTAGCCTTTTACAAAACTCTCGATAAGGTCGAACGAAAACAAGATAAGTCAGAGATGATAAAACAGGCATAAGGATATATGTGATCATAATACCAAGTTCAGTAATGAGATTGTTCAAAATTCCAAACTGTTCCAGAAAATACAAACAGACACCGATCAATAAAAAAGCTGGTATAACACATTGATAGGTTAGACATTTTAGCATTTGAGAATGAACTGTTCTCGTCTCATTTGATAGCATTTGTTGATTGACCGTAAGATTTTTGATTATTTTCCGGCGAAGAATGAAAATTATTATGTATACTGGATATATCGGTAGACAATTATGAGCAATTGAAAATAGAGCGATACGGCTATCTTCGAAATCTATTGCACTTATTAATGTGTCCGACAAGTTATGGAGTGGAAGTTTATCACTGACCAGTTGTGTGGTTGACTCAAGATCCCATAGACTTAGAGGAAACAAAACCTGCAAAAGGGGTAAGACAAAACAAGTTCTGACAAGGGAGGTTCAACTTGTCCCCATTTCAATTTTTAACGATATTTGGAGAGGCTACTAAACCGAACCTCCTGATCAAAAACGTGTCAATAGTTTTTTTTCCTCCAAGTCTTTGAGAAATTTCCTTTGCGAAAAAGATGAAATTTTGAATTTAAGAAAACGTGAACTTTTTTTTGTCTGTGAAGATTTTTGTAGTGATAAAACCACTGAAATTATTAACTTTTACTCAAAATGCTCAAGGAATAAAAGTTAAAAGCAGACAAGAATAAAAAATCTTGCTAAAAGATGAAATGGGGACAAGTTGAACATCACTTGTGAAACCACGTTTCACGTGTTTCACGTGATAAAATATTTCGATGAGAAATGTCAATACGAAAAAAAACTAGAAAACAACATTTTGAAAACGTGAAATGTGGCACGGACACGTGAAGTAAAATTTTCGCTATATACATTCGTTCATAACTTACGAGTTGGATGAAAGATGGGATATAAACTATCAAAATCACTATAAATATTTGAAATCTTTTTGGTTCTGGATTTTTGAAAATGTACAACCGGTAGGAAAATGAAAGAAGAAGGGACCATAGTCCATGAGGAAGACAATGATAAAAGATGCTGGATCTGTAAACACCTCAAGTTTTGTGTGGATCAAGTTAGCCCTACCCATATTTACACGCCTCTAAACCGAAAAATTGACAAAATCCGTTGAATTGGAAAACCACCAACGCTTCTCGTTGTACAGCAATTATTCGCAACTGCACAAACATGTCGAAAAAGCATGCGATAAAATCAGTACAAGCAAAATTTATAATGAAAGTCCCATAAACTCGGATTGTTTTTGGTGATTTGTACAAACACAAATAAATCAACAACAAATTTATGAAACATCCAAAAAGTGTGACTATTGTATGCCAAACGTTAGCGAGTAAAAATACCGAATTCATGTTAATTATACTAGTCAGCCTAGTCAGATAAGCTCGGAATGGAGAGCGAATTATTGGAATTTTGTGTTGTTGAGTAAAAAGATGATGATTGGGTATTGTTGACAGGAGATATACGAAATTTCGTGTTTTTCTCCATTAAAAATCAGCGCAATACTTTTTCTGTATTCAACCAGGAAGGAGAATATAGTTCGGTCCGAAAATCAGCGGCTGTGTTTTAATTTTTCGGCTGATGAGAAGAACCAGGCTCGGCAAAATTTCTCACATGGGAAGGTCGCCAAGTCATACATATTACTGGAACTTTTTCATATTTTGGTAGGTGAAAGAAAATGATGAAAAAACATTTTTTATTCTGATTTCTAACAAAAATTTTATTTATGTTTGAAGAAAAAAGGTTAACTCTATTCACAATTCGATTCAGTGATTTTTCTGAAAAAAAAACAACTAAAAGAAGAATTTTTGATTTTGTTGAAAACTAAAAATGAATGTATTGTCAGCACTGTATAGTGGTTACGTGTGATTTTGCATCTCGGTGAGTTCCTGTGGATGTTACTCGAGTTACTTTATTCGTAATTCACGGTATTTCAGGGCTGCCATCGAAAAAAGAGAGAACAGACGAAAAAGATCAAAGGTGCTTTCAAGGCGCATAGTAAAAATTGCGGGTCTGAAATTTCGAATTTTGTTTTTTGACGAGATTTCTCTTTTTCAATTTCATGAAAATTCTCAACATATTCCACAACTAATTTTTGAAATTTCGAGATAAAAAGTTACCGAAAATGAGTTCTAATAATAGTGTTATTTGCACACGAAATTCCAGACCTACAAGTTTAATTTTTGTAGACCACAAGCGCTAATTTTCAAATTATTAGATTTTCCTATCGCTTGACAGCCTCCTGAAGGTTTTGAAATACCGTGAATTCTATTGCAAAACATTCTGAAATTTTAAATTTCTCAGATTTTGAATCGAACGACTAGTTTACCTTTGACAAAATTCGCGATATGGGCGAACAAAAAACAAATAGGTTAGAGATGAGAAAACGGGCATCAGAAGATAAATGGATGTTAAGGCTAACTCAGTTGTATGATTATTGATGATACCCAACTGGGCGAAAATGTATAAACCAGTTGATATTATCATGAAAGAGGGGATCAGTGTTTGATATGTCAAACATTTTAACATTTGTGAGTGAATCGCTTTTGTCTCCTTTGAGAATAGTTGTTCGTGTTCCACAAGTCCTGCCACGATTTTCCTGCGCAGAATGAAAACTCCAATGTATACTGGATAGATTGGGAGGATCGTATAACAGACACCATAAAATGCAGAAACTGATTCTTCAACATCAATAACAGTAACCAATGTGTTAGAAAAATCGTACAAAGGAAACTTTTGACTCATCAAATTGATAGATTGTTGCAGATCCCATAGATTATGCGTGTAAGTAATCTGAAAAAACAGTACACCAAATTGGTTTCGTAGAATTTTTTCGTTTTTCAATCGAAAAATGTTTTGGTTAAATTTTGTGACCCGACTTATCAGAAATATCAACAAAAAAACCGCACCGCGTCTGTTTTTGTTTGCCTGATCCTTTATCGGACCCGGCCCTATTCAGATTGTGTAATTCTCATTCAAAATATCTCACCATCATAATGAAAGATGGAATGTACATGGAGTATGGTGGAAATGATGTGTTTCTGTTTCAACCCTTGATGATTCAATACATAATAACGATAGCCAAAAGAGAGAAGTAGTGACCAATAACCATGAGGTATGCAATGTGTAAAAACACTTGTTCCATATTGACAAGATGACAGACCTAGAAACTGGCATGGTCCATTGAACTGATAACCAACTTTGGCTTCTTTTGGTATAGGAATACATACCATGCTAGGAACAGATCTAATAGACATTCCAAAAAATCAGTAATGGCAAAATTGATGATGAATGTACGATAGATTTTGATGATTTTGGGCGAGTGTAAAATGCACAAGTAAATCAGGAGAAGGTTAATTATACATCCAAAAAGAGAAAACAAAGTGTGCCAAATATCGAACAACGCGATATCCCATTCCATTTTGAGTCTCAAAGTTAGAGTGACTTGTTTACATCAAAACCACGTGTTATTATTTTTATTTCCTTATTTGCAACTTTGTTTTTCCGTACACACGATAACTAGATATTTCTCTTTGGAAATCATCAGCATCTTACATTTTATTACTCGGGGAAAAAGCCGCAAATTTGCGACAGATGTGCGTCAAATTGTCGCAAACTGTGCGGCATTTCTTTTCTCAAAATCATCCATTCTTTTGTCGAAAATTTGCAACATGAGAAAAAAAAACGCCTCACACTTTCCACTTTCCCATAAATATTTTTGGAATAAAATGTTCAATTCTGCAAATATCGGGAAAATACACTTTTACTTTGCGCGATATTTTTTGCAGATTATTTGCATTTTTCTTTACTTTGCACATCGCATTAATACCGTAGCTCTTGCTTCTTTAATGCGGCGTCCAAAATAAAACAAGTGAAAAAAAGTGTGTCTAGTTTCAAACATAAAAAATACCGAAATCCCGTAATTATTCAAAAGAACACAAAGCTATTGTAGTGAAAAGGGTGGGATGATATGAGCTAGACATCAAGGTTCTTCTACAAGTATTTTTTGAGAAATACTGATGTATCTTTGAGATTCCGCATTTTTTGTTTTTTGATTTTGGGCACACTTTTTTTTTCTTTTTTTCCGATTTCGGACGCCGCATAAACGATGGAATGTAGGATATGAACATAGCACGAGAAACATGTTTTTTATTCACGGATCTTTTCAAAATACTATCGTGGTTTTATTTTAACATTGAATCGTTGAGACGGAAGGCTTACTCGAATTCATGTTTGTCAAACTTGAGTTGAATCGACTGACAGTGCTCAATGCGATATTTCCGATTTTGTTACTGAACAATCTGTAACACAAATGGTTTTGTCAAGAAAAGAAGATGCATTTTTTCTTTCAAAAGACGTGTTGTGTTTCATTGTATAACATGTAACAAACCTCTTGCAATACTCGCGATACGGTCGAACAAAACAAATGTATGTCAAAGATGATAAAACGGGCATCATCATGTAAACAGAAACTGTAGCCAGCTCGATTCCAATATTATTGATAACTCCAAATTGAGCGACAAAATAAAATGAAACAGCGATCAACATAAAAACAGGAATACAAGCTTGGTATGTGAGACATTTCAACATCTGAGAATGAACAGCTTTCGTCTCTTTTGACAACATTTTGGCATTGATTAACAACTTTTCAACAATTTTGCGGCGGAGCAGAAAAATTATAAAATAGACCGGATAAATTGGAAAAGCAATGTGGGCAACAGCATAAAATGCAGACGGAGATTGAAAAACATTGAGAGATGTGACAACTAGCCCAGTCAAATTATGCATTGGCAATGATTGTTGAACGAGTAAAACGGTAGCACGACCATCCAATAAGTTCGAAGGTATACTGATCTTCAAAAATGTTATTTTGTTTACGGTTGTCTCTCCACTGGAGGGGGGTTTGGCTTACAGTAGTAAATGGATCAATTCGGAATTGTCTGTGTTTTTCATTATTTCTGTTGTATTCTACCCACCAATTCGAGAAAAGAAGGAATATAGATAATCCCGATTGCTTTCATCAAAGTTGTTCTTTTTAATCCGGAATGTGTCAAAATAAAAAGTCGATAAAAAAATGATAATAGAAGTGACCATAGGCCATGACATACACAATGAAGAAAAACACCCAACTCAATTTGACACGATGACAAACCGCTATATTGACAAAGTCCATTGAATTGAAACGCTACAATGGGTCTCATTGGTATTGGAATCACTCGAATTTCCAATAAAATGTGGAAAAAACAGGCGACAATGTCAGTGATTGCAAAGTTGATTACTAATGTAACATAGACTTTGATAGTTTTTGGCGATTTGAACAAACATAGATAGATTAGAAATACATTGATAGAACATCCGAATATCGAAGCCAATGTATTCCAAAGTTTGAAGATGAGCAAAAGCCAATCCATGCAAAATACTATTGAACTGACAAAAATGAGAAAAGATATGACATTTGTCTTTCGATTAACAATTTAATCCACTTGTTTTTTTTTTTTTGATGATTTCTGGATGAATTATGTGAAAATAAAAGAAATGTGAAAAAAACGACGTGACACTATGTTTAAAAATGACAAAGAACCATAGAATGTTATTTTTATTGAAACGCCGTCTCGAAAATAGTAGACATATAATATCAACATGATTTATGAACTATTTGTTGCATTTGCTTATACGGTCGCTTTGCTCTCTTGTATCATTGCTATTGTGTTTTCCGGCAACTCGGTTAGTTCTCCATACATAGGTATATGCATAGAAAAGTACACATCGAGAGAAACATACATTGTCAATTCAGCAGGTTGTGCTATAAGTGAACTTTTAATGAAAAAAACGTCTTTGAGAAAATGTCTCTTTGAGAAAAATCGCGTCCAAATTGGAAAAATTAGAAAAAATAAATACAGTACTCATTTAAAGGAACACAACGTTTTTTTTTTTCATTGAAAAGTTTACTTGTAGCACAACCTGCGTATCTAAATCATTTTTCAAACAAAGAGAGGCGGAGCAACGTTGTGCAACAGCAGGTCAAACTTTTTTTTCGTTTTCTTTTTGTTTTTTTTTTCGGGAAATACACAAGTTAGGAGACCATTGAGATTTTTATAGGAGAGTATAAATCAACTCATATTTCACTGACCACGTGCACGAAAAAGTAACAGAATCGATAGGAATTTCAAATTTTTCACGCTGTTTTTTTTAACGTTACACGTTGTCAGACGAGAGAAAGAGACCCAAAGAAATAAACGAATAAAGGAGCATACAAAAGACTTTAGACGCGTGAACATTTTCAAAATAAATGTTCCGTTGCGATAATAAGAATATGTTCGTGCGCCTTTATACATTATTTATAAGAAATGACAGAAAAATATGATTAAATGAACTAAATACACGTCCATGGGCGGTCATTTGAAAAAAAAAACGGAAAAAAACCCAAAAAAACGTTACGAGAAATTTATTTCTGAAAATGTCCACGCGCCTTTTGGCTTTTGTATGCTCTTTTATTTGTTTATTTCTTTGTGTCTCTTTCTCTCGTTGTCACGCGTGAAACAGCGTGTTTTTAAAAGCCCGCCGAAAATAATTAATTGTTAACAACTGTAGCCACACTTGTCCACAATGCAGATTTTTGTAGTTTTTTACAGAGCGTGCGTTTGTAAGAAAAAGAAACCGCTACCGTACAGGGTAAACGAATATAGATCTAAAGTACTAAGATAACGGCTGTGGAGGTCGTTTCGAGGTCAGTGAAAAAACTACATCGCTGGGAACTCGCATCGAGCTCGACAAAGAAATTGAAAAAACGACCTCGATGCGAGGTCGATGCGAGCTCCACAAATTTTTGATTTGTAATCATGTATTTAAATCAATTTTTAACCAACCACACAACAATAGAATAGAGTAGTCGGTAAAGTGAATGTCTTTCATTCAAAAGATGCGAGTTCGGTTCCGGGTTTGGTTTTGATATTTTCTCATTTCAAACTCGTTTCTCAGACACAGGAAATCCGCACTAGATCTATGATAGATCTGTGATAGGTCTGCTAAGGAACGCCTGTAACAGATCTGTAAGGGATTAATCTCAGGATCTGAAATAGATAGACGTGAAATAGACGTGAGACAGACTTAAAATAGATCTGATATAGATCTGGTACAGATCTATTTCAGCTAGATCTGTTACAGTTCTAGCTCTAGACGAACGTATAGATCTGAAATAGATCTGTCACAGATCTAATCGGATCTAGCTGAAATAGATCTGTACCAGATCTATATCAGATCTATTTTAAGTCTGTCTCACGTCTATATCACGTCTATCTATTTCAGATCCTGAGATTAATCCCTTACAGATCTGTTACAGGCGTTCCTTAGCAGACCTATCACAGATCTATCATAGATCTAGTGCGGATTTCCTGTGGAAATGAGCTCACTGCCACGTCCGAGCGATATCAAACATGAGCTTTCTGCGAGGTCAACATTACCTTGACACGACCTCCACAGCTGTTATCTGACAAGGGAACTATGATAGCTTACTAACGGACTTTGAAATGAGATATATGCTCACCGATAGAGTTTTTTATGCTGATCAAGATCCCGTAGCTAACTTTTGCAAAGCTCCTGCCAGAAAGCTGAAAATCACGTTTTTGTGATCAGTCCAAAATTTTTAAATGCATCCTAACTTTTTCAAAGTTTTATACACATGAAAATGAACTAGTGGATCTGATAGGAAATTCAATTCTCTACACGATGGTCTAATTGAAACTTCAAAAAAGTTTTGAAAAAAGTGTTTTTTCTGAAAAACATGAAAAATCAGAAACAATTTCTAAAATTTAATAATTTTCACGTTTTTCATTGCAATTTTTTTCATTTTTCACGTTTTTTTGATCTACCTTTTTCATTGAAAGTTTCGGGCTCATTTTTTTAGCGTTGCAACTACAATTTCGAGGTTTTTAAGTGCTCCTATCGTTCTTGGCATGCCAAATAACCCTTTAGTAACTGCTCTTCACTAAAATAATACAAATTGAACAAGATATTTCAAATTTTGTGCTCAAACTTTGAGCTCAATTTTCAGCTTTTTGGCTGGAGCTTTGCAAAAGTTAGCTCCAGGATCTTGATCAGCGTAGAAAACTCTATCGGGTGACATATGTCTCATCTCAAAGTCCGTTAGTAAGTTTTCACAGTTCCCTTGTGAGTACGTTTTGTGAGCATGAAAATTTCAAACGGTTCCAGTACTGAAGTTTAAAAGGAGAAAACAATTTTTTTTTGATTCTATACGGCAGTTTCGACTTAATTTTGTGAAAGAATCCATGTTTCGGTCTAGAGTTTTGGAACCTCTTGAGTTTTAGAAGAAATGTGCTTGGGAACTTGGTCGAAAAATAAGGTCACCTTTTTTGGACGCAATCAAGAACATTCATTTGAAAAATATGCCGTTCAGTTTTTTTTTGAAATTAGACCCAAATCAGGGAATTTTTAAATATCGTGACCCGATTCATGTTTTTTCTCCGATTTCATCGAGTCTAGGTCAATTCTCCAAAAATTTATTCTTTCCAGTATAACAGTGTTCATGAACTTCAAAACGATCGAGTAAATCCAATTGAAATGTGCCAAGACCTCAACGCTTTGGCTGTACCTGAATACATTATTCATGCCTTTTATACATTTTTCTTTGCTTGTACTTCTCAATTACTTCCTTTTCTCATCAATTTTCCACTGGTTCTCTATCATGTTTATATGTAAGTCACTTTCTAACAAAATTCAACAAAATAAACAATGGAACATTCAGCTACATCAGTCGAACAATGGTTTCAAAACGAGGAATTTATGATCCCACAACTATACTTCAACGGTCTAAACTGACATCAATTCGTCGTGCTTCTATTTTCAAAATGTGCTTCTATTTTGGTATGATTTGTTATTGTATATACTGGTAAGTTTGTACGAAATTTTCTAAACTGAAACATCACGTTTAGTTTAATCGACACACTGCAAACCTTATCATAATTAAATTATTATTGTTTTCTAACTATGTACAAAACGTTTGAGAAGACATCAATCATAATTTTGTTCGGGTTTCATGCGACGATATTCCTGAATCGCGTTCAAACTGATTAAAAAAAACGGATTCAACCGGATTTTTTCTGTAAAAACTTCATGAGTCGAGTCAAAAGATTCTGATCTTATGAAAAACTTTGAATACATCTCGGAAGTTCGATTGAAAAATTTGACTTTTGTAATCGGACACAATCCAGGCAAAATTGTTGAAGCCAAAACACAAAAACATTGGAAACATTACACAATGAAAGCCCGTCACAACGTTAGAAATTTGGGTCTAAATCGAAATTTCTGAAAATCATTGTCAGATAAAATTAATTAAAAAAAAAAAGCCTATTAAAGACACCCTATCACTCAGAAACAGTTTTTTCGAGTTCATAAAAATCTCAAAATTGAAAACTTCAAATTTCGATGTATTTGGTTCAAAAACCCAAAAATGTTTGAAAGAAAAAACAAAAAAAAAATTGCCGTGGGTTACTGTACCCTCACAAACACACAAACGGTGTTTGCGGCCGCCTATCTTCCTGAGAACGAATTCAAAAACAGTTTTTTTCTTTTTTTTTCGACCTCACAAAGTACTTTTTTCAATTTTTGAATTTCACACATCGAAAGTTGAAGTCTTCAATATTGAGATTCTGATAAACACGAGAAATTAATTTCTGAGTGACAAGGAGTCTTTAATGATTTATCGTTTTTTTTCTCTTTTTTTTCGAAATGATCATCCACTTGGGAACATGCATTTCCTTTACTCTTCTGAAAAATGTTAAAATACAATGCGCAAAATTATAGAAACAATTCGGTCGTTTTTAATGATACCATGTATCTTCGCAGAAGTCAATTATACGAGTGAAAATGCATTTTCTATCAGAACACTTAAGTGCTTGTACAATTGTGTTAGCTCAATTCTATTTTTTGAGTCGATTCATTTTGTGTCGGAAACTTCACTTCAATTGATTGAAGAAAGTAATGCTTTATCGTCAAACTAATGTGGCATCTTCAGTACTATTAGATTTGTACAATACATTTTTCAACAATCTAATCTTCATAATATTGCCGTTTCATGGATTCATCACAAGTTTTACTGCAATCACATTTACGAACAATTCTGACAAGGTATTTTGGATAAATGCCAAAGACTAGTGGCCCAAAATCAAAAAAAAAATGGAAAAGAGTGTCCAATTTCAAACATAAAAAAATACCGAAATCCCGTAATTATTCAAAGGAACACAACGCTGGTGTACGGAAAAAGGTTGAATCATATGAGTTAGACATCAAGGTTCTTCTACAAGCATTTTTTGAAAAATACTGATGTACCTTTGAGATTCCGATTTTTTTGTGTTTTGATTTTGGACACACTTTTTTTTTTCTTTTTTTTCCGATTTTGGACGCCGCATAGAGTGAAACATACCATTTTCCACGTCGTTTTCTATTGCAATAGAGAGAGTCGCAAAGAAAAATACATTCCGAGAGAACTACAACATTGTTATCACATATGTGCTCTATTGCTCCACACAAATCCATGGAACAAACTTCCTTTTTTAATTTTTCAAAATCTTGATTTTTTGATTTATGCAATAGAGTCATTAAATCGCTGTACCGACAACACACGCGTCTCGCACACTGCCATTATTTGTGTGTGTGGTGGCCACGCCCACACTGCGTCTCGCTCTATTTCAATGATTGCCATATCTCTTTTTCTTGATACGACGTGATTTCATACTACATTGAAAATAGAAATTTGTTAAACTAAATAAACTCCATTTCCCAAATTGCATTAGACATGGGAAATAGACGGGGGCTTACACACCTGCTTACTAATATCCCTTATGCAACATGGAAATTATGTGTAAACCTGAAACATTTTTTGCATCTCCAGATTTTTTACTCTACTCATGCCATCTCATCTCGTTCTTCAGTATACCTTTCCAGGGGTATGTCATTGTGCTGGTCTATCTGAAAACTCCAAAATTGATGTTGAACATGAAATATGCTCTTTTGAACACATTGATTTTTGGGTTATACTCCGATATTGCTATCAACAAGCTCACTATTCCTTATGTATTCTTTCCTGTATTAGCAGGAAGACCGTTGGGTGTTTTGAAGTTTCTCAATGTCAATATTTATGTGCAAGTCTATGTTGCACTCATTGGATGTTCTGGTAGAAGATCTTCAACAAACAAAAATAATATTCTTCATTTTGTAGAAATCGGATCATCTATCACTATGATGTTCGAGAATCGTCATTATTATTTGGTGGAATTGCGAGTTTTCACAGAACCAAAATATCGCAATTTTCTAATTTCTTTGAACTATTTGGTAGGGGTAATTGGATGGATACCTATTTTTCTGACAGTTCCCGAAGTGAACTATTTTTCGCAAATCGAAATAAAACATCGAATACCTTGTATGCACTCAGGATTGTTTTCATCCGAACAAATCTATTATATCAGTGATAAACCTTGGCTGTTTGGTGTTCTTGCTGGTCTACAAATTGTTTTTTACACTTCCCAATCTGCCTATTTTGTCATTCGAACTTCGATACATTTGACAAGAACCAATTCGAAATTGTCGAAACGAACAAAAACACTACAACGAAAGTATTATATTGGAGTATGCCTTCAAGCGGTTTTCCCAATTTTCGCACAAATCATTCCATCCGCTTATTTCTCAATTTCTACTTTCACCGGGTACCATGACCAGTTTATCAATAATTTGGGATTCATAATTTATTCTCTCAATGGATTCGTCACGAGTTTAACTACTTTGGTGTTCTATGAACATTTCAGACATTTGACATTTCGATTTTGCAAGAAAAAATAAATCATTTTCAATATTTTCTTGATCTCGATACGCTCGAATGAAAGTGAAGGTCGCTTGAATCTCTTGATCTTTTAGTGCAAATTCTGAAACGAATATTTCCAAATAAATCGTCACTCGTTGGACCAACTCGTTACAAAATTGCCGAAAAGGTCTGATAAAACAAATGTAAGTTAGCGATGACAAAACATTCATCATCAGAATTCTCACAATTTTGCGACGAAGGAGAAAAATGACGATGTAAACCGGATAGATAGGAGCACAAATATGTAAAATGGTGAGAAAACCTGTCAATGATCCAAGAATATCAAGACGACTTAACATGAGTCCCGTTAGATTGTAGGAAGGCAACTTCTCTTGTAGTAGTTCAATTGTATTCGAATCATCGATCAAATAAGGAGGTAAAGAAATCTGAAAAACAATCATGAAGTGTATAGATCATGGAAAAATCGATACCATCTGGATGAAAGATGGAGTATAGATCATAAGGACTAATAGTATGAGATTCTTTCTTTTTAGTCCGTCGTGTCCCAATATGTATAGACGATAACTGAATGATAATAAAAGAGACCACAAACCATGACAAAGACAATGAAGAAGAATGCTGAGTCCGTAGTTGCAGGAAACCCTTCCTGTGAACTGGCACAGTCCACTGTATTGATAAATAACTTTTGCTTCCATGGGTATTGGTATGATTCTGAACTCTGAGAAAATATCAAACACACATTCGATTAAATCAGTGAGTGCAAAGTTTATGATGAGAGTTCCATAAACTTGAATCGATTTTTGAGATTTGTACAGACATAGGTAAATAAGAAGAATATTGATTGAGCATCCAAAAAGTGCTAAGGTCGTTTGCCAAAAGCTGAAAATCACAAGAATCCAATCCATGTGCAAAAATGAAGGTTTTTGTTTACGAGTTTTGATTTTTCTCAATTTGTTCGAATTCATGATTTTTTGATGTGTATTACAGCTAACTAGGTATTGTTCCGTTATGGCGTAAGTTTGCTTGTTAAACTAACTTTTTTTGTTGTGTTTCCTCGTGTACATTATTACAAAAAACTGTTTAGAATGAATAGTATAAAAGAGAAGGGATAGGTGAGAAAAGGATAGAAATGTCTGCAAAAACATTGGTAACAATTGCCAGCATTGGCAGCGGTTTGGCTGTCATTGCCTGCATTTTCACTGTTGGTTACATTTTCAATGACATCAACAATTTCTATGATCAAACTATGGATACTCTTGATGAGTTCAAGGTATGTTTTAACTGTCAAACTTTCCAATCAATATTTGAATTGAATTTCAGTTGAACGAAAAAGGAGCTTGGCACGGAATGGTTGAAAAAACACGTGTCCCATCTGAAATCTTATTTGGTCGCGCTAAAAGACAAGCTGCGCAATGTAACTGTGGAGCTAGAGCTAGTGGATGTCCAGATGGGCCACCTGGACCACCAGGAACTCCAGGAAACCCAGGAGAACCGGGACATCCAGGAGAGCCAGGAAAGCCAGGAGTTGATGGACACAAGATCGCCATCCAGACTGGTGACAGTGCATGCATTCAATGCCCAGCCGGAGAACCAGGACCAGCCGGAGCTCCAGGAGCACCCGGACCAGCTGGACCAGACGGACAACCAGGACAAGATGCCGCTCCAGGAAATCCAGGACCCGCCGGACCACCAGGACCAGCCGGAGATGCCGGACAACCAGGAGAGCCAGGAGTACCCGGACAACCAGGACAGAAGGGTCAAGACGGGCAAAGATCGACTGGACTTCCAGGACCAGCCGGACCAGCAGGACCAGCAGGAACAGCTGGAAATGACGGACAGCCAGGAGCTGCTGGAGAGCCAGGACAAGCCGGAGCACCAGGACCAGCTGGAGCTGATGGACAACCTGGACAAGCTGGAGGACCAGGACAACCAGGACCAGACGGTCTACCAGGACAACCAGGTTCTGACGCTGCTTATTGTCCATGCCCAGCCAGATCGGCTTCGGTTCAACGCAAACTTTCTCACAGAAGAGTCTCTAAAGTGGTTGCATAAATATCAACAAATAAATATTTCATTTCCATTTCTTGTATTTTCAAATACAAAACTTTATGTGATACGAGAAATTGTACATCGGAGTTGGGCGGAAGTGCTATTTTAAAATTCCGGAAGTCGGAAGTTGCAAAAAGTCCGGAGGTCGGAAGTTGGAATTTCGCGAAACTCTGTTGCAAATCTATTGTTTTTCTTTCAGTTTTAGTTGTCAATGCAGTCAGATCATCCAAGGCCACAGCAAAAAAAAAAAGAAACGAAATTTTCTTCACGCGGTGTATGCACACAAATAATTGTGTGTGCGGGAATTCAAAATTTATTTTTCTTTTTATAACATGTTTTCGAAAAAAGGGGAGTTTCCACGGCATGATTTTTTAAACGTTTCCCCACTGCTACGTAAAACGGGAAATAGTCAAAAAGAACAGCTCATCGTTGCGAGACCATGTCTGCGTCTCTTCTTTTTCTATTGTCTTTTTCCTTTTTTTCTCTGTTTCTCTCATAAATTCCGCGAACAGGAGAACGTAAAGAAAATCATGCCGTGTTTCACGTTAGGGGCGTGGTCGCAACTGCCGCACACTTTTGTTTTTTTCTTTATTTTTTTTTTATTTTTCAAGGAAATTCAATCTAAAAAGGTAGTTTGAAGAGCTAAAAAGGAGAATAAAAAAGAATAGATAGAGTGGACATAACGGACAATAAAAGAGCAAAAACCAGTATTCCAATTTTTCTCTCAAAATCTCATGAATATCACTCGTAAATCGACAAAAGAGCAACATGATAACCTAGATTTGATAAATATATCATAAAGTTAGAAGAAAAGTAGTTTTCAAATAGCAAAAATGGCTAAAAATTGTGAAAATTTAGTATTTTTGTTAAATTTACTATGTTTTTACATGTTTTTCTTGCGGTTCTACTTGAAAATGTTCAAAATATGTTATATTAAGAATCAGTGAGTAGCTTAGTAGACATATGAGCTACTGCCAAAGACTAATCATTCGTTTTTCCCGTCAATATCCTCTAACACCTTCTCTGCTCATAGTGTAAGGTCGTAAAAGGCCATAAAACATACTGTTCTCCTTACCAATCCTCTTCTTACTCTCTCAAAACATTGGTTTTGCTGTAAACACAGTTTTTTTCCTTTTTGGAAAGAATAAAAAGAAAAATAAATTTTGAATTCCCGCACACACAATTATTTGTGTGCATACAC
The DNA here is from genome assembly GCA_963572245.1 of Caenorhabditis sp. 8 KK-2011. Lineage (NCBI taxonomy): Eukaryota > Metazoa > Nematoda > Chromadorea > Rhabditida > Rhabditidae > Caenorhabditis > Caenorhabditis sp. 8 KK-2011. The sequence goes on along the minus strand of OY751550.1, from coordinate 7,687,982 downwards.
CGCGGCCAATATCGAATGGGTTCACCCGAATGGGTCTTGACCCTTTCCGAATGGGGCTAATGGGGCAAATTTCCAAAAGGGGTAAAAGGGTCAAAAAGTTTTACCGAAAGGGGCAATTAACCGAATGGGTCAAACCTTCATTTTCAAAATTTTCCGAATGGGGCAAAAAATCCGAAAGGGTCAAAATTTTTTTCTCTAATGGGGCAACTCGATTTTTTATAGTTTTTTTCTTAACAGTTTCTGCGTTTTTTTTTAGCAATTTTGTATATTTTTTCACGTGTTTATATATTTCGTAATTTCAATGTTTCTCCCAGATTTCAATTTTCCAAGAGATTCTAGAAAAACTAAATTTAATGAAGCTGAAAAAATTCCTCAGATTTCGAAAACTACAGTAGTTTACCTCCTCGGCTAAGCCTAAACGTAAGAAAATCGCCTTTTAAATAATTAAATTACTCTTTTTTGGCAAAAAAAAATCGAGTTGCCCCCATTAGAGAAAAAATTTTGACCCTTTCGGATTTTTTGCCCCATTCGGAAAATTTTGAAAATGAAGGTTTGACCCATTCGGTTAATTGCCCCATTCGGTCAAACTTTTTGACCCTTTTACCCCTTTCGAAAATTTGCCCCATTAGCCCCATTCGGAAAGGGTCAAGACCCATTCGGGTGAACCCATTCGATAATTGCCATACACCGCGTGAAGAAAATTTCGTTTCTTTTTTTTTTTGCTGTGGCCTTGGATGATCTGACTGCATTGACAACTAAAACTGAAAGAAAAACAATAGATTTGCAACAGAGTTTCGCGAAATTCCAACTTCCGACCTCCGGACTTTTTGCAACTTCCGACTTCCGGAATTTTAAAATAGCACTTCCGCCCAACTCCGATGTACAATTTCTCGTATCACATAAAGTTTTGTATTTGAAAATACAAGAAATGGAAATGAAATATTTATTTGTTGATATTTATGCAACCACTTTAGAGACTCTTCTGTGAGAAAGTTTGCGTTGAACCGAAGCCGATCTGGCTGGGCATGGACAATAAGCAGCGTCAGAACCTGGTTGTCCTGGTAGACCGTCTGGTCCTGGTTGTCCTGGTCCTCCAGCTTGTCCAGGTTGTCCATCAGCTCCAGCTGGTCCTGGTGCTCCGGCTTGTCCTGGCTCTCCAGCAGCTCCTGGCTGTCCGTCATTTCCAGCTGTTCCTGCTGGTCCTGCTGGTCCGGCTGGTCCTGGAAGTCCAGTCGATCTTTGCCCGTCTTGACCCTTCTGTCCTGGTTGTCCGGGTACTCCTGGCTCTCCTGGTTGTCCGGCATCTCCGGCTGGTCCTGGTGGTCCGGCGGGTCCTGGATTTCCTGGAGCGGCATCTTGTCCTGGTTGTCCGTCTGGTCCAGCTGGTCCGGGTGCTCCTGGAGCTCCGGCTGGTCCTGGTTCTCCGGCTGGGCATTGAATGCATGCACTGTCACCAGTCTGGATGGCGATCTTGTGTCCATCAACTCCTGGCTTTCCTGGCTCTCCTGGATGTCCCGGTTCTCCTGGGTTTCCTGGAGTTCCTGGTGGTCCAGGTGGCCCATCTGGACATCCACTAGCTCTAGCTCCACAGTTACATTGCGCAGCTTGTCTTTTAGCGCGACCAAATAAGATTTCAGATGGGACACGTGTTTTTTCAACCATTCCGTGCCAAGCTCCTTTTTCGTTCAACTGAAATTCAATTCAAATATTGATTGGAAAGTTTGACAGTTAAAACATACCTTGAACTCATCAAGAGTATCCATAGTTTGATCATAGAAATTGTTGATGTCATTGAAAATGTAACCAACAGTGAAAATGCAGGCAATGACAGCCAAACCGCTGCCAATGCTGGCAATTGTTACCAATGTTTTTGCAGACATTTCTATCCTTTTCTCACCTATCCCTTCTCTTTTATACTATTCATTCTAAACAGTTTTTTGTAATAATGTACACGAGGAAACACAACAAAAAAAGTTAGTTTAACAAGCAAACTTACGCCATAACGGAACATTACCTAGTTGAAATGCGAAAAGGACAAATATACATATATGTAGTGAGAAAAAAACTCGGACATGCATTTTTTGGCACCATGTTATTTTTCCATATTATTTGTTTTCATTTTTTCACAATACCTTGTTAGTGGTGATACATCACTGGCCGTAGACAAAAATGCATTTGAGCAAAAACTTGTAAACAACTTTTCATTTCAATGGACTGGGTTCTTGTGATTTTCAGTTTTTGGCAAACATTTCTATCACTTTTCGGATGCTCAATCAATGTTCTCTTGATCTATCTATGCTTGTACAGATCCCCAAAATCGATTCAAGTTTATGGAACTCTAATTGTGAACTTTGCTATCACCGATTTCACCGAATGTTTAGCTGATCTTTTTTCGGAAGTTAGAGTTATTCCTATTCCGATGGAAGCAAAAATCATATATCAATACAACGGACTGTGCCAGTTCACAGGAAGGGTTTCCTGCAACTACGGACTCAGCATTCTTCTTCATTGTCTTTGTCATGGTTTGTGGTCTCTTTTATTATCATTTAGTTATCGTCTTTATATTTTGACACATGCTGGAGCAAAAAGAAAACATATACTGCTTATGATTTTAATTATTTACATTCCTTCTTTCGTCCAAGTGGTATACAAACAAGCAGAAATTACAAACTGTTTCTTGTTTTTTTTCCAGGTGACTTTTCCTCATAACCTGGTAGATGATCTGAATACATCAGAGGTACTGCAACAGAAGTTACCTTCTCATAATTTGACTGGTTTGATTTATAGCCGGCTTGATATAAGAGAATCATTATCGGCATTGTTGGCGGTTCTGCATATTTGTGCACCTATCTATCCGGTCTATATAATTATTTTCGTTCTTCGTCGCAAAATTGTCAGAATTCTGATGATAAATGCGAACATGTTGTCAAAAGAGACCAAAGCAGTTCATGAACAAATGTTGAAGTGTTTATCCTATCAGGCAGTCATTCCTGCTTTCCTGTTCATTGGAGTCGGTGTGTACCTGCTCGCACAGTTTGGAATTGTGAATAACCGTGCAATCGAATTCGGTGTTATGACCACCTATATACCTATGCCCGTTTTGTCATCGCTAACTTACATCAGCTTTGTTCGTCCCTATCGAGAGTTTTGTAAAAAGTAAAACGGTAGTTTTTTGTTGAAATATCGAAATATTCATTTCAGAATGATTTGTCATAAACAACACATCCGCAATTTAAAAGATCATCAGTTCAACTCAAGTGTGTCGAAAAGGGGAACATCAAGAGTGCAAACCCAAATGTCTACTGTTCAATGTTGATCTAGTTTTAAAAATGAATACCACATTTTGTCAAAAAACTCGAATTGAATGGTTGCTATTTCTGAATCTTTTGACATCAGGTGTACACCATCCAAAAGTATTTTGTCGGAACCGTGGATAAAATAAAACAGTTGACAAGCTAGTCATCGACCCGTATAACGATAAAATAACAAAACAAAGATTGTTGAAATATTGATTGTAAAAATTTAAAATTGCCGCAACGCAAAAATAAGAGGCTGGTATAACGACGATAACAATAGGACAGATAACTTGCATGCAGGCGACGATGAAGTATTTTCTTTGCAATAATTTAGTTCGATGCGATATTTGCGAGTTTTTCTTGAATAAAAACAGAGATGTGATGATGACAAAATAAAGACTTAACCCGACGTAGAAACATATTTCTAGAAAAATGAGAAGACCTAATAACCAAGGTTGATTGCTGATATAGAAGACTCTATCCGATGTAAGAAATGCCGAATTGACACAAACTATTTGATGTTCTATTTCATCTCGACATATTCTCATATCTTGTGGGGTTGTGAAAATTAATGGTATCCAACCGACAATACCGATGACATAGTTTACAAAGTAAAACGTTTGTCGAATACAATTTTTTTCAAAATACTTGGGTTTTACAATATAATAGTAACGATTCTCAAACATCAACGACCTTGACGCGCCAACTTCTGAATTGTTACTTCTGAGTTTCTTTTTTGCTGACACAGGGCAATTATTTTTCGCAAGAGACAAATCGCAAAAATTTTTTTCGCAAATTATAATTTATCGCAAATATTTTTTTCACACGTGTTTTGATTTATCGCAAATTTTAATTTTTCACATTTTTTTATCTTGCGAAAATTTTTTTTGCGATTTGTCTCTTGCGAAAAATAATTGACCCTGACACAAACTTACCAGCAATAGCAACAAGTATCAAATAAACTTGAAGAAACACGTTGGCATCCGTAAACTTGAGAATACCCAATGGGTATCCTGCCAAAACTGGAACAAATACAAATGGTATCACTAATATGCTGATGACAATATCGGACAAGCATGCAAAAACTAATGTATTCACAAGACTGTACTTCATGGTCAGCATTGGTTTTGGAGTTTTTAGAATTACCAAAGAAATAACATAGATTTGAAAAGGAATACTGATTAGTGAGATTGAATGACACGAGTATTGCAAAAAATCTGGAGATTCTAGATAACTCTCTGCTTCGCACATTGAGAATGAACACAATGAGCTTGTGTATTCAGAAGCAAAAAAAATGGAATGTTGATAGGAAATTAGGTTTTGTGCGTGTGTCCGGCGTTGATCGAACGAAAACAATGATTCGTAATTTCGAGGAAGTAACATAGACGAGTTATTCGAACTCATCGATTATAAGGTCAAAGTTTTAGTTGTAATCCAAAAATCGTTCACGCGCGTGAAATCCACAAAATATGTCCAAAAGAATATTTCGCTCAAACAGCCGGCTGGTTCATTCTGAATTTTTCTATTGAAAAATCAGCCAGAAAGTTGTGTCTCGATTAATTTAAAGTTTTAAAAAACCAACTCAACATTTTTTGAGATCTCTGGACACAATACTGAACAAGACAAAACTGTCGCAGTCTCTTCGACGTTACTTCCAATTTTTTTCGAGACTGTTTTGTGATCTGTTTAACCAACTTAAGTAGTTGATCCCTAACTTGAATGAAAAATCATGCTCTCCTTTTACAGGGTTCAATAATTAAAGACACCTGGTCACTCAGAAATAAATTTCTTGTGTTTATCAATATCTGACTCATTTTTTGATGTCCGAAATTCAAAAATCGAAACAAGCACTTTGCAAAGACGAGAAAAAAAGAAAAAAAAACTGTTTTTGAAATAATTCTCACAGCCTGAGAATCTCAACATTATGTTCACAAAAAATTCGTCGTTTCTTTTTTAATTTCTCGGGGGAAAATCCGCACATTGTGCGACAATTTTCCGCACATGTGCGACAATTATCCGCACATGTGCGCCAAAATGAGTCGCACATGGAGCGACGTAGGTGCGCCAAATTGTCGCACACTATAAAACGGGGTGCACCATTTGTCGCACACTGTGAAACGGGGGTGCGCCACAGTGCGCCATTTGTCGTATAATATAATATTATATATAATATAATATATATAATACTCGGGGAAAAATCCGCACCCGCGTCGCACACGGTGCGACAAATGGCGCACCAAGTTTCACAGTGTGCGACAATTTGGCGCACCTATGTCGCTCCCGGTGCGACACCTTTTGTCGCACATGTGCGGATAATTGTCGCACATGTGCGGAAAAGTGTCGCACCCATGTGCGGATTTTCCCCCGAGTTTACCACTGCAATGCCCTCCAAAAGAGGGGTGCGGTTTCAGTTGCAACTGCCGCACACCTAACATGAGAAATAGTGTGGGGTAGAGAAAATAGAATGTAGTTTGAACTCGATTGAGAGAGAAAATTTACGCTGATTCTGGTAGATCAAACTTTCTAACGACGATGATTCAGGTTGTTTTTCTCAGGCTGTGTATTCTCCGGAAGATTGTCGTCCGCAATTTGTGTGTGTGTGTACGGTTACAGTAACCCACGACAAAATTGTTTTGGTTTTACTTTGAAACATTTTTGGTTTTTCGAACCACATATATCGAAAGTAAAAGTTTTCAATATCAAGATCTTCATGAACATGGAATAACCATTTCTGACAAGGGAACTTCGCGAGGTCAATCTATTGGAATTTTTTTCATATTTTGGTAGTTGATAGATATTGGTGAGAAAAGTGCGTTCCCAAATTTCTAAGTCTCACAACTCGCTAGAAAAGAAGTTATAGTGTTTTAAAGTGCATTTCCCTTTATGGTGCGTCCAAAAGAAAAAAAAAGAGAAAAAAGTGTGTCCAGTTTAAAACACAAAAAACACCCAAAACCCGTAATTATTCAAAGGATCATAATGATTTTTCACCGAAAGTGGTTTGATTGTATCAGGTGGACATCCAGCTTCTACCACAACAATTTTTTTGAGAAATATTGTTGTTCCTTTAAACGGCCGAGGTTTTTCTTTTTTCAAATTGGACACACTTTTTTCTTTTTTTTCGCTTTTGGACGCACCATTATAAAAACAAGAAGGTAGTGGTACAAACAATTACACAAGTGACCATCTTTTTTCACGTTGAAAAAAAACGAATGTGGGTTTATGCCTTTCAACCACTGTAACTTTAGTTCTAGCGAGTTGTGAGACTTATAAATTTGGTAATACACTTTTCTCACCAATATCTGCCACCTACCAAAATATAAAAAAATTCCAATAGATTGACCTCGCGATGTTCCCTTGTGAGTGACAGGGTGTCTTTAATAGAGAATATCGATAAATGGTTTCTTCATTAACATTAAAATGTTGTTCAGAAGGTGACATTTTTTTCGAGTGCGCAAAATTCGAAAAAACTCAAAGCAATGAACAATGTTTACCGTTTCATTGCTTACAATTAATAAACAGAAGCACTGGCAATTTATAATTCAGAATGTGTGAACCGATGGATGACCCTGATATCTTTTACTTTTGGATCGACACCATTCGAATGTGAGTTGTCTGAATTTAGCGTGAAATAAAACTGTTGAAAGGCTGGTGATCGAACCATGAAGCGATAATAAAATAAATGACAGATTGTTAAAGCATTGATTATAATAATTGAAAAAAGTTGACATGCAAAAATAAGCGGATGGTATGGCTATAACAGTGATAGCAAAAACAACCTGCAAACACACTCCCACATAATATTTTCGTTGCAACATTTTGGTTCGAAGCGATACTGTTGAATGAGAAATTAGTAGATGAACAGTGGTTCGAATAACAAAATAAGAACACTGGGATATATAAAATGTTAATTCTATAATTATGAGAAGACCAAATAACCACGGTTGATCACTAATATAGTAGACCTTATCGTAATTAAACAATTCCGAATAAACACAGGGTAACCGTTGTCGTATTCCCTCTTTCGAAATTGTTTCGTTATCCGGAGTTGTGGAAAATATTGGTATCCATCCTATAACTCCGAAGATATAATTCAAAATAATGAGAGCATTTCGAAATGTTTCATTTTGAAACAATACTGGTCGAACTATATGAAAATATCGATTTTCGAAAACCAATGTTGTTGAGGAGCCAACACCTAAAATTTCTATTAGCTCTGATATTAATATTTTCGTAAGAAATTGGCCTGGCAACCCGTCAAGTTTTCAATGTGCCAACATTTCGAGAAACACACGTCGCACAGTGTACAACTTTTTTTTCATGTTGCACATTTGCGACAATTTTCTGCGAATGTGCGACAAAAAATGGGTGATTCTGAGTGAAAAAATGTTTCTGAGAAAACAAAGAAAAATGACGCAAACTCGTCGCACAGTGTGCGGAAAATTGTCGCAAAATGTGCGGATTTTCTCCCGAGATATGCCCCGCTGGATGCCGGAACACATTTTTCTCCCAAAGCCAATAAAAATTTCAACCATCAGCGGGTTAGAATTCCAATGTTGGAAAGGTCACGGAGTATTTTATATATTTATGTACCAGAAATTGCACAAAGCACAATGTAGGTTTGAACAAATATGTTGATATCAAAAAATCTGAGAAACCCCAATGGTTCGCCTGCCAAAACTGGAAAAATAACGAAAGGAATAGTGAATTTGCTGATCTCATAAAAGTCAATGCCAGCCTGCCGCGATGTTAGCTATACTGCGGCGATGGTGTGCGACACTGCAGCGATGGTGTGCGATACTGCAGCGAGAGTGACGGCTTAGCCGGACTGTTGCTACCCTGTGCGAGCCTAGCGCGAGATAATGCCGTGCTGCAGCAAGGTAGCAGCAGAGTGGCATTCTTAGGATTTTTCTTTTATTCTTTCTTTCAATTTCTTTCATTTTTTCAGTTTTTTTCACTAACGTATGTGTTTGCGTTATTTTTCCTAGTAATAAATTGTGTTTTTCAGGTCGTTCTTTTTGATATGTCTTCGATCAAAGCCATGCCAGTAGTCGACAACTTTTGAGTGAAATAGGACAATTTCAAAGTTATCAAGTGAGTTGATTTCGTTTCTTTAGAGTGTGAATTTTCTATAAAAAGGTTGTTAGTACAAAAATTATGTATTCCAGAAATCAACACGTATTAAATGAGAGACGTATCGACGAATATGACTTCAACTTGTAAGAAATCGACTCAACTGGAAAACGACTCAACAAATATCAACTGAAACAACGTTTTCATTTCACGATTTTCCCCGAGGTATGACACTGTTTCTTCTTCGAATTTTTTAAATGAGTTTACCTATGCATAACCATGTTTTTTTGATATGTATACTTTTTATGATCGATTATTTTTACTGAATAAAATTATGTTTTCCCACAATTTGTGTCATCAGAATTTCGTGAAAATAAGGTATTTGTGAGCAACAGACAGAAACAGATTCAACGCGACAATATTGCTAGATTCATGCTATCCTAGTGCCAAAAAATTCAGGGTTGAGCGATCCTGCAAACGGAGTGTTGCGACCCTGCTGACGGACTGTGCCAGCCTGCTGTCGGCTACCACGCAGGGTCGCGCCTAACCTCGCTGCAGGGTAGCGCTACCATCGCGGCAGGCTGGCATTGACTTTTATGAGATGGAAACATCCGCGAATAATCCAAAAATCAATGTGTTCAGAAGAGGATTTTTCATATTCAGCATAAATTTTGGAGTTTTCAAATAGACAAGAAGAATGACATAAATTTGAAAAGGTATACTGAACAATGAGATGAAATGACAAGAATATTGAAAGAATTGTGATGACTCGAAATAGTGTTCAGGTTTACACATCGACATCTTCAGTTCAATCAATTTTTGGCAATCGCAAAATGATGTTATTTTGATGGTTTACAATAAAAATAACGGCGACTACATTTTTTTCAATTTCCGACGATTCAGAGAAAAACAAATGACAGAATATAAGTAGGCTAGGTTCAAAAACTTCAAGAGGCTGAAAAAACAGAAAGATACAAGTCTTACATCTAGACACTTAATCATAACCGTAAGGGAAGCCCTTTTATCTGATGCGAGTTTCGAAAAAAAATGTTCGTGTTCCAAAGAGGAATTGAAGAAAGCGAAATAACTTTCGGAACTTATTAGACAGAACATTGAACAGTGTCGCAAACGAAAATCTGAAAAGGCAAAGTGGTTTTATTGTTGCCGAATGTCGTCGGTCTATTTCAATGTTAACCTTTTACCAGGTGTTCAATTTTCTGTAAGAATGCGAATATTCACAAAATGAAAATAAATCCTCATGTTTTTCTTCCATAACACCAACCATCTGTCTCTTGAATATTCACAATAATAATAATAATAAATAACCACACCCTTCCCCGTGCCTAGACCAGCCTGCTTGCTCATTTTTCCTCTTTTTTCCTTTAATACTCTCTCCTCCTCTTCCTCCTCCTCCTTCTCAAATGTCCATTCTCGGTCACTCTTCTCCATCTCTACGTCTCCTCGTTTTGCGCAATGTCTTTTCGTTCGCTTGTCTTTTCTCTAACGTTTTGTATTTGGACCTTTTTTGGTTTTTTTTTCTATAAAACATCTTATACGTATTTCATTTTTATTGTTGTTCTAGATATTAATGTGAAAATGAGATTTTGAAGTGAAATGAATTGATTGGATAATGTCATATTTTTTACGCGAAATCGTAGGCCAACGGGCTGAAGTTCGACCAGAAGATATTCCGAATTCGAGTAGAGTATCAAAGAAACTATCCAATGTTATGTATAAATGTGCCGAATATCGGTGCAAGAATGAGATTCTCAAAATTCCGGTCGCCTCATCTGAAGTTCAAACTCCTCCGGAATATAGTAAAAATGGTAAGTCGATCATGGAAGTTTCGGCTGAAACCTAGATAAAGTAGGACTGTTATTTTTAATAAAATCTGAAATGAAACTTGAAAATGCATTTATCTCCCAAAAATTCTCAAAAAAATGAAGCTTATGTTTTCAGACAAATTCAAGAATCGGCTCGAATGTCTGAACTCGAAACTCGTAGTCAGTGCTCCTTCCTCTTTTGGGTGTATCGCGATGGCAAAAGCTATTCTGGCAAGATTTGGAGATTTCGAAGTCGAAACTCGTTCACCTAATGACAACGATGAAGCTGGAACTAGTAATTCAAACAATCCCGATTATGAAGAGAAGAGTTTCAAAAATGTAAGAACTTTGTTTTCAAATACGAGGCTCGGAAAAAAAAGTTCAGAAAAAAAGAAGCTGTACATCAGTTTTGAATGAATGAACTGAATGATTAACAGGCCCACTGATTCGGACCTGATTACTTGAATTTTTCACTGAATTAAAACCAAGGGTGAGATAATTGCCCGGAGTCCGAGAGCCCGGCTCGAAAATAACGGGCCGGGCCGGGTTTTTTGTTTTATCCGGCCGGTCAAAAAAAAAAGCCCGGTCCGACTTTTAATTTTCTCAGAGACGGGAATAGATTTTTTTGACAAAATTGTGAAACCACTTTTACACTATTGCAGTATCCAAACTCCGGATTTATTTATGGCCCGTTTCCGGCCCGGCTTTTTTTCTGGTCTTCCAGTAAAAAGCCCGGCCAAGGCATGGCCGGTCAGAGCGGGCGTACTGGGTTTGAGTTTGATTCAATAAAAGGCCCAATTTTTAAGTCGGATTCTAATCGGTATGATACGATTTGACAGACCTTATTTAGTTTTGCCATTGGTCGAGTTTTATCAGGGTCAAACTGATTCAAAGATCCGAAAAAATTAAAAAAAAAAAAACGGAATTTTTCTATTCAGAATGATCAATTGGTTGGTGCTAGCTTGACGTGTGTTTTTGAAGTTCTTCAACAATTGAGTCGACGAGATTCTGATCTTTGTGTTCAGGCATTAGAATCATTATTATCGTTGATTCAAACAATGCCTATTGAATGTCTCAAATCAGAAAACAAACTGTCTGTATCTTCGATGATGTCAGTGTTGAAAAAACTTCGAGAAGAAGCAAGTCCGGCGGTGTGTTCAAAAGCAACGTCTTGTTTGGTCGCATTGGCTGTCGCTAGTGGCGAACCCGAACAACTGAGCTGCGCGATTCAATCGCTAATATGTCTTCAACGACGCGATCGAAATAGTGTTGATTCGACATATGATTCGATTCTGATACCGGAGAATCTTCGTCGACTCCTCATCAAAATTCGTCGAAAAGCTCACCAACAACATGATGGATCGTCGAGCTGGTCATCGTCCAAAATCGAGGATCATACTGTATCGTGCTCTTTCGACCTTCCAATTTTACCCGATTCTTCACCAGATAATACACCGGATGATGATCATAGATTATTTGCCACCATAGTTTGTGATGGAGCTTTTATTTATGTTTTAAACTATGTTGGGTTATATAAACTTGGAACTGGTTTGGGAGAAACTATTATTGGAAAATTATACGCTGCTAATCAGTCACTAAAAGCCACGTGAGTTATTTTTCCGAATATTTTTTCTTTCGAGTATTCCTCGTCGTCTCATTGAGAAAAAAGTGGGCAGTGGTTTTTTGCAAACAGTAAATCGGTCCTCTAGTGCTATCGCTCGCTTGGTTGCATACCTACTCGCGAACCTCTTGAATATGAAGAACACTATGTTACATTTTTCTTGCATTTCAGAAAAAACAGCATGCTTTATCTTTGCAATGGATCTCTCTACCTCCGTCGAAACCTCTCATCATGCATCTCCGTTATTGACACTGATTCCCTCCAAGACATTGGTGAAGTCATACTTCCACCCAACGCCAATCAGTTTTCCTATTTCTCCGATGGTTCGAGTTTCTTCAGCTCTTCTCTCATTGCCAATTCGACACTAATGACGATTCAATTAAATGATTCATTCTGCCCGACCAACGAGACAACATTAAAGAAAAGCTTTCGATTGACCGATGTCAGTTTCACATCATTCGGGGATACGCGACAACCTCACATTCTGCCAAAATACCTTCCGGCTAATCTACAATGTGAGTATTGTTTTCAATCTTGCAATCTCTCAAACATTATGTTGTTTTTTTCAGCTCAAGCTATTGATCTTCACCTTTCTCGTGAAATGGCATTCATTCAAGCCCGATCGGGGAAGGTCTATTATTCTGGAAATGGTACCCGTTTCGGTCTCCATGAGACAGGCAACACTTGGATGGAACTCGTCTTACCTGAACCAATTGTTCAAATATCGATAGGCTTTGAAAACATCATGTTTCGATCAGGTGCTGGTCATTCTTGGATTGCCAGTATTGACGATAAGAAGAAGAATGGTAGACTGAAAAAATTGATTTCGTCGAACCGCCGGAAAGTTGTGTGTGTTTGTTCGTCGGGTCCAATATACGGCTATGTGACTGAAAATGGCAAAGTGTTCATGGGTGGTGTGCACAACATGCGAGTCAATTTGCAGAACAACATGCTCACCGGTTTAGAAAATGTTCACATTTCAACAATCGCTCTTGGCAAAACTCATGGAGTGGCTGTTTCGCGAAGTGGTCATCTCTACACATGGGGACTAAATAATCTCAATCAATGTGGACGTGTCGAACATTCGGCGAACGCGTCGCCCCGTCATCACTCCGCTACCGCCAACACTCAACAACAAATTTGCGCAATTGGCGATCATATTTGGGTGAATGACATGCCGACAATTTGTGCACAGTGTGGTTTGTGCTCGGCAAGAGGAATAGCGTGTGGTCGAGTTCCTCGTCAAAAGGGTACAATGTGCAAATGTGGAACCGGCGAATCGACATGTCTACGTTGCGCTCTTTGTCGACCGTGTGGCGAAATAACTGAACCGGCAGCACCCGGACAAGAACAACACGTACCGTTCAGCAGCACATCGACACAACAACGAACCAACTTGTTGCCAGCTCGAGTTGTGCTCTCCAAAGGTGTTCACGACGTTAAAGTGTCTTTCGTCAGTTGTGGCAATTTTCATACGGTGCTGTTGGCTTCGGATCGGCGTGTTTTCACATTCGGTTCAAACTGTCATGGTCAACTAGGTGTTGGAAGTACAACTAGTAAAACCAGTGTTCAACAAGTCACACTTCCCAATGATGTGATAGTTGTTCAAGTTGCAGCTGGTGCTAATCATACTGTTCTGCGAACCAACGATGGATCTGTCTACACATTTGGCGCGTATGCAAAAGGTCAACTAGCTCGGCATGCTGGAGAGAAACCAGGATGGAATTCGATACCCGAAAAAGTACCAGGCTACGGACCGGGATTCAATGCATTCGCAGGTTGGATTGGTGCAGAAGGTGACTCAACTATTATCCATAGTCACACTGCATTACTCAGTTCGGACGATGTGTCTAATGCTCAAATTGTGGCCAGTCGAAACAACATTTTCATATTTCCTCGTGAAATTGGCAAAGACTACATTGTCATCAAACGAAAACACAACTTGTTCGAACATCATAAGATTGGTGCCGCCGGGTTGTATACATCATGGGCGATGGAGCCAAAATACGACATGTTGTGGTCGTATAATGCTGCCGAGATGCGAGTTCACGCGTTTAGTATCTTCAAACGACAAGAGTCTTCTACGCCAGGTGATCTGCTTGAAACACTTCAATATCAGATATCACCCGAGTTTGCTGTTCCTTTGGAAAGTAACTCGTGCACGAGTTCGATAAATCTTGGAATTCTTCTACTCTCTGCAACGTTCTCCGCCAACATTATTCAAAATTCAACGTTTTGGAGAGACAAAGGATCGGAAAACACAACCGATAACAATGGATCAACGGAAGGATATTCGGTGATCAATAGATTCGAAGGAACTGGAGGTGGTTGGGGATATTCGGCTCATTCCATCGAAGCGATTCAGTTCAAAACATCGAAACAGGTCAAACTAGTTGGTATTGGACTGTATGGAGGAAGAGGGGAATACATTTCGAAACTCAAGTTGTATCGTTTGATGGGCGGAGATTCGGATGAGCTGTACGTTGAACAAATTACCGAGACAGACGAAACGATGTATGATTGTGGAGCACACGAGACAGCAACACTTCTATTTTCCCAACCAATCATCATTCAACCAAATCAGTGGCATGTGATAAGCGCCAAAATAAGTGGGCCTTCATCGGACTGTGGAGCAAATGGTAAACCATGTGTAGAAGGTGATGGGGTGACATTCACCTTCAGAAACTCGATTGTTTCAAACAATGGAACCGATCTAAATGTCGGTCAAATCCCAGAGTTCTATTATCAAATGAACAACTCGACGGACATCAAGGATAATCATGATGAAATTAATAAACAACTCACATTGAGCATGTCGAGACTCTTCTCACCGTCGTGTTTTGAAAACATTACATCAAAAGGGTTATCGGATTTGTTGACTGTGTTGGAATGGGCAATTCAGAAAGTTCAAGAAGAGGATGGCGAGAGTATTGAGAAACATTGGTCGATAGAGAGAGCTTGTTTCGTCGCGCTGGTCAGTATGCGGTTAATTTCCAAGTTCATCAATTCGATTTATAAAGATGAGGAGAATCATCAAGATGAGCCGTTCATTGATTTTGCTAACAAATTGGTTCAACTTCACTCTCTTTTATTGGATTTTTTCAACATTGATGTGACATTTGGCGATCTCGAAGAACGATACTCGTTATCTCAATGTCTTTCGGAATCGATTCGACTTTTCGTCTCACTTTCTCATTGTTTTCTCGGTTCGAAAA
The DNA here is from genome assembly GCA_963572245.1 of Caenorhabditis sp. 8 KK-2011. Classification (NCBI taxonomy): domain Eukaryota; kingdom Metazoa; phylum Nematoda; class Chromadorea; order Rhabditida; family Rhabditidae; genus Caenorhabditis; species Caenorhabditis sp. 8 KK-2011. The sequence goes on along the minus strand of OY751550.1, from coordinate 7,672,957 downwards.
GTCTTATCAATGCTCATTTGATTGCGGTGATGAGTAAACGAATCTCGTACAGTGGTGTGATGACAGCGGCGGTGATTGGAAGTATCGCAAAAATGAAAAAGATCTCACATCAACTTATTCAAAATGTGACTGTTGTTGAGGATCGTTATCCATTGCTAACATCCCTACTCACTAAACATTTCAATTGTGAAAAGGAGACGTTGGTGTCATTAACATCGTTTCCAAACGTGATGCGATTTTTCTACGATCGAACATTCCACTATAACCTGAGTTCGATTCACAATACTCCGAAATTGGCTGAAGATATCATTGTAAAAGTGTGTGAAGAGTTGGCGGTACCGGAAGAGGATGGAGTAATGGGACCGATCATTCATCAAACTCTGGCACGATTCCGACGACGAAGTGTTCAACCAGCATGGGATATGTCAGATGGGTCATCGGATGCAATAGCATTTCGTGTCGACACCGAAGGAGTTCGACTTCACGGCTTTGGTATATATCTTCCGCTTGAACATGATTGTCGACAGTACGTCGGCGAAATTCTCATGCTATCATCAGAACACGCCGAGAAATGGTCATGTTTGTTGAAGGTGACAGCCGAGATCGGGGCCGACGACAAAGAGGTGGCCAGTGTTCGCTTCGCCGACTACGTACTTCTATCGCCTGGTGTCACCTACGCTATCAAAGTGACAATGCCGAAGGTGGCCAAAACGTTTTGCGGCGAGGGTGGCGTTCCGCAAATTCGATTGATCAATGGCACAAAAGTCAATTTCACCGGGTGCTCGTTAAGTCAAAACGGAACCACTGTGCAGAGAGGGCAACTTCCATTTTTGTTATACTCGATTTTCGATCAAACCAACACTGTACAAATAACAACAGAGACGGTGAGTGGTTTAGTTTTAAAAATGTGGTGAAAAGATTGACAAGATAACTTATGTTAAATATTTTCCAGATCCACGACTCGTTTCTTCTAATTCTTCGACTACTGGCAAACAAACTTGGTGCTTCAATATCCGATGGTCATTTATTTGAATGTGGTCGAAGCCTTGTATCTCGAACATCTCCCTATGTGATGGTATTCATGGAAAGATATCCGGATAAATGTGTCGAAGTAATGGCAACACTCGAACAATTGATACCAATGGTTTCCAATATGAATGGAATTGCTGGAAGTCAAGAGAGTGACAACAGTGTGTTGGGAGAGGCACAATGTAGGACTATAATTGTCGAAAGCCCTCATCCCTATAAACCAAATTCGACGTTCTCTGTGGTCAGTTTTGTTAACATCTTTCCAGGTTATATTAGTGATTGTTGCAGGTGGTTGGATTTGATGAGAACATTGATTTTATGTGTCTCAGATTCTCTCCAAATTGTGAAACTTCTCAATTCGATGATCAGCTGACAATATATCTTGGTGTTGATGGTCATTCTTACATTCCAATCGAGAAATGTTATGGTTCACACGATTGGCCATCTTATCCAATGATGTTACCTGGCAACTCAATCTGGTTTGTTCTGGAGACATCAAACCCGATTGAAGGTGCATCAATGGAACACATGTTTGGCTTTCACGTCACTGTTCTAGGTTATTCGAGTATTGATGATGACACCAATCTGAGAATCGAACAAGAACTTGTTTGGCTAAGTGCCAATGCTTGTCGCATCATAACACAACTTCCGGTCAATCCATCAAGTATCGAACACTTGTCCACTGCCGAAGATGATACACATCATTTGTTCGAGAAACATGGAAATCTTCTCAAAAAAGGGTTGAGTCTCAGCCATTCTCCAACCCTGAGTGAGCTCATTCTGAAAGGACAACCTGCTGCAGCTCAGTCACCGGATCTTCAATTCCTCCGAGAATTTCTGTCGTGCCACACTTCAACCGCATCTGGTTTTCTGGCAAAATGGCTTCCGACAGGCCCGATCGTTGATCCTTCCAAATGTCAGTTAGCGTTGTCGCATGAAGAAATGTGTGTAGGCAGAGCTGTCACAATCAAACTGTCTTGTCGAGATCAATACGATAGAGAAGTCGAATGCCCAAAACTTCATGTGGAGGTGTTTGCATCGATTGGTTGTCAAAACACCAATGCAAAAAATGTGGCACACGAAAACTTGCCATCGGCATTGCTTATTCAACAGAACCCCTATCAACCTATCATCCAGAATCATACCAGATATATAAACATCTGTGCAATGCCAGCGTATGCCAACTATTCCATCGAAGAAATTCGACTCGGATTCATGAAAGAAGACTTGATTAAAGATAAGATTATCTTAAAAAGTCGAGGGCAATCTGTATTCTCTGGAACATGGACACCAAGTGCTGCTGGAAACTATCGCATTGAATGCAAAGTCGATGGATATGATATATCGCACACCTACACAGTTGGAGTTACAGAACACGCAAGAAACGACGAATCGGCTGCGCGAACGAGAACTCCAACTGCTCGCGGTGCTCAAATGACGACTGCAAAGAGTGTCGTCGTTCCGTTTTCAAGTGATTTTTCGGGAGTTCGAATGCGACTTGGTACCACGTTGGCATCAACAAGTGTCGGAATAGTTCCACGAGGAGCGATAATCGAGTACAACGAGGAGATCGAGAATAGTGAGGGAAGATGGATTCGACTAACCGACGAAACGGCAATGTTGTACGGATGGTCAATGAGTAATGGACAAGTATGGTGTCTCTCCTATCACAAACAATTACGGCGAACTCTAATACCGTTGGAGGGGAAAAGTGGTGGTGATCAAGAGAAGACGGCGGTTCGTTTACGTCGGAAAGAGATTGAACAATCGGCCGATGGTTCGAAACATCATAGTGTGTCGATTGATGCAGCCGAGACTTACATTCTCTCACCAAACGACACTCTTCAGGTATACGCGTCGCCGTTTTTGAATGCTCCAATTCCCGGTGAAGTTCTAAAGGGTCCTTTGGAGATTTTGAGCAATGGATGGATGACAAATCGGAATGGAGTTTGGATAAAGTTGCACGGCCAAGAGAAATATATTCTGCAGAAGACGTTGAATGAAGGACTTGAGTCGAGTTTAAGTTTTTCGACCAATGGAAATGACGATGAGGAAGTTTTGCAGATTCAGGAAAGAGAAAAGTATGTCTCAAATTTTTGTTTCTCACATGTATGTAAATATTTTCAGGTGGAATGTTCTACCGACAGCGTTGACACCTTCAGTAGCCGATTGTATTCGTTCTGTATTTGCAGCATTCGTTTGGCATGAACATCTTGTCAAAGATCTTATGGCAGCAGCTGCTTATCTCAAATTCCATCAGAACCTTTATAACGTAAGATCTCATAGACATAGATGAAGAATGAAAAATTTCGAAATAGTTAGGGATCTTGGCGTCGACGCAGAGTTGTTCGAAAAACTGACCATGCTATTTTTCAAACTGGGAGAGCGAATTATCTTTTTTGAGCAAAAAACTGAATGTTTTGCAATAAAACTGTATTGTTGCTCTGGTATCCCACACGATTTCAAAACTCAAGTTCAAAGTTTTTTGTGCTTGCCCTTCACATAAATTTGCCGTTATTCGAAACTAATTTTTTGCAGATTTGGCAATCGTGCGATTTTCCGGCTTGTTCCAATGCTCCAGCTGCATTGCAACCAATCGTCAAAATCTGGCGAGATATTTGTGATGCTGTTCAAACCAGCGTCGAACAGCATCTCATTATGCCACCCGTTTCATCAAAAGCTATCCTACTTCAAGAATCGGTAAAACCGGCGACCAACAACTCGATCAACAATGGCGGAACGTGTGAACTATGCGAAGAATACTTCAAAGTGCCAATCACTGTTCATTTACGTATGGCTCATCCGGGTTGCGGTGGTGATTGTCTTGGCTACGGTTACAATTCGAATGGAAAATTCACAACTGGTTGGGCTGGAGAATGTGGAGCAGGTGGGAGAGGGCAAGCACCATGGTATTTGATGTGCAACAATTGTCGAGCACAATACCTTCGAAAGACAAAAGCGGGACATCATCAAGAACGAACTCGACGATGGAGAGAGTTCCGATTCTCGACAAACGCATTGGATGCTCGGCCAGAAGTTATCATCAAACAGAATGCACTCTTCCTGTTAGATTTGAATTCGCGTCTTGGATCGGCATCAAACACCTCATCAGCTAATACGTCTGGTTGGACTATAAACCTGTTTCCAACTCATTCGAGTACTCCATCAACCGTTCCAAAAAAAGCCGAAACCTCAATCGCAAAATCATCATTCATGGCCCAATCTCTCATGCGAACTGCATGTTCATCAGATCCTGGACCAAAACACAATTTTTTGGTATCACCTCCCGGAAGTGGAGACCAAACCTCTTCGTTGAATCGACAAGGAATGGTACCGGCTGAGCCGACAGAGGTGTTACAGAGCCCATCGGCAGCCCTTCGAACTCTTTTTTCTAATACAAATCCGTCGACATCGGAAATATTGAAGAGACCAGTTCTTGCATTTTGTGTCGAACATCATGATCTGAAACGCATTCGAGCCGCGTGTGTTCAATCAATTCGTCGAGCTGTTACGTTTTCTCATGCGTTCCGCGTTTGGAATTGGCTTCTTCGAATGGTCTCCTCCGAGACTAGTGTTGCTGATGTGCTTCTTCAATATCTGACAAGTCTGACTTCTTACAATCGACTTGCTGAATATATGTTCACATCGAAGAAGAACTCCAACATCCTACCTCACCCTTGGCGTCTTTGTTTTTTAGCCGGCCCGCTCGCTTCCGAAATGGTTTGCCAATTGCACGCTCTTCTTCACACAATTTCAATTATTCTTCAATCATCGGGTGTTGACAAACGTCTTCAATCGTTGTGCTTCAAAGCGTGGACACTTCAACTGACATCACAAGAACAAGATCTTCTTATTTTGACTTGCAACATATTGGCGACTGTTGGCGGAGTACTGTCGGATAATTCAATTGGGGCATTCTCAACATATAATCGGTTGAGTGACACTGGTGTCAAGGAAATGATTGATATTTCGAAATTTGTAAAAATAACGGCAAGTTCGCGACAGGCCATGGTGATTTGTTTGACTGATGAGAGTGGCGAAACATTCTGGGAAAGTGGAGAAGAGGATAAGAATCGGTCGAGATCGTTGAGCATCAATCTCGAAGAAACTACCATCGGCATATTGTTGTCGATTTTTATCGATAATGTCAGAGATGAAAACTATCGTGTGAGCACAGTACAGTTCAAAGCAATATTACCAGATGGAAACAAAAAAGAATTGGACACTTCAAATCTAGATAATGTGAGTGAAGGTTTACATTTGAGTTTCTGTAATTTCATTTCACGTGAGCATCTGTATTTTCCTGGTTTTCAGAACTTCACTGGTTGGATCAAATGCTGTATTTCGAATATCAAACAAATTCAAGTGACCCTCAAAGGTCCCTCATTATCATCTCGTGTTCGTCAGTTATCGGTTCTCGGTTTTACCGAAAAACCAGAAACAACCGGCACCCTTCCACCATCAACTTCGCATCATCTCTTTTTCAACAATACCCAACTCGACGCGTTCGGCCTGTTTCAGGCCATTTCGTCTCAAGCATTCAGTGGCGAGTTGAGTGAAGACGATACTTTGCGAGAACGAGTCATCGATTTGTTATTCAGCCAAGTTCAATTGTATCCTCTACAGAATTATGTGCATAGTCAGGTGGTGAATGCGATGGAAAAGTGAGTTCTACATAGGAAACAAGCTAAATCATAGTCATGTGATGTTTAGAGAAGTAGAACTGCTATGTACCAGAATAAAGAGAAACTACTCATACTTCTGTGGACTCATGGAATTGATTGTCAGAATTTGCGACTCTTCTGGAAGTCTTGATAGTTTTGGACAACGAAACTCAGTGCTCAGCTCGATTTCACAAATTTTAGTATTCTCACCAGTTGTGGTTCAACGACAGTGTCTCAATTCATTAGAATGTATTTTCGGAGCATTTTCACCGCAAAACGTTGACGCACCAAAAATTATACGTAATCTACTGGTTGCGGTTGGAAAAGTGATTCAACTTCAAGTCAGAGACAAGGCCGCGCATACTGTTGTCACTGTTCATTTATGTGTAAGTTTTATGGAGAGGTTTTTTAAAAACAGAGTCGTGTGACGAAAGTGGAAGGTCAGGTCGAGTCCCCATCTGCAAGAAACATTTCAAACACCCACTTTTTCATTTTATGTCCCCACTTGGACGGATCAAAATTTATTAAATTCGACATCAGATTTTTTGCAGTCATCCGTTCTGAATGCTCCCCAAAATTGGCGCGTCGACAAACCTATTGACACTGACATTGGAAGACAAACAGCTCAACTGATATCGAACATTTGTGATGGTTCATACGGACACGAATGGGCCGATGCTGCGAAACGCGAATTGTCGAACAGTCTACTCGGTCTGATCTACATGTCCGATTCATCATCTTCAAGTTTCGAAGTATCAGGCAACAATTCGATCATCAATTCGAAACGCTTCTGGATTGCCGTCTCGTCGTTGGCATTGATGAAGAGTAAAACGTGGTTAGATTTATCTGATCGCTGGAAATCGGAGAAAGAGGAGAATCGATCAAATGAGGAGCCTATGACTATTTGTGAGAATCATGATGATGGACATACTCTCGCTCAAGTGTTCTGTCTGGATTGCGATGTTGCATTGTGTAAGGAGTGTTTCACAGTAATGCATCTTCATAAAAAGAATCGCAATCACACAGTCAAGAATTTGATGCAACCCAATGTTCAACATGATGTTAACATACATCAAGGATGTGCAAGAATGAAGTTTTTGAATTATCTGGTGAGTTTTTTCATGACTGTTAGTTGGATTGATAATCGAAAGCGACGAGTGGAACATCTGTCGCCTGTACAGATTTTTGTACTGCCAGCGCAACAGTAATCGGTGTGAAAAGTGTTTTCAAAATATTTCATCACGTACTCTCAACCCTCGTGACAAGTCTCCATCATCGATTTTTCTTCCAGATATTGTTTCACGGCGAAGCATTGAATGGGATGGTTGAAATTGCGGCCGATTCGATATTCCCATCAAGTACCTCTTCGGCAAACATCGCAACCACGTCCACTACAATGCTTGCCGCAGCCACAACTACCCCCTCGTCATCAACATGTCGATTTTGCGGCAACACAATCAACAGTGACGAGCAAAATCTCGAAGGTATTTGCTCGCACGAAGACTGCGTCGAATACTCGAAGACCGCCTGCACCAACTTCCACCCATGCGGTCATTTCTGCGGTGGAATACGTGGTGAGATGCAATGTCTGCCGTGTATGCAGTGTCAACGTGTCGAGACGAACCAAGATGCGGACGACGTTTGTGTCATATGTTTCACCGAGCGATTGGGCGCAGCGCCGTGCGTCAAACTCGGCTGTGAACACGTGTTCCACTTTCATTGTGTTCGTAAGATCCTGGAACGACGATGGAATGGACCTCGAATCGTGTTCCGTTTCTTGCACTGTCCGTTGTGCATTCAACAGATTCATCATCCAGGGTTGACAGATCTCATCCAACCGCTTATTGCTATTCGACAGGAAGTTGTTGAAAAAGCTAAAATGCGACTCGAGTATGATGGACTTTTGACAACACCGGCACTTGTTGATCCAAGAAGGTATTTGAACAAATTGAACAAACTCATTATGAGATAGTGCAATGGGGGTTCTACATCGGAGAGAAAAAAACCAATATGAAAAGACATGTTTTGCTTATTTGAAACATTGGATTTTCATTTTTTTTTTATTTTAGCGAGTTCTACAACCAACCTGAAGAGTACGCTCTAGACCGATATATGTATGTACTTTGTCACAAGTGCAAAAAAGTGTATTTCGGTGGAGAGAATCGTTGTCAAGCGGCTCTCGATACATCACAATACAATCCCGAAGAGCTGATATGTGGTGCGTGTTCGAATTCAAATGGAGTTCAGGTTTGTCCACGTCACGGTGTCGAATTTCTCGAGTACAAATGTCGATTCTGTTGCTCGATCGCTGTATATTTCTGGTGAGTTTAAATGACCCGGCGACTCATCGAGAGTATTTGTCTAAATTGAAAGTATTCATCATTTTAAGAAATATATGAGTTAAAACACTGTTCAAAAACATAAGAAACAAAAAGTAGACGACAAAAAAGAACAATAAATAAAAATAAAGTTGGATCAAACATTCAAAACCTAATGAAGCAGTAGAGCGCGTTTGCGCGATTAATCCAACTCTATGATTTATTTTGTGTTCTTTTTTGTGCTGTAGTTTTTGCAGTACGTTGTTTTAGACTGTTTCTTCACCCACATATGTCTTAAAATGGCGTATACTTTCAAAATAACTGAATACTATAGAAGAGTCGCCGGGTCATTTAACTGCCCACATAGAGTTGTGAAATGTTCATTGTTTTTTGCAGTTTTGGAACTACACACTTTTGTGCTCCATGCCATGATGATTTTCAACGTCTCATCTCGTTTCCCAAACATCTTCTACCACCATGTCCAGTGGGACCACGAGCCATGCCGATGGATGAATCATCAACATGTCCACTAAAAATGAAACATCCACCAACTGGCGAAGAATTTGCCATGGGGTGTGGTATTTGTCGAAATATAAGCACTTTTTAGGAACCTTTTTTCATATTAAAACAAAAAAAAATTCACGCTTTCAATACAGAGTACAAACTAATATAGTCTTATAATGGGGCTATTCAATTTCTTTTCTCAACCAAAAAAACGGTTGAGAAAGAGGAGAAAAGCCATTCAGAACGGTTGAGAAAGGTTGAGAAACTCCATTTTCTCAGCACCGTAACCCAGCTCTTCCAGACAAGACCAAGATGAAAGTGTTGTGTGCCTTTGAAGTTTTTCGGTACAGTACCCATTTTTGACTATTTAAATGGTGTTTACGCATTCAAATTTCGCCTAATTTTTTGGTTTTTGTTCTCAGGAGCTTTACAAGCATCTAAAGCACCGAATGCGCGCCTTTTTTTTCAACCGGGCTACGTCAAAATAGGAGGTTGAGAAACTCTATTTTCCCAACCGTTTTTCCTACTTTCTGAATGGCTTTTCTCCTCTTTCTCAACCGTTTTTTAGGTTGCGAAAAGAAACTGAATAGCCCCATAATAAATTATGATCTCTATTATTTTCTGGAAACGGGATGAAATAAATGTTTTTTCTTCAAATTAATTATTGAACATGTTATAAACGTAGAATAGGTTGTTGACTGATTAAAAATCTCAAAGTTGTTCGGCGATAGTGTTCATAAGAGAAAATGGTGCACAATGTCGAAATAGATCCATGAATCGACATGGCTATGAAACATATATTATTAATTGCCTGATTGTAATATCCCGAAATAATAGAAAAAACAAAATATGAAAATGGAAGAGCAATCACGAATAGAATACTCGACAGTTTGATTGTTACAGATATCAAATATTTCTTCTGCAACGTTTTCGTGTTCTTTGAGATAATGAGATTCTTGCAATTGTTGCAACATAGAGACTATAGAAAGTGTGAGAGACGAAAAATATAGATTGAGACGAGTAGAGTGCTATAAGCATCACGCATATTGCTCCAGCAACAAAAGGATCTTTGAGAACTGTTATGTAAGGAAGACGATAGAAATCAGCAGGAATACAATGTGTTATCTGTAATAATCTCAAGTCAGATGACATAACTTTACTTTATCAAAAATAACTTTATCAAAAGCTTCAAATCACACTTTCAGATAAGTTAAAATCACTTTCAGAGACCTCCATGCACTTTAACAGTGATAAATTCAGCTTACAAGTGATTTTCAGAAATAGGTTTCAGAAGGTTTCAAAAGGTTTCATAAGGTTTCACGGTCAGGTTTCAAACCCATTCGGCGCAAACCCATTTGTATACATGACACCCTGAAGCCAAACCCGGTTTCGGTTTTGGTAGGGTTTTGAAACTTGGGTTTCGAACCCAGAACTCTGTGCGACATGACCCACCGTAAGTAGGCTATTGAATTGTTGATCAGGAACATCTAGCCAGACTGGTAAAATCATGATAATAGGAGTGAAACAATTTATGAGAACAAACAGAAATCGATGTGCCTTTCTTTTAATTTTGAATGAGCTGCGAATCGCCTGATAGTGTCTATTCTCAAACATCAGAACAACAGAAGCACTCGATTGAATCATGACAATCGAAACAAAATAGAATTGAATGAACTGGCTGACACCAATGAGATTGAGAAGTCCAAGAGATGTGCCAGACATAGATGGAATGTAAACGTAGGGAATGGTCAGAATGCCAAGCGAAAAGTCGCTGATTGAATTGCTGAAATACACACACATACACACATACAAACTGGCAGAAGAGTGAATTTTGAAAACATACCACAGATGCGAATAAAACATGACAACTTTCATGTTTCTCATAGTTGGATGACTTTTAAAAACAATTAGATAAAAGCCAAAAACATTGATAGGAATAGAAAAAAGTGAGAGGATTAACAATGTAAGTCTTAGAAATTGAGACGATTCAACAAAATTAAAGGAACATTCACTCATCAGGAAACGTGGAATCAAGCTTTGTTGTTGATAACTTGGGAAAAAAGGAAAACCGAAATGAGATTAGTGAGAATGTATACCGAAATATAATATATTTCTAATTGAAAACAAGAAACCGAAAATAAAAAAGAAACACACTATTTTTTTTGGTTGGACACTTGGAAATCAAATTAAGCAGTGCAAGGTATGTTTGGATGTATGAATGTTGATTCGACTGCACTTTTCACAGACATCACTGTGCTCGAATGTTTGTTTTTCCGACGGGAAATCATTTTCAGAAATATGATTCGGTATTGATCGTAGATAAAAATTGTTGAAACCGTTGAGCATCATCCATAAATTGAGATGATCAAGAAACAAATATTGTTGATAGCTGAAATGAAAGAAAAGTCGGCTCGAGAAAGAACGGTTATAAAAATGAAAATCAAACCCGAAACAATTAAACAAATGAGGGTCAATTTTTCGGTGGATTCTGAATCGGACCAGGTCCGGTTTCCTCGGACCCTAGGTGCCTCTTTTTTTTTGTATTTTCGTTGAAGTCGACGAGTTCTTTCCGACAGGGTTGATCGAGCATAATTGCTGTATAGAAAATGAAAGGTGTGCAAGAAGAACGCCCATCCTTCAACCGAATAAATCAAGATCAATCCGAGAAATGTGGAACCGACAATTTGCGGGTTGTTTGTAACAACTATCTTTTTAATTAAAGTGTATTCTGGTGGTACGCAACTGGTCAGCTGAAAACAAAAATATAGTTTTTGAAGAAGTATTGAATAGTATGTATGAGGATTGAAAATCACGACCAATTACATTTCAATTGTCATTAAAAGAAAATGTGCAGAATTTACTATAAGTTTAACGTAGTCGTTGAGAGATACACAGAGAACAAAAACATGAATTAGAGAAAATAAAAGTTCAGTTCACAGTAATGTTCACGCATGACAGATGACAAACTCTGCGTCTCGTACTCTCTCAAAACTTGTCTGATACAGTGGAAAATACATGTTTGAGTCTATAGAAACACGGTAACAGAAAAATGGCCCGGTCCGTGTTTTTGGAATCTACTCACCTTGAAAAGGTCATTAGCATTTTTTTGTGTTATCGGTATATTTAGAAACATTGGAATAATCATTATAAAAGGTATGAAACAATTAAAAATCACGAACATTCGGCGGAAGCAAGTTCCTTGAATTTTGTAGTCACACGGCCTTTTATGACGTCTTTCAAAAGAGACGCAGAGAGATCAGATTTTTGCAGTTCGGGGTGACGGTAATTTTTTATTATTAAGCGTTCACGTTTTTGGAACGAGAAACACTATGAAAAAAATAGTTGAACCAAAAAAAAATAATTTTTTTATTACTGACGTGACCTTTTAATTCAGTTAATTTCCCGAAAAATGTCAGTTTTGAGACATTTTAAAGACATTCCTTGTTTAAAAAAACAAAGAACGTGAGAATAATACAAACGTGACCTTTCGAACTGCAAATTTCGTATTTTTCTCTGTGTCTCTTTCAAATGGCGAATTTCTTCAAAGCTGGTAGACCGTGCTTCACTCAACACACAACTCACGTCGTATCAAGAAAAAGAGAATTGGCAATCATTGAAATAGAGCGAGACGCAGTGTGGGCGTGGCCACCACACACACAAATAATGGCAGTGTGCGAGACGCGTGTGTTGTCGGTACAGCGATTTAATGACTCTATTGCATAAATCAAAAAATCAAGATTTTGAAAAATTAAAACAGGAAGTTTGCTCCATGGATTTGTGTGGAGCAGTAGAGCACATATGTGAGAACAATGTTGTAGTTCTCTCGGAATGTATTTTTCTTCGCGACTCTCTCTATTTCAATTATTGCAATAGAAAACGACGTGACAGGTCATCTGTGCACAAATCGATTTTATTGTGATTAATTTTACTTAGAAACTTTTTATCCAAGATTTTTCTTCTTAACTGCAAACTATTCAACCCGTATTCAGCATTTCTCACATAAGCGTTTCCTAGGCTTTTCGGTAAAAATTCCCTTGGGGTTTTACTATTTTGAGGGTACTGATCATTTTTAAAACAACTTCATTATTCGTCAAACTCCCCCTTGAACTTTATAATCCTTTTTTTACTCGGATTACTTACAACTGTTCCATATTCTAGAAGTGGTCTGACGAACGTCTTGAACAGGTGAATCATAAATGTAATATCTTTGCTCTCGAAGGTTTTGAAAATTTGATACGTTATGAAATTTGCTCTGGTGGTAGCAACTTCCCATGTTGTTTAAAGTCCAATTTTTTAGAGATTTGAAACCCTAGGTCTCTGACAACTTCTTTGTACTGTATTGGATTTCCGGTGCCCGGTTCGAAAAAGATCAATGTATTATTGTGATATCGGCAGTGTTTTGTTGAATTGTTGATTTCTAAACGAATTAATTCTCCTGATCTGTATTTTTCAATGTCCGAACGTCATTGTGGTTTTTTTTTTCTTTCCGTTCAAAGCCGGCCTGGTGCGATGGTTTGAATCGGTCCAAAACTCACTCTGACTATAATAACCAGTAACAATGGAAAAAATGAAATAATACACTGGAGTTATAATAACAAGTAAAGGTATTGTAATTTGTACGCAAACTGCGAAAACGTACTTTTTCTGCAATGTTTTCGTTTTTTCGCTGAGTTGAGTTTGTCTGCCAGATCGACACAGATACCATGACGAATGGACAATGAACAAAAATATTTGTATCATGTAGAACAATGAAATAAGGACGAGAAAGAAACCGACAAGCCCGGGCTGATCACTCACAACTATTGTGGGATATTTGAAAAACTCGGCTGATATGCATGGGTTGTCCTGGAGAAATAAAAAAAAGTTGGAGATCTTTTTTCGTTTTCAAAACAGGTCCTATTCAGTAAATCTTCTCACGTGACCTTACACGTAATGATATTTCTCCAACTACATTTTTTCATCGAACCACTGTAGTTTTCATCCAATTTAAGCATTCCAAAATTAGATCCCCCAAAACTAGTGTTTTATTTTTGGAACAATAACACGTATAGTATATACATAATACCACGTATAGCATAAAAAAACTTAAATAAGGTCAACGCAGGAGACACCACCTAGGCGCAGAAATGATCTAGAAAATCCGAGATCCGCAGTGTTTCGAACTTGAAGAACGGATCGCCCTTTTTTTACTACACTTTTTCTCCAAAATTTCCTCGATTCCCCTTCTTTTTCCCCTTTAATGAAGTACCTGATTTATCTTGATTTTGGCGATTTGCTGATCGGGAATTTGCAAAAATACAGGGACCAAAAAACAAAACGGCATTATCAAATTTCCAATTGTGAATATATATCTAGCTTTAGTTGTTTCAATTTTAAAATCACTAGTCACCGCCTGATTATGTCGATTCTCAAAAATGCGATTGATGATCCGACTTCGGCAATACATCCTACTGTGATAAATGTTTGAAAAAATGGATCGATACCAATATCGGAAAGTGTTCCAAGAGGGGTTCCAGCAATAGCGGGAAAAAATATGAGAGGAATTGGCATTGTGCCGAGCATTATATCGGATATTGTGCTCAAAATATGAGCAATTAACATTGAGAATTTCATATTTCTCATTCGAAATGGTGTTTTATAATAAATCAAGAAAATGCCATATATATTAAATGGTAATTCGATTAGCGATATAACATGTGATGCAAATCGCATCAATTCCGAACTATCCAAATAATCTGGACAAATACAATTCATTTTCTGAAACTTTTGACGATTACGTAAGAACAAATGAACAGTTCGATCAACCAAAAATTATAATAAACAAAAAACACCTGCTATTAATATTCAATGAGTGGGTTTTACCATCTTTTTTGAATTCAATCGAAAATTTATGAACACTAACCTCATTAGTTGAGTACTTCAAGTTTCCAAATATATTCTGACAATTGGTCAGTGGTTTATTGGACGAGAAACGGGAAAATTGGATTTTCACAGTTCGGGGTTACGTTGATTTTTTGTATTTATGTATGTCTTCACCAACTATCACGGCGCAGTGTTTCACAAATGTTTGATTTTTCTCATTTTAATTTGAACCCTATTCTGTTAGGTTATCAAGAGTAGCAGGGAATCGGGATGAACATTGACAAAAATACAAAGATGTTAAAAAAAACAATATTGTCAAAGAATTGATAGTTTAAAAAATTTTAATTTTCTTGATAGCTGGAAAAGCGTGAAGAGCTCGAATCGAAATGATCAACAGGTGGAAATTGGGAAAAATCTAATTTGTGCAGGGAAAATAGACTTGAGAAAGTATAATTGAATTCAGCACATTCTGTTATTGTTTCATAAAATTGGATTAGTATTTGTTTTGATCGGTTCCTCTACGGATAAGAAATTTGCCAGCCGAAAGAGACTCAGAGTAAAACAAGAAATTTTCAGTTCGGAAAGTCAAGTTTATGTTATTTTCACGTTCGTTCTTTTTTAAAGAAGGAAAATATTTCAAATGAGGACATTTTCCGGGAAATTCACTTAATATAAAGATCACGTCGGTAATTTAAAAAATAGATTTTGGTTCATCTATTTTTTTTTCATGATTTTTCTCGTTGGAAAAAACACGTGAACACTAAATAATGAAAAATTAACGTGACCCCGAACTGCGAAAAACTGATTTCTCCGCGTCTCCTTTAGAGGACGTCATCGAAACAGGCCTAAACAAATCAAAAAATCAAGTACTTCTATATACAAACCATACTTTTTTTAGAAGAAAAAAAGTCGTGACAATTAAAAAAAGAAAAAAATTGAATAAAAAAATAAAAATGCCAATGCGCGCCGAGGAAAAAAATTATATTTTTTTCTCAAAAAAACACGGTATTTCAGGGCTGCCATCGAAAAAAGAGAGAACAGACGAAAAAGATCAAAGGTGCTTTCAAGGCGGAGAGTAAAAATTGCGGGTCTGAAATTTCGAATTTTGTTTTTCGACGAGATTTTTCTTTTTCATTGTCATGAAACTTCTCAACATATTCCACAACTAATTTTTGAATTTTCGAGATGAAAAGAATATTTTAAAAGGATTATATGAACTGTGTTTTTCGTGCACGAACATCCAGACCTGCAAATTTAATTTTTGTAGATCACAAGCGCTAATTTTCAAATTATCAGATTTTCCTATCGTTTGGCAGCCTCCTGAAGGTTTTGAAATACCGTGAAAAAGTCACGAAAAATGATGATTTATGCGAATTTTGGGTAGATCTAACCGATAAAGCCTCTGCGTCTTGGAAAATGCCTTGAATTTTTCGATTTTCTCGGTTTGATCTACCCAAAATTCGCATAAATCATCATTTTTCGTGACTTTTTTTTGAGAAAAAAATATAATTTTTTTCCTCGGCGCGCATTGGCATTTTTATTTTTTTATTCAATTTTTTTCTTTTTTTAATTGTCACGAATAGGTCCATTACAGATCTCGAAAATCATCATGCAATGCTATTTGAATCTACTTTAAAAATCTATGAAAAGTCATGTCCAAATGAGAGATTTAGATAGTAGATCAACTTTGCGTTGGAAGATCGGATTGAATCGACAAAATATCTCAGATCGTGACTTCGTGACATTTTCTCTGAAATTCCACTTTTTAAATCATAATTCTCGGTTTAGGCCACATTCACAAAAATGTGCCTGATCTAGAAAATGTGCAAAATTTTTGAGATACAAAAATAAAAGCAAATTTTTAAGGTAGGTCAAATTAATGATGGTGACCTTTGTGTCAATGTCCACTTTCTGACTCATATTTCGTCTGTTTAGGTCACGCCCACAAAACTTTGTATGATCTAAATAGAAAAATGTACAGAATTTATTGAAATCATTCAAATATTGAAAAAATTACACAGTGTGCCGAATAGTTCCTTCCATACGTGACATAGTTCTTTGTGTATTTCTCTCGGACAATTAAAGTCTTAGATTTCAAATGCTCCAATTGCATCGAGATAATTTGAGTACTATGAAGTTCTCTCGAACAACCCCTTGTTTGCATGTGAGTTGATTTTTATTCCTCCAAAAAAGTTGTATTTTTGTTTTAATCTTCTTCGAATCCCTCTATTTGTGTGCTCTTCATCTCAATTTTCATTTTCTTCTGCTTCAGAAAAAAAAACTCCAATGAATTCGAAAAAAAGAAGAAGAAGAAGAAGAAGAAGAAGTCACAAAATGTTGTATATGCTATGAAGAAGAAGACAAAGACAAAAAGTCAAGAAAAAGAAGAAGAAGAAGAGTCTGGTGGTATGTGTGTAAGTGGAAGGAATAGAAAAAATGAACGAGAAGAGTTCTTCTTCTTCTTCTTCTTCTTCTTCTTCTTCTTCTTCTTCTTCTTCTTCTTCTTCTTCTTCTTCTTCTTCTTCTTCTTCTTCTTCTTCTTCTTCTTCTTCTTCTTCTTCTTCTTCTTCTTCTTCTTCTTCTTCTTCTTCTTCTTCTTCTTCTTCTTCTTCTTCTTCTTCTTCTTCTTCTTCTTCTTCTTCTTCTTCTTCTTCTTCTTCTTCTTCTTCTTCTTCTTCTTCTTCTTCTTCTTCTTCTTCTTTTTTTCTCGAAAAGTGATACAGAATGTTGAGAAGTGACCTCTGTTTGTCTCCAATTCATTCGTCTTCTTCTCTTCTTCTAAAAAGATGGAAATCTGCCTCTTATTCTCCATTTTTTCATCTTCTTCTTCGATAAAAAATATAAGTATTTCAGAAGTGGGCGGAGCCTATAAGTTCTTCTCAGAAGAGCTTCTCCTTCTTCTTCATCTTCTTCTTCTTCTCCTCCGTGAAAATTCAGATCTTCTGAAGGGAGACGAAAAGACGCAGATCACGGTTCCCCGGAGAAACGGAAATAGTGTGGAGAAGTGAGAGAGTCAAGTGTTTCATTTTTTGTGGATTCAGGAGACTAGAAACGAAAATAGTAGGCACTGTGGATTCTTCTCTTGTCTGCTTCATTGTTTGTTCTTCATTTTTTCTTCTTCTTCTTCTCCTTTCGTCGATGATAACTTTTTTCACCTATACTCTATCTGTTTTCTTCTTCGCCTTCGTCTTCGAAAAATTTTTATCTTTGAAGTGTTCTAGTTGGCATAGAGAAATAATATTCTGGATGATTTTTCCTCATTTTTTCCCTGAGAGAAAAATGCGCAGATTTAGAGAACCAAGACGAAATACATTTCATAATTGTTTTAAAATCGTAGTCTTCTCTGTTTTGCAACATCTCGTTTGTTGAGTCATATCCGATCAAACGACTACTGTAGTTTATTTTCTTTGAAATATAATCAAGATCGATTCATGTTTTGTGAAAATTTCTTGTTCCGTTTTTTAGTTTTTTTGTCTAGCGTCTATTCTCCCAAAATGAAACTACAGTACCCTTTGTAAAGTGCTTCAATTTGATCCTCTCTGTTTTGTTGCAAACTACAGTACTTTCTTACAACATTTAGAAGCAGTCTGCATTGAAAACCGGGGCAAGAAACCCATGCTTCAAACAGAAAACAGCAACATTTTCAATAAGACCCCATGCTCGATGACGTTATCAAATATGTGTTCTTCTTTTTTTCTGAGGTAAACGAAGAAGAAGGAGAAGAAGAAGAAGAAGAAGAAGAAGAAGAAGAAGAAGAAGAAGAAGAAGAAGTGGTCAATTGTGTATGAGTGTAAATGTCTCTTATCAGTCACTCGATATGAAAAACCTTTTTCAATTTGTTTTCTTATTCTTCTTCTTCTTCGTATGGTGTGCTCCATGGAAACGAGGCGAAGATGAATTGGTGCCTGATTTTTTCATGTTCTGTTGAAAAAGGGCTATACCTCGGATGAGCTATGATTAGTTGGAGAGAATACGAAGAAGAAGGAGAAGAAGAAGAAGTCGCCTTTCTGTCGACATCATCTATTTACACACCTTTGCCAGATTTTTTCGCTGTGCTCTTCGACAGACAAATATATATAAATATATATTTGTGTATTGGAAGGGAGGAGAAAAAAGAGAAGAGCACCGCGCGAGCAAGCAACAATTCTGCTCCGACCTATTCATCAACATGTAGTTGCTACTGTTTTCAGCTCGTTTGTTTTTCGCGCCAGTCTTAGAAGGTTTTAGGCTAAATCCGGCTCAGTATTGATTTTTAGCGCGGCCTGATCGGAATATATATGCTCGAAAATTCAAAAAAAAAAAATAATAATAATAATAATGTTTCTCAAAACCGTGTACTTCTGAAATGGCCAAAATTTTCTGGACCTCATTGGGTTAGTTTAGATTTTTCCAATCTAGAAAACACTTTTCTTTACGTTGCCAGTCGGGTTTTTTTTATTCGAGTGTTGACAGCTAATGATCTTGAAATATTCTACAAAAAGTTTTCTCTATTGATTCATTCCATTCAAATTTCAGGTGTTTTCTACGCAAACAAACTTTTTCGCTCTCGAGGTGTTTTTAAACATTTTTCAAAAAGGGGTTAAAATGGTTGCGACCTATTCTTTGTTCGGGTCCGATCCGAAAATTTCTCTCTGAGAGTGTTTTTATTTCATCCTATATACATAATGTATATTTTCCGGTTGGTAATGTTTCTTTGTTGTGTGTTGTTCATCTTTTTAGAAACCTCTATTTTGTTGTTCTGACCTTGTTGTCTTTGTTTGAGCCATTGCAAAAAGAATTCGTTGATTGATTCAACTTCTTCTTCTTCTTCTTCTGCTCTTCAAATACACACCCCGATCGATCGATTGATAGATCTATCTATCTATCTATCAAGTCAGCCTTCGTTCTTTCATCGGAATGTTTATTTAGCTCTCCTTCCGTCCTTATTCTTCTTCTTCTTCTTCTAGTTTCCATCCTTCACTTTTTCTCTTTGTTGTTTTGTGCTCTCCGATGACAGCGACTGAATCCGAAGAAGAAGAAGAAGAAATATTGTTTTGTGTGCACTTTTTGTAGAGAGCACGAGAGTTAGAGATTTAGAGCTCCCGCGCAACAAAACGACTTCTTCTCCTTCTTCTTTTTTTTCTTTTTCTTTTTCTTTTCCTTCTACTTCATTTTTCACAAATAGATTTCAACAACAGATTACTGTATTTTCCGGTTCACAAAACAGTCTCTCTGACTACAGTACTTTCATATTACATCTCTTCGAAACTAAAACAAATGCTCCCGACTAGAAATGCATTGGTCTCAACCTTGTAGAACTTTTATTCGGTTTTTTAAAACATGGTCGCGATCTGAATTTTAACTTCCATAAAATGTTGAAAACTATTCCTGATAGATCAAACTAATTTACGTGACCTTTTCTCTACATATTTCATTTTCAAAATTATTTTTGTTCGATTTAGATCAAATCCACGAAGCTTTGTCTAGAAAAAATGTGCAAATCAATCGATGTTCAAAAATACACTCTGTGATTTTATTCTGTTTTTTTCTGAATTAAAAAACTACAGTATCCCGTACAAAACTACCATGAGCACACAAAAGACGGTCAATAGTAACAGAAGTAGTAATGACCTCTAGTCTTATCTTGATTGTTCATCGACCCTCACTTCTTGTTATAATACACTCGGATTCTTCTTCTTCTTCTTCGTCGTCGTCTTCTTTTTCTTCTTCTTTTCCATTTTTTTTCTTATCAGCAGCATCCAAAAAGGTGAATAGCACATTCTTCTTTTTTCTTATTCCATTATGTATATATGTATGTATATATTCATTTATATGCCCTTTTTCTTCTTCTTCTTCTTCGATCATCGTCATTCTCTTCTGAATCGATTGATCGATTCTTTCTTCTTCTTCTTCTTCTTCTTTTTTTGTGCCCCTTCCGTTTTTTTTCCAATTTTTTCCTGTTTACTTTGACTTTTGTTGTTGTTGTTGTTGTTTTTGTTTGAGACGTCGCAGGAACTATTTCTCGAGCTTTGAAAAAAATCTTGACCTCGAAACATCGGGCCATTTCATACAAATAGGCCTATTTGAGTCAGGATTTTTTCTTGTCAAAAACCTTGAAAATGTCAAAACTGGAACTCTGAGCTGAGAAAGATATAGAAAATTGTTGACCTTCAGATTAATGTAGATTTCAAATTTTCGAAATAATCCATAAATTTCATGAAATAAATAATACTGTAGATTTGGAAAATCTGCGAGCTTTGAAAAAACCAGTTTTATTCATTTACCTCATTGCCCTTCTCAATTGGTATTAGCTCTCAATTTGTCTTTCTCTGGTCGTTCTCTTCGAATCATGCACTATCTCGTCGTCCCTCTCTCCCATAGTTTTTGGTAAATAGCGGCCGCCGGGATGCGTTTCTCTGTCTCGTCTCTTCTTCTCAACACACTATCTCGTTGATTTTGTTGAAGAGGAGACGTCGGAATGAACGGATTCTTCTCTTTTCCATCTTCTTCTTCTTCTTCATTTCGCTTTTTTGAGATTCATTCATTTATATATTTTGCAGAAGAGAAGAACAAAAAACTTTGGGTAGGGAATATGAACGAAGTATCGGTGCATAACAACGGGTTCGCATCAACAAACAAAGATGCAATCAATTTGGATGAAAAACAGAAGGCACTTTTGGAACAGTTTCTCATGCAGGCCTCTTGTAAGTATTTCGGACCGGCCCGAGGGTTTTCAGACTTACTTGAACACCTATTTCCGAAAAAGCCTGGTCAGATCGAACCGGGTTATGAGGGATGAGTCTCAGGCCAGTCTGATACAGTCTCATCTTGGTCTGAAACTCTGGAGCCCTAATATTAGGTTTGCTGACAAGTTATATAAAAGTATTCATAGCTTCGATGTACGTCAAAAACGGTATCGACGACATTGCGTCTCGTCTCAAAAATGGTTCTTCAAGTGGCGGAAATCTGATTCAAGACAAAACGCCCAACGAGCCGCAAACAATTTCGAATCAATCACCAAACATGAATCTGAACTGTGTAGAATGTGGTATTCTAAAATGTACATCAGACGAAATGGAAGTGCACATCAAGACGGAACATCTCAATTGGTTGCCGTTTCAATGCCCAATTTGTTTGACGGATCGTGCGTCGGATGCGCAAATGCGCGAACATTTACACGCAACACATAAGAAAAACATGAACAAGTTCATTTATGTTGACAATTTGACGGCGAAACGACAATTGCAAATTATGATGGATCGTTGTTTTTCGCAAAATATCACCAAACGAATTAATGCAACTTATTCGCCAAATATCAGAGGTACTGTAGTTACTCGAGTCCGAACAGTTGTTTTTTTGAAAATCAGAGAGACAACTTTTCTGGAAACAAATTTTCGTGAAATTAATCTTCAAAGGACTGTAGTCTGTTCAGACAAAATAAAATTTCCAAAAACTACAGTAACCCAAATAGCAGTTCAGTTTGTTCTTACAATTAGTCAAGATTTTATGAGAAATCTGTTAATTTGAATTAATCGCTGTTTTTTAAAGGATCAAATCAATCATCGGGTAGAAACACTTCAACATCAAACGGGTCATCATCATCAACGCCATCGAAAGAACGCCAAAATGCACAAGTCACAGATGTTAGTCATACACGTTCTAGACGTTTTTTAAAATAAACTTTTCAGTTTCTCAAAATGCTCGATTTGTCGATGTCATCAGAAATGAGTTCAAAAAACAATGTGATTGGAAATGGCAAACAACAAAATGGGACAAGCAGTCGAAAACGTCCATTTATCACAAGTTCCTCATCTCCGGAACATGCGATTCCTTCGAGTAGTGCCACTGTTGACATTGTTGTAGCTGCTGATTCGAATGAAACGCTTGATGGAATTGTTGCGAAAGCATCCAAAATTAATGGCGAAAATGAGGAAAACGAGAATCAGAGTAAGCGAATGTTCGAATTTCAAACTGGTTTCATTAAAGAGTTTGCCACGTGTTACGCTGAAAAAAAACGAAAGTTAACGCATGAAAACGTGACCTGAGTAATTCAAAAAATAAAATTCAATCATTCTTGTTTTTTTTTACTGTCTGACCCAATTCCACCTTTTTTAAATGTCTCATTTCAGCTTCTTTCTCATTGGATGACCTGAATTTGGATAGTAGTTCGGCGTTGGCTTCGTTATTCGGTGCAAATAAAATGAACGGAATATCGGACGATTTCAATTGTCAAGGAGGCGATAACAGTGCGATAGACGATGCGCTAGACGCATTGAACCCAATGTCAGTTTCTTGCCTAAACGTTCAATCATGATTTTAATCGACTTTCAGATCGGTGCTCGACAATGTTGCTGCTCTTTTCGGCACACAAAATGATCGCGTCGAAACAGAGCCGAAAAAAGTGACATCGAGTGTATCGAAAAAGCGAGTTCTTGGAGAATGTAGCAAATGTCAGAAACCAGTTACTGCCGGAGCAAGACAAATGCACATGTTCTTCCATTTGGCCAAAGATGAGAATGTGAGTTTGCGAAAATGTTTGAACAGGAAAAATAGAGGCTTAAGCTCGCCCAACGAAAAAATTCCGGTTCGAAACGAATTTTTTAAATCTAGAAAATTCAGAAAATAGGAAAAATTAAAAAATTGGCTCGGCCTGAAAATCAAAAAATACCGGTCAGGGTTAGCAATTTATGATTTCAGAGAAGAAAGTTACTTTTTCCTGAAGAGTTGTCAAATTTTTGTTGCATTTTTCAATTGTTTTACTGTTTCAGATCTATCGATTCAAATGCAAACACGAAGGTTGTACAATTGAGCATTATCGAAAAGATCAAATGGAGAATCATCAATCGAAAATGCATGGTAGAATCGATCCAGACATGATGGAAGATCGATCACTTGAACTATTCCAGAAATGCCAGGTTTGTCAACCATTTTTTTCGTATTTTTTTTTGGTTATTCAATGTTGCACCTAACCCAAAAAAGAATAGTAATGGTGGAGGTGAAAAAAAGAAAAACAATTTCTGTGTCTCACATTTTTGTCAAAAGCACACACACACACACACTCAAAATATCTGCAGGAATTGAATCACGAGCTTTTTGTTGCTCATCGAACTGGCGCCAATAATTCGCGTTCCAGTCTTTTCTCATGGTCACCCGAACTACAGGTTGGTGTTGTGATGTGATCAGCATTTGCATGCACATTTGTTGTTGTTGTTGTTGTTGTTGTTTTTGTTGTCCTATTTTAACCACTCCCGTTTTCTCCCGAGTGTTTTTTGAATTAACATTTTCAGGATTTGAGCATGGAATTGTTGGGAACAAAAAACGGAACAACTCCGGGACCGACTGCGGCAAAAGCTGAAATTGCATACGCTGCACAACAATTGGCCAATGCTCAAAAGGTTGGTCAGAAAAACGCACGGATTGGTGTGCAAAAATAGGGCAGAAACTGAATGGGATTCCCTGAATGAGGCCATTTTTCCAAAAAAGGGGCCATTTCCTGAATCAGAATGGGGCCCAAAAATAGCACTGAATGGGATACCGCTGAATAGGGCCGATCCCATTTTTAAAAAGTATGTCTGAATGGGATACGACTGAATGGGGCCTAATTTTCGATAGAAAAAGAAGAGCCGAATCGGATACCGCTGAATGGGGCCAGATTTTGAGAGTATTTGAAATACATTACAACTTCTTGCGCCGCGCTTATCAAAATTTGTGGAACAGTAGAAGACTTCAAAAATTGTCAGTTCTCAACAAGTTTAAATCAGATTTTGAGCTCAATTTGAACAGGAGCTGCATTATGAAGAACTGGGAGTGTTTGAGGCCAACTCTGGAAAACCTCGGAACTGGTTTGTCAGTCGAAGATAATTTCTTGTTTTATTACAGGCACGTGGGAAACGTGCCAAAGTGCGTTTTCCAGTTGCCTGTATGTAGGCTGTAAAAGAAAAACACATGTTGCATTTTCATTTTCTGTTCAATAATCAATAAAAAGGGCCTTGGATGAGACCGGCCGATCTTTTCACACCTTGTAAATAATAGTTTTGACATGTTGAGCAACTAGCACGCCACATTTGCTCGTTTTTGTTTTCTAACACACTTCTTTGATATGTTATTTGTTAAGTATGACTTTCCGACGTCGAGTTTGTTCCGTTCCTGGATGTTTCGTTTTGTTGGAAATTCGAAGAAATTTTTGACCCCATTCAGCGGTATCCGATTCGGCTCTTCTTTTTCTATCGAAAATTAGGCCCCATTCAGTCGTATCCCATTCAGACATACTTTTTAAAAATGGGATCGGCCCTATTCAGCGGTATCCCATTCAGTGCTATTTTTGGGCCCCATTCTGATTCAGGAAATGGCCCCTTTTTTGGAAAAATGGCCCCATTCAGGGAATCCCATTCAGTTTCTGCCCAAAAATAGGGGGTCTCAATGGAAGGGTGCTTCCGCGCGGAGGGACAAATGAGATGTAGCCCACAAAAAAAGAAACATATTTTTCAATCTACTTTTCAATCTAAACTTAGAAAGCCAGGAAAAAAACTAATGATTTTTGTTGACTTTCAGAGTTCTCGTGTTTGGCTCAAACTTTGTACTATTAAAGCCCCACCACATTTTCAATTAAGATGGGTGTATTCTCTGTTTTAATTAAGATGGGTGTATTTTCTATTTCCATTCTCTGGGGTTACTGTAGAATTTTTTATTACGAACCATGAGCTAAGATTTTAGGTCTCGGAAACTTTGGCAATTTTTCCTGACAGTGCAAAATATTTCTCGTGACTTTTTCTCTCAATTTCTAATTTTTCTTTTTCATCCACAAAAATTGTGTCTGATCTGATAAAATGTGCGAGAAAATGTTGAGATTGAACAAAACTATAAGATTACTGTATGTCGTTTGATTTTTTCCTGAATAACATGTTCCTCCTCTGTTTCATAATAACCTATCCAAATTCAAACATCAAGGAGCTCTGTGTCAAAATTTTCAGAATGCAAACAAAGCCACCAAATCGGGAATCAACAATCTGACAGCAATTGCAACTGGTACCAATTCGACCTCTTCAAATGGTACGAATTTCAAAATTTCCATAGGATCACTCTAATGTGTTTCGAATTTTATCGTAATGTCGTTTCAAGTGAAAAAAAAAGAAAAAAAAGAGCTTCATCATAGTGCGTGGATTTATGTAAAAAGGTAGAAAATAACAACAACAACAACAAAAGATTTGATACTAACATGTTTTTTCGGTTTTCTTTTTTTTTGGGTGCCTGCTAAACGTCTTTCCTTTGTCACCGCTTTCATTTTCTCAACAGGGAAATTGTAATTATCTCGATTTTCTGGGTTGGGAGTCGGTCTGAAAATCATCTCTATTTCAGACCTACTCTAATGTCTAACATTATTATTTGAAATGCTATTCCGAAATTCAGCCTGGTCCGAAAATCGTAGTCCAACAAGGATTTCACTAAAATCGGTCCCCATTCTTGCGGTTTTTTTTTGAAACTTGAAAAAGTATCCAGATACTTGGAATAAGAATCCTATTTTGTGATCGGAATGTTTGGACTTCATTCATTCAAAAGTACTGTATTTTCAGTTTTTTATTCCAGACGGTCCCGGAACAATTAATCCATATCGCACTATGAGACTCGAAACTTTTTTACTTTGAATTTCTTTGAAACGACATAATTTTCAGATGGTTTTTGTGTTCTAATTTGTCATTCACTTTTTCTTCGTTGTTTTGTTTCCGGTCACATTTTGCGATCCCCTTCTTTTTTGTTGTTTATACGTTTTTTTACAAAACCTCAGCGATTTACTGGGTCTGATTGGCATACATATTTCAGTGATCTAACACGTTTTTTGTTGGTTGTGACCCTTTTATCTCAAATAAATCCATGTACTATGATGAAGTTCAAAGTAGTTTCTCGAGAAAATAAAAAAATAGGCAAAACTCGGAAATTTAGGATTGTTACCGCTGAGACTGGTTCCCGATGAGGATCATCCATTGCAGTGCCGTTTGTGTGGCAAAACAATGCAAAATCGGGTAAGTCATCAACCCGGAATGGGTTCCTGTTTAACCACTGTTTGGTTTGTCAGATCCGCGGGTTTCATATACTTTGGCACATGGCCAAGGACAAAGGAATCAATCGATACACATGTAAACACTGCAATTTTGGACATGATCGTTCGCAATCTGTTCAAGTTCATGGTAAAAAAGAGCACGGATCGGATGATTGTGTCGAAGATCGAATTGGAGAATATCAGGATGATGTCAAAGAAATGTCTGAAGCTTGTTTTGGCATCTCATCTTTGTTTGCACAGGAAAGCAAGAGAAAGAATAAAATACCCGCTGCTATACCGGTCAGTTCATAATACATACATCCCCTTGGACTATTGTCAATCCGAAAAGTTTAGAATGGAAGAGAAACCCGCTACCGTATAGGATAATTGAAAGAAGGTAGATCAAAAATGAACTTTGTACGCTTGAAAAATACAAACAATTTTAGTACTGAAGTTTTAGAGGAATTTCAGAGGAATCGAAAAATCATACAAAGTTTGAGCACATTTTAAAATTTTTTCAAACTTTTCTAGCACCGCTTGGCCGGACTGGCCGGAGTACAACTGTTTTACGAGAATTAAATTTTCAGACTCAAAAGATTATTTTTGATCT
Organism: Caenorhabditis sp. 8 KK-2011; assembly: GCA_963572245.1. Classification (NCBI taxonomy): domain Eukaryota; kingdom Metazoa; phylum Nematoda; class Chromadorea; order Rhabditida; family Rhabditidae; genus Caenorhabditis; species Caenorhabditis sp. 8 KK-2011. Next base: position 7,645,957 of record OY751550.1, on the reverse strand, counting down.
ATCATCCTATACGGTAGTTTCGACGGCCACAAATTCACTCTTCCAATGGTCAACTTTTTTCGGATTGACAATATGTCAGGGCTCTTTTTCCGCTAACTTTCTCAATTTTTTGAAACCTATTGGCTTGTTTACGAGTTTAAATGTTTAGAGGCTGACACCTTTGGGGTCTATGGTTTTTTGTTTTGTTTTCAGCGCGAAAAAGATGAGGATGCAACAAACAGTGGAAATGAATCACCGTTGAACTTGCTTGAAGATGATCCAGAAACTGATTCAATTCTCGAAACAATTCAAGGTCTTATCGAAGAAAATTCGGTATCGAAACCAAAAGAAGAAAAAGTAGAAAAAGTAGAAGAAGAAGAAGAAGAAGAAGATGAAGAAGGAGAAGAAGAAGAAGAAGAGGATGAAGAAGAAGAAGAAGAGACAAAAGTTAGTGGAAGTGCAAAGCGGAAACGCAAAATTGGTCGATTTAATGTTCGCGGAAAAAAATCGCGAAAACAAAAAGAGACGGCTGCTGTCAATCGAAACATTTCAATTGTGATCGGCGGAGCACAGTTCTATCGAAAAAAGGCCAACGAGTTCTCGTATTGTCAAAAATGCAACAAGCTGGTGGCCAATAAATTGCCTGAACACGCCTATACGCATATGAAAGCCGATCTTTTTCGATGTCCTGTTTGTGAAGTGGTTAGTTTGGTGGGAATCAAAAAGTGGCATACTGAATCGTACCTAAAAGTTGGGTCCCACCACCTAAAGCTTTCATCGAACCCCAACTAAAAACAAACCTAGTCTGAGTTTTTGAAATTTTTCCAGCCGCAAAATTTCATTCAAGTTCACTGCGAAAAATCCGAGCCGAATTTGAATGACAAAACGGTGTGAATCTCGGAAAACACTGGGCCCAAACGCGTTGTTTTTGGTAACGGCACTGCCGCAACATTCGCTGCTTCCGCGCTAACACGCGGCGTACGGGTCCGAGTTTTCCGAGATGAGAAAACTAAAACGAAAAATGATTACGCGAGAGATAGTCTAACAGTGTAATGTGTGACACACAATCATTCTGAGAAAAAACTGAAACATCGATTTTTTGGGAATTTTTCTTGACGTGACCTAACACGTGCCCCAATCGAAATAAGTCCAATTTTTTCAAACTTTTTTTGTTCAAAAAAAGAAGAGGAACAACTAGCTTCAAAATAATTTGTGTTGTTTTTTTAGGGTAGCCAATGTCGTGATATTTTATCAAAACACATCAAAGACATTCATCCAATATCAACCGAAAAACTAATCGATAATCGGTTAATCCACGTGGCAGAAATCAAAAAAACAATCAAAGAATGTTTCCCGGCATTTTTCATCGATAATGCACTTCCAACAAAACAAGATGTCGAAAAACTAGTCGAAATGGCCAAAAATCATGGAGACCTCAAAATATATGGAATTCAAAAATACCTCGAACAACTATAAAATGTGTCTTATCGTTAAACTTGTGATAATATACATATATGTATGTGCCTTTAATATTTATTTTCTGTCTGATAATAAACACACAACCGAGAAGAATTTGATGACTATAGATTGTTTTTTTGTTTTTGTGTACCCGATGTTTGCAGGAATGTTGTTGGAATATGCTTATTGTTGAGAAGAAGAAGAAGAGCACCATGTTGCTGGAACCCATGATGGTTCGGTGTTCAGTTTACCAAGCATTTCTTTCAGCTCTTTTAGAGAACGTTCGTAATCAATGTTGACGACGATTCCGTCGAAAAGATGACCGTATTTCTGCAAAAACTCACACTTTTTGTTTATTTATTTATTACAGACGTATTAGCCAGTTTTCAATCGGTACCACTCGCTCTAATGAGAATACGCACAGCTGTGTGTGCGGGAGTTCAAATTAGGGGTTTTTTTTTAATTTTTATTTGGAAAACTTTGTTATTGTTCTTAATGATGTCAAAAAGAGCTAGAATTGATAAAATATCAAGTAATGAGTCAAAATGAAAAATATAATTTCAAAAAGTCGGTAATTCACGTGTATTTTTTGACGAAATTCCTATTTCGACGCCAAATTTTTACGTTTATAATAGGTGCTACACCGTTCGAGCCCCAGAAGATTTTTCATTTTTTCGAGTAGCTGAATTTTGGGTCTCTAAAATTTTGAAAAGTTTTCGAGGTAGGTCAAATCAACCTTTGTTAGTGTCAATCCATACAGGACGTAAAAATGGAAACCGAGGAGAGATCACGACAAAATGAGAGACTTTGACAGTAGATCAAATTCGCGTTGGATGAGCTGACTGGACATTCGACAGTATCTTTTTTGAAGGTCGAATCTTGAATTTTTTGACAAAAATTTTGAAAAGTATGTCTTTTTTTTTTGAATGTTCAAGATCGAACCTGTTCGATATGTTTCGATTGTGCCAAAATAGCCTTCAATTCATCGTCCTTGATTCCGAAAGTGCCTTCCGATTCTCTTTGTTTTCTCAGAACATGTAAAGAAGGAGCGGCGATGAAAATGATGAATGGTTGAACATCGGGACATCGAATAGATCCGAGACTTTCCGCTTTCAATGTCATTACACATGTTTTTCCGCGTTCGATCACATTTATCACATCCTTTTTTGCTGTTCCGTACCATGATTTTTGAAATTCTCCATATTCCACAAATTTTCCACTTTTCGCTTCTTCGTGAAATTTTTGTTTCGTTACAAAATGATAGTGAACACCGTTGAATTCACCGTCTTTTGCTGGTCGAGATGTATCTGAAAAATTAAATTTCGTGACAATTTTCAAAACTAAATTTCATTTATTGGGTATTCCAAACGCGAAAACATCGGAACTACAGTAACCCAGCTTTGGAAAACTCAATTTTTTGCAAGTTTTGTGCAACTTCTAGATTAAATTTCGGACAGAAAAAAATGGAATTTTTGAACTCCGAAAAGATCAAAAAATGCTACTCCCGGAACTAACTTTTCAAAATTTAGATATATTTCTCTATTAAAAATAAAAAACGAAAACTGACAAGGAACTGGACTGGCCAGAGTGATCCGATCAGATTCGAGTATACTATCCCTCAATTTCAAACATCCAACTCCTTCAGCTCCACACAATACCATAGGCCTTCGATGACTTGCTTTTGGTAGTTGAAGAACAACTTCTTCGTATGTTAACATGTCATTATATGCCGAAAGTGGTTCGAGATTCTCCTCATCTCCAGCTTTTTTCGTTTCCAATTTATTCTTTTTATTCTTCTTCCGACTTTCTTTTTTTTTCAAATCATGTTCGAGTTCGAGTTCATCAACATAGAGTACAATTCTGAAATTGACAAAAATGTTTCTGTATGTCACGTAAAGTTTACAAAACTACTGTGACCCCCCAGAAAGTTGAAAAAAAAACAGATGTAGTTTTCCAAAAAAAGAAACAAAACCTCGCAAACTACAGTAACCCCAAAAAAGATTGAATTTTGGGGACTCAAAATCACAAAAGCCGAAATTCATATCTTCACAATCATTTAGGATTTTGAAAAAGTTTGGCTCTAATATTTATTGGTTACTGTAGTTTGATTTTTAATGGATGAAAGAATGAGAAAGCTTGCCTGACCCGCGATTTTTTCTGGGATCTAAAACTAACTGTTGTCGAAAAGAAGAACTCGGAATAAGTCCAGCAAGGGAGTGTTGAGTATCCTCTCCTTCGCGATATGCTTGCCACCAATTCTCATCTTTTGTATTGAACACGTGTAAGATGTCTCCACGTGTAAACTTCATTGCCAATTCTTTGCACGGCACATAAACATCATCTTCTGGATCATAATCAAAAAGTGCTCGAAGATGTTGAACATGTTGACACTTTGTTTTGTTCACAATTGTTGTCTCATCATTCTCATTTGTCTCTTTGACTGCCACGACGAACTTGACTTCTCCAGATAGATTTCGAAGAATATCACATATCTCGTTGACTTGTTTACCTTGCAACGACACTCCGTTCAGTTCCAATAATTCATCACCTTCTTGAAACAGGTTCATTTTTTCGACAATTCCTCCTTTCACAATTCGACCCACAACAATTCGATTATTTTCGTTTCGAACTGTTGCACCCAGATAACTATCTTCGTCCTTTAACACTGATACCATTTTAACTTTTGCCGATGACGATGATGATGATGGTGGTGGAATTGGAGAAGATGTACACGATGATGTATCATTACCGGAATCAGTCGATGTTGTTACTCCATTTAGATTTGTTGTTATTGTTGATGTATTGGCTCGAACTGTTTGTTCAATTGCTGCCTGAATTGGAGGAGCCGCGAAAAAATCGCGAAACATTGCCACGTCATTTTCGTGTCCTTGAATTGAGGAGAGTTTTGAGGCGATACGTTCCACTGAGATTATCACATCATCCATGTCTGAAACCAAAACCAAAACATCTGGAATACCCGTTTTCGACTACAAACATAGATCATCAATTTGGGTTACTGTATTTTTTTTCAGAACTATATTTTCCCTGGTCTAGTTAATTCATTTTTCGGGCCACGCCCTGAAACAATTCGAGGGTCAAAATTTTTGAAGACCATTTTCGACTTTTCAGAACATGTCGAAGTAACTTGGAAAGTTTTGAAAACGAAAAAAACTGATCCGAATTTTTGTGAATCGAAAAATTCCATTTAGAACTGTCTGGACTTGAATTTCAAATAGGTTGAAAAAAAAACTGACGAATTCCTCCATCTTTGGTCTCCTCTTCATCAATCATCACCTCGGTCGGTTCATCTCCACCAATCGATATTCTAGTTGTCCCATTCTCCGTTTTCTCAACATGAATATTTTTCGGCACTTCTTCGACCTCAGCCACCGGATTGGCAAATGATGTCACTTCTGCAAAATCATTTTGAGAAAAGTGCAACGTTTTCCTATTTTTTACGAAACTTTAAAGTTCTGAAAATAATCCAAGAACATGTACGTTTCGGAACTCTATAATAGTTTTGTGCTTGCCAAAAACTGAAACAGACAAATGTTGTTCAACTCACTGCTGGTTGGTTCTTTTCCAGGTTCAACATTTCTCGCCAACATTTTCAACTTTTTCGATTTTCGCAACGAACTTCGCAAAAATGTTTGTTCCTGATCTTTTCGTTTTTTCTCCTGCATTTCGAGATTTTCAGGTGGCCTTCTCAAAGAACCTCGTTCGATTCCAAGACGAGTTGGTGTGTTTGCCGCAATGTGCTCCATATCATATGTTCGAATTTCCGGATATTCTCTGAAAATGAGCAAAAACTAGCAAAAATACATCTATTCGCATAACAAAAAAGATTATTTCACAAAAATGTTACTTTCATTTTAAAACAACCCAAAACGGCACTTTTTGAACTTGACTCTATTTTTCAGTTGAGAAAAATAACATGAAACGTCGTTGTTGAAAATTTGAGAAATTAATATTTTTTCACGTGACAATAATGTTCTTTCACTTCATTTCTATTTGTCTAACCTAGGGTTGGAAAAATGGGCCCGTTTTCATGTCCGGTCATTTCTAAATCACGATTTTGCCCGGAAACACTCTCCCCGCCGAAAGCACAATTTCTTCAAAAATAAATGAAAATAGTGTTTTAGGGAGCCCGATAGCACTATTTTTCCAACTCTACTCTAACCTACACTATTTAATGTGAAATAAATGTGCGGCACTTGCATTTGAAACCGCACCCCTAATTTGGAGAGCATCGCCTATACAGAAATTTGAAAAAAAACACGACGATTTTTTGTTAAGGAACAGTTTATTTTATCGGACTGCGAATTTGAGAAAAAAACTGGAAATAACAACTAAAATAATAGTGAATCCACATCGAGAAATATGTTTCAAAACAAAATGTATAATAAAGAAGAGGAAAGTGACAAACAAATATGAATCATATTTGAGCTGATAACAACAAATACATACAACACGTCGTATCAAGAAAAAGAGAATTGGCAATCATTGAAATAGAGCGAGACGCAGTGTGGGCGTGGCCACCACACACACAAATAATGGCAGTGTGCGAGACGCGTGTGTTGTCGGTACAGCGATTTAATGACTCTATTGCATAAATCAAAAAATCAAGATTTTGAAAAATTAAAAAAGGAAGTTTGTTCCATGGATTTGTGTGGAGCAATAGAGCACATATGTGAGAACAATGTTGTAGTTCTCTCGGAATGTATTTTTCTTTGCGACTCTTTCTATTTCAATTATTGCAATAGAAAACGACGTGCAACGCGAGTCAAAAAAAAATTAGGAAGAAATGATGAAAACTTGGCTAGGCCACAAAAATGTCGAGATTTCAAGTCATGATAAAATCGATAAAATCTACAATTTCTTTTCGCTTTTCTCAACGAAAAGACGGCTTGTTTTTGTTTTCTAATTTCGGAGAAAACTGCACCTGTTCGGAAGGAAACGGGCGGTCGATAATCCGAGCAACGCGCACAAAAATCGCAAATTCAAATAATAACTATTTAAGAAAGGAACACTTTGCGATTTTTCGAATCTAATCGAATCTGTAAGAGAAAAAAAACTGACAGCTTATCAAAAAATTTGATTTTTTTGAAATGACAAAGTATGACACACATGTTTTTCGCGAAACAAAAATGTTCGGGGTCATAAACATTTTTTTCTGTTTTTCGAGCAAAAAAATTAGGTTTGAGAATCTAGAAACTAACTGAAACCCGAGTACTAGTCCAGACAGGGCTGTCGTTTTTGTGCTTTTTGGGATCTACCGGGCCGGCCCGTTTTCTGTTATCGCGTTTTAGAATCAGTTTTTCACTGAAATATTTATACTTTTCTCAAACTATAAAACTAGGTATTTTTGATCCTCGAAAAATATCAGCGGGACCCCCCCCCCCTCCCAAAACCCAAAAACTACAACCCTGAGTTTCATTACAAAAACAAAAAAACTTATTATCAAAAAACGTGAGCATTTTTTTCGAAAGACAATATTCTTTGAAACTGAGAATATATTTTTCAGATTTTTTCGTTTAAAAGGACCTTTTAATTTGCCAAAAAATCTCGCGCACCTGTCACAATATGTGTCGGGGAAAAAAACAAAAAAGGACACCGATCCGATCCGATATACACAAATTAGGACCTCCCTATTTTATGGTTATTACTCTCCTTCTCTATTAATAACAAGGTGTGCGAAAAACCGGAACAGATCTTGTCGGAAAAAAAAAGAGAAAAATATGTATAAACATGATGAAATCCGTCCAAAAATATAATACCTAGAATAGAACCAGTCCGATGAACAACAACCAAAAACAACAAAAATGTGGTAACGGATCAATAAATGACCTCGAAATGTTATTATTCATTTTATTTGTAGGTAGGTACTCTTCATTGTGTCTACTTGACAACCTCATTATGACAATAATCAGACCGTGACCATGCTACTAGAAAACCATCAGGACACATTCAAAAACAACAATGAGCCTCCGAAAAATAAATAAAGTCAATATTCTCAAATTCTTCATTTTGTCAATCCAGTTCGATCATTCAACACAAAAATGATCTACTGTCTAATTGTTTCATTTACAAGGGAGTGGTGTAAGGAAAATGTGGAGATTTTCGATGAAATGTAAGTCATTTTATAGAGTTTCGGACGCTGCAAAAAAGACCCCGTTGTCAGATTTTGCGAAACTCCTCTCAAAATCGAGATATCGAGATTTTTATGAAAAACCGAGATCTGAAAATCTTGATATAAATTGCTTCAAAGAAGGATGGTACACCTAAATAGGTCAACTTGGTGTAATCCACCATTCTGAACAACATCCAAATGATATTTTTCCATGAAAACGTTCAGTTCTACCGATAATATCGATTTTCTGAAAATTCCCAAAAATTTGTCAGGCTTCCAAAATTTCTCATTAGACAAAAATGAATGCATTGAAAAAACGTGAACATTCATAAAAATGTAGGTCAAACTTGTATATATTTTTTGAAGCTACATTTCTTGGTGTATTCAGTACTTTTTCGCTGAAAACGAATGTTGAAATGTTTCTTCTCGTATGGAATAACCCCATTGTACTTCCACTTACATAAAAAGTTCAAATTTCAAAGGAGAAAAATGAGATTTTCTGCTCAAACTTCGGAGCCAAATTTTGAGCTTCGCGGAGGAGTTTCGCAACTTCTGAAAACGGGGTATTTCTCAGCGTGTCGGAATCTATGAAATCACAAATTTTTCTTTTGAAACGCCACATCGTCCCAACACCATTCCCTTGGTAGACATGATCTTTTTTCATTTTTTTGTGGTAGATCAAAATCATGTTGGATGATCTGGCTGGATTGACAATATCAGAATATCGGGCCAGGACCAGAAATCATGCAATTTCTCAGAAAACAAAATCTGCCATGAAAGTGACACAAAAATGAAAAATCTTTTTGGAAAAAAGATCGAAGACCCTGAAATTACCGAAACCGGGTTCGAAAGAAATCGTCAAAAAACTTCACGGGACTATTTAATTGACAAAAGAAGAAGCCAAACCACAAAAAAGCTCTGCTATGGAAAATAATTTTTCTCATGATCAAATTTCAACAAAAAAAAAATGGACGAAGGGATTAACGGAGAACTCGAACTTTGTCAGAACATCTAAGTTGTGAATTCAGAAAAATGACCTGTTGATCTACCAACAACAAAAAAACACGATGCTCAAAAGTTTCCCATGATCAACATACAAACAAATATAAAATAACAATCAAACCCAACACATTTACATGTGTGTCAAAAAAAAAGAGAAAGAAAAGAGATGGTTGTTTGCACACCGTAGACAGCTTATGTTATTGTTGTTTTTGGTTGTTACCAGTCCGGTCGATGCACGTTTATACATGTATATTCTCGTTTTTTTATGAATGAAATGAAATGAAAAAGTTGAGGACTTGTTCTTTTGTCGGCCGAGTGACAGACCAAATTGTAGAGGGTCAATATTTTATTGTCTCAATCAAACACGCCATGATTTTTCAACAAAAACAAAACCAATCACATCAAATCTCTCGTTAATTCACGTGTCCATTTTTTTCGAAACAGAGTGAAACCCAGACAATTTTGGGGGAATTTTGTACCGGAAAACTGGATGGAAAAAATGTTTCGGTGACCAATTTCAAACATTATTGTCTTGGAGCTATAACTGCAGTTTTGACTAAAAATTTTGAGGGAAGAAAACAAAAACTATATATAATTCACAATTCTTACCTCTTCAAAAAAAAAGAGATTTTCGCTTTTAAAGTGTTCGTTGCGCGAAAAAAAACTGATTAAAAGTATCAATATGTTTGGGGGTGGAAAAGGAAAAAAGGGGTGATTAATGATGTATTAGCTTAAATTACACATATGTCCTTGTGTCGTCGGAAAATACTAATAATTAATTTTAAAAAAACAGGTCAACAAAAAAGGTCGAGAACAGAAAAGAGGAAAGTCAATAGTAATTACCATATATGAGAGAAAAGGACAAGAAGTATCTCTCGCTGAACAAATAAACACTCACTTTTTAAGTCGTTTTATAACTTCTTTAATATGATCCTTTTCAACTGATACCAAATATGCATCGGTTACCAATCGGTTTGTTTTGGTGCCTAAATTAGAAAAAAAAAGAAATTGCTCACATCGGGAAATCAGCCCTGACACATTTAAAAGGGGGGGGGGGTCAAGAGAAAACGGAGTTGTTTTTAAAGGAATCAGCACCTTCGATATAGTCAAACCCCAAAGGGAATTTTTACCGAAAAGCATACGAAAAAATTTCCAAGTTTTGTGATCACGTATGTACGTTGGAAAGCAATTGGAAACTTTTTTTTTCTCGAGTACTAGACTTTTTCTCCAAAAAAAAATTGAAAAAAAACCAGAGTGGATAACTGTTGAATGCGTTTAAAATTTTTCTTTCTAGATTCTCAAACCTAAATTATAACGTGAAAATTCGTGAACTTTTATAAATCAATTTTTAATTTAAAAAAAGAATGAAAGATTTTGAAAACTTTGAATCCGGAAAAATGTAATTATTGAATTTTGAAAATTCGCGAGATCAAAAAAGTCCGTTTTCAGTTTTTAAAATTTTAGAAAATTTCTTGTCGAATCAAAAAAAAGTAACTCACAATTAAAAACAGATGCCTCGTTTTCAGCCGGGATTTCCAATGCGCGGCGACGAATTTTGAGTCGAATAATCTTTTTTCGAATACACTCTTGGATATTTTCGATGATTTGTTCATACTTTTTTCCCTCGGTCTTCATCTCGTTTATGCCGATTATTTCATCACCAATGCTTAAACCGGCACGTTCAGCGGCTGTGCCTGACAAAACAATTGCAGCTAATAAGGTACTTGAATAAAATTGGGATACTGTATGAAAAGAAAAAAGACAACAAGTTCGAAGGGTTTTTGAACTTTTGAGGAAATATGGAAAAAAAATCAGGGATGTCATTCTGAGCCCCACCCGGGAAAATTGAGCTTCCCAGGTGTGTAGAACACATCAGGTCAATAAAAAGATCAAACTTGGTGAGCATAAAATAATAGATATTGGACATTCTAGGTTTCGGTCAAAATCAAATTTCGGATCCTAAAAGACCACAAATGTCAATTCCAAGAAGCCGGTCTGATCCCAATTTCGTATCCAAAAAATGTAGAGCAACTCATAAGTTCAAGTCTCATGTCCAAATTTTCAGTCAGAAAGATTAAAAAGTACCCAATTAATTTTGGGAAGGTCCGAAAAAAGAGTATAAAAATCAAAATGTTCGATATTCTAATCTTACAAGGGAACTACATATAGGTGTTAACGGACTTTGATATGGGATGTATGTGATCCGATAGAGTTTTTCATTCTGAACATCATCCCGTAGCTAACTTTTGCAAAGCTTCACACAGAAAGCGGAAAATCACACTTTTGTGATAAAATTGAAATTTTTAATTTCCTCTTAACTTTTTCAAAATTATACATTTACAAAAATAAACTAATGGATCTGATAGGAAATTGAATGCTCTACACGGTGGTCATTTTGAAATTCCGAAAAAATAATGAAAAAGATGTGTTTTTTTGAAAAAACATGAAAAATCAGAAAAAAATCTTCAAAATTTAGTCATTTTCACGTTTTGCAATGCAATTTTTTTTTACTTTTTCACGTTTTTTTGATCTACCTTTTTTATTAAAAGTTCCGGGCTCATTTTTTCAGCGTTACAACTACAATTTCGTGGTTTTTAAGTGCTCCTATCGTTCCTGGAATGCCAAATAACCCTTTAGTAGTCTCTCATCACTGAAATAATTCAAATTGAACAAGATATTCCAATTTTTGAAACTTTGAGCTCGATTTTCAGCTTTCTGTGTGGAGCTTTGCAAAAGTTAGCTACGGCATGATGATAAGCATGAAAAACTGTATCGGGTGACACATATCTCTTCTTAAAGTCCGTTAACACCTACTTGTGGTTCCCTTGTTAGTTAAATTGCAGATCAAAAAACTTGAAAAATATTCAAAACTAACCATACAATCGGACAACATCAGCATCTCTCTCGACCAATATTACAAATCCAGTCAACGGTGTTGCCGGTGTCAAACTGGCCTTTTTGTTGGTCAAACTCGCAGTCGTCTCACCATTTCCACTCGATGTTGTCAATATACTCAATCGTCTCAATGAACTCTTTTTCAAATCACTCAGTGCTTGTGGAATCGAAATCGATTTTGACATATTTTTGT